>JAGDYQ010000001.1:10713453-11138453 GCA_021962125.1 Bulinus truncatus | reverse complement strand
TATGTATATATATGTGTGTGTGTAGGAGGTCATGTTGTGTTGATCTGATTTAACGGATCCAGTCAGTATATTTATACAAGTGAGCATGTAAATGTGTGTCTGCCCGTTCAATGTGTGCTAAAGTATATTGCTATACAAGATGTGCCACTTATGTTTACTTTCTACTTTCCTTGTGCCACTTATGTTTACTTTCTACTTTCCTTGTGCCACTTATGTTTAGTTTCTACTTTTCTTGTGTCACTTATGTTTAGTTTCTACTTTCCTTGTGCCGCTTATGTTTACTTTCTACTTTCCTTGTGCCACTTATGTTTACTTTCTACTTTCCTTGTGCCACTTATGTTTACTTTCTACTTTCCTTGTGGCACTTATGTTTAGTTTCTACTTTCCTTGTGCCACTTATGTTTACTTTCTACTTTCCTTGTGCCACTTATGTTTACTTTTTAATTTCCTCCTTTATTGTGCCATCAAAATCCTCATCTGTATTTTAGTGAATTATCTATTACTTACTTTCTCTCTCTCATTCTCTCTCTGTTTCTTTCTTACACACACGCACGAAGAGTAGCATTCATAAGTTGGATTGATAATTGGAGCTATTGGTTGTTACCAAAGATACACGGTTGTCAGTTCAAAGGTCAATGTCATAAACACAATTCTTTCATTTCAATAATGTGGCTAATGCATGTTGTCATCGGGGTTCTGTGTTCAGACACAATCAATAATACAATCTCGTGAATGGCGTCTTCAAAATAAGTTAATGTTTTACTAGCACATAATGGGTTAGGGCATTATAGTGGTAGGCAGTGTGGTACAATGAGAACAGAACATTTACTATTGTGGATTGGGCGTCGGGGTACAGTGAGAACGGAACATATAATATTGTATGATACAGAACAGAGTATATACTGTTGAGTGGTACAGTTAGAACAGAACTTATTGTGTGGTACAGTTAGGGCACAATATATACTTTTATGTGGTACAGTCATTGCTTTTGTTGTGCCGGTACGCACAAATATAAAATGCGAAACTGATTTCCACACACACTTGTAATGTTGTTGAGTACCGGCACCTATTTTTTTTTTTTACGAAAAATCACTGGGTACAGTTATGGCACAGCATTTACCATTGTGTGTTACAGTGGACAAGACTTGAACACTTATTGGTTTGACTGATAGGATTAGAAAGCCTACAAGTAAATAAAGAAATATCAAAATAAAAGGATTTAGGAATATAAAACATAAGAAAAACTATAAATACATTTATACCTATTGATATGTTAGTAGTATTGTTTTTTTAATTGTTTACATAAATAATGAGAAGGTATAGCAAGAAATTAATTATATCTTAAATATATTTCATTTGTATAAAATAACTATTGGCGTGACATCTATTGTGCTGTAATGTAACAGAAGTCTAGTGTAGTTCTAATAAAACAGAGTTCAGTTTGGTTCTAATATAACAGAAAGTTTATTCTAATATAACAGAGGTCAGGTGTAGCCCTATTATAACAGAAGTCAGGTGTAACTCTTATATAAAAGAGTTCAGTTGTAACTGCCCACATTCTGATGATGTCACTTTAGATTAAGTAAACTCAATTCTAACGCAGAGTCACATTTGGTCCATGGCATGGATGAACGGTATATTTTTTCAGTTAGACTCAAAGTGCTTGCAATCCCGCCTTTTGAATGGATTTATTTACTTTTTTTTTTTTACATAACCTTAGATTTATAGGCTAATGCTGCCCAATTACGTTGCCGCCCATTTACGTTGCCGCCCATTTACGTTGTTGCCCATTTACGTTGTTCCCCATTTACGATGCCGCCCATTTAGGTGATTAAATCTGATCTGAAAAACAAAATACACCAATACTGTCCTCCAGAGTTTTTTAGTACGGGAGATATAAGAAATATAAACATTTTTTACAGCAATATATTCAGTACAGAGCAAAACGGCTAAATACTTTGTGCTAAAAATACTAAAATACAGATGAGGATTTTGATGGCACAATAAATACGGAAATAGTATATTTTTTTACTGCTGGTTAATTTATAAATACCAAAATGACGGTCGATAAGACAAATACGTTGGCTGAGGTTATTTGTTTTCCCAATGACTGGTCGTGGCGTCGTCTGCTGGTTCTACAACCAATCAGTGATCGTGAATAGAGAGGTTTAAACAAAATGTTTGTTATTGTTGACAAAAAAGAAATCACAGAACGGACCTCGGATGTGAATTGTTCCACAGATTTGTTAACATGACTTAAAATAACTTCCTGTGGTAAAGAAATCTGGGCATTAAAAAAAAATGGTTTCGGTCCACAAGTGAGCAGTCACCAGACCATATTACAATTACCTGGAAATATTACTTTAGCCAGACAGTATTTTGTTTGTTAGTTATTAATTGTCAAAAGATTTTTCGATTTTTTTTCTTGAAGAGCAAAGTAAAATTGCAAAGCGTGGTTACATAAGAGACCAGGAGGATTGAAGTAATAAAGTTAATAAAACTAATTACATATCATTGTAGAGAATGACGTCATAATGCACTATTATTCTCCCTCTCACTCTCTCCACTCTCTCTCACTCGCTCACTCACTAACTCACTCACTCACTCGCTCTATCTATCTATCTATCTATCTATCTATCTATCTATCTATCTATCTATCTATCTATCTATCTATCTATCTATCTATCTATCTATCTATCTATCTATCTATCTATCTATCTATCTATCTATCTATCTATCTATCTATCTATCTATCTATCTATCTATCTATCTATCTATCTATCTATCTATCTATCTATCTATCTATCTATCTATCTATCTATTCACATACACCAGTTTTACTACAACATGGGCACACACAGATATGCATACCTGTACATATACATATAGACATACATACACATACACACTCACATAAACAAAGACAGGCAGACATAGAGACAGACATACATACACACATACATATATAAATACATACTCACAGAATACATACATAAATCATTCTAGCACGTGAATGCTAACCTGCATTTATGTAAGTATTTATGTATGCATGTAACTATGTATGTTTGTATTTATGTATGCATGTTTTTATACATACATACATACAATCATCGTTTATACATAGATACATAAATACATACATATGTATACATACGAACACACCGACACATACATACATACATACAATCATACATGTATACATACATATGTAAAAAATTATTTTGACGTGTTGTTCCAGTGGCGGTCTTTACCGTCTGATGATCGACTTTACGTGTAAAGTTATCTGGATTTAACTCACCGCTGTTTCCCTTTATTGTCCACGTCCATACAAATCCAGGCAATTTGATGGTATCGATGTTCTCTACATATCTATTGTCCCAGTTGCAGCCACGGTTTTTACATCTAGCTAGTAGCAGGCCCGGGGGGGGGGGGAATTGATCAGGGACGGGAACCCAGTCATAACATTCATAGGGTCGATATTTTTTTAGAGAAATACATTAAACATTACAGTAAGTAGAACATCGATGGAGTTCAATTTCTTACGTTATATCCATTCCAAACATTATTGTATACCAGTGGGGCTTTTAGTTCTTCAGGGGCCCTAGTCAAAGATGTTCAGAGATTTTTTAGGTGGCCCTTTGGAAATGTACCTGCCAGGACCCATATAGCAACACATTTAATATACATTAATGGCCTTACTGGTAGGGGGCCATTTCGTCCAAAAGCCAAACTGGTATCTGAATTATTGTTTCTTTCCACAAGAATGGCTCTGTCCAAACATATCTTGTTCTGTTTCCAGAAAACACTGGGAGACACGATGACGTCATTATACCACGCAATATTATCCGCCATAAATACATTTGCAGCAAACCTTGTACAGTCTAGACTCAGGGCTTCTTAAACTTTTGTAATTCACGACCCCATTTATGATTGCGAGTTTCTTGACGACCCCATAAAAATATACAAGAAAAATAAATTAATATTTTACAAGTTAAAAAACATTTTCTGTTAAATTGTATTTTTATCTCTCGCGACCCCAGAATTTTGCTACGCGACCCCAAATGGGGTCGTGACCCATAGTATAAGAAGCCCTGGTCTAGACTCATGGCCGTGTTTTCGCCCTAGGGCTTTACGAGAGACCAGTGGGCCTCCAAGTTCAACCATTTACAGTGGCACGCCTTTAAATGACGACGACCCCACCCTTATGGTTTAACATAGACTCCAGTTCACTCATACATTCGTTTTACTATAACCTCGAATTGATTTGACCTATTTTCATGTCTATACGTTTTTCATATTATTTTTCATACTATTTCATACTATTTCATACTATTTCATACTATTTCATATTATTTCATATTATTTCATTTTATTTAGTCAAACTATATTTTACAAACAAATGCGACGATGACTTTATATTCAATTTCACACACACACACGCACAAACATACACACACGCACGCACCCTTTTTTAATGCAAAAAAAAAAAAGCTAAAATACATTAATCTGTACATCACTGAGTCACTGACTGTAAATCTTTTTGAGCCACTGACTAGATAAAGCTATCTGAGCCATTAAATTGACTATATAAAGCTCTTTGAGCCACTGAACTGACTACATACAGCTATTTGGGCTACTGACTACATACAGCTATTTGGGCTACTGACTACATACAGCTATTTGGGCTACTGACTACATACAGCTATTTGGGCTACTGACTACATACAGCTATTTGGGCTACTGACTACATACAGCTATTTGGGCTACTGACTACATACAGCTATTTGGGCCACTGACTATTTAAAGCTATCCTCGGAAGAGAATTGAAGCCAGGTTTTGTTTTAATCAAAGGTACGCAATAACTTCAAAGTAACACCCTCTGATCCCTATTGATTATATTTGTTTGATTGTTTGTTTGATTGTTTGTTTGTTCTCTTTTGCTTTATGTTAATTATTATTTAAATTACAAAAAAAAATTCTAAAAAAATATATCTATATTATCGACCATATAGATTCGATTGAGAAGCTTACGTAGGGGGGAGGCACATGACTCTTAAGACTGCCCCTAGGTGTATGCTGGAGTTTTATTAATAAATAACTGAGCTGTCGAATATTTTAAAGTCTATAATATGACGTGTGACGTGTGAATACATTACACCGCTACCCCGTGGAGATCATAACTCTCTGTTTTGCATATCTGTATGTGTAAAGCTGCTTTTAGTATTAGAACTACACACTTATGTTAATTTTATTGGTGTTGGTGTTGATGTTCAATAAAAAGAATTAGAAACGAAATTAAAAATTAGTTTTTTAAAAAAAAAATTGATGTACATTTTTAGAGGCGTAAAAATCGATTATTCAAGAATTGTGTGTTAGTTTGCAAAACATTTCATTTTGAAAAACTAACAACAGTTGGTTAAAATCAAATAACTCAGCTACCTATTTGTTCTGTAACTCATCTCCTCGCTATCTCCACCCCCCCCCCCGACCCCCCCACCACCCCAAGCCGTGTTTAGACAACACCCACCCCCCACCCCATAATTCCTCTCCTGTATCGGGTAGTTGACAGAGTATTACATTTCATTCCCAGGATTCCAGAAACGATCAGCGGCCCCCAGACTTAAACTGTGGGAGGTGGGAGTGAGGTGGGAGTGAGGTGGGAGTGAGGTGGGAGTGAGGTGGGAGTGAGGTGGGAGTGAGGTGGGAGTGAGGTGGGAGTGAGGTGGGAGTGAGGTGGGAGTGAGGTGGGAGTGAGGTGGGAGTGAGGGGGGGGGAGGAGGCTTGTCTTCTCATCCAATTAGTAGAGTGACGAAATTTGACCAAACTGGACTAGAGGTTTACATTAGTACAGCCGCTACTACGCTGACCACTTCTCTTCACTGATGACCATTTGCGGTAATTCAAATGACAACTGTAGTTTTTATAAGGGGATCTGCTTTGAAAAGGGGGGGAGGGGGAGGTAAACTTGTCCAGTAATCAAATATCTCCCTTGCCGAGCAGCAAATAAAAAAAAAGTACCCAACTGACCAGCGTCCACCTATTAACGCCATTCCCAATTTCGTTACATTTCATAGAAAAACATGGCCGCTGTAAGAAGCCAGTAATTTATCTCACTAGATGTGTAGAGTTGAAACTGAAGAAATAGGTCGAGATGAATTTTAAGTCGCTGCTGCCAACTAACTCGTTTTTTTTATTTCGTACTTAAGTTTGGAAATTATTGATTAATCGATTAGCATCAAACACCTGTCAGGCGCTAAGATATGACAGGAGATACACACACATTTTTGTGTGGGGGGGGGGCGTTCGAATGTTGATTTAATGGTCCAGGATTCAATCTCCGGTGAGGACCAATGGATATTTCAGGTCCTGGTGAAAGTCCTGAAGTCTACCTAGCTTTAAGTTGGGGGGAGTAAAGGCGGTTGGGCGTTGTGCTAACCACGCCATCCCTTTAGATGCCGAGGTTACAGAAACAGACGAATTTAAATTTCATCTGCTCCGTTGAAGCTTAACGGAACTTTATTTTTTTTTAAATATATCTTTGCCCAAGTGTGTGAGGAAAGAAAAAGCGTGGCGTAATATGTCAAAGCGTGACGTAATATGTCGATGGATCAGTTCTTCTTTGAAACCATTTCTCTTTTTAAAGTTTAATTATTTAAAGTTGTCATAGTGTAGTTGCGTGTGTTGCGCGCACAGGTGTGTGTGTGTGTGTTTGCGTGGCGAGGTCAAGATAGCGGACACGAGGTCAAGAGTCTGGTAGTTTCTGGTCTCTGTGAATTGTATTTGTTGTGGAAAGTATGCCAGTCTAATATTTTGGTTGTAGCTTTATGTAGAAAGTTCGAGTTATGACGTCTGCAAGATATATAAGATGCAGTTTGTGAGATACAAGGGGCGAAGAGTCAATCAGAGATCATTCATTTGAGTTATGGAGACAGTTTTTACTGTTCGGTTAAGTTCATGTGGAGTGATCATGTATAAGTTGATAGAAGGAGTTCATATAATGAGAGTTATGTAAAGAGAGAGTGACAGAGAATCCTTTCAGTGATACTGCAATTAGTGACAATTCATTTTACAATTGGATTTATTTTATTATTTCATTTTGCTGTCATGTTAATAAACTGATTGTGAACCATGAAGCACGAATTCATTCTTATGTCATGACGTATTGGTTGCGGACGTGTGAGAGGAGACTGCGTCAAATGACAATAACATAATATCGCACATTAGTCATAGCACGGTATAGAGCCAATACGTCTCAACACGTTACATGGTGATAATACACACCTAATAACGTTACATAAGTTCTGTATGGACGGTAACACTGACCAGACAATAAAGTTCTGTATAGACGGTAACACTGACCAGACAATAAAGATTTAAAATTCACGTTCAGACATTTATTGCATGTGAAGGTTGAATCAATAAAAAGTGAAACCAACTGAATAAAAAAAAAATAAAAGTCAGTCAAAAAAATTGGTTTTAAACAAAATCAGTTGAGATTTCCCGAATTGACAAGAAATAAATCATCTTACCTTGTAAGTTTTGTTCTCACCGATTACAATAATCCTGTGATTGGAAATAAGTCGTGCCCATCCAGTAAACATACCGCTAGGTCACACATCTGGTACAATAACTAGTTCAATGACCGCTTTCAAATTTAAACCAAGCCAGGCGTCACACCCAAAATAAAGAAACAATTCTTCTTCCGGGAAAATAAACGAAATATAACCATTTACAATTTCTTTTCGTTTATTTTTTTTTGCCCCCCTGTTTTATTCGATCCAACTTTTTTTGTTGTGATGTTGTTATTTTCCTTCTAGCAGGACCCAGCGTGTTTATTTGACTCACATTTTGTTTGTGTTGTTTTGTATGGTACTTTTTTTTTCTTTTCCTCACTTACACTCACCCACCCAGACACACACCTACCCAGACAGACACCCCCCCCCGCTCACAATCTCCGTATCCGTAAACAGTTGTGTGTAGTTGAGTAGCAGTTTCTTGTTGCTGCCACGCCTACTCCTGCCACTGTTGCAACATTACGTATGGAAATTAAAACAAGCGAGAAATTAACAGAACAAGGGCTCTAACCCTTGTCAACTTGGATGATTAGCAAGTTACGGTTCTTGACAGTCCAGACTGGAATGGAATGGGGAAAATTAAAATCAATAAAAAAAAAATTAACGATCACGTGAATAAAAAAAAAGTCCAATGTATATAAAATAAAACTGTACGTAATAAAACTGACTTTAGTTGTCGTGGGTGGGGACAGAAAACAGCTCAAAATTATTTGGCGGTAAACTACCGAAAACTCTTTTATTTAACGGTTTTTGTACTAAAATATAAAGGTAACTGGATTTAATGGACGCTCGGGTCGGTCTCCAGTAATATCCCGCCATATTTCTGTGCCGATAAGTACCAACAGTCTGAAAATGCCGCCATCGTGCTGCGGCCAAATAGTGTACCATTGCGATGCGAACAGCGCCCTACTCCCTAGCCAGGTGACACCATTGTAACCAGTATTAAATCATCCCTGGAAGCATATCAACTGAAAATAGATAAATTAATTACTGGCCATTACTACAACAAGGTGGATGGCAAAAATCCACATAGAATAATGGTTTTATTTCAATGCGCATAGAACAATGGTTTATCTCAATGCCCATAGAACAATGGTTTGTTTCAATGCGCATAGAACAATGGTTTATTTCAATGCCCATAGAACAATGGTTTATCTCAATGCCCATAGAACAATGGTTTTATTTCAATGCCCATAGAACAATGGTTTATTTCAATGCGCATAGAACAATGGTTTCTTTCAATGCCCATAGAACAATGGTTTTATTTCAATGCCCATAGAACAATGGTTTTATTTCAATGCCCATAGAACAATGGTTTATTTCAATGCCCATAGAACAATGGTTTCTTTCAATGCCCATAGAACAATGGTTTTATTTCAATGCCCATAGAACAATGGTTTATCTCAATGCCCATAGAGCAATGGTTTGTTTCAATGAACATAGAACAATGGTCTATTTTAATGCCAATAGAGCAATGGTTTATTTCAATGCCCATAGTACAATGGTTTATTTCAATGCCCATAGAACAATGGTTTTATTTCAATGCCCATAGAACAATGGTTTATTTCAATGCCCATAGAACAATGGTTTATTTCAATGCGCATAGAACAATGGTTTCTTTCAATGCCCATAGAACAATGGTTTATTTCAATGCGCATAGAACAATGGTTTCTTTCAATGCCCATAGAACAATGGTCTATTTCAATGCCAATAGAACAATGGTCTATTTCAATGGCCATAGAACAATGGTTTATTTCAATGCCCATAGAACAATGGTTTTATTTCAATGCCCATAGAACAATGGTTTATCTCAATGCCCATAGAACAATGGTTTATTTCAATGCCCATAGAACAATGGTCTATCTATCTATGTCTATCTAACAATATGACTGTCTATCTATCTATGTCTATCTAACAATATGACTAAGTCTATCTATCTATGCTAATATACAACAATATGACTTTGTCTATCTATCTGTGTCTATCTAACAATATGACTGTCTATCTATCTGTGTCTATCTAACAATATGACTGTCTATCTATCTACGTCTATCTAACAATATGACTGTCTATCTATCTACGTCTATCTAACAATATGACTGTCTATCTATCTACGTCTATCTAACAATATGACTGTCTATCTATCTACGTCTATCTAACAAAATGACTGTCTATCTATCTACGTCTATCTAACAATATGACTGTCTATCTATCTACGTCTATCTAACAATATGACTGTCTGTCTATCTACGTCTATCTAACAATATGACTGTCTGTCTATCTACGTCTATCTAACAATATGACTGTCTATCTATCTATGTCTATCTAACAATATGACTGTCTATCTATCTATGTCTATCTAACAATATGACTGTCTATCTATCTATGTCTATCTAACAATATGACTGTCTATCTATCTATGCTATCCTAACAATATGACTGTCTGTCTATCTATGTCATATATCTAACAATATGACTGTCTGGTCTCTCTATGTCTATCTAACAATATGACTGTCTGTCTATCTATGTCTATCTAACAATATGACTGTCTGTCTATCTATGTCTATCTAACAATATGACTGTCTGTCTATCTATGTCTATCTAACAATATGACTGTCTGTCTATCTATGTCTATCTAACAATATGACTGTCTGTCTATCTATGTCTATCTAACAATATGACTGTCTGTCTATCTATGTCTATCTAACAATATGACTGTCTATCTATCTATGTCTATCTAACAATATGACTGTCTATCTATCTATGTCTATCTAACAATATGACTGTCTATCTATCTATGTCTATCTAACAATATGACTGTCTATCTATCTATGTCTATCTAACAATATGACTGTCTATCTATCTATGTCTATCTAACAATATGACTGTCTATCTATCTATGTCTATCTAACAATATGACTGTCTATCTATCAATGTCTATCTAACAATATGACTGTCTATCTATCTATGTCTATCTAACAATATGACTGTCTGTCTATCTATGTCTATCTAACAATATGACTGTCTGTCTATCTATGTCTATCTAACAATATGACTGTCTGTCTATCTATGTCTATCTAACAATATGACTGTCTGTCTATCTATGTCTATCTAACAATATGACTGTCTGTCTATCTATGTCTATCTAACAATATGACTGTCTATCTATCTATGTCTATCTAACAATATGACTGTCTATCTACCTATGTCTATCTAACAATATGACTGTCTATCTACCTATGTCTATCTAACAATATGACTGTCTATCTACCTATGTCTATCTAACAATATGACTGTCTATCTACCTATGTCTATCTAACAATATGACTGTCTATCTATCTATGTCTATCTAACAATATGACTGTCTATCTATCTATTTCTATCTATCTATTTTCACTGTCCTTACAGCCGCCAATTCAGTGTTCGGTCAATAACAATTTCTTGTATTGTTAAAAGGCAGTAATTTAAGATTCACCTGCCGCCAAGCTGTATCGATGTTTCATTGTTTAATCGATACTAATGACTGTTTGATAATGAAGGAACTAACGAAGTTTGTGGCCAGGGATCGATGCTGACTGGTATCGAACGTTATGTTATTTGGCGATTACGGCGATTTTTTTTTTCAAATGAAAGTTCCAGGAAGTGGAGGCTGAAACGAATTGAGTGGTGGTGAGGTTAACATGGTTGGTGGTGAGATGAACGTTGATAATGAGATACAAACTGATGGTGGGATAAAATTTGAAGGTGAGATACAAGTTAATGGTGAGATAAAAGTTAATGGTGAGATAAAAGTTAATGGTGAGATAAAAGTTAATGGTGAGATACAAGTTATGGGTGTAATACAAGCTAATGGGGAGATAAAAGTTGCTGATGAGATACAAGTTAATGGTGAGATATAAGTTGATGGTGAGATACAAGTTAATGGTGAGATGCAAGTTGATGGTGAGATAAAAGCTAACAGGCGTGAAGGAAGAAAATTGTGAAACGAAACTTCGAGGTGCGATGAAAGCGAAGTTATTGATGAGACCAAGTCGTAAGTCCTGTGATGATGTTAGTATATTATTGTTTGAGTATTTGAGTCATGTTTTATTTTGATGTGTACTCTAGTGATTGCTGATGGTATACAATAAGTATTTAGGTCGTACAATAAAAAAATATGTCATTATTTAGTTCAATTTGAAAACGACGTAAAATTTAGCATGTTTTTGTATTTAGCTTTGACATTAATGCATTGAAGAAACCTAGTAAAGCAGTGGCTCCCAGCCCCCGGGCCGCGGGCCGGTACCGGTCCGTGGATCAGAATGTACCGGGCCGCCTAGAAATATTAACGGACCGCGGTGAGATCACAAACATTGACCAGTCCACGGCTAGAAAAAGGTTGGAGACCACTGTAAAAGTATAGTATTCGCCTCTTCTGCTGTTTTATTTTTTGGCTTTTTAATCCCATAATAAATCTGGCCAACTCAAGTTTCAGCGCAACGAGCCAGACAGTGACAATATGCCAGTTTGTTGTGTCTAGTGAATTGCGCTGTGGATGACTTTTATTCCAATGAAAACATTTAAATTTCAGTCTTTAACGGTTGGTATCACCTCTGTACTCTTGTATACTTATAACCAAAATATCAACAAGGTGTAAAGCAAGTAATTTTTTTTGTTTCTGTTAGCTTTACCTTCCAATGGATACTCCAATGCTGTTAAGAAAAGAATAGAAAGAAAGAAAAATAAAACAATGATAATAAAATAGTTCAATTGTAAAGAAATGATAGGACAGCTTTTGTAACCATAAAAATAACGCATTTAAAAAGAAACAAGTTTTCTTAATCCGTTAAATAAATTATCTATCTATCTATCTATCTATCTATCTATCTATCTATCTATCTATCTATCTATCTATCTATCTATCTATCTATCTATCTATCTATCTATCTATCTATCTATCTATCTATCTATCTATCTATCTAATCTATCTATCTATCTATCTATTCATCTATCTAATCTATTCTATCTATCTATCTATCTATCTATCTATCTATCTATCTATCTATCTATCTATCTATCTATCTATCTATCTATCTATCTATATATATATATATATATATATATATATATATATATATATATATATATATATTACACTAAAATGAGATACATTTTTTTTAACTTGAAGATTTTCGTTTTTTTTTCACTTTTCAGAAAATTCCACTTTCATATGTGGAGTCACGTTCAATCATACTCATCTCATTGATCAAACCACTGGAATAACATTTCTCTTTTAAAAAAAAAAAACTGTTTCGAAATAAGATCTGAACCGGAAGTGTATGAGAACAACACATAAAAATAAAACACAAACATACACACACGCACGCGCACATAAACAATTGGACAATACGGGGGGGTATTTATATACCCAGAATTCAATTGAGGAAACCATGAACACAATACTCTTGGACAGTAAGAGGGGATGCTATCCAGCCAATCAGAATTGTTGAGTCTCTAGGTAGAAATGAAAACAAACTGACTCGGATCTTTTCAAAGAGAAAAGTAGTCAGCGAGACGTGCCTCTATTGAGTGATTCAAATTGACTTGAGAATCTAATACGATTCAATTCATGAAATGAATCATTTAAAAAGGTTTTAAAAAAAAGAGTTTCGGACTACTAAGAATAATGTAAACATGTATGACGTCATCACTAATATGTGTACTCCGGTTAAATGATTGATTCATTTATTAGGTTGCAATGATAAATATATTTATTTCCCGAGGTTCATAGTACTATCACACGGATACGTACAGAGCCAAATCTAGCTAGTTCAGCGCCCTGTGCAAGTTGAATTTTGTGACGCCCTACTCCAGATTTGAAAACTGCTATTTCGGAGACTCTCCCCTAGTTCGGCGCCCTGTGTGAGTTGAATTTTAAAAACTTCAAATTATTTAACTGTGCTATTTCGAGGCGTCCCCCTAGTTCGGCGCCCTGCGCGTCTCTCTCTCTCTCTCTCTCTCTCTCTCTCTCTCTCTCTCTCTCTCTCTCTCTTAGAACTCTCTCAGTGAAACTGCGGGCTGAGACTTAGTTTCTTAGAGCCCATGAGATTAAACTCGCATGTGTCTCTCAACATCTGGAGACTGCCATAAAGCCCGATGGCCAGCAAGCTTCCGGACTGGTCCACCCTGCGGTCCGCCAGCCGGGACACTCGAAAAGCACGTGATCTATTGTTTCATCCAACTCCCTGCAGTGACGTCAGATAAATCCAAATTCCCCATCCAACCCCCAGGCTTCATATCGATGAGATATTATCATTTCAGTCACAACTGTACCAGTCTCTGTGATCAAAAGTAATTTTAATATATTTATTTGTAGGCTCTCCGATAAACAGCAGTTATGATAGTCTCTTCATCCTACGATAAACAGAAATTATAATAGTCTCTTCACCCTACGATAAAGAGAAATTATAATAGTCTCTTCACCCTACGATAAACAGCAGTTATAATAGTCTCTTCAACCTACGATAAACAGCAGTCATAATTGTCTCTTCATCCTAAGACAAACAGCAGCTATGACAGTCTTTCATCCTAATTATTTTATGACAGTTTAGGAGACAGAAAAGAATAATATTTGGCAGTTAAACCATGTGTATACAAACAGGTACTTATTCACAAATTATGTCACAATTGAATGTGTCACCACTTCACTAAAAGTCTCACTGTTCAACCAAATCAAACTCCACCATTAAATGTAATTGAAACCTTTTACCCTCCGACATATTGTTGTCCGGTTTCTTTTTTTTTTATTTCCAGCTCCAACATCCATTAAATCCGCCTTGTCCTAATGCATTTCCAAAAGTACAATGTTTTCTTTGGTAACCTCTGGACCATTTGGTTGTGTACACTTATCTCCACTTTAAACCTCTTCACTCTAAAATGAACTGGTTTGCATTTTAATATGCAATTCTAATTCTTGAACTAGTCATTGAAGATATTAAAAGTTCGCATATTTTTTTGTGAGATTAGCTGATTTTCAAAGAATCAAAACAAAACAAAACAAAAAAACAACATCTTACACAGAAATGGACATAAAGCGTTAAATGTTCATGTTTTCAAAGTATTCCAGTGTCCATTGTTTCACTTCAGTGAACAACAAACAATTTGATAACATCAGCAACATTTCACTTTCCTCAATTTCAGTTGTTTTTTTTTTTAATTATATGAAATATGTACGTAACTGGAAACATGGGCTGATTGAAGGGCCCACTCTAATGTGAGTCTCATGCGTGGATGTATTACACACGGGCTCACCCCAAGGGCCCGCGTGCATAAGGGAGTCAAATCTTTTATTATTTTTATTCACAAGTCTCAGTCTGTATGGATGGGGGCACTAACGCTTGGGTTAGCGAGGGGGCCATTGTGCTTTTTATTAGATTATGATGTAATCTAGAGTTTTACAGAGAACATAACACTAAATAACTGAAGATTATTTGTGATTATTAAATATATTAGTGCAAGAAGGCTTGCAATATTAGGGGGCCTTCGTTGTTAACATTTGGGTATCTATCTATCTATCTATCTATCTATCTATCTATCTATCTATCTATCTATCTATCTATCTATCTATCTATCTATCTATCTATCTATCTATCTATCTATCTATCTATCTATCTATCTATCTACTTATCTATCTATCCATCCATCCATCCATCCATCCATCCATCCATCCATCCATCCATCCATCCATCCATCCATCCATCTATCTATCTATCTATCTATCTATCTATCTATCTATTTATCTATCTATCTATCTATCTATCTATCTATCTATCTATCTATCTATCTATCTATCTATCTATGTATGTATGTATGTATGTATGTATGTATGTATGTATGTATGTATCTATGTATCTATGTATCTATGTATCTAGTATCTATCTATCTATCTATCTATTTATCTATCTAGTATCTATCTATCTATCTATCTATCTATCTATCTATCTATCTATCTATCTATCTATCTATCTATCTATCTATCTATCTATCTATCTATCTATCTATCTATCTATCTATCTATCTATCTATCTATCTATCTATCTATCTATCTATCTATCTATTTATCTATCTGTCTATCTTTCCTTCTGTCTGTCTGCATATCTATGTATCTTTCTATTGATCCAATATATATATATATATATATATATATATATATATATATATATATATATATATAGCTAAACAAAGTTACCAGTATCGTATTAGATTAAAGAGTTTAGCCTCAAGTACAAAGAAAATATTTTCGGTCTAAAAGAAAGATTGTCACTTTGATAGAAAGCGAAAAGTAAGAAATAACATATTCATGCAACTCACGGTATTAGCGTAAACCAAAACAAAAAGGCCCGTATATGACCAACAAAACTTGCCAAAAAAAAAACAAATGAAACATATTTTGTACTAGACAATTACATATAAACACAACCAAAAATGTTTCTTACTTAACCGTGGAACTATTTTATTTCGCGAGCAGTAGAAAAACGCCATCATACAAAGAGATGTAGCGAGGCAAAGGGACACAACTCTGTGTTTGTACATTTACAGAACCACAATAGGAAGACAATGACTGATGAGTTAACAATTTCTCTGCCCGGTTCACTCTCTCCCCCTTCCCCCTTTATCCACCATTTCTTACAAGTTTGACCACAGTATAAATGGGTGGCCAAGACTGAAGCCATCAATTTGGCCACATTGGATTATGGGTTCTTTTTTTTTCCCTTGATGGCCCTATTTTTATTTTTCAAACAAAACATCGTGTGGCTAAAAGATAAACCAATGAGGCTATGTCACCTGACTTTTAATTATAGTCGCCTGTCGGTGATGTCTCTGGTTTATCATTACTTATATATAAGTCAAAGACTGATTTAGGTCAGTTAAGCCCCCCCCACACCTCAAAGAAAAAAATATGGGCCTAAAATAGAAGATACTGAATATCCTTTATACTTAAGTGCCGTTAGGGGCCCATTAGGGTATTGCCCCGGAACAACCATGGCACCGGAAGTCGTCTCTGCTACTAGAGCATTGGTGGCGAACCTATTTGGGGCCGTGTGCCCTAAATTTACATCCCCGACCCCACATTGGTTAAGGGCAAAAAAAGAATGTATTAAAATGTGTTTATAGCAAAGTGCCAACACTCCAATTAAAATTAAAGAAAGTGATATTTTTAGTCGCGTGTCGACTGATGAGGCTCTGCGTGCCGACTGTGGCTCAAGTGCCATAGGTTCGGCACCCACGGTACCAGAGTAAGTTTATCTTACTTTAGATTTTGTAGACGTCTTGTCTTGCATTCAATTTTTGTAGTGTGCATGTCTGTAGGCGTCTTGTCTGGTGTTCGATGATTGTAGTATGGATGTTATGTCTCCAGGCATCTTGACTGGTGTTAGATGATTGTAGAGTGCATGTTATTTCTCTAGGCGTCTAGTCTGGTGTTAGATGATTGTAGTGTGCATGTTATGTCTCTAGGCATCTTGCCTGGTGTAAGATAATTGTGGTGTGCACGTTATGTCTCTAGGCGTCTAGTTTGGTGTTAGATGATTGTAGTGTGGATGCTATGTCTGTAGGCGTCTTGTCTGGTGTTCGATGATTGTAGTGTGCATGTTATGTCTGTAGGCGTCTTGTCTGGTGTTCGATGATTGTAGTGTGCATGTTATGTCTATAGGCGTCTTGTCTGGTGTTCCATGATTGTAGTTTTTAATTTTCCTCTACTAACTCATCATCCCCCCCTTTACTCATTTCTCCACCAAACAAACTCTATAGTGGACACAACGAAATTGTCTGACCGTTGTCAATATTGACCACTGGCGATTCGGTCACAAACGATCGTGTGATTCCTGCATTTCGGGTTTGAGTAAGAAAGTGTGTAAGAGAGTGTGTAAGAAAGTGTGTAAGAGAGTGTGTAAGAAAGTGTGTAAGAGAGTGTGTAAGAAAGTGTGTAAGAGAGTGTGTAAGAAAGTGTGTAAGAGAGTGTGTAAGAAAGTGTGTAAGACAGTGATAATGGGGAAACTGTGTGTGTATGTGTGTGTGTGTGTGTGTGTGTGTGTGTGAGAGAGAGAGAGAGACAATGTGAGATATTCCATGTGTATCTATATGAATCTGTTCCTGTCCACTGAAATATGTGTGAATGCTACAAATGTTTCTGATTAAAGCTAAATACGATCTAATGTGTTGAATATTTATGATTGTGTAAGGATTGTGCTTGGATATATGCCGACGCGTTGAGTCTCTATCAATGCCAAATGCGGTTTTTGCCATCGTTGGAGTGTGTTGAATCTACACAAGTCTCTCCCATGTTTGTAAATGTGTATGTATTTATTTGAAAGTGTATGACTTAAGCCACACCTATAACTAATGTATTATTTGGAGCAGTGATTCTCAAAATGGTCGTTGTGAGACGGTTATCGAGAATATGTATAACTTATTTTAACTTGGCTTTCTCTTTTCCATTTTGATATTCTTTTTGCAAGTCACTCGCAAATACCGAGCATGTTTCTTAGAAGGTAGAGTGAATTGTAAATGTTTGACAATCTCTGTTTTGATATTAGGAGAAGGGGGAATGTTTAAACAATTCTCTAAAATATATGTTCTATTTCCCAATGATTTCTCTAAAATATATGTTCTTATTCCCAATGATTTCTCTAAAATATATGTTCTATTTCCCAATGATTTCTCTAAAGTTGTCTGCAATTTTAAACATAAACTCAAACGTTTAAAATACTGTTATCAGAAGCATAGCTTAATTTTATTACTTATATTATTTCATATATTATTAGTTTATTATTACTTATTTTTACCAAAGAATTCGAAGAAAAGCTATAAAAGAGAAAGCAATACATGACTCAGTATATGAGCACTGCAACATACAGCTGGATGTAGAGGTCAAAACTGGATGTAGAGGTCACAACTAGATGTAGAGGTCAAAACTAGATTTAGAGGTCAAAACTAGATGTAGAGGTCAAAACGAGATGTAGAGGTCAAAACTGGATACATTGTCACTGCTGAATGTACATATACAAAACGTTCAACTCAAATGTTAACGTCATATACATTCACTTTCCTGTTCTCCTGTCTATAATGTGTTCACATCGTGTCAGTATTGTGTCCATATTGTGACAAAAATGTGTCCCATTTGTGTCAGTATTGTGTCCATATTGTGACAATAATGTGTTGATATTGTGTAAATATTGTGACAATAATGTGTCCACATCGTGTCAGTATTGTGTCCATATTGTGACAAAAATGTATCCCATTTATGTCAGTATTGTGTCCATATTGTGACAATAATGTGTCAATATCTTGTCAATATTGTGTCACATCTGTAGGAAATGATGAAGAACACTGCTTTACGCAGCTGGACTTCAAGACGACATCAAACAATCTATTTATATTTACAACCGTGTCATTAAGAAAGTAAATTGTATTGATTGGTTTGTTTCATGTGTTTAAACAAAAATTATTTTTTTTTAAAAATCACGTAAATAGAACGTCCAGGAGAGAGTAAACTAAGAGGAAATAAAAAATGTAAGACTGTACTAGTCGATAAACGTGATTGAAGTTTTAATAAACTAACTCGTGATTGCGGAGCACAAGTGCAGGTCAAGGTAAGGGGTACAGTAAAGGAAAACTTTAGACCTGCATTGCAGTGGCACAATACCTTTTCAGCGCCCCTGCCCCCCATTTCGAAAACCATATAATATTGCATGTAAAATATATCATTTGGCGACCCTTTGTGAGTAGCACCCGGGGCATGATGTCCCCTGGCCCCCCCCCCTCCACTACGGCACTGCTACATTGTTAAACTTTTACATTAAATATCGCACAAGGATGGCGAAATGTGGGAATGCTTTTAAAGCTGGATACTGCTCTCAGTAAATGTGTACGTGAAGAAACTGCTCTCAGTAAATGTGTCCGTGAAGAAACTGCTCTCAGTAAATGTGTCCGTGAAGAAACTGCTCTCAGTAAATGTGTCCGTGAAGAAACTGCTCTCAGTAAATGTGTGCGTGAAGAAACTGCTCTCAGTAAATGTGTCCGTGAAGAAACTGCTCTCAGTAAATGTGTCCGTGAAGAAACTGCTCTCAGTAAATGTGTCCGTGAAGAAACTGCTCTCAGTAGATGTGTCCGTGAAGAAACTGCTCTCAGTAAATGTGTCCGTGAAGAAACTGCTCTCAGTAAATGTGTCCGTGAAGAAACTGCTCTCAGTAAATGTGTCCGTGAAGAAACTGCTCTCAGTAGATGTGTCCGTGAAGAAACTGCTCTCAGTAAATGTGTACGTGAAGAAACTGCTCTCAGTAAATGTGTCCGTGAAGAAACTGCTCTCAGTAAATGTGTCCGTGAAGAAACTGCTCTCAGTAAATGTGTCCGTGAAGAAACTGCTCTCAGTAAATGTGTGCGTGAAGAAACTGCTCTCAGTAAATGTGTCCGTGAAGAAACTGCTCTCAGTAAATGTGTCCGTGAAGAAACTGCTCTCAGTAAATGTGTCCGTGAAGAAACTGCTCTCAGTAGATGTGTCCGTGAAGAAACTGCTCTCAGTAAATGTGTCCGTGAAGAAACTGCTCTCAGTAAATGTGTCCGTGAAGAAACTGCTCTCAGTAGATGTGTCCGTGAAGAAACTGCTCTCAGTAGATGTGTCCGTGAAGAAACTGCTCTCAGTAAATGTGTCCGTGAAGAAACTGCTCTCAGTAAATGTGTCCGTAAAGAAACTGCTCTCAGTAGATGTGTCCGTAAAGAAACTGCTCTCAGTAAATGTGTCCGTGAAGAAACTGCTCTCAGTAAATGTGTCCGTGAAGAAACTGCTCTCAGTAAATGTGTCCGTGAAGAACCTGCTCTCAGTAGATGTGTCCGTGAAGAAACTGCTCTCAGTAAATGTGTCCGTGAAGAAACTGCTCTCAGTAAATGTGTCCGTGAAGAAACTGCTCTCAGTAAATGTGTCCGTGAAGAAACTGCTCTCAGTAGATGTGTCCGTAAAGAAACTGCTCTCAGTAAATGTGTCCGTGAAGAAACTGCTCTCAGTAAATGTGTCCGTGAAGAAACTGCTCTCAGTAAATGTGTCCGTGAAGAACCTGCTCTCAGTAGATGTGTCCGTGAAGAAACTGCTCTCAGTAAATGTGTCCGTGAAGAAACTGCTCTCAGTAAATGTGTCCGTGAAGAAACTGCTCTCAGTAAATGTGTCCGTGAAGAAACTGCTCTCAGTAGATGTGTCCGTGAAGAAACTGCTCTCAGTAGATGTGTCCGTGAAGAAACTGCTCTCAGTAAATGTGTCCGTGAAAAAACTGCTCTCAGTAGATGTGTCCGTGAAGAAACTGCTCTCAGTAAATGTGTCCGTGAAGAAACTGCTCTCAGTAAATGTGTCCGTGAAGAAACTGCTCTCAGTAAATGTGTCCGTAAAAAAACTGCTCTTAGTAATGTGTCAAATAATAAAAATTGGTCTAAGTAAAAAAATGCTTGAAAGCAAATTATGATAATAATAATAATAAACTTTGATCTATGGCGTATTGACTGCAAATAATTTTCAGAATAAATTGCCTTGTTTACTAAGATCGAAGCTTACATATATATATATATATATATATATATATATATATATATATATATATTGGGGTGATAACAAAAAAAATATTTTTATGAAAACACTTGCAATCGAGGAACTTTTATGTGTAATTTAAGAATATCAATTGCATTTTTGATTTTTTTAAAAAAAGCTCCCCCTCCTCCCCCTTTTTCGGAAGAAAAAAGTGGAAAAATATTTCTTTTTTCAAAAAAAAGGACATTATTTTTTTTAGCTTAACTCAAAAGAGTAATAATAATAACTAATCAACTTTTATTAACAAATAAGATACAGATCAGTTAGTAATATGTACAGAATGTACAAGAAATGTTTAAAACATATTTTTTCCTATGAACTTCAGATTCAAAAATTGAAATTTTCTCGATTTTGCATGAAGTTCCTCCATCAGTTTCACAGCACGTTCAGCAATTTGGTTAGATCTGGGAATGTCAATTAATGACTTTTCGACTGACCAATGGGTCTTTAAACACTTAATTGCCTTCTTGCATTTTATCCTGATGAGTGAGGTAAACAGTTCATTGAAGGACGCTTCATTATAGTGTTGAGAATGGAACCAAGCATTTGCCCATTCGTAGCAGATGAAGTTGCAGGCAGGAGTGAGGATGTTGCGCCACTCTGGTATCAGAAAAAATGATATAACAGTATATATCGCACGTGAGTTCCATCTTGCCTGGTGTAAATTTGGTAGTTTCTTCCAGTTGATGCGAGGCCAACGTGAAGTTGTTTTGTAATGACGATATGCCTGACATAATTCATATAAGAACTTGAAATCATCTCGCCATCCAGGGTTCTCGTCTGTGCTAACATCATCTGTCGCAACGAGGCGGTAATCAGCCTGAAGAGTGACATAGTTTTGTGTTAATTGGTCAATGAAGGAATAGTTGAGTTTGGTTTGCTCGTTGGCTCTTGGATAAAAAATTCATGACATGTTTCAAAAGGAGGTCGAGTACATGGTGCTGACACCCAATATATTGTGGCTTCTGAAAGCCCTTGCTCAAGACATCATCCTGTATGAGCTTTACAATCCCATGCAAACGACTAGTATTTACTGCGGTCGTGTCGCATATTATCATGCCAATATTTTTCCAAGCATCATACTCATCAAGTAGCTGATGTAGTTCCTTGTGAATGGCCGCGGCAGAACCACTCTCACATTTAATAATACCAAGTTTGATTTCGGTTGTCATATTTTTCAGCAGAACTACTTGATACTCTTCCCCTTGAACTCTTTTACCATCAAACTGGAGACAATAGAGTTCTTTGCTTTGAAAGTTTTTGAACAATTTTGGTTTTCATTTTACGTCCTACAGAGAATTACTCGTTTCCAGACACCCGCCTGACTTGGAACTGGCACATCGTGACCCTGTTCAGCAATGGTTGCAAGAACATCATATGCTTTATGTGTAGAAATGTTGTTTTGCAGTACTAGCAAACCCGCTGTTGTAGTGCTTGCTCTTTGGTATTTCGGTTTGCATTCAGGAGAAGATGACGTGGAAGAATAGGTTGGCAAGTCGGGTGAAGAAGCAGAGGTTTCAGAATCCGAAGATTCTGAGACAGTTGTATGTGTTTGTATAGGTTGCGATTGAGAAGAGCTGGCTTGTGATTGGGTTTTTGATAGTCGGATTCGTTTTCTTGGGTGGATTGATTCCAAAGAGAGCTTGTTTGACCATTGAATAACCAATCTTTCCTCCACTCTTAACTTGCCTCTGGTAGAGTTCTTTATCCTCCGTGCTTTTCCATTCTCCATTAACGTTGGTGACATCAAATAACTGAGAAAGTGTTGTAGTAAATTTATCAGACGGATTCTTTTTGTTTTTGTCATATAAATCAATCAGGCAATTGAGTTTCTTTCTGATGAGTGCGCTGGATAATAGTGGAAAGTCTAGAATTTCCCTCCAAAGCAATTCTATATCCGTAATCATAATTTTGATTCGATCCAGTCGCCGTTTCTGGCTATTGAACAGAAAAGTGAAGTTTCCAAGAATTTGACGGTTTGTAGGCATCCGTGTGAGATTGTTTAGCCTATCTGTCTATCTGTCTAACAATATGTCTTTCTATCTATCCATGTCTATCTACTTTCACTATCCTGACAGTAAGACTTGCAATCTTGCACTGAAAACGAGATAGTTTATCCAAAATATTCAAAAATATTCCACAATGTTCTAAAATATTCCAGAATATATATTATATATTTGCACCTGAAACAGAAAATAAAAGAAGTTATAACAATAATGAAATAGTTATATATTGTGAACTCACCCCAAGCTGGGGCGAGTTCAAACTGCGCGATATGTGAACGAAAAATTAAAAATAGGGGGAACTTTTTTCAATTTAAAAAAAAATTAATGTTGCTACTGTCATCTACATATAATTGTTCCTCGAATGTGAGGGGTTTCAGTTTCGTTACGAAAAATAATGAAAATAGTTATCACCCTAATATATATATATATATATATATATCATTGTTCTATAGCTGAGGAAGGACTAAATTGAATTCTTGGAATTAATTCTATTAAGAGAACACAAAATTGATCTAATTAGAAGGCAAAAAGCTATTCGTCGGTGCAGTTTCCCATGTAGCGTGCTGTCAGCCTGTCTTTACATTCCAGTGGCTTCCCTTTAATTGACTCACAGGCCCTTTATGCATTTAATGGGATGGCTTTTTGCCGTATAGAGGAATGTCAATAGAGAGGGACGCGATGCATAAAATGACAGACGTCTGTCCCTCTAAATAAAGATAATTTTAAAATCCATGATTTCACAGGCCGTCGCACACACGTATAAACACACACGCACGCACACACGTATACACACACAAATATTCACACCACACACACACACACAAGCGCGTTCACCTACACAGAAGTGTATAACGGGAAGATGGCGGAACCCACTTCGCGTGTTTTCAAAGTTTTCGTTTGCACGCATGTTGCTGCTAATGGTGTCGCCATGGCAACCGGGCGTCAGTCTGCCACAGCGGTTCTTAAACTTGGGGTTCCGTTGTCAGGTATCGGGCCTCAAAGATGTTTTAAGGGGACCGTGAATTGGGGTTTGGGGGGTGGGAGGAGTGGGAGGTTCAATCTCAAAAATCAGTTATCAATAGAAATTGCTTCTTAGTTTCCTCGTCATATTTTTCCGAATTCCATTTTTGGAAAAAAAGAATTAGACTGCGCAACTTTGGGAAGAAATTGAAATTTTCGTGCACAACCATAGTGCACAACATAGAGTTCAGTAGGAAATATTAAATGCGCTCGGCTGCAAAGTTGTTTTTTATTGCGCTCGGTGAATTCAGTTTTCGCGCACACACATACGCGCACAGCTTGAAGGTTACAATGGTTTATAAGCCCTCTAAAAACAAAACAAAAATTCAAAATGGTCGCCAATAAAAGAAAGAAGAACAGGTGTGATGACCACTGACCTAATGAACTGTGATTACTCTCCCCCCCCCCCTGCCACACCGCCTCTGATTTCAGTCAGACTGAAAAAGAGTGATGTTAAACTTCTCTGGTTATTTTTCTAGTAAGCTGTCTAGAGTTAATTGTAAAAAAAAAAATTTACATATTCAAAACGTTCAACTAAAATGTTGACGTCATATACATTCACTTTCCTGTTCTCCTGTCAATAATGTGTCCACGTCGTGTCAGTATTGTGTCCATATAGTGACAATAATGTGTCCACATCGTGTCAGTTTGTGTCCATATTGTGACAAAAATGTGTCCCATTTGTGTCAGAATTGTGTCCATATTGTGACAATAATGTGTCCACATCGTGTCAGTATTGTGTCCATATTGTGACAATAATGTGTCCACATCGTGTCAGTATTGTGTCCATATTGTGACAATAATGTGTCAATAATTAGTCTGTTATTAATTTGATTACAGTCTGCCAGTCTGTCTACATTCCTATTTAACCATTCGGCATAAATTTATAATTCACTAATAATCAAATTTATTTCTGAAATGTTGTTAGACAGACTGATAGTGACTACATAAGCTATATTCGTTTTTTTTTATGTCTAGAAATTTCAACATTGAATTTTCTGTATGACAACTGAATATATATATATATTTCTTTCACTATATGTTCTCGAGACAGTCCCCCCCCCTCCACGTGCCTCACACTATCTCCCACCTTACTTCCCTCACCCCCCACCCCTCACACTTCATATTCTCCCACTTTCATTTAATTTTTTTTTCTCAAGCCATCTCCATATTAAACTAGCTGCTGTTGGCGGGAAAATTCTCCAAGCATGGCACTGCATATGAAGAAGTTGGCCAGGTCTTCAGGGGGTTTAGGGAACGAAATGTGGGGACATGATGAAAAACTCTCGGAGCGTCATCGTCAGTGGTAGACGGGTTGAAATATCAAGCACTAGTTCATTGCTTTCAATCTTGTAATGGAAAGGGCGGGGTGGGGGGTGGGGGAGACAACTTATACACAGAGGTTCTCACGCTGTCCATCGCAGTTGAGATTTTTTTTTTAAAGTTTAACTCAATTTACTCAGTTTTTTGGAGAGGTATTTGGAGAGGTATTTGGAGAGGTATTTGGAGTTTACCTTATTTTCGTTTTCTTAAAATCAAAAGCGCACTTTATAATGAGAATCATGCACAATGGTTCTGGCGTCGTTAACCTTATTTATGTTTTCATAATGTTTTACAGGACTATTTGTTGTTGTTGTTTTAAAAGAATACACAGTTCTCTAACATAAATACACAGCTGTTAGAATACACAGTTGTTAGAATACACAGTTGTTAGAATACACAGCTGTTAGAAAACACAGTTGTTAGAATACACAGCTGTTAGAAAACACAGTTGTTAGAATAAACAGTTGTTAGAATACACAGCTGTTAGAATACACAGCTGTTATAATACACAGTTGTTAGAATACACAGCTGTTAGAATACACAGCTGTTAGAATACACTGCTGTTAGAATACACAGCTGTTAGAATACACAGTTGTTAGAATACACAGCTGTTAGAATACACAGTTGTTAGAATACACAGTTGTTAGAATACACAGTTGTTAGAATACACAGTTGTTAGAATACAAAGTTGTTAGAATACACAGCTGTTAGAATACACAGTTGTTAGAATACACAGTTGTTAGAATACACAGCTGTTAGAAAACACAGTTGTTAGAATACACAGTCGTTAGAATACACAGTTGTTAGAATACACAGTTGTTAGAATACACAGCTGTTAGAAAACACAGTTGTTAGAATACACAGTTGTTAGAATACACAGTTGTTAGAATACACAGTTGTTAGAAAACACAGCTGTTAGAATACACAGCTGTTAGAAAACACAGTTGTTAGAATACACAGCTGTTAGAATACACAGCTGTTAGAAAACACAGTTGTTAGAATACACAGTTGTTATAATACACAGTTGTTAGAATACACAGCTGTTAGAAAACACAGTTGTTAGAATAAACAGTTGTTAGAATACACAGCTGTTAGAATACACAGCTGTTAGAATACACAGTTGTTAGAATACACAGCTGTTAGAATACACAGCTGTTAGAATACACTGCTGTTAGAATACACAGCTGTTAGAATACACAGTTGTTAGAATACATAGCTATTAGAATACACAGTTGTTAGAATATACAGTTGTTAGAATACACAGCTGTTAGAATACACAGCTGTTAGAATACACAGCTGTTAGAATACACTGCTGTTAGAATACACAGCTGTTAGAATACACAGTTGTTAGAATACACAGCTGTTAGAAAACACAGTTGTTAGAATAAACAGTTGTTAGAATACACAGCTGTTAGAATACACAGCTGTTAGAATACACAGTTGTTAGAATACACAGCTGTTAGAATACATAGCTGTTAGAATACACAGCTGTTAGAATACACAGCTGTTAGAATACACAGTTGTTAGAATATACAGTTGTTAGAATACACAGCTGTTAGAATACACAGTTGTTAGAATACACAGTTGTTAGAATACACAGCTGTTAGAATACACAGTTTTTAGAAAACACAGTTGTTAGAATACACAGTTGTTAGAATACACAGTTGTTAGAATACACAGCTGTTAGAATACACAGTTGTTAGAATACACAGTTGTTAGAATACACAGTTGTTAGAATACACAGTTGTTAGAATACACAGTTGTTAGAATACACAGATGTTAGAATACACAGATGTTAGAATACACAGATGTTAGAATACACAGTTGTTAGAATACACAGTTGTTAGAATACACAGCTGTTAGAAAACACAGTTGTTAGAATACACAGTTGTTAGAATACACAGTTGTTAGAATACACAGCTGTTAGAAAACACAGTTGTTAGAATACACAGCTGTTAGAATACACAGTTGTTAGAATACACAGTTGTTAGAATACAAAGTTGTTAGAATACACAGCTGTTATAATACACAGTTGTTAGAATACACAGTTGTTAGAATACACAGCTGTTAGAAAACACAGTTGTTAGAATACACAGTCGTTAGAATACACAGCTGTTAGAAAACACAGTTGTTAGAATACACAGTTGTTAGAATACACAGCTGTTAGAAAACACAGTTGTTAGAATACACAGTTGTTAGAATACACAGTTGTTAGAATACACAGTTGTTAGAATACACAGTTGTTAGAAAACACAGCTGTTAGAAAGCACAGTTGTTAGAATACACAGTTGTTAGAATACACAGTTGTTAGAATACACAGTTGTTAGAATATACAGCTGTTAGATAACACAGTTGTTAGAATACACAGTTGTTAGAATACACAGCTGTTAGAATACACAGTTGTTAGAATACACAGCTGTTAGAATACAAAGTTGTTAGAATACACAGTTGTTAGAATACAAAGTTGTTAGAATACACAGTTGTTAGAATACACTGTTGTTAGAATACACAGTTGTTAGAATACACAGCTGTTAGAATACACAGCTTGTAGAAAACAAAGTTGTTAGAATACATAGTTGTTAGAATACACAGTTGTTAGAATACACAGCTGTTAGAAAACACAGTTGTTAGAATACACAGTTGTTAGAATACACAGCTGTTAGAATACACAGTTGTTAGAATACACAGTTGTTAGAATACAAAGTTGTTAGAATACACAGTTGTTAGAATACACAGTTGTTAGAATACACAGCTGTTAGAATACACAGCTGTTAGAAAACACAGTTGTTAGAATACACAGTTGTTAGAATACACAGCTGTTAGAAAACACAGTTGTTAGAATACACAGTTGTTAGAATACACAGCTGTTAGAAAACACAGTTGTTAGAATACACAGCTGTTAGAAAACACAGTTGTTAGAATACACAGTTGTTAGAATACACAGCTGTTAGAAAACACAGTTGTTAGAATACACAGTTGTTAGAATACACAGCTGTTAGAATACACAGTTGTTAGAATACACAGCTGTTAGAATACACAGTTGTTAGAATACACAGCTGTTAGAATACACAGTTGTTAGAATACACAGCTGTTAGAATACACAGCTGTTAGAATACACTGCTGTTAGAATACACAGCTGTTAGAATACACAGTTGTTAGAATACATAGCTGTTAGAATACACAGCTGTTAAAATACACAGCTGTTAGAATACAAAGACAGAGACTGATATTGACTGATAGTGACAGATAATAATAATTGATAGTGACTGACTGAATGTGATCGATAGTGACAGATAATAATAATTGATAGTGACTGACTGAATGTGATCGATAGTGACTGATTGCAGATGATTGTGGATGATTGTGACAGATGGTATTCAATGTTTAGAAACTCTTTATTGTCAACCTTAAAACATAGTTTTTTTTTCGACCTATCCATTCATTGTTTGTTTTATCCAACTCGCAAAAATGTATTTACAAACAATGAGGTTGAAGCGGCAAAAAATACAAAATTAGACCGTCCGATGTCACTAATGTAGGTTTGTATACTGGGGGTCGGGTATTGACAAAATGAGACCACCCTAGGTACGAGATATTCACACGGGAAACGGCCCGCACTTAGAGGCTGAGATACCTTGTCTACACGGCAGGTCAGTCTGATACTTTAAACATCCTGATTTGAAAGAAAATATACGATCTATGCGGCAGGCCGGGAGATGATGAACACGTCATCTTTCAAGGGACAGAGACTCAGTGAATTACATCGGAATAATTCTGACTACAGTGACACTGATGTCAAGAGGGCTAAACCATGGCTGCAGATTTATTTCTTGAGTTTGAATAGATTGAACTTTTCCTTGAGTTTGAATAGATTGAACTTTTCCTTGAGTTTGAATAGATTGAACTTTTCCTTGAGTTTCAATAGACTGAACTTTTCCTTGAGTTTGAATAGATTGAACTTTTCCTTGAGTTTCAATAGATTGAACCTTTCGTTAAGTTTGAATAGATTGAACTTTTCCTTGAGTTTGAATAGATTGAACTTTTCCTTGAGTTTGAATAGACTGAACTTTTCATTGAGTTTGAATAGATTGAACTTTTCCTTGAGTTTGAATAGATTGAACTTTTACTTGAGTTTTAGTAGAATGAACTTTTCCTTGAGTTTGAATAGATTGAACTTTTCCTTGAATTTGAATAGATTGAACTTTTCCTTGAGTTTGAATAGACTGAACTTTTCCTTGAGTTTCAATAGACTGAACTTTTCCTTGAGTTTGAATAGACTGAACTTTTCCTTGAGTTTGAATAGACTGAACTTTTCCTTGAGTTTCAATAGATTGAACTTTTCCTTGAGTTTGAATAGACTGAACTTTTCCTTGAGTTTGAATAGATTGAACTTTTCCTTGAGTTTCAATACATTGAACCTTTCGTTAAGTTTGAATAGATTGATTTTTTCCTTGAGTTTGAATAGATTGAACTTTTCCTTGAGTTTGAATATATTGAACTTTTCCTTGAGTTTGAATAGACTGAAGATTTCCTTGAGTTTGAATATATTGAACTTTTCCTTGAATTTGTTTACTTTAATAGAAATAATAAAATATGAAGTATAACATTTTCCCGATTGAACTATGTAGATTGAACTATGTAGATTGAACTATGTAGATTGAACTATGTAGATTTGAAGAAAAAGAAGCTGTTTGACAAAGGATAGAAATGTTTACTAATACGACTAATGTTTTAATTTTTTTTTACTAATATTGTTTTAGAGTGATTTACTTAATAACAGAGATGGTCACGTTGTAAAGCACTCGTCTGTCACCCTAAGGGTCCCTGATTCGATCTCCGGTGAGGACATATGGATTTTTCAGGTCATGTTTAAAGTCTCCTCTATATCTCCCGTGGTGCACTATCGGCAATGGTGGGGATGGAGAAGGGCGCCATAAAAAAAACCATCCCATACAGTGGTTTATAGGATATAAGATATTTTATCTTATCCTTACAGGGACTTCACGCAGACACACACTGCTTAAAAAGTTTAAAGCATTTTTCAAGCGAAATTTGATTTTTTCGTCCATCTGTAATTCTTTATTCATCTGTCTATCAATTATAAATGTCTGTCAACCAGTGCTGGATTTAAGAAAAAAATCAGTGCCGAGGATGAACAAAAAAAAATCTGCAGAGCCGGGGATAAATGTCTGTGGTTTCATCCCCGGCAGGGATATATTAGCTAAAGCTGAGCCGGGGATAAATGTCTGTGGTTTCATCCCCTGCAGGGATATATTAGCTAAAGCAGAGCCGCGGGTAAATGTCTGTGGTTTCATCCCCGGCAGGGATATATTAGCTAAAGCAGAGCCGGGGATAAATGTCTGTGGTTTCATCCCCGGCAGGGATATATTAGCTAAAGCAGAGCCGGGGATGACAGTTCTTAGTGCCGGGGTTATCCCCGGCATCTCCGGCGGTAAATCGAACCCTGCTGTCAACGAATATATACATTTATTATTTAATCGATCCTGTAACTATATATCGAATCTACGTGCATTTTACATACATATAAGTTTCTTGATTTTGTGACTGTCTTCTACGTTCTTTGATAAAAAATGCTTCTTTTATGTTCATATATATATAAATCTTCAGTCTCAAATATTCCGGATATGGTTTCTAAAGAAACACAAAAATATCCAATCCACTCAGAGCTGTCCACTGTAACGAAAAGTAATGAAAATGATGAAAAGGAAGAAAAAAGAAAGTACTATTAATCACGTTTTCATCTAAAGAAACGTATTGGACCAGTAAATACAATTATCATCGCTACAAGGACATTGTAAAAGTTCCTCCAACTTGACTTGTCTCCCTTTCACAAAAATCCTATTTTCTGTTTCAGGCTTCAAATTTCATCATAAAGAGAAAAAAGTGGAATTTCCCGAACACTTGGAAATTACAATTGGACAAAAAATAAAACGAAATGAAGAAAATGAATTAATCTTGTAAGAATTGAAACGGGGGGGGAGACATAATTAACTTAATATGTATTAATATTATTATTTAAGTCCATTGTAGATAGAATAGATTCATTGTGACTAGGTACTTACCATGAGCTTTAGGGAGACTTTTCTAAGACTCTGGTATATGTTGTAGTAAAATATAGTAAATATATGTGATGCGAAGAATACTGATCAATTGAAGCAGTCATCTTCTCAGTGGCGTAGCGAGCCTAACTCGCGCCCGGGGCACAATACCTTTTTAGCGCCCCCCTTCCCATTTAAAAACCATGTAATATTATATGTAAAATATACCATTAGGCGGCCCTTTGTAAGTAGCGCACGGAGCAAGATGCCCCCCTTTACCCCTCCCCCTCCACCACCACTACGCCACTACATCTTCTCACCAATGACACTCGAATATATCAACATTCATTGAGTTTGTTCTAGCTTATTTTCATTCAACGTATAGAAATCAGTTGTTGTCGTATAGTTGATAGAATTCTTCATATGTACATCCGGCTTAGTGTTGTTTTCGTTGACGAAAACTAAAACTAAAACCTTCGTTGACGAAAATATTGACTTTTCGTCAACGAGAACTAAAACTAAAACTAAAATTAGCAGCAAGACTAAAACTAGACGAAAACTGAAATTATTACAGAAAAAACGAAATAAAAACTGAAACTAAAATATAGTGTTGCTTTCGTTCACGAAAACTAAAACTAAAACCTTCGTTAACGAAAATGTTGACTTTTCGTCAACGAGAACTAAAACTAAAACTAAAATTAGACGCAAGACTAAAACTAGACGAAAACTAAAATTATTACAGAAAAAACGAAATAAAACCTGAAACTAAAATATGACCTGGGACTAAAACAACACTAATCCGGCTGAGTGTTGACCACACCGAAGAGCAACGGTTGCAGTCTGCCATTCAAAAAAACTAACGCTATGGGCAGTGTAGATAATATATTCACCTCAAATTAGAAAAAAAAAGCAATGATTTGTAAATTTATTTTTTGATAGACTAGTTTTAATGGATGAATGTTAGAAGGATAAAGCTATCATAACAAATGCAATCAACAACAAAAAAAAAATTAAAAGAAAATAATAATGGTTATGAGTTAAAAATTTATGACGAACTATATGATACGGTATTATGAATTAGAAACATTGGAACTTTATCGGCTATGATAATTTGTACCTAATTTCCGATCATTCAGCCGGTTCGTTGGCAAAATACTAACTAAATATTTCCGATATTTTAACCAGTTCTTTGGCCTAATATGAATTAAATATTTTTTCCCATTAATGAAAGAAACTCGAGAGATATTCGCACTTATTGTTCCTATGCTAATATTAAGCTCGTCTTTCTAGTTTTTTTTGTTGCTTTAAAAAAAATAAATCTACACAACAACTACACTATTAAAATGTTCTACTTTCTACATTCGCTTTAAAATCGAGTGAATTTATGTCCCAATATTAACTGTGGATTAAAAAAAGATTTAAATTATTTTGGGGATACAAGAATTAAAAGAATTCTTTTTACTTGATTTATATGGGAAAAATAAGCTATTCGGAACACGAACTATTTGTAATTTTTTCCGATTTCAAGGAATGGAATAAATTTGGAATATTTGGTTTCATTTAGTGTAGCTCAAAAAGTGTTGTAATGGTGGTAAAAATATAATTTTAGTCAGGGGAATTAATCACATTAACAATTTCAATGTACGGAAGTAAAGATTGTTTCCCTTCGTTCTGTTAGACTGGAATCTACAAAGTTCATGTAATGAAGACATTGGCACTCTTAAATCCCATTAACCAACAAGGGACTTTTTTGTAGTGCCCATCTTTCATAAAATCATAGCAGACAGTGCAATGGTCATGGAGGCACCACGGGAAACATGAAGCGAGCTTTCATCATGACCTGAGCTATTCCCTTAGTTCTCACTGCATATCAAACCCGAGGCCCTCAAAATGTATCGATCTCTAATAAATCTGATCACTGCATCGATCGGAACATTGTAGCCTTTCGTTGCTTTCCAATAATTAATAAAACACAATATTTACCTTTGTATACTGTAACAGTTCAATTTATTCGTCGTGTATAAAGGTAAAACAGACTTGATTATTTTCTTTGGTTACATATAACATATTCACTTATGTATTGATCTGTTATAATTAATTTTACAACTGAAGCTACATTCAATTACATTGTTTCATAAATTTATCACAGAATAAAATTTGACACAATGCCAGCCTATAAAGATGGATAATTCACTTTCTTTTAGCTGGGTATACAATACAAATAAATATAGACGATATCATTTTTAATGTAACAATTTAACAGTGCAAGAATATAATCGTTGCGAATAAAACATTCCTGCTAGTTTAAGGTGAATAATGTATAAGTTTGTTTATATATATACATTGAGCGAGTTTAAATAACATATTTATATATAGGCTACTTAAGATTGTAAATATATGAAAACTAAACATAACAATATTTCGATTTATTCTGTCATCTTAAGAAAGTGTCAACAAAAATAAGTTATAATATGTTACAAATAAATAACGAAACATTTGAATGAGACAGGTGATATTCACTATAACATTGTTTTAACAATGAACTAATGTTACTTGTACTCGCACTACACATCTCTCTAAGTATGACTCTGGCTTGCTGTACGACATCTCTCCATGTATGACTCTGGCCTGCTGTACGTCATCTCTCTACAGCCCATGTATGACTCTGGCCTGCTGTACGATATCTCTCTACAGCCCATGTATGACTCTGGCCTGCTGTACTACACTTCTATACAGCCCATGTATGACTCTGGCCTGCTGTACGACATCTCTCCATGTATGACTCTGGCCTGCTGTACGACATCTCTCCATGTATGACTCTGGCCTGCTGTACGACATCTCTCCACAGCCCAAGTATGACTCTGGCCTGCTGTACTACACTTCTGTAAAGCCCATGTATGACTCTGGCCTGCTGTACGAATCTCTCTACAGCCTATGTATGACTCTGGCCAGCTATACGACATCTCTCTACAGCCCATATATGACTCTGGCCTGCTGTACTACATCTCTCCATGTATGACTCTGGCCTGCTGTACGACATCTCTCTACAGCCCATGTATGACTCTGGCCTGCTGTACGACATCTCTCCATGTATGACTCTGGCCTGCTGTACTACACTTCTGTACAGCCCATGTATGACTCTGGCCTGCTGTACGAATCTCTCTACAGCCCATGTGTGACTCTGGCCAGCTGTACGACATCTCTCTACAGCCCATATATGACTCTGGCCTGCTGTACTACATCTCTCCATGTATGACTCTGGCCTGCTGTACGACATCTCTCTACAGCCCAAGTATGACTCTGGCCTGCTGTACGACATCTCTCCACAGCCCATGTATGACTCTGGCCTGCTGTACGACATCTCTCTACAGCCCAAGTATGACTCTGGCCTGCTGTACGAATCTCTCTACAGCCCATGTATGACTCTGACCAGCTGTACGACATCTCTCTACAGCCCAAGTATGACTCTGGCCTGCTGTACGACATCTCTCCACAGCCCATGTATGACTCTGGCCTGCTGTACGACATCTCTCTACAGCCCAAGAATGACTCTGGCCAGCTGTACGAATCTCTCTGCAGCCCATGTATGACTCTGGCCAGCTGTACGACATCTCTCTACAGCCCAAGTATGACTCTGGCCTGCTGTACGAATCTCTCTACAGCCCATGTATGACTCTGGCCAGCTGTACGACATCTCTCTACAGCCCATGTATGACTCTGGCCAGCTGTACGACATCTCTCTACAACCCATATATGACTCTGGCCTGCTGTACGACATCTCTCTACAGCCCAAGTATGACTCTGGCCTGCTGTACGACATCTCTCTACAGCCCATGTATGACTCTGGCCTGCTGTACGACATCTCTCTACAGCCCATGTATGACTCTGGCCTGCTGTACTACACTTCTATACAGCCCATGTATGACTCTGGCCTGCTGTACGACATCTCTCCATGTATGACTCTGGCCTGCTGTACGACATCTCTCCATGTATGACTCTGGCCTGCATTACGACATCTCTCTACAGCCCAAGTATGACTCTGGCCTGCTGTACTACACTTCTGTACAGCCCATGTATGACTCTGGCCTGCTGTACGAATCTCTCTACAGCCTATGTATGACTCTGGCCAGCTATACGACATCTCTCTACAGCCCATATATGACTCTGGCCTGCTGTACTACATCTCTCCATGTATGACTCTGGCCGGCTGTACGACATCTCTCTACAGCCCATGTATGACTCTGGCCTGCTGTACTACACTTCTGTACAGCCCATGTATGACTCTGGCCTGCTGTACGAATCTCTCTACAGCCCAAGTATGACTCTGGCCTGCTGTACTACACTTCTGTACAGCCCATGTATGACTCTGGCCTGCTGTACGAATCTCTCTACAGCCCATGTATGACTCTGGCCAGCTGTACGACATCTCTCCATGTATGACTGTGGCCTGCTGTACGACATCTCTCCATGTATGACTCTGGCCTGCTGTACGAATCTCTCTACAGCCCATGTATGACTCTGGCCTGCTGTACGAATCTCTCTACAGCCCATGTATGACTCTGGCCTGCTGTACGACATCTCTCTACAGCCCATATATGACTCTGGCCTGCTGTACTACATCTCTCCATGTATGACTCTGGCCTGCTGTACGAATCTCTCTACAGCCCATGTATGACTCTGGCCTGCTGTACGAATCTCTCTACAGCCCAAGTATGACTCTGGCCTGCTGTACTACACTTCTGTACAGCCCATGTATGACTCTGGCCTGCTGTACGAATCTCTCTACAGCCCATGTATGACTCTGGCCAGCTGTACGACATCTCTCCATGTATGACTGTGGCCTGCTGTACGACATCTCTCCATGTATGACTCTGGCCTGCTGTACGAATCTCTCTACAGCCCATGTATGACTCTGGCCTGCTGTACGAATCTCTCTACAGCCCATGTATGACTCTGGCCTGCTGTACGACATCTCTCTACAGCCCATATATGACTCTGGCCTGCTGTACTACATCTCTCCATGTATGACTCTGGCCTGCTGTACGAATCTCTCTACAGCCCATGTATGACTCTGGCCTGCTGTACGAATCTCTCTACAGCCCATGTATGACTCTGGCCTGCTGTACGACATCTCTCTACAGCCCAAGTATGACTCTGGGCTGCTGTACGAATCTCTCTACAGCCCAAGTATGACTCTGGCCTGCTGTACGACATCTCTCTACAGCCCATGTATGACTCTGGCCTGCTGTACGACATCTCTCTACAGCCCAAGTATGACTCTGGCCTGCTGTACGACATCTCTCCACAGCCCATGTATGACTCTGGCCTGCTGTACGACATATCTCTACAGCCCAAGTATGACTCTGGCCAGCTGTACGACATCTCTCTACAGCCCAAGTATGACTCTGGCCTGCTGTACGAATCTCTCTACAGCCCATGTATGACTCTGGCCAGCTGTACGACATCTCTCTACAGCCCATGTATGACTCTGGCCAGCCGTACGACATCTCTCTACAGCCCATATATGACTCTGGCCTGCTGTACGACATCTCTCCATGTATGACTCTGGCCTGCTGTACGACATCTCTCCATGTATGACTCTGGCCTGCTGTACGAATCTCTCTACAGCCCATGTATGACACTGGCCTGCTGTACGACATCTCTCTACAGCCCAAGTATGACTCTGGCCTGCTGTACGACATCTCTCTACAGCCCATGTATGACTCTGGCCTGCTGTACGACATCTCTCTACAGCCCATGTATGACTCTGGCCTGCTGTACGACATCTCTCCACAGCCCATGTATGACTCTGGCCTGCTGTACGACATCTCTCTACAGCCCAAGTATGACTCTGGCCTGCTGTACGAATCTCTCTACAGCCCATGTATGACTCTGGCCGGCTGTACGACATCTCTCTACAGCCCATATATGACTCTGGCCTGCTGTACGACATCTCTCCATGTATGACTCTGGCCTGCTGTACTATACTTCTGTACAGCCCATGTATGACTCTGGCCTGCTGTACGACATCTCTCCATGTATGACTCTGGCCTGCTGTACGACATCTCTCTACTCTTTTCCCTATCCATTGTCTTCTTCCTCCACCCTGTGACTCCCTTAGCTTAAGGGAGTCGTTCTCAACGTTCTATACATTTTTGCTTCTTGGACTTTGCCCGTTAATTGTCATATATGTCGTACACAGGCCTTGGTTAATTATAAAGCTAATAGGTTTATAGCATTGAGCCCTAAATAAGAATCGACCATGGTGTATTAGTTTAATATTTGTGATGTCATTTTTTATTTCGCTTTTTATTCACAAGCTTTAGTAACTTTAGTTCGGCTGTGATTGGACCTAGATAGTTCTACATTTTCCCATTCTATCCTTGTGTCCAACCCACTTCAATCTACTCATTTTAATATCTACTGAACATCGTATAATCTCGAGTTTTCCCTACTTGTCCATTTCTTGTGGTCATTTATTGACCAATGTATTTTTTTTTCTAAGTATATTTCTTTCCCATTGTGTTTTTCAATGTACTTTACAAATACACTTCTTATAGTTAATTTGCATCACTAAACTCAATCATTTTCTTGAATACTCTCCAAGAAGCTGCCAACCTTTACGACTCCAATTTCAGATAATTTATTTGCTGTATGAGAAAAGTTGGATAAACCTGTAGAAGGCGCCCTCTGACAGAGATGTCTGCTACGACTGTGCGTAGAAAGAGATTTTGTATCACCAAAATCTGTGACGGCTTGGGCATAATCCAAGGCCAGTAAGTCCGACCAAGACAATGAAGTTATGTCTTGCTGGAGAAAACCGCAGTGACCGCCCTTGCTTGTCACGGCCAGCAGACAGTCAGAGGAAGAACGAAACTGATCGTACGGCATATCGGCGCATGCGTAGACAGGGTCATCGAGGCTGGTGACGCACAACACAGGCACGTGCAAATCGCTCTCCTTAAGACCTGGTTTGTCTTTTACTGACAGCTGGCCTTGGCCTTGACCTTGCCATGCGTGTGTTGGACGGTACGCGTGCGTGCTAAATTCACTAAAAGACCAGGAGGTCATCACTTTATCAATGTCCAGAACCGAGGATAGGGCCTTCACGTGACGGAACACGAGGGACTTGAGCCGCAGGAGAAGGAAAAACTCGTAGAAGGGCGATAGTCGAGAGCAGAACTTGGAAGGAGCGTCGTAGCAGGGGGATATGCAGACGGCCCCAGTCAATTTGGTTGACGGTTCACAGCTCCCTGGAGGGGAATACATGTGAAAATAGTTGAGCATGTAGTCAGAAGGGGGGAGTAGTTTGAATTTATTTAGTTGTTTCTACACGGGGATAAACCAACTAACTGTGTACACATTTTAAAAGCAAAGTTAAAATTATTTTCCAATATTTTTAGAGCATTTTCGAGTAAAAATGCTCTATTGTCCCTGTTTTGTCTGTCTGTCTGTCCGTCATCACCCTAGATCTCAACAACCATAAGTCCTAGACCCATGATGTATATATCATTTTGTAGGTCTTGGCCTGCCATGTGTACATCAAAAGTTTATTTCGCGATAGGACCACTAAGGGCCGAAAAAGGGGGCGTATTAAGTACCGTTTTTTACTATATAAGCTATATTAATAAAGGAGCGCCCTATATCTCAGCAACCACAAGTCCTAGACCCATCATGTATATAGTATATATCATTTTGTAGGTCTTGGCCTGCCATGTGTACATCAAAAGTCCATTTCGCGATAGGACCTCTCAGGGCTGAATAAAAAAATGTTAACCGAAATTGGGGAAATTGTTTTGTTGGATGATAACAAAAGAATGATACATTAAGATCATTATGGTAACACAGTTTTGCCAATCATAAGGTCTAGTCAATGCATTGTGGATAAGAGTTATTGATAACACTATCATAACAAGCTTATAACCAGTTTAGTTCCTACATTTGTGCAACAACTAATTGGTAAACAACACCAACCTATATAAGACATGAGAAGCCCGCATCCAGTTCCATAAGCCACCGCAACGAGTGGACACTTGACCATCTTAAGTCCGATGTACTCAACGACCTGTCTAAGATCAGTGGGGTCACAAAAACTCTGTGATTAAAAAAATGTTCTTAAAAATGATTTTTCTAATCGCATTGTTTATTTATTTATGTATTGCAGTTTTCCGTTTTAAGAACAAAATATTGCCAACTATTCTATTTAAGTTCAAAGAGGTGTTGAGATATTCTGAGATATTGAGCCACGCATTGTTTTCATTGACTATATGAAATATTTAGCAACGTGAAAAGTAATACAATTTCTGTTAACAATGTAATTTAGTTTTACCAAAGGCCAGATGACATTTAATCAATTTTTTTGAGATTCCCTGCTCAGTCGAGACATTCCCCTTCCATATAGTCAAATTGAGATTTCCATTCATTCAAGTTGAGAAACGTCTTCCAACCACAAGTCAAATTAAGACATCTTTCCATCAAGACCGCATTCATTCAAGTTGAGATCCCATTCAGTCAATTTGAGACGTTATTCATTCAAGTTGAGATCCCATTCAGTCAATTTGAGACCTTATTCATTCAAGTTAAGAGCTACATTCAGTCAATTTGAGACGTCATTCAGTCAACTATCGTTTTGTTCCTGGACTAGTCCCCAAAAAAAGACACTAGCAGTAATAGTAACCGGAGTACCAATACAAGTGTATTGCTTACCTGGAGTTTTGGTGTTGTCAGGTAGCTGCCCCCTTGACCCCGTCTGTTGAACACCACGACCCTGAAGCCCCTTGTTGCCCCTGCAGAGCATATTTTGGAGACGTAACTGGCGCCCTCTGTGATGGGTGGTATGACTAGTAAAACGGTGGCTCTTCTGTGATTATAGATGAGAGAGAGACACAATTTTTTTTTAAAACGGTAAGAGTACTTTGAATTTTAAAAATTTCAAAAAGACCGCACTAATGGGCACAATGGTCCAGTACCTAATACAACGACCTCACTTAACCAAAGCTAATGTAATGTACCAATTCTTTAGCTGGGTGGGCTTAGGAACTTTCAACGGAATCTGAATGTTCACTTGTCTTTCTTCAGAGGATCAAACCCAGGGCGGTCAGACCAACAGTTAAGCGTTCTACACAACATTACCATCTTTTTTCACACATTTATATAATTAAAAGCAATGACGTTCGATTGGGGGAGGGGAGATATTTGGATTGTCAGTTACGATCCCCAGCATGTTACACCTTATTGTGGAGGGGTGGAGGCATTGGGGGGGGGTGCCATTTTAACATTTTTGTTAATTGTGATCTTAAAATGGACGAAGAAATTTGCAAAGTAATCTAGGTTTATATATGTGGTGCATTGCGGCAACCCACATACAAGTCGAAAACATAAAACATACATGGAAGGTCATTTGGTTAGAAATAGCCCACTGACTTACCTTTTCACTTTTTCCTGGTGGGAGGTGACCCAGTCGAGGGCCACCACTCCTTTGTCCCTCATCTGCAGGTACTCTCTTTCAAACGTCACTTCCGGCTTAGGCAACAGGTATGGAAGGAAAGTCTGCATGTGTCGAGAGGTGAACCAGGAACTGGGACAATAATGTCTGTCTTTTAGTTTACATTTGTCTGGGGGAAAGAGGGAAACATAAACCAATCAAGCGATCAGCCCTGTAAAATGATGGTAAAATACATTCAAATTAATACAGCAACTACAGCAGGGCCGGACTAAGACATAGGCAGTAGCCCGTGAGTCCATTGGCTATTTTGGAGTCGTTACTGTAGATATCTAAAATATTGGTTTGCCGCTGGAAAAAATGAGCTTATAAGGATTAGCCAATTATATTAAACGGTACCGTTTCCGTTAATTTAAACGTCCAAATAAGGAAACCCGTTAATAGAATTGCACTACAATAAGTCCAGAAAATAAATTAATATTTTGTTGTTTGTAATTTTCTAAAATTTAAATTGCATTTTAATGAATTGTTATGACTAATTTACTAGGATTATTTTTTTTTCTACATTCTTACTAACAATCGTTACTTTATATATGGCAAGGCATGGAGTAACTCTCTCTAAAAAGTTTCTTTCGGAAATGTACAAGAAAGCTTTGTTATGTCCCTTTATATTTGATTCTGTATTTGGCGACAAAAGCTAGAAGCAAAAAACAAGAAACAGTTAATTTAGCTAAAATAAGATGAAATTAATGCTTTCAAATTTGTGGAATTTTTTTCTTCTTTAGAGCTTTAAACCTTACAAAGCTAATCTTTATGAGTTGGACTGAGTCTTTGATTTAAACGCAAAGCCGTGTGTACAATCGATACTATCTAATCTGATAACATAGGGGCCCATTTTTGCTTAGGCCCCCCTGCCTTTACTAATCTGACTTCGTAGTACCCACGGCCGATATTTTAGCCCACGACCTCAAAATGTTTCGCTTTCCAGGGCCCACAAATATCTCTAGAAGTCAGTGTATAGCCCCAAATATCTCTAGAAGTCAGTCTATAGCCCCAAATATCTCTAGAAGTCAGTCTATAGCCTCAAATATCTCTAGAAGTCAGTCTATAGCCCCAAATATCTCTAGAAGTCAGTCTATAGCCCCAAATATCTCTAGAAGTCAGTCTATAGCCTCAAATATCTCTAGAAGTCAGTCTATAGCCTCAAATATCTCTAGGTCCCAGCCTAGGGCCCCCAACTATCTCTGTTTAAGCCTAGGGCCCGAAATATTTATCTGTCCCTCAAGGGCCACAAATAAACACGGCTCTGCTTACACGTGTGTTAAATTTTTTTTTAAAAAGTGTTAACACTTACTGATGACGAATGTTTTCAGCGGAGATTCCTTGAAGTACAGTGTGGGCAGCTCTGGCGCTGCTCTTGTAAAGATTTCTCTGATAAACACGCAAATGGCCAGTACCAGAGACCCCATCAGTGTGAACAAAACAGGGATGGGCAAGATGCTGATATAGGTTAGGTCGATCAGCACATCCTTCAGCATTGGGCGGTGACTTCGGCCACCGGTCACTAAACTGGACATGTTGATGAGCTTCGATGACGGGTAATGCAGCAATGATGTCCAAACAGCGTCTTGACCACCGAACGCCATAAAATGACCAGCTCTTGACACCCAGGCCAGGTCAACGTTTGCAGGACCTACGTGACCAGAAAACAAAACAAAACGCAGAACTAAAGTCTCGATGAACCTGAAAGTTTCAAAGGAAAGTTCAGTACAAGACACTTGGTACAGAACTAAAGTCTTGATGAACCTGAAAGTTTCAAAGGAAAGTTCAATACAAGAGAATCGCCACAGAGAGCACACGTTTCCCTTAAATAGGTTTTGTGAATGGGGACTCGTTCTATATTTGTGTCTTGGTCCGGACACAGAGACTAGATTGTCCAGTTTGTTGTCCCAGTGCATCCGCCCACGGTACGCCTCGACATATCAACAAGACTTCAGTTGTAAAAGTAAAATAAAGGAATGAATGAGCCCGGCAATGTAGGGGGGGTGTTGGGGGAGGAGGGAGGGGAGAGGAGCTTGTAGTAGGACAAGTGTTGTTGTTGTTGTTGTTGTTATTGTTTACTCCGTCCCACGCAGTGACTAAAATAGCCGTGACGTATGGTCTCCTGAGGTAAAGAGCCCAATATTTAGTGAGTTGCACGGTCCGCCAAATGATGATGGCACTTGTTTTATACACTGTAAGAATACGAGACATGAAGCAAGAACACTACAAGAGATGGTGCTGGTTTTATTAATTTTTTACAAAAAAATTGTTTGTTAATACCCAACTACACAACGGAAGCGGCCCCAAAATCGGCAGCACTGTTAGTAGTACTTTTTATATCAGTAACACTCATACTATTAGTAGCACTTATTATATCAGTTGCAATCATACCATCAAAAGACGCATACCATCAGTATAACTCATACCATTACTAGCACTCATACCATCTTTAGCACTCATACTATCATTAGCACTCATAGCGTCTGTAAAACTCGTACCATTAGTATTACTCTTAACATCTGTAGACTGATACCATCAGTAGTACTCATACCATCGGCAGCATCCACACACCATCAGTAGGGCTCATCGGTAGCACAGATACCATCAGTGGGACACACGTAACATCAGTAGCCAATCACACCATTAGATGCACTCATACTCTCATAAGCCGATCACCCGTCTTTAAAAAAAATCACATCACTAATAGACTCACCGATGGACTCACATCATACGTATAAACATATACCATATGTTTACTCTTTACCGGAAACGTCGTGCAGTAAGGCGAGTCAACATAAGACGATGAAGAGCGGATACATAAAACACCAATCATATTTACCTTTAACCATCAAGGCGATATAAATGTAAACACACAACAACATGTCCTCTCACAAAGTCGAACACAATGTTAAGGTCTGGACCTATCTCCCTTTGGCATGCCAACTCTTATCACTGATAATCTCTTAGAAATATTCTCCACCATAAGTTCACAGATGTAACGTCACTCGACTACTGCAAAATGTTATCGCCACTTGAATGTTATAAACCCATCCCCCCCACACACACACTATCCTTGCGTACACACACACACACACATACACACACAACCTAGATGGCCTTCGATGTAAAAATTTGCAAACACATCTAATATTGATAAATGTACCTCAAATGCAACACGCCCTGTTGCTAGAACCGAAGATACGCCCCTATAATTAATGTGTATACATGATTGGTAATTAATGTGCTATGCACACACACACACACACACAGCTTCAACCTAGAGTAGAAGATAAGTAATTTTACTTAAAGTTACATTTTTAAAGACGATACTCATTTTCAATTTGAATTAATTTTTTTAATTGCGCAACTCTTCGAAATTTAAGTAAATGATTCTTAAAAAAATAATCAACATTTTTTAACTGAAGTTAAATGAATGTCATGGCTCAAGCACATAAACTGATGACGTCATGAAAGCCATTTCATACTTTCATTACAACCTCGCAAAAAAAAAAACACAAACAATGCAGGCCGAAATACTCTCGAAGAAAAGAAATTAATCTATCAATGTCACAGTGAATAGCATTCGTTTATTGGTTTATATTTTACCACTGTTGTTTGAAAGTAAGGTCACCAATGTAAAACAAGGCAGTAGTAGTAGAACAGCTTGGTCATTGGCCTTCACGAGGGATTAAGGCAATCAAGTTATGTGTTGTACACCTTGCATTACATGGTAACAACAGGTGACGGTACATAAAAGATGCACGCTTGTGCACAAATAATATGAGTTTGTGTTTGATGGTCTATGTGTGGGAAAAGGATGAGCCAGTTATTGGAGATCTGCATATGGAACTGTCAAGGCCGATGCATGAGGGGGGGGTGTCGCATGAAACGTCAATGGTCCAATAGAGTAACAATAAAACTATATAATATAGCTTAAATATAGGTGTGATGTGTGATGTCCCTGTAAGAATGAGCTGAAATCTCTTAGATCCTATACATCACTGATGGGACGGTTTTTTCAGTGCCCTTCTTTCATCTCTACCATAGCAGATAGTGCAATGGCCATGGAGGCACCACGGGATATATCGGGAACTTGAGCCAAGACCTGACAAATTTCCTTGGTCCTACGTTAATGTGCTCGACTGTTGATCTGAAGGTACCCGGTTCGATCTCCGGGAATGGTGTGATAGAGGCACGCAGTTAGTGGAGATAGACACATTTGTGTGTGTGGGGGGGGGGGGGAGGGGGAGATAAGCTTACACTTACAGGCTGACGTGCCTCCGTTATATACAAAGAAACGGACCCAAAAGCAGTAAGTATTGTCTAATGTTTTGTGTTTAGCCAACAAAAAAACTTGAAATAATGATGAGGGATCCAAAAAAAAAAAATGTGTACACCTCCCCCCTCCCCATTCCCAATCCTAGAGTTATCACGATAGCCATGTTAAGCACTTTTTAGAAAGGCACATTAAAATGTATATACTGTGGATTCCGTTTAATTGGGACACCGCTTAATTGGGACAGCCGCTTATTTGGGACAAATCTCAAAGAAACCAACCAAGAAGCCAATAGTAAATGTGTATGTTTAATTGGGACAGCGGCATAATTGGGACAAAAAGCCTCGGTCCCGATGTGTCCCAATTAAGCGGAATATATATATATATATATATATATATATATATATATATATATATATATATATATATATATAAGTATCCTTCTGATTTATCGTTAGCAGGATCTGTAATACCTAATCATTATTTTATTTAAATCCTCAACTATTTCAATCAATGCAGAATGCACCAAGGCTCAGCACACTTAGACTTTTAAATCTACACTGGATAAATTGAAAGTTAACAGAACAGTTTTTTTAAAATAGTATGTACAATTCGTAAACTGCCCGGGTGTAACAGGGAGGAGCTCAGCTAACGGTGTAGGCTGTTTACTGTCGGTTAGAAGGTCCCCAGGTTCATTGCTCGATGAAACGGGGGAATTTTTTTTTCTCAAGACCTAGTAGAAGTTTTCAAGTCCTGACAGATTCAAACTTATGCCTGGGCATTGGTCGGTGAAGCAGAGTTGGTTCTGTTTTATGTATTAACCCTGCATCATTTTGTGTTGACTCGATATTTTTACCAGTTACCCGTAGCAGTAAACAGGTGTTATTGAGTTCCAACTGATGATGTGAGTGGCTACCGGTATCTTTAAAGGTTACTTGCGATGTGATAGCTACAGATGAGTGATTGCTGCTGACGCTGTGATCGGCTTTTGATGGCATGAGTGCTACGGATGGTATCGGTCTACAAATGAGTGAAAGCTACTGATTGGCTTTTGATAATATGAGTGTTACTGATGTTATTAGTGCTACTGATAGTATGAGTGCTATTGATGGTTTATTCTGCAGAGGTGATAAAGTACTCGACTGTCGGCCTGGGGGGTCCCTGGTTCGATCTCCGGTGAGGACCAATAGATGTTTCAAATCATGACTAAAGTCCCTGCTATATCTCCCGTGGTGCCTTCATGGGTATTGCACTATGGGCTATGGTGGGGATAAAAGAAGGGCACCATAAAATCTGTCCCATTAGTGGTTTATAGCATCTAAGAGATTCCATCTGATCCTTACAGGGACTTCACGTTATTGTTTTGTTTTTGGTAGACTTGTGTCTATTCACCATTAACAAAAAAGTCTGTTATAAATTTAAGTGGGTAGAATCAATCGAAATGAGCTTTGAAAATGAATTAGATTATATTGGTCAAAGCAGAGGAAACATTAAAGTCGAGTACATAGGCATGTCAGAAACAAAATTTCTTGACTTCTGAAAATACTTTGTGAAATTTCCACTTGTCTGGATGACTGAAAGGTTTCATCACAATAAATAATTGTAAAATATAACTTTTTTTTTTAGATCTTATTTCTCTTTAGGCAAGAGATATAGATCTGTCTAGAAGATCGTTTGACATTAATAATGGACAATGGAACACATGAACAAAACAGTATTAACTAGTAGATAATTTATTTACAAAAGTCATACGATTATATATGTAGTGAATAAAATCAGTCGGTTAAATATGGAATATGTTTTATGCACCGCTGATTTTTCCCACCGTTACTAATCGAAAATTTAAATCTATCTTCCATGACATTTTTCAAAAAAAAGTTTTATACAGCAATTATATCATTTATTACAGATATTGGGGCGTAAACTGATAATCTTTTTATAAAATCTCCCTGTTTGAGACATCAAGTCTGAGACATCCCTGTCTGAGACATCACTAAATAAGACATCCCTGTATAAAACATCACTGTCTGAGACATCACTGTATAAGACATCACTGTCTGAGACATCACAGTCTGAGACATCACTGTCTGAGACATCACTGTATAAGACATCTGTCACGGGTTGTGACTAATCTGTCGAAACCATCCCCTGACTCCAACCCTTAACTTAATAGTATTACTAACGTTAAGATGTATATTATACCATGTATAGTAATATACGTTCCCGTTCTCAAGTTCCCCACTTTTTGTTACCCCACCCCCGTAATTGCGTCATCAGCCAGGTGGACAGCGAAACCTCCGCCGATGAGTAGGACGGTAGTTGGCAGAAACACGTTACATTCCACGGGGAATTCTCTCTGACCACTGGGCTCCTGTTCAAAGGCCGACAAAGGGACGAATGTCCAGTTACTACTGTCTTTGTCGGTATGACGTACTTCTCCCCCCCCCTCATCTAGGCTCCACCCCCTAATTTGAAAGTTTGAAAGAAACAGATATTATATTTTGATTGGCTAGGGGTCACGTGGGAAAAGTGATATGAGGAATGAAAGATAGATTCGTAGGCATTCGACCGAGGGTCCCAGGGTGACCGGTTGACATCGACTGAGTGATAGCTAGTCGATTGATGTGTCTCTGAGTGAGATAGAAAGAGAGAGAGAGAAGGGTGATCTATCGAGAGAACGTCCCTTTAATTCTGATCATTGATACTGGATTAATCTTTGACATTTTTGGATTACTTTTGCTTATGATTTTAAAGACCACCAGATCTCTGTTACGGACTGGTGTCTCTGAAAATAAATATATTGTGTCGCTGTACACACTTGTTGAATTGATAATCGTCAATTGTTGTACGTTTAATTGTTGGTGAGACTGTGTGTGGTAGAAACACAAATACAAATACGAGTCATCATTGAGTCAGCCCTCATACTCTTAGCAACAAGCCAAGGATACCCTCAAAGGGGTCCTCAACAACATCACAGTCTGAGACATCACTGTATAGGACATCACTGTCTGAGACATCACTGTCTGAGACATCACAGTCTGAGACATCACTGTCTGAGACATCACTGCATAAGACATCACTGTCTGAGACATCACTGTATAAGACATCACAGTCTGAGACATCACTGTATAAGACATCACTGTCTGAGACATCACAGTCTGAGACATCACTGTCTGAGACATCACTGTATAAGACATCACTGTCTGAGACATCACTGTATAAGACATCACTGTCTGAGACATCACTGTCTGAGACATCACTGTATAAGATATCACTGTCTGAGACATCACTAAATAAGATATCACTGTATAAGACATCACTGTTTGAGACATCACTGTATAAGACATCACTGTCTGAGACATCACTGTCTGAGACATCACTGTATAAGACATCACTGTCTGAGGCATCACTGTCTGAGAACACTGTTTATAATATCACATTTTACTCCTCCTCCCCCCCCCCCTTTTACCTTAGCCTTACACAATTCATCAATTGATGTAATAAAGAGAACAATGTATTCATGTTATTTTCACGCAAAAAAAAAAAATAATAATAATAAAATTAAAATTCTCAAATTTTAGCAAAAAAATAAAACATTGAGTAATTTCCTCGAAGTTTCAACTTCTCCTATACTATAATAGACGTAAAGAGACCATCCATCAATTGTCAGTTTCAAACCCCCCCCCCCCATCCTCCCAGCTATTTCTCCCCCTCCCCCATTCGGCAAGAAAGTTTGACCTCGGTAAAGAACAAACGACGTCACATGCCCTTGTTCCCCGTAATGAGAACAAACCAGCCACCACCCCATCTCTCCCCTCCCTCCATTCCTCCCCCCCTTCCCACCCCCGGGTCACAGAACCACCAATGTGACCCGTGATACAAAACACAGGGGGGGGGGAGGGGAGAGAAGAAAACTTGCCAGTCAGGCTATCTTGTTTATTTGTTTGTCTTACGCCAGATTTTTTTTTCTTTCTGTTTCTCATTCAAGGGAGTTCACCAAACTCTGTTTACTGGGACACACTGGACTGGTTCATTGCTCTCGTCTGGTAACCTCCCATTGACAATTAAATCTGTTACGACCGTCGGACTTTGGAGGGTAAGGGGTTCTCGCGGTTGGGGAGTGCTCGCTGATGGGTGGTGGGTAACATAAGTTGTTGTCTTAAATTATCTTTGTTTTTATGTTAAGTCTTTTTATGAAGTTTTACGTAAGTTCTAGTATATAAAAGAAAATATATTTTCAGTGTACGTTTTATTCTAAGTAAGCTATATATATATATACAGAATGGGCCAAAAAAAAAATGAGAACATTGCGTAAAAAGTAATATATTTATATCAAAGTTTATTTAGCTGTATGCATAATATCTTAAATTGCTTACTCATTTACTTACTTGCCCGTTTAGATATATGACGTCATTAGTTCGAAAATTTCAGGGCGCCATTTTTGTTGCTTGTAAGTCAAGCTAAATGTGGTCGTCAAAACTGGACATTACAGCAAGAAATACGATCAACTTTCTTCGTCAGAAGAATGTTAACTTCATTGAGCCAGACATGTGGCCATCGAACAGTCCTGATTTAAACCCAGTAGATTATGCCATATGGGGTGCTTTGCAAGAAAAAGTTTACATTCGACGAAAATTTACCACAGTGGAGCAGCTGAAGTTGGCAATAATTGAAGAGTGGAGAAATCTAGGACAGCGATGTATTGACAGTGGCATAAAGGACTGGCGTCTACGCTTAGAAAAAGTTGTTGATAACCAAGGAGGACACATTGATCAGGATTTCTGATTGGCTAAATACTTTGCAAACAATATTACATGAAACAATACAATGAATTAAATTTTATTTAAAAAAAATTCCTATGTTAAATGATGTTCTCACTTTTTTTTTGGCGCACCATATATATGCAAGTTTTAACCTCATTGTTATGGATATGTACTAGTTTTAAGGCCGCGGCTGGCATTATTTATTTATTTTTAGAGCATTTTCGAAAAAAAAATGCTCTATTGTCCCCGTTTTGTCTGTCTGTCTATCTGTCTGTCTGTCTATCATCACCCTAGATCTCAGTAACCATAAGTCCTAGACCCATGATGTATATATCATTTTGTAGGTCTTGGCCTGCCATGTGTGAATCAAAAGTCAATTTCGCGATCTGACCTCTGAGGGCCGAATAAAAGGGCTTATAATTTACCATTATTTTTTACTATATAAGCTATAGAAACAAAGGGGCGTACAAAGGGGCGCAACTCACTATTTATTTTTGTAACATATTCAACATGACTTACTTCCCTTACTTATAACACGAAAATGCGCTAACATGTCCTGTGTCCAGGCTTAGATTGCTTGTTTGTACTAAAATTGTTTTTTTTTGGGCCACTACAGTTAGTAATGCCTAGGTCCCCCCCCCACACACGTCTGAAATCCTCTGCCTGGAACACCATAACACCAAAGTTCAGCTCCGTTTCTCAGTGTGCACTGTGCCTTTTCCTTTATCGCGTGACTGGACAGTTGTGACTGTAGAGGTCTTTCAATTTACGCCAATTTTGCAGATGGTGACGAGAGCCGCACTTTTTGATGACTGGACTCAGTATCACGTGACTTTGAGTTGATGAGTTGACCACTATAGGACTGAGAATCACGTGACTTTGGGTTGATGAGTTGACCACTATAAGGACTGAGTATCACGCGACTTTGGGTTGATGAGTTGACCGCTATAAGGACTGAGTATCACGTGACTTTGAGTTGATGAGTTGACCACTATAGGACTGAGTATCACGTGACTTTGGGTTGATGAGTTGACCACTATAAGGACTGAGTATCACGCGACTTTGAGTTGATGAGTTGACCACTATAGGACTGAGTATCACGTGACTTTGGGTTGATGAGTTGACCACTATAGGACTTAGTATCACCTGACTTTGGGTTGATGAGTTGACCACTAAAAGGACTGAGTATCACGCGACTTTGGGTTGATGAGTTGACCGCTATAAGGACTGAGTATCACGTGACTTTGAGTTGATGAGTTGACCACTATAGGACTGAGTATCACGTGACTTTGGGTTGATGAGTTTACCACTATAGAACTGAGTATCACGTGACTTTGGGTTGATGAGTTGACCACTATAAGGACTGAGTATCACGCGACTTTGGGTTGATGAGTTGACCGCTATAAGGACTGAGTATCACGCGACTTTGGGTTGATGAGTTGACCGCTATAAGGACTGAGTATCACGTGACTTTGAGTTGATGAGTTTACCACTATAGGACTGAGTATCACGTGACTTTGAGTTGATGAGTTGACCACTATAGGACTGAGTATCACGTGACTTTGGGTTGATGAGTTGACCACTATAAGGACTGAGTATCACGCGACTTTGAGTTGATGAGTTGACCACTATAGGATTGAGTATCACGTGACTTTGGGTTGATGAGTTGACCACTATAGGACTTAGTATCACCTGACTTTGGGTTGATGAGTTGACCACTAAAAGGACTGAGTATCACGCGACTTTGGGTTGATGAGTTGACCGCTATAGGACTGAGTATCACGTGACTTTGGGTTGATGAGTTGACAATTATAAGGACTGAGTATCACGCGACTTTGGGTTGATGAGTTGACCGCTATAAGGACTGAGTATCACGTGACTTTGGGTTGATGAGATGACCGCTATAAAAGCGGAGTAGGTCACAGATTGAAAAAAAATACTTCGAAGGGTCACATAGGAATACAATGTTTGGAACAGTATGCGCGCAGTAGCTTTATAATATAAGTCATCATCAGTGCAGGATTGACGTATAAACTACTCAAGCTATAACATAGAGCCCCCCCTACTTTCTTGGGGGCCCCAAAATAATTGTCCCAGTGAGCAATAGTCATATATAATTAAATATTTGGCACTGGTATATAGTATCTGGATTTTTACATGACCCCCATATCTCAAATAGCTTAGGACCTTATCAAGTCTTGATCCGACCCTGGTCATCATACCAGCCCCGTAGCGTGAAAATTCTACAGCAGGAACCAGGCATTCTACAGCAGGGGCCAGGCATTAGCAGGGGGGCCAGGTAATACATTTTACTAAGTAGAGCAAATAAGCAGGGGAGGCAGACAAAACGCAGGGGGGGGGGGGGAGGCGGCCCCCCTGGCACCCTCGCACGTTACGGGCCTGGTCATCATACTCTTTTCATTTATATAGCAGCCATTCAATTGTTCATTGTGTCGTGCGCCGTATACATGGATATTGTCCTAGTACAATAACAAGTAAGACAGAGTCAGGAAAATACGATATAAAAACAACGAGGTCAAACGCTAAACTAGTCTCGTGATGCTCAGTGAACATCCGTGGTCTATCTATTTTTGGGCACTATTGTCCGAAAAGAGTATGGGCAATATGTATAATAAAAATCTCATGTCCATCCCGGGATGAGGATATGACAAAAGAGATGAGGATATCACAAGACAGATGAGGATTTGACAAGAGAGATGAGGATATCACAAGAGAGATGAGGGTACCACAAGAGAGATGAGGATATCATAAGAGAAATGAGGATATCACAAGAGAGATGAGGATATTACAAGAGCAAAAAATGTTTCAAAATGTAGTTACTTTTTTAAGAGATAGGAAATCTTTTTTTTTAAAAAGAAACTTAACGGACTATTTATTCAGCATATTAGAATATAGATAAATAAGAACATAAAGAGAACTGAGTTTATAAATACATCTTACCCTACCTTCCAGTCTTTCAATCTTTTAAATCGATCACTCAACACAATAGGTTATAGTAAACAAGACAACAGAAAAGACATGACATAACAACAGTGAAAATTCCCGTCCACATAGTGTTACTGACACAAAAGACTTAAGACGCTTTGGTTGCTAGGATAAACAAAACAAAAAACAACACCATTGATTCAACATTTGCAAGATCAGGTCAATCCCTGCACTCATTGATGTTATATCAGGTCAGTCCCTGCCACTCCCTGTACTCATCGATGTTATATCATGTCAGTTCCTGCACTCATTGATGTTATATCAGGTCAGTCCCTGAGACTCCCTGGACTCATCGATGTTATATCATGTCAGTTCCTGCTGCACTCGACGATGTTATATCAGGTCAGTCCCTGCACTCATTGATGTTATATCAGGTCAGTCCCTGAGACTCCCTGGACTCATCGATGTTATATCATGTCAGTTCCTGCTGCACTCGTCGATGTTATATCAGGTCAATCCCTGCCACTCCCTGGACTCATCAATGTTATATCAGGTCAGTCCCTGCCACTCTCAGCCACTCATCGATGTTATATCAGGTCAGTCCCTGCCACTCCCTACACTCATCGATGTTATATCATGTCAGTTCCTGCTGCACTCGTCGATGTTATATCAGGTCAGTACCTGCCACTCCCTGCACTCATCGATGTTATATTAGGTCAGTCCCTGCCACTCCCTGCACCCATCGATGTTATATCAGGTCAGTTCCTGCACTCATCGATGTTATATCAGGTCAGTTCCTGCCACTCCCTGCACTCATCGATGTTATATCAGGTCAGTCCCTGCCACTCCCTGCCACTCATCGATGTTATATCAGGTCAGTCCCTGCCACTCCCTGCCACTCATCGATGTTATATCAGGTCAGTCCCTGCCACTCCCTGCACCCATCGATGTTATATCAGGTCAGTCCCTGCCACTCCCTGCACCCATCGATATTATATCAGGTCAGTCCCTGCCACTCCCTGCACTCATCGATGTTATATCAGGTCAGTCCCTGCCACTCCCTGGACTCATCAATGTTATATCAGGTCAGTCCCTGCCACTCCCTGCCACTCATCGATGTTATATCAGGTCAGTCCCTGCCACTCCCTGGACTCATCAATGTTATATCAGGTCAGTCCCTGCCACTCCCTGCACCCATCGATGTTATATCAGGTCAGTCCCTGCCACTCCCTGCTCCCATCGATGTTATATCAGGTCAGTCCCTGCCACTCCCTGCCACTCATCGATGTTATATCAGGTCAGTCCCTGCCACTCCCTGCCACTTATCGATGTTATATCAGGTCAGTCCCTGCACTCATCGATGTTATATTATTGATGTCGGACCACACGGACAAAAGAAAACTTCAGCAGCCGAAGAAAAAAAAAAGAGACTTGGGTTCTATTGTGCTGGGGAAAGCTAAACAAAGGGGGAGGGGGGGGACGTTGTACCTTTTTACTTTGACCTCCTGGTTATGGTCGTATACCGAGACATAAGTTGATTGATCCAGACGTTGTTTGTTTTTTTAGAAATGATCAACATCGATGCAGTATTTAAAATCTCATTATGCCAGCTACAGTAGAGAGAGCTTAAGGGACCCGGATTACTCACCATTAATTGAGAATCACGACTTTCTCCCTCCCTCCGCTCCCTTTCTACTACAACCACTCTGCCAACAACACAATATACAAGAATTTGATTTAATGGAGGTGGATGGGGATTTGATGAAGAATTGATTGGGTGGTGTTACTTTGTCGAATCTCGTCACAAACACATTCTTTTAGGTCGAGTCTAGCCGGAACACATTTTAGGTCGAGTCTAATGCAAAGTTAATTGATACGCAGATTACCGACTGAAATTTGATACTTTTTTTTTTAATCCGTTGTCTCTTGAACGCAAGGGAGTGGATGGTGTGGGATATTTGCTTTCCCCTTGTGTGGAAGGAACACAGACAAGACATTGCCCAGTATCAGTGGTTGAGAGCTCGTTGTTCATTGCCCATCAGAGATGATAGTGGGTGTTATGTGCATTGCCCAACATAGATCACGTTGGGCGATATGTGCCTTGCGCATCAACAATCTTAGTGGGCACTCTGCTCATTTTTACTTGATGACTCTTATCAATGTGCTATTGAGGGAAGTGTGCATCAGCCATCATTTATATCGGTTGTGAATGACGTGGTTGCAATGGAAACCAATGGTATTTTTTTCCACACACTCACTGCGTCTCAACCGTTTCCCTGTCGTGTCCTTCCAGATCTGTATCAGCATGAAGTGCTGTTTGTATAGTCCATGTAAGGATGAGATGTTTATCATTTAGTTTTTATAATAAGCCAGCTAAAGGGAGGTTATTATGGTTCGACTTCTGTCGACCCCGCCCTCCCCCACCCGGCCCATTGTAGTCGTGAGTGCATCGACTATTGAGGCGCCACGGGAGACATGTTAATGCGGGTAGGGCAATGCTCAAGCTTCCTCCACTAATGCCAGGCACCCATTTCAATCTCGGTCGACTTTTAAAACTTTTAGAAAAATTCCCTGATCGATCGCTGATCGAGGATCGATCCCGTGACCTTTAGGTCAACAGTCCAGCGCCTACACCAGAGGAGCACCAAACTCATTAACACCACTAATTTAAGTTCTAAAAAAAATATTTCAACAAGAAATACACACTCTCTAAACCATCTTTTTAACGAGCATTGATCGAATAATCTTTAATAAGGTTGAAGTTTTTAGTGTTTTTTTTACATCTCTGCTATGCATCCCACACTGTAGTTCGTTTTGCCGGGCGCCATCTTATTTCATACATCACTTGTCTACAAAAACGTCCGGGCAATGTCCGGACACAAAACCAAGTCATTGAATACATTTAAAAAAAAACAACAACTATTACTTTTTATCACCTGTCCACGAGGTTATTAATTTAAACTTGTCTTCTACTTGTGTCTATTTCTAAACGTGGAACTCATATGACCAGTGAATGTGTCCCACATTTGTGTCGTCACTGTAAGGAGTGGAGGCCTTATGGGGGGGGGGGGGCAACCAGTGGACCCTCTAAGCGCACAATTCGCCCAGCGCACGCACACATATTACATCAGAACATCCACATATTTCGTTTAGTTGACCTAGATACTGATATGTTGTAATATATTCATCATATACTCCCTCATACACATACACATGCTCCCAATATTGACACTTGTCGTCACTTGGTCATGTAAACATTGTCGACATTTTGTCGCTCCAAAAAAATCTACCCGCTCATCTCGTAGACTAAACCATTCCGGCCTTGACCCTCACGGAAGTAATACTGACAAGGTCAAGCCATGTCTATTTATAGCCTGTGGGAAAATATCGTGGGTAAAACATTTTAATTTTGTTGTAACATCATAATTTATGTATGTATATATATATATATATATATATATATATATATATATATATATATATATATATATATATATATATAACCTATTAGGTTCTATTTAACCAACATTTTTATTTAGTAGTTACTATTTCTCAAAAAAAAAATGGTTTCTTTATCAATGGTGGTGGTTTTCTTTCAGGTCCTTTAAAAATTGTATTGCCTGTTTGTTTTTTTTTTGACATCTTTCTCTTATTTACCTGAGTGTAGATTTTGAAGTACTTGAATGAACGTTACGGATACAGACAGAGGATGTCCACGGCGTGTCAATGTTGTTATCTTCTATTTGCTGAAGATTCTACGCGCACACATTCATATCTGCATGCGGAAATACAAAAGAAAAGCAAACCAGATACCGATGAGTGTTGTCACGTGTCAAAATGAATGTATTGTTTGTTTTTAAAATTCAAACAATGGCAGGGCAGCGCGCCCACCGTTTATGTAGGCGTAGGTCTGTCGCCATCTTTTTTTTTTACATATACATGTTTATCTATTTCCAGGAGCGGTTGAGTCTTAAAGCGTATTAAAGGAAAATGTCGGGCTCCCCCTAAAAGAGCGAAAACTTCGTATTAATTTCAGGCGTTGTAAGTCGAGACGCACGCCATTAGATACGTCTACGAATGTCTCAATGAGACGCCAAAATAACATTGGCTGATTCATGACCATCAGCAGAGAATGATTCCACGTTGTGGGATCTCCAGCATTCAGGAAAACAGAAAGAAAGTAAAGTTCCCTTAGGACCATCGGGGCTGATGAAGTGCAGAAGTCGTCTGTTTCTATAACCTCGGCATATCAAGGGATTGTGTGGTTAGCACAACGCCCAGCCGCCTTTACTTCCCCAACGTAAGTCAGGTACCCATAGGAAAACAGGAAAAACAGAGCTCTTAATGAAATTCAAACAAAAACAATATTTAAACTATATAACTATGTTAAAGATTCGCTGTTTTCTTTTTTGTTTATTAAAAGCACCTTGTGCATTTGTATGCATTTTTTAAAAATAGGATAATAAGTTCTCTTTCGTGGAACGCAATCTATCCCTACTAAGTGGTTTACGGTTTTGAGAGAAAAAAGTTTAAGAATAAAACTTGAATTCACCAGCTACGGCCGAGTGTGGGTAGAGCAATTGATTGTCAACCTGATAGTCCCGGATTAGATCAAGGGTAATTATTCCAGATGAAAGTTGGTGTAAAGTCCACCCAAGTCCACCCAGCTATAAATGTGTACCTGACATTAGTTAGGGATGTAAAGACGGCTGAGATTTGTGCTAACCTTACAACCTTTTAACATGCCGAGGTTACAGAAACAGGTGAACTCATCTGTCCCGATGGCCAATTAGTCCAAGGGAACTTTTGCCTTTTTTTTTATAAAGCAATGTTTGAGATTTCATTAAACAGCGACACACGCTTTTTATAAATTGCCACGTCATCTAACGCTTTACCAATCAGGATGAATCGTTTGTACACGTCATTTAAATGTGTATTTTTTGGGATTTTCTTATTTTTTTCCCTTTCTATTTAGAAATTGATGAGAAGATTTTTGTTTCCCCTCACCCTGCAATAACATTAGTTGTTCTAATCTTGTACACAAAACTGTGTATCTGTACATTCTGTTTATCTGGGTCCACCCGCTGCCAAACTGAGCATTGATTAGCGCAATTATATACCGGGAGATTTGAATTCATAATTTGAGACTCCCTGTCGATAACTCTCAACCATTGTTCATTTTCAGCCATTTTTTAAGCTGATTGCAGGGTGTTTTGTAAAACTAAACATTTTTCATTATCTTATAAGCTACCTAGTGATGTTATACATCACTGAATTCAGAAATGAATAAGCTATTTAATGATATAAAACTTTTTATATTATAGAAATTTTTAATTTTGTAAAATTATAGTGTAAATGATTTTTTTATTATTTTTTTTAACTAAAAATACAAATACATCACAAACAGTAAGAATAAAAAAAAAAAGTATGAAGAATTTAAACAAAATCTTTATTATTTACATAAACATTATTCATTTATACAACACATAAACAAATTTGGACTAAAAATTTTGACAATTTTTTTTTTTATTCCACTATAAATGATACTATAGAAAATGGAAAAAATAAAAAAAAATAAGGACTGATGCCTCTAGTGTGAAAAAAAGACATATAATTCTCACACAATAAGTACAATGTTAGACTAGACAAAATTGATCATTAAAATGTATATATTATTATTATAAGTGACAGGAAACACATTTAAATGAATTGATAATTACTTTAAATGTTACTTATGATAAAGTAAAAGACAATTTCTGTCATCTTGAAAACATAAGAAAGTATCACATGCAGAACATTTAGTTCTTGTTTTTCTTTCAAGTTTATAAAGTGAATAACATAATGTACAGTTTTTTTTCTTTCTTTCCTTTGAAGGAACCATTACAGGTAAAATAGGATGATTAGTTTTTATTTTATATGCTGTCGCTGTCGGAACCTCTTCAAAGTCTCAATCTTTCCTAACTGTCTAATTCACTCTATTGTGTAATCTAACTGACTATATCTTGCTGGTCTATTTAATTCAATAATATCTGCATTTTTGTTTCCTCCAGTCTTGAAAAAGAATATAACTATTTACCCTAGCAATATCAACAAAATGAAAAAGTTTCCCACCATTTATATGTTTTTCTAAGCATATGATATTGATTTAAAAGTTGATCACTTTTGTCTACCCCTCCCATATTAATAGTTATAATCCTTGACCAAAAGTGGTTGTCTTACTTCTAATTTTTCAAAAGTCCCATTTTTTAATTTCTTCTCATGACTGAATTAAAAGAATTAGCTTTATGCATTGTAGAAACCAAAGATACTGTTTTGTTATCCCTCCACTGCATTGTTAAAGTTTCCTCTTCCTAACCCATCTCATATCACCCTCTTTACAAGTCTCTTTCCCATTGCTTTACATATTTTAATTCAGTAGGAAATCCTTTTCTAGTAGTCAAAATGGTACCACAGGCTAATACACCCCTTTTTTTAACAAATCTTTTACTAAAACAAAACTAGTATAAAAATTGTCGAAAACAAACGATAGCCTCTATTAACAATGGAAGATATTAAATTCATTACAACCCTCATAAGCTAATCCAAATGGTGATAAAGTTTCAGACTTACCCAAATAAACATCAAAATCATATGTATATCCAGTAACAGAATCCAAGAGCAACTTCAATTTCATCCCCACTTAGTTGGTTTATCTCTAATATACTGACGAAATGAATATCTTCCTTTTGTTTCTAACCATTCGTTCATCAAATTGAAATATTAGGTCCAGGCTGGTATAATTTCATGCATTTTCTTCTAATGAAATCAAATAAAAACCTAACTTTAGTCAATTTATCCTCTGCCTCTTTCGTGTTTCTTGGTTTGAAACTTTCAAAAAACTGGGTAATATTTGTTCAAAACGTGGCCTGGTCATAGAGGCTCTTGCCCATAGTCCATTGAATAAACTTTTTTTGTTCCAGTAAGACTGAACATTTGGAGCTTGGTATCATTCCCATGTACATTAAAAGTCCAATAAAGCTCATAAATTCTTCTTCACCTACATCTGTCCAGTTTTTGTACATGGCTGGTTTAGTTGGTCCAATAAATGCAGCATTCTGGATTAGTCGTGTTGCATAGTTCTCTGACCAAAGTTGAAGTAAAAAACAGAGAAAAAAATGGACAGAGGAGCTTGAATACTTTTTCTGTCTTGTCTTGTAAATGACTCTGGAAAATGAGCTCCAGGAGTTCTCTCAGGTTTGAAGGGTGGCAAAGCATCAGGAGGTCCAGAATCTTGGTCATCATAACTGAAGATAAAAAGATGTAGCCAAGCATTAGAAAATTTTTTAAAAATGAAACAATGATATTTTTGTTAAAAAAATTTATTCAACAAAAATATTCTAAGTATTAATAAATTAGCCATATCTTCCTCGTAAATTGTTGAATTATTTCTTTTTGTTTTGTTCAAATGTGAAAAAAAAGATACGTTACCAATGTAAACTGTGCAAAAGGCGTAAAGTTACATTTACTATGGCCCCTAAAACAAATATGAATTATAAATGAATGAGTGGAAAATGTACCTTTAATTATATAAGAAATAGTTGTTAAACTAACTATAATTATTTTTTGTAAAAATGTTTTGATACCTATAAGCCTATCTACTAATGAATATACACCCAATTAACAAAATAAAAAAAAATTGGAAAAAAATTGCCATGTGCGTTTCGGCTTTGCCACTAAGACTAATGTTTACCTTCCATTGTTGACATGTTTAGTGGAAAATCGATGTATATTTTCAGTTTCACTGACTTCTTCTTCTTCCTCTTCAAGCCAAACTTCATCCTCACTTGAAATATAGTCATTTTCATCGTCGGAAGATGAATTTATATCCATAATTCTTTAAAAAAATTGAGACGCTAATAAAAACAGGACTGTCGTAAAAGTGACAAAATGGCGTCCATCATCCCGGAAGTTTGTGACGTAAACACGAGACTTTTATTTAATATTTTTTTTATTTAAAATGTAAAAAATGTGTAAAATGTTGTATTTTTTGCTAAAATATTCATTTTTTTATAACAAAACATAAAATAAATTGATCAAAAGTAAAAATATAAAGAATTATAACATAAAAAAATCGTCGATCACCGGTGATCGAAAAGCCAATGCTACGATGGTTGAGAGTGTTGAGACTCCCTGTCGATAAGGTTCTTTATTGATTGGCACTTAATTTCTTTCAGGTCATAAAAAAAGGAATGTACCGGTTTGACCTAGTTTGTGAGCATTGACCCAGATAACGTTTTAATAAAACCCGGTGGAACTATTTGAATTTTTACTTTATGAAAGGTGTCAACTGTAAAACTGAATAACGACTTTTTGAAAAAAAAAACCAACTTATTATGAATGGTAGACTGTTGTGTTTGTGTGAACACACCGAATGGCGCGGATACATTTTTTTGTTGTTGAAAGTTTTAAATTTTCAGGTGAGTTGTAATGGAAAACTGCACAGAACTAGAGAAAGAAAGAACGCGAGAGAGAAGTGGGGGGGGGGGGGGGGTTAGGGGGAGAGAGAAAGGGAGAGGGAAAGAGATAGGAGAGGAGATGAGAGAAAGAAAGGAATTAGAGGGGAGAAGAGAGAAAGGGGAGAAGGAAAAGAAACAAGAGATTGGGAAAGGGAGAAAGGGAGAAGGAAAGTGGAGGGGGAGTAGATAGAGAAAGAAGAGGAGGGAGAGAGAGAGATGGAGAGAGAGAGGAGAATGCAACGGCAAACAAAATAATAATCAATAACAACGTGTTAAAATTAAGCCCATATTATTTTCCCAAAGTGATGTCCAAATGAGACTACTAGAACCGTAGGCGGCTGTTCGTAACGAGAGGTTCATATTTAGTTGTGTTATTTAATACTGTTTCATTACTAGATCCCTGTCAAATTAATAAAAAAACTGCCATTAAGAAGAAATCACGCCGATAGCCAGCCAGATAAGGTAAAACCTAAAAGAAATTCAAAATGTATGTTTCTCACATTTTTAAATCCGTCAAACATTTCGTCTCTACTCAGCTGGCACGAGACCTCTGTAGGGTGGGGATAAAGGCCTCTCCATGACCTACTTATTTGACCCACATTTGACGAAACAATTTTTTTTTGCATCAACAAAGGAAAGTGATCTTAGTAATTATATGTATAACCGAGAATTTTAATTTTTAATGTTTGTATTTGTAACATATTCCCATAAGTTCCCATATATTCCCATTCTATCTATCTCTCTCTCTCTCTCTCTCTCTCTCTCTCTCTCTCTCTCTCTCTCTCTCTCTCTGACTTCTTTCATCCTCTCTTTTTTACGACCAATACATAGACATAGAGTTGAATCTACTTATGCATGGCAGTTGATCAAATTGTACTAGCAGAAAGATGAGAACTTGAGAAAGCTTATAGTCCGTTTCAAAAGTTGAAAAAATAGGATTAGAATTTACTGATGCAGCGTAAAAATTTTAACTTACGTGGTTGAAAATAAACACACAGCCTGCTCGATCTACGTCCCATTTACCAAATACTAAACAGCAGTAGAATCAATTGGAACATATTCCCATAATCTCTTACATATTCCCATAAGATCCTTCATATTCCCATAAGCTCCCTAAAATTCCCATAAGCTCCACATATACCCATAAGTTCCAAAATATACCCATAAGCTCCGACATATTCCCATAGCTTTTAATATATTCCCGTTAAAACTCACCTACATATTACCTGTAACCACAAGCTCCTTAATATTCCCATATGCTCATACATATTCCCATAAACTCCTACATATTCCCGAAAGCTCCAAGATATTCCCATAAGCTCCAACATATTCCCATAAGCTCTAAGAAATTCCCATAAGCTCCTACATATTTCCATGCTAAGCTCCTACATTTTCCCAGTAGAACTCCCCAATATTCCAATAATCTCCTAATATTCCCATAAGCTCCAACATATTCCCATAAGCTCCCAAATGACTTCCCATAAGCTCTCACATTCATTCCTATGCTCCTTATATATTCCATGTTACTGCATATTACAATAAGCTCCTACATATTCACATAAGCTCTCAGTATATTTTCATAAGCTCCTAAAATTCCCATAAGCTCCGAAACATATTCCCATAAGCTCCCAAATATTCCTCCATTCTCTCTATCTCTTTCTCCTGTATTCCGCTCTCTCTCGCCTTTCTCTGTATGTCTTTGTCTCTCTCTCCTCCCTCTTTCTATTAATTTATATCTCACATATTCCCATAAGCTCTCGCATATTCCCATATTCTCCCGAAGCGTATTCCTATAAGTTCACATATATTCCAATCTCTCTTTCTCTCTCACCCTCTCTCTCTCTCTCTCTCTCTCTCTCTCTCTTTCCCTCTCCCTCTTTTTTCCTTATCTCTCTCTGTTTCGATAATAGACAAATAGTTAAATCTACTTATGCTTCTTCATATTTCCATAAACTTCCTAATATTCCCATAAGCTCTCACATATTCCCATAGCTTCCTTATATTCCCATAAGCTCTTACATATTCCAATAAGCTCCGACATATTCTTATAAGCTCCAGCATATTCACATAAGCTTCTAATAAGGGGTGTGCCGGATCCGTTTTGCCCAACCGGATCCGGATCCGGATTTTCTTATGCGAAATCCTGCCGCCGGATCCGGATTATTATTCCGGGATTTTTGGTACTTTGCAGATACCGGTAAATCTGAGGGTTTGGATGCCTTCGGTGCCAGTTGGCCTAAATGGCTAAATGACATTGGCTGATTGGACGTTGGAAGTGAAGGAACTTTGAAATAAATTAGAAATAGAGAGAGAAATTATTCAGAAATCACTGAAATCAGAATATAACGCAGATTTATAATAAGTTATTATCCATATGTAACTAAACTCGCTGTTAAGTTCTAACTCGCTGCAAGGTCAAAAGGAAAACAACTTTACTATTAGTCTATTACTTTCATTACTTTGGCACTTGCCAAGTGGCAGTGTAATTTTTAACTATTGTAGTGACTAATTGTTTTGAATCTGAGGAGAAAGTCAGACTCATCATCTGAGTTCATCTCGTCTTGTCATTGGCTCATAATGGATGATGGATGCTTATTGTTATTGTTCAAATGTTCATAGTTTATGATGTGTATTGAAATGGATAATTAATTGGAAAAAACAAATAACAAGATTGAATTGAATTGAGAACAATAATTCTGTATTTCTGTACTTTACAAGTTTGAAAATTGAAATACAAATTTTAATGTGAATTCAATTGGCATTTGACAAAGCCATTATTCAAGCCTAAAGAAGTACGAATAAGATGTTGATAACTAACTAATGACTATTAGTTTGTTAACAGTGTTAAGTTACTCCAAGTCCACAGCCAAATAATGTACACATTCCAGTAATGCCACACAATCACAGCTGAGCGCCGCGGGCCGCGGCTACGTCATACCGTCGTTTAAACCAAAGAGCACAGATCATAGCGCAAGCGAGAATCGCCGAAGATGGCTTGGCGACATAGAGATCACCAAAACCTTTAAATTTATACTAGACCGCATACGTAATGTTAATTTTTACTCAAAAATGATACGCATTTTTAACAATTGAGTGAACGATAATATAAATCAAAATATGAATTAAAATTACGGTACATTTTTTAAAAGTATATTTGACTTTTAATTCCTTGTTTAAATAGAATTATAATAACTTTATTAAAAAAATAGAATTAAAAAATTAAAAAAAATTGGGAAGGAATTGCTTTTAATGGAAGACGTTACGTTAGGCTTAGATTACCAAACCAGTGACTTGTTATATTAATTAGTGTTAGAGAATTAGTGTTTCTTCACGGAAATTTGTGAATGAAAAAATATTCTTTTTTTCATTTTACAATATTTAATATTTATATTGGAACTATTTTTTCAACAGGAAATCTCGGCGATGCATTTTAATTTAATAACAAAGAAGACATCTTTTCCATCTCTCAGAGAAATCTAAATAACTTAAATGTTGAATTTTTTCAAACCTTTCATTTCATGTTATTTATTTTGTTATGAAGGTGGCGGGCAGGTGGCCAGGCGCTTGGGCAGTATAGTTGCTTATTATTTCTGTTACGACGTCATTGGTGATTGCGGGTTAAGATGACGTCAATGAATAATAATTACTCATCCCCGCACTATCATGTATGGGATTGGGCCGATTGGCCACTATTAGCGGTGCTGACTCTAGCCTCTGTTATAATTCAAAACATTAAGCAAGTGCTCAACGTCGAAACAATCGATTAATGTATCGTGATCGTGTGGTATCGGGAAAGAGAATTTCTTTTGTTTCAGATTATGATCCGGTGAGTCACAAAATCTGATAAATTCAGGGAAACCTGGTATTTTCCGGGGAGGAATCCGGTTATTCCGGATACATGTAAATCCGGCGGAACCGGATTTCACCGGAGAGGCAAAAAAATCCGGCGGGAACCGGATTCCGGACCGGATTCCGGCACACCCCTACTTCTAATATTCCAATAAGCTCCTACATATTCCAATAAGCTCCCAAATATTCCCATTCTCTCTCATTTTCTCCTTTTTACACACTCTCTCTCCTTCTCTGTCTGTCTCTCTCTCTCTCTCTCTCTCTCTCTCTCTCTCTGTATAAATAAATATATATATATATAAATATATATATAAAAATATATATATATATATCTCACATTTTCCCATATGCTCACGGTTATTCCCAAAAGCTCCCATATATATTCCCATTCCCTCTCTCTCTCTCTCTCTATTCTATCTCTATCTCTCTCTCTCTCTTCCCTTTTATCTCTCTTTTTTCGATAATTGGCAAAGAGTTTACCTTCTTATGCATGGCAGTTGATCATTGTATAACAGACAATTGAAACGAAGCTTATAGTCCGTTTAAAAAATAAAAAAACAGGAGTAGTATCTACTGATGCGTAAAAATTTGACCTTACGTGGTTGAAAAAAAGCCTATAGTCCCATTCGCCTAATACTAAACAGGGAGTAGAATCAATTGGCACATATTCCCATAATTTCCGACATATTTCCCCCATAAGCTCCCACATATTCCCATAAGCTCCTAAGCATATTCCCATAAGCACCTAATATTACCATAAGCTCCTACATATTTCCATAAGCTCCCGTCATATTCCCATAAGCTCCCACATATTCCCCATAAGCTCCTACATATCTCCCAAAGCTCCTAATATCCCCATAAGCTCCTTCATATTCCCATAAGCTCCTGCTTAATCCCACAAGTCTCACATATTCCCAAGTAAGCTCCCACATATTCCCATAAAGCTCCTACATATTCCCCCATAAGCTCCCAAATATTCCCATTAGCACCCACATATTCCCAAAAGCTCCATACTCCCATAAGCTCCTAGATATTCACATGAGCTCCCACATATTCCCATAAGCTGCTAATAATCCTATAATAAGCTCCTACATATTCCCATAAGTTCCGACATATTTCCATAAACTCCCCCACATATTCTCATATAAGTCTCCCACATATTCCCCATAACCTCGTAATATTCCCATAAGCTCCTACATATTCCCATAACCTCCTACATATTCTCAAAATGTCCCAGATTTTACCATAAACTCCCAAATATTCCCATAAGCTCCTACATATTCCCATAAGCTCCCAAATATTCCCATAAGCTCCTACATATTCCCATAAGCTCCGTCATATTTCCATAAGCTCCTACATATTCCCGTAAGCACCTAATATTACCATAAGCTCCTACATATTTCCATAAGCTCCGTCGTATTCCCATAAGCTCCCACATATTCCCATAAGCTCCTAATATTCCCATAAGCTCCTTCATATTCCCATAAGCTCCTAATAATCCCATAAGCTCCTACATATTCCCATAATTTTCGACATATTGCCATAAACTCCCACATATTCTCATAAGCTCCCATATATTCCCATAAGCTCCTACATATTCCCAAAACCTCCTACATATTCCCATAAGCTCCCATATATTCCCATAAGCTCTAACATATTCCCATAAACTCCTACATATTCCCAAAATCTCCAAATATTCCCATAAGCTCCCACATATTCCCATAAACTCCTACATATTCAATTGAGCTCCTAATACTCCCATGAGCTCCTTATATTCCCAAAAGTTTTTACATATTCCCATAAGCTCCCACATTTTCCGATAAGCTCCTAATATTTCCATAAACTCTTACACCTTCCCTTAACCTCCTCTATCTTCCCATAAGTATTTAGATATTTCTATAAACTTCTTCATATTTCCATAAGCTACAACATATTCCTAAAAGCTCCTAAATATTCCCATAAGCTCCCAAATATTTCCCTTAAAGTTTCCAAATATTCCCATAAGATCCCGCATATTCCCAAAAATCCTAAATATTCTAATAGGCTCCTATATATTTCCATAAGCTCCTAAATTTTTCCATAAACTCCCAAATATTCCAATAAGCTCCTAATATTCCCATAAGCTCCAACATATTACCATAAGCTCCCAAATATTCCCATAAGCTCTCACATATTCCCATAAGCTCCTTATATTCCCATAAGTTCCGACATATTGCCATAAACTCTCACATATTCCTATAATCTCCCATATATTCCCATAAGCTACCACGTATTCCCAAAAAGCTCCTAATATTTCCATAAGCTCCTACATATTCCCATAACCTCCTACACATTCCCATAAGCTTCCAGATATTCCCATTAGCTACCGCATATTCCCATAAGCTCCTACTTATTACCATAAGCTCCTTAAATTCCCATAAGCTCCTACATATTCCAATATGATAGAGACAGCATGCGTGAAGAAAATGAGAAGTTAAAATTGGAAAATAAACGTCTCAAGTCAGAGAAGGAAAAAAATACAGGCAGAACTGAATAAATTGGATTTTTGGACAGGAAAATGACTTACGTACTAAATCAAAAGACCTGCACTACATTGGAAGACCTATGAATTAGGTAGACGCATTAGAGAGGATTGTAAATAAACGTGTTAAGAGAATAGAATCAATGATGTGGTTACAGCTTCTCAAACAAAGATTAATGGAAGTTTGAAGAATAAAATTAACAGATTGGATAAAGTAGAATCGTCAGTTGGATATAAAGACGCCAATTATATCAAATTAGCCAAGAGAACCATACCCAGAAATAGAGATGACAAATTAATTAATCAAGATAATAAAGCAAGCAGACACGTAAATAAAGAAATCCAACATAAATCTTATGCTACAGGTACAATTATAAGAAATGGTTTCATCAGTATGAATTAATAGATGTAAACGCAATGCTTCTTGCATTAAAACTTTTCTGACATACTTTACAATGAAATGGTTTATCTCCAGTATGAATTAATAGATGTGAAGTCAAGTTACTTTTCTGATTAAAACTTTTTCATACTGTACATTGAAATGGCTTCTCTCAGTATGAATTAATAGATGTGAAGCCAAGTATATTTTCTGAGTAAAATTTTTCTGACATACTGTACATTGAAATGGTTTATCTCAAGTATGAATTAATAGATGTGAAGTCAAGTATCTTTTCTTAGTTTTTTACGACATACTGTACATTGAAATGGTTTCTCATCAGTATGAATTAATAGATGTAAACGCAATGTACTTCTTGCATTAAAACTTTTCTGACATACTTTACAATGAAATGGTTTATCTCCAGTATGAATTTTTTATGTGAAGTTAAGTTACTTTTCTGATTAAAACTTCTCTGACATACTGTACATTGAAATGGCTTCTCTCAGTATGAGTTAATAGATGTGAAGCCAAGTATCTTTTCTGAGTAAAATTTTTCTGACAAACTGTACACTGAAATGGTTTATCTCCAGTATGAATTAATAGATGTGAAGTGAAGTATATTTCTTAGTAAAACTTTTACGACATACTGTACATTGAAATGGTTTCTCTCTAGTATGAATTAATAGATGTAAACGCAATGTACTTCTTGCATTAAAACTTTTCTGACATACTTTACAATGAAATGGTTTATCTCCAGTATGAATTAATAGATGTGAAGCCAAGTTACCTTTCCGAGTAAAACTTTTCTGACATACTGTACATTGAAATGGTTTCTCTCCAGTATGAATTGATTGATGTACAGTCAAGGAATGTTTCACAAAAAACTTTTCTGACATACTGTACATTGAAATGGTTTATCTCCGGTATGAATTAATAGATGTGAAGTAAAGTAACTTTTCTTAGTAAAACTTTTCTGACATACTTTACAATGAAATGGTTTCTCTCCAGTATGAATTTTTTGATGTGAAGTTAATGAACCTTTCTGAGTAAAACTTTTCTGACATACTGTACATTGAAATGGTTTCTCTTCAGCATGAATTGATTGATGTAAAGTCAAGGAACGTTTCACAGTAAAACTTTTCTGACATACTGTACATTGAAATGGTTTCTCTTCAGCATGAATTGATTGATGTAAAAGTCAAAGGCGATTCGCAGTAAAACTTTTCTGACATACTGTACATTGAAATGGTTTCTCTTCAGTATGAATTAATAGATGTGAACGCAATGTACTTCTTGCATTAAAACTTTTCTGACATACTGTACATTGAAATGGTTCATCTCTAGTATGAATTTTTTGATGTGAATGTACTTTTTGAATTAAAACTTTTGTGACATACTGTACACTGAAATGCTTTCTCTCCAGTATGAATTAATAGATGTGAAGTCAAATATTTTTTCTTAGTAAATCTTTTTTGACATAATGTACACAAAATGGTTTCTCTCAGTATGAATTAATAGATGTGAAGTCACGTATTTTTCTTAGTAAATCTTTTCTGACATAATGTACTGAAATGGTTTCTCTCCAGTATGAATTAATAGATGTGAAGTCACGTATTTTTCTTAGTAAATCTTTTCTGACATAATGTACACTGAAATGGTTTCTCTACAGTAGGAATTAGCTTGACCATGGTTAAGTCCATTCTGAGCTAATCCTTTATGCCTTACTGAATTTCTTAATGATCATGTGTTGTGTCGACGGAAAATTTCTGAGATAAACATATTTTTAAATGGCTTTACAATCAGCTTTTTCGAAGGGTATGTATGCGTCTACTTCATTTACACTACCAATGACTGAAAAATGTCAATGGTCTTTAATGAGCTTAATACTGTTAGTATTTTTTTGTTGAACTTTTTTAGCAGCCTATGTCTTGTACTGTAATTATTTCATTTTAAATTTAAAAAGTAATGGGTCTAAAATTCTGCTGTGTTGAAATGTCTAAAGCACAAGGTCATAGTTTCACCTTTAGAAGTAACTCTGTGGATTAGACAAAAATAATACAGTAATGAATATTTATTGTTTGAGTTAATGAAATAAGTTTTAAGTATTTTAAAAGATGCAATCTTCAGACAATTTATTTCAGTTTTCTTGATTAAATTTTTATCTGTACTAATTGATGTCCCTTTTTATCAGAGCTATAAAATAAAAAGAGCAAAAGATGTCCTTTTTACCAGAGATAAATGCAACAACAAAATATTTCAATGAACGTATTGATGTAGTTTTAACATTTTTACCAAATGGTGGACCATGAAAAATTCTGTGTTGCCCCCACATCTGTACTATGTCAATAAAATATTTACAAGGCTACTCTATTAACACACTGATACTGGTATAGAATGCATAGAAAATTATAAATAACATTTTAAAATACAGATAAAGCATAGATGAAATTTGCTTTGTTTAAAAGATAAACAGAAGTTGTCGTAGTCACTAAGGAACTATTGGGGCAGATGAAGTGTAGAATTCATGTTTCACTAGCAATGACACATAAAAGGATTGAGTGGTTAGTTTCACTAGGATATAAAAAAAAATTCCTTTGTTCTCACCAAAGATGGAACCAGGACTTTCAAGTTGAGCAATCTACCCTGCTCAACCACCCATACAACCTGAAGTAACCTGTACAATGTATTATGAAATATTTTGTAAAATAAGTAACCGCTGTTGTTTTAGTATTTAAATTTTTTTGGAATGGGACTTTTCTGCACATCAGCTGCCCATATGAAATTATTCAAATTATAATAAGAAAAAATATGAGATATTTTATTTCCTATGTTGTACATTAAAAAAATTGATGTAAATTTAATTCCAACTGCCAAAAGCAGTACTTTATGTTTGCTTTTTTATCCAAATATTTTTTTATGAAAAGTGAAACAAATTTGAACATTAGTAAATTAGGCTATGAAAATATTTTAAATAAACCAAGTTTTGAAATCCATTTGAATTTCATTTTAACTTAATTTTAGCTTAATCTAGCTCTTTCTTCACAAAAATAAATATGTTCAACTACAGATATCATTTTTAAAGTTTTAAGGGTAGTCGTGAGTTTGCATGACATTTACATTTTGGCAATATTTGAACGTAAATATTTCAAAAACTAAATGAGGTATCAGTGCCTCAAAGCGGTTTTTCAGGCTGCATTGGTACTCTGTGGTTTTTCTGGTGTCTTTCAGGCTCTAGACGTTGTACTTGAAGGAAGGGTCTCTGTGCTTTGTCCTTGTGGGCTATCAGTTTCAGCTTCACTGTAGCCTGCGGTGATGGTCCGATGCAGCGTCTGCTCCTCGTTCACCCTCACATCCAGAAGGCTTCTCCTCCACTTGCGACCGATGGAGATGTGGTCTATCTGGTTCTTAGTTTTTCCATCAGGGGATATCCAGGTCTTCTTGTGGATGTTTTTGTGAGGGAAGATGGTGCCTCCAATGACCAGGTCATTGAAAGCGCAGAAATCCGTGAACAGTTCTCCGTTGTTGTTAATATCTCCGATGCAATGTTTGCCCATGATAAACTCTGTATTGGTGTTGTCGTTGCCTACTTTGGCGTTCAGGTCCCCATCAGTATCTTGAGGTCTCTTCTGTGCACTTTGTCAATGGTGTTTTGTAAAGCACTGTAGAAGTCGTTTTTCTCTTCTTCATCTGCCGTATTGGTGGGGCGTAACACTGTATGATGGTGACGTTTCTTCCCTTTGATTTGAAACGTGCTGTCAGTAACCTTGCAGAGACAGGCTTCCACACTATCAGTGCTTGGCTGCATCTGATGTCATGAGCAGTCCAATTCCCTGTACATGTTCTTCCTCTGGCCCAGAGTAGATGATGGTTTCTCCACTTGCCAGTTTGGTTTGTCCATTTCCATTCCATCTGTGGTTGTTTTTGGGGCCCTATATCATTTACAACTATGAAGAAAATTCAAAGGCCCTATAGGCCTAAAGTACATTCATCCTTCTAGCTCTCCAGGGGGTTACATAATGTGTATGATGCCCTATTGTGTCAGTGCGTTGGTTTCTTTTTAGATACCGTTTTTTCCTATATAACCTATATTAAAAATATGGTTGTTTTTGGTGCCCTATATCAGACATTTACAGCAATGAAGAAAATTCTTCTGAGTCAGGGTATTGTTTTTCTTTAGGCAACGTTTTTTCCAATATTACCTATATTAAAAATATGGTTAAGTTTTGGGCCCCATATCAGAGATTTACGCTATTACCAAAATTCAAAGGCCCCTCATCCATCCCTCTAACTATTTAGTTAAGGGCATAGGGGCATTAAGAAATCCCTCTATATGTCCAGTGGATAACTTTATATGTATGATGCCTTCCTGAATCAGGGCATTGGTTTTCTTAGCACATTTTAAAATGTATCTGAAATTGTTATAGATAATTTATTTGGACCTTTTAAGACAAATTGTTTCTATTAAATACGCTTTTTTCCTATTTATTTTCATAATATTAGTTACTTATTGTCTAAGAAAAGGAATTTTTAAGTTGGCAATAGTAAACAATTTGGGTCGGAAAAATATGATGTTTTTTTTTAAATATAGGATATAGAGAGGCTTTCTTTTGTAAATAAATGCAACTTATTACTAATATTTATGCTTTTTTTCTTTTTAAATGTGTTTATTATAATCAATAGTATAAATTAGTTCTGTCTTATATCAATTTTTGTTTATTTATAATTTCGTAATAATTGTTTATGCTATAATACGAGATTACCCAATACTACCCAATATAAATACGCACTTGTTACAAGACCAAACGTAACCATTGGTCATGTAACAAGTGCCTTTAAAACTGATCGCACTTGTTAGAAGATAAACGTGACCATTATATTAGGTATAATAAGGAACATGACATATATAAATTTTATTTTTTTTCAGGATTAGGGATAGGGTTAGGGATAGAGATATATATCAATTTGAGCAAAATCCCGATAAAGAAAAATAAACGTTTGGTCTACCGTACATATGCTATGAGAAGACCAAACGTTTGGTCGAGTAACAAGTGCCATATAAATATTAATCAATAGACAATTAAATAAAAATGAAAACAAAAAATAAGATACATTGCATAAATACATTTGTATATTTATTTTCAAATTCAACTTTATTGAAATAAAGATATTAAAACAAAACTAAACACTAGTAAATACGATAGCAGCCTATTTTAATCGCCGGCTGATGGAAGCATGTCCACTCGATGTAAACAAATAAACTATGATGAAGGGTAATGATGACCGGCAATGTCGTAAAATGTCGGATTACCACATACCTACTATGTTTTTTTCGCAGTGGCTACAGGTTGGTCCGACCGAACGCGTACCTTTTTTTCGGTATAGCCTTACTTATTTTTTTTTTTGAATTTTTTTTCAGGATTACCGATTAGGGTTAGGGATATTAGGGTGTGGAGCAATATTATCTATGGCTGGTACCCTAAGTAAAAAATACGGGTTCAGTCGGACCGAGTAGCTGACCTTTTTTTTTTCCCAGAAACAGTCATTAGTGTCGGAAAAAATCAATGTCATAAAAAGTCGGATTTCCACATACCTAGACAATGGCAACGCTTTATCGATGAAGATGAAATTAATAAAAAAAATATACAATATCATAATAATTAGATATATTTTCAATAAAGTAACTTACTTTTTAATTCCGATGGTTGAATCTTACTCATTTTAGATATTTGAAGCTTTAATTAGAAGACTATACATTACAAAAGGTATAAACAAACGCTCCCAACGTGACCGGAAATCGCAAATCCAGTGTTTGCCAAATGTAACTTTTTTCAAGTGTTGAAAAAAATGCCAAAGAAGTGTTTTTACTTACTAATTGTTTTATTAATGACAACTTCAATAATTTGTCATCTTAAGGTCATAGGTCAGGCATCTTATGAATTATTTTATTAAGTAGTATTAAACTATATCTCCAATTTAGCCTGATATTTCTTCAGAAAATACAAAATTTGAGCAGAATTTTTTTGCATGTTTAAGCTTTATTTTACAGCGAGAATTCTTGAAAGCACTTTGTTTCTCTTTTTGTTTTCTCCGATTTTCATACCGCTGTATAACTGCTCCCAATATAAAAAGCCTAAATTGGCATACTCAACATTGAGCAAGTTAAAATTTGTAAAGATGGGAAAAAATAAGGCTGCTGATTAAACTGCGTTAATTTTCGATTAACTCGTCAAAAAGAATTTGCGATTAAAATTTTTAACGCAACAGCTAAATGCGTTAATTTGACCCTAATGCTGAAATTTCAGAATATACCAAATCGAAAAATAACGGAATTTCACTATACAATTTGAAGTTAAGATCCGTTCAACTACTACGTAGATCTACTACCCCCCGCATACATTTCACACACACACACCCATGTATGTCGACAAAAGCCCCACTTGTAAAATAAATGAAGATGTTTTTGTAATATAGCACTTCCACAAGTAACCCCTCCGCTCCCTTTCTGGTCGATGTAAAAAGAGAAACTTTTCATTCATTAGTTTACATTATGGTTACTGTAGTGTATTGTTGGGGGTAAAAGAACCGGTGTTTAGTGAACCCGGTTATAATTTGATCAAAATAACGAGAGGCTAGAAATTTTGCGGATCAATTTCTTTTATGGGGAAATTTTTATCGCATTTTTATAATACAATACAACTAGCTGAACAGGCCCGACCCGGACCGATTAGGCACACTTGGTTAGATTTAAAAATGGTGATATATATTCGAGCGCTTTAACAATCAGTCTATATCCAAATGGTGCATGTCTATCTACTCGAAGGACATGAACAGATTCTTTAGCCAAAACACATTTAAGGGACATTTAATAATACATCAAGTAAGTTCATATTTTACTATAGTTCATATATATAGTTCATCCCAAAGAAAATAATCCTCATTATGGGCATATAATCTTAACAAATACTTTAGAGCCATTAAACTTTGAATCTAAAATCTAACTATTTCTTCTATTTCCAATTCTCTTCTCTTAGCCCCACACCCATCCTTCACTTCCTCCCCCGCCCGCCAACCCCTTCCAGTCAAGACATGCTCGAATCGCAGTGGGTCTCTAATGTACATACAACTAACCTGTTAACTATACCACGTTACACTTCTCCCTACCCCCCGCCCCGGTAAACCCTCCTTTCCCAACCCTATACCCCCATTCCAACAGCAGTTCTTTTTATATATTTATAATTTATAATCATGTTTAACACAACGTATTTAAAAAAGAGAATGAAGTTAAACAAATAGCGGTATTGAATCTCGAATCGTCTGTTTGACTCCACCCCTTTCCGCAACCATTAAAAATCTTAATTCATTAATAAAATTCTTGTTGTGTTTAGGATTCCCAACTTTCATTTTATTTCAAGAAAGATTCATTTGATGAAAAAAAGCGCACCAAACATACTCTCATTTAGCATACATTGTCTCTTTTCAGTTTCTATAATTTTGGAATTCCCCAGATTATTTTTATACTGGCGGTCGACGCCAACCTCCTTTGATCGACGCGCGCTGTTTTTTTCTTCTACGCAAAGTGTGACGTAGAACTCGAACTTTTTAGCAATGTACTCTTTCAACTCGTGCGGTGCAATACCATTGCAACGTGCAGACATGTGGCTTTACATGAACATCCTATACACCGCGAACAGAAAATGTGACTTACTGGTCAACGTGCACCATATGGACGATTATGTATATCCGGGCGTCTGCAGCAGCTGCAAATGGACATTATTTCTAGACTTATATGAGGCACATCCTCAACACAGTGGTTGTAATTTTTAGAATATTGTGACACGAACAGAAAATGCCAACATGTTAACATATAGTCCTCATTATGCATATAGATTATGCCCCTATAACATATTCAACACATACTGTTAACATATATATTGGGCTCTATAACGTTAAGCACCAATAACACATAGTGACTGGTAGGCTCTTATATGGAAGGGGCCTGGACTGAGTCATATGGTACAGGTTACGAGTTTGACTCACTGCAGAGGCCAGTTGCGTTTGTGAACCCCTTTGGTGCCTCCATAGCTATTGGAACCAAAATGTATTGTAGGTAAGTAGTGATTGGCACAACAACTACTTCAAATAGTAGTTTATAGCACAAGAGTTACCTTACATAAACATCATAAGACTAGGGATACTGGTTTCGTTTAAAATAAAACTCAAATAAATGGTAAATACGACGACAAAATAAATGTTAATAAATCTAGTCATTGATTTTCAAATTCTGCATATCTCTCGGAATCGTCAATCTCCTCTCTTTCCTCTATTATTCTAATGCTACACTAATATCCCCAGTATCAAATAGAGTTTTCAAACCAAACCTGACGTCATCTTCTTCAGGTCTTTTCCTGGCTGGCCTCTTTTTTCCTCCCTCAACCCTGGTGTTTAGCAGTTTCAAGTCACCAGTCTATGTTTGTTGGCAGTTTGATCACCTTCCACTCACAAACAGTTTGATTGTTTTTTCTCTATCTCAACACAGATCTACATTGGAGGTCGCAGGTAACCTTGATCGTGTTCCCGGTCAACTTTTTACTCATCTACCTGTTCAGGAAGTCACGGCCTCACCACAAGGCTCGTCCCAGCGCTTGACCTGGCCATCAAGGAAGTGGTCGAACAGAGTAAACAGGCGTCCATCAATGATGTCAAAACCCGGAAGTAAGTCTAGACTGAAGTAAGTCAGACTCGAAGTAAGTCAAACCCTCAAGTGCAAGTCAGACCGAAGTAAGTCATCACCCTGAAGAAAGTCAGATCTTCTGAAGCCTTTCATGGCACACAGTTGACATTGACATTAGATATAGGATTTAATTTACCTTCCTCTCCCCACCACCTTCCTTGCGAGCCTCAATTAAGTGAGATAGATCCCCTATTTTTAATATTGTAGTAATTAAAGAACATGAATTATACAGAATGCGCATGGTCAATTCAAACATTTACTTTTTGAAAACCGCCATATTTGTGTCTATCGCATATTTCTTTTGCTCATTATCAGAGGACTTTTAAATAGCGATGCAATGTCTGTTTGATTTATATTCTGTGTTGGTTATGGATTAAAGTCATGTCCCAGAATTCAAATATAAAAAAAGGTAAAAACAACAACTTAGCATTAAAAGGGGTTATTGGGCATCTTATGTATGACGTTAAAGGTGTAGTACTTTCGACTTGAAACAACTACGTGTACTATTCTACCTTGTAGGTGAGCAGTATATTCAGTGTATCGAAGACCTTCAATAATACCCAAAGATCCATACAGACCTCTGGAACGGCAGACTCACGCCCACCTACCGGCATGTCTTAAGTGCTTCCACTGAGAAACTGGCACCGAAAAATAAAAAGGTTAATTTTTTTTTCGTTTTAAGTCTGGGAAGATGAACTACTGACAATGTTCAGGTGAAAGAGGTCACATATATATAACAACTGTTAACACTTTTCTTGAGATCATGTTATTTGTTTTTAATTACAGAAGAAGTTTGAGTTTCTCTTGGTACTTTCAAATCATCAGCCGTGGATTATGTTGTGGATTGTGACCCTTGGGCCTCTGTTGCCATGGTGATCTTTTACGGCATCTCGTTTCAAGACGACACTTGCAGGAAGTGGATATCATCTCTGTTGATCTCATTCTTCACGTCTGTCTTCGTCACACAGCCTATAAGGTCAGTGCACCATAATTTTTTTTTCGAAGAGTATAGATAAATGAACTATTTCACATACACTCGAGTCCCACATGTGATATGCTAAAAGACCATAATACAGTATGTTTTTCTCATACACTTTTTTGTTTTGTTTAAACCTGCAGGTGTTTTTGATTGCTATAATACTATCTCTAATTATAAAAATCCACAGCAATGAAGAAGAAGAGAGAGGAAAATGATGAGGAAAACCCCCAGGTTGCCGATCACAGACAGTGAACTTCAACATAGTGACGGTACAGTGGCATGAGGGACACCTGATATACACAATACCAGACGTGGGCACACTACATCTACAAAATACCAGACATGGGCACACTACATCTACACAATACCAGACATGGGCACACTACATCTACACAATACCAGACATGGGCACTGTCATGGGTAGTTTTTTTTTTGTATTTAATTACTTGTATAAAAGGTAGTATGGTCTCTTCGGAGTTATTCTTGTTGACTGCTTGACTTGGGTGTATATATATATAATTTGTAATTAAATGTCCACAGACGTAACACATGTAGAGAATAGATATAAAGCACTGAGCAGATAAATATATATATTATTTATTCTTCTATATTACATACATGATTCAATGATAATTGATGTGAAAACCAAGTTACGTCAATCCAGTCAAGAATATAAAATCTACTGTATCATGTCTGAAGAAATCTATTGTCTCCTTCTCGTCTAATTATTATCGTCTGCTCTAACTTATGATTTCTACTTCCGCTAAGCTAAGTGGCCAGATAATTCAAACCATCTCTGTGCCAACTATAAATTCTAGTAGCCTAATCTGATTATTACAACATCCTCCTTAGCCCTTTAAAAACTAATGTTATACATTTAGTTTTTTAGCAATCTCTATGTCTTACCGTCATAAACAACAATAAAATTTACTTTTTGTCAAAATAAAAACCACAAATTACAATAGTAATCTATATAAAAAATGTTAATGTATATATAAAATGTAAAACAAAATGGTTATGATACCAATATCAAACCAGTTAGGATACAAAATTTATTAATAAAAATATTTTTGTCATACTATATCTCATTTTCAATTTTTAAATGCATTTATAGCATAATATCATAATATTGACATAAAAATTTATTCAATTTTCAAAAATATTATTATCAATTCAGTTTCAAAACAAAAAAAAATTTTATACAATAATAAGTGATTATTCATTCTAAAGTTGTTACCAAGTAACATAACTTCTTCATAAGTTTTAAGTGCATTTTTAATTATCATTATTATCTCCCCTCTTTTCTCTCTCTTTTTTTTTTTATTTTATAGTGATTATTTTTTATCACCTTATGACTTAATTGTCATTTCTTTGTATATATTCACTTCATGAATTTCTTTTTTAATATTCAACACTTTTCTTCACATCAATATCATTCTTTTCTTTTGTATGAGAGCATTTTATTTCAGTACAATATATTTTTCATGTTGTCTTTTGACAAACTTCTTCTGTTGCAACAATATTTTGTTCAACTTATTAATTACCTTGCTTTATCTAGCAAGTCATTTTTCTTTTATTCTCTTATGAAGACCTTTTCTTTTGTCTTCTGTCAATAACTTACTTTCCTTAGTGATTTGACAATATTCATTCTGCACTCATCAATTTATATAAGACATTTTCTCTTATGTCTTTCCCATCATTTTATATAGTGTGATATATTAACTTTTGCACTTTTTTGTGTCAATTTATCTTGACATATTTAGCGCTCTATCATCATGTACAATTTATTATATGTTCTGACATATAAAAAGAATTATTGGCGCATCATTTTAATAAAATTCATACTCATTGATGCCGTCTTCATATCGTTTGACTTCTTTAGTTAATAATTGTTCAAGTTACATTTTTGAGTTTAATAAGTCTGCTTGACAATAATTAATGTCACAATCAATAATCCTTTGGTTGGGTTTAGCAAAATTTTACTTTTTAAGATCATTATAAAAAATTGAACAATTAACTTCAAACAATGAACAAATTCAATAAAATATGCATTAGTAATCATTGCATAATAAAATCTTTGCATAAACTTCAATAATATTTTCATCAATGTGAATGAAATGAATGAGTAATTAATCATTCTTACAACATATTCTCATGTACATTATACTTGTTTGGTGTATGTGTTTTATTTTAACACAATCTCTCCTCATTCTCATCATTTAAGCATGCATATTTTTATTTTAAATACAATATGCATCAATCATCAACATGAATTCTTTAATATATTATTAAAAAAATATTTGAGTCAATTTACTCAATACAATAGTGTACCTGACAAGCTTAAATGTCATCATCATTATTCATGTATTATATTATATTCTCAATACATACCAATCTTTTATTTTCAAATACAACTCTTATTTGTATTAATCTTTTGAATATCCATATTATTTTTACTTATAGTTCCTATATTCTTATATTTCTAGTCATTATCGTTATTGTTCTACTATATTTCATTGTTACTTGTTCCAATAAAATTTATATTTCATTATTGTTCCTATATTCATATATTTATACTTGTTATTTCAATTAATTATATTTACTCTTATTGTCCCAATACAGCATTTTTTTTTTTGTTTAAACAATTCAATATGTTTACTCACAAAAAAAAAAAAATATACTTATTTCTGACCGAGTCTCGACAAAATATCTGGGATATGGTTACTTGACCCTTTAATGTATTTTATGTTAAATGAGTAGTCTTGTAATAACAAAGACCAGCGTGTTAGTTTAGCATTATTTATGCTTTTGGTATTCAGGTTAGCTAAAGGTTTGTGATCTATTAACACAGTGAACTCATTGCCTAGTAAGTATTTACTTAATTTAGTTATTGTCCAAACTAAAGCTAAACATTCTAGTTCTATTACTGAATATCTACTTTCAGTGTCTGACAGTTTTCTACTCAAATAAAGTATTGGTTTATTAATATTATCCTGCTCTTGATATAGGCATCCACCGATTGACGTCTTGCTAGCGTCTGTGCCTACAATAAATTTCTTTGTCATATCTATTGAACTTAAAATTGGTTTTTTTTCAAAACATTGTTTTATTCGCTTTAATGCATTGTCACATTCTGAATTCCATTCAACTTTTTGTTGCATCTTTTTCTTAGTTAATTTCACTAAAGGTTCGATTAAGTTTGCAAAGTTAGGAATAAATTTTCTATAAAAATTGCATAATCCTATAATAGATCTAACTTCTTTTTTCTTTTCTGGAATGCGAATATCAAAAATTCTTTTAAGAATATTGTTTGTTGGTGTGACTAATCCTTGACCAATATGATATCCAAGAAAAATCTATGTTTTTAAAACCTATTTTTTATTTTCTCAGGTGAAACTGTTAAATTATTAATTTGAAGAATTTCTAGTAATTTATTCTAAACTGTTTATATATTGGGCACCAGTTTTAGTGTAAATACATATGTCATCCACATAGTATCTAATGTTTTCAATGTTTCTTAATAACTTATTCATCATCTTAGTGAACGCTTGCAGCTTGTTCACTAGACCAAAAGGCATAACATTCCACTCATAAAATCCTTCATAAAATGCTGTATATCTTCCTGAACTTCATCTGCCAAAAGCCTCTTTTCTAGGTGTGTGAAAATATTGGCATTTGACATTTCTTGAACTAAGTCTTCTATGTTTGGTAAAGGTTGTTTATCTATTACTGTAATAGAATTTAAGCTTCGTAATCACAACATGAATTTTGCCATTATTTTTCTTTACTACCACTAATCGGAATCTGATTCTCTTATTAATCCACTGTTTAATTGTTTCTATTTCTTTTTGAACTTCATTTCTGTATTTAAATGGAATGTCATAGTATTTAGTTTTAATTGGTTCTTCAGTCTTTAATTTGATTGAATGTTTAATTATGTTTGTCTTTCCTGGTTTGTTAGAAAGTACATTTTGAAAAGAATTTAATGTTTCTAGTAGTTGTTTTTTTATATCTGCAGGTATATCTGGTGCAAAATTTATCTTATTCAAGTCATCCTGTTGATCTAAACTGTAGCTGGGATCTGATCAAAGTCATTATATTATTTTTCTAAACTATAAGTGTATAAATTGATTAAAACAATTAAGATTTGAACCTGAGGTACAAGGCTAATACTTTACCTGGAGTATCTTCAGTCCTCAATCATCAATGATGTTGTGTTCACCTCTCTCCATTTATTTCTACTGAATAGTCCACATTTCCTATTTTGTTTATTATTTTATATGGACCTCTCCATCCAATTTCATTATCTTTGGGTATCAATACATAAACTAGATCTCCAACTTTAAATTCCCTTAAGTACCTGTTTTTGTTTTTAAGATCCCTATGGTATTTATTTTTCTTTATAAGATTTTCTTCTGCATATTTGTTTGAATACAGTATGTTATTTCTGGTTTTGTCTACCAATTCAAATGGACTAATATGTTCCTTTTCTGTATTTATTATATTTTCACTGAATCCGTAATGGTCCTCTAGGATTTGAACCAACATAGAGTTCAAATAGTGTAAAACCTGTTGTTTCATGAGGTATTTCTCTATACGCGAATAAAATTAAAGGTAAGAATGTGTCCCAATCCTGTCCATGATCACTAATTATTTTTCTTAACATGGTCTTTATGGTTTGATTTGCCCTCTCTAGGAAGCCATTTGATTGGTCTGTACCTAGCTGTAAATACCTGTGTAATGTTAAGCATATGAGTAAATGCTTGAGTAAGATGTGATTTAAATTGGGTACCATTGTCTGATAATATAGTGTTAGGAAAACCAAAAGTTAAAAATAGACAATAATGCTTTGCAAATTGTTTCTGCAGTTATATCTACTAATGGAATTGCCTCAACCCAGCGTGTTGCTAAGTCTATCATTGTTAAAATATATCTATGTCTTCTATTGGACATTACTGAAATAGGTCCAATTATGTCTATGGCAATTTTATAAGAAGGAATGTTTGTTGTGTATCACTTTCTTGTATGGGCAGCTCATGTGTTTTGGTCCTATATGATTATATTGTTGACATTTCTTACATGCCTTAACAAATCTTTTTACATCTCCTATGACACCTGGCCAGTAACAATATCTTCTAATTCTATCTAGTGTTTTCTTAACACCCAAATGACCTGCTAAGTAGCTTAATCATGATGCTGCTTTTAGTATGTTATTTCTTAAAACTGTGGAATCATTATTTGTTTAAATGACCTGTTATGACTAGTGTATTTTCTTATTAAAATGTCATTTTCTACCTTATATATTATAAGTTTTATTTTCATTTTCCTCTCTCTCTATTGAAATAAATTTTTTAAACTTTCATCCTGTTCTTGTAATGTTTTAAGTTTATCCCTATCAATATCCAAAATGTTGTTTTGTCTACTAGATTCAGGGTATTGTTTTGTACTGTTTTCTTTATTAGCTTGTGCTATGGTCATTCCACATTTAATTTTTTAGATTAGGTTGTAACTATGTTTTTGTTTTATGTGTTTATTTAATCTCTTTAATGATCTGCATTTTCTACTGCAATCAATGCATTCATGATCAGATTTATTTACTGTATTTGTATTCTTTATAGTATTTTCTTTTACAACTTCAACTGAATTACTGACATTATTTAATTTATTTATTAGTTTAGTTTTTTAATACTGTATAATTGTCTTGGTTGTTTTCTGCTAGTGATTTTGCTAATTGATGGTTGTGCAATTTATCTATTAGAACTGTTATTTTATCTTCTTCTTTAACATTGTTCTATAATAATAATACTGTGTCTACTCTCTCTAAAAAATTTACAATGTTCTCAGTACCATTCCAATTTTGTATGCTTTTGAATAGTGTACATATGTTTTTATCTGTATCTGTCTCTAAGGGTTCCTCTATAATTGTTTCTAATTCTCTATTTTCTAACCATTTCATATAAATTTCTTTGGAATTGTCTTGTATATTTTCTACATTTCCTATTATTAATGAGGTTATTGGTGAATCCATTAAAAGTGCTTTTATTTCCCCACTAATCCAAGGTGTTTCAATATAAATTTTTGCTGTTTTACATTTCACTATTTCTCCATTTCCCATTCTAATCTCTTCTATGCCCTGTAATATTTGTTCTTCCCTTACTAATTTTGAATCCAGAATAATACATGTACAGCCACTGTCTCTCAAGCACATTACTTTCCTACCATCTACATAACAAGGATAAAAAATTAACTCTCCCTTGCCCTCCATCATGTTACAGTTATGTATGTTGTTAAAAGAGTGTCTTTGACTTGATCTACCCTATTTTCTTGTTTTCTAATGGGACTAGTGTTTGGTGATTGTCTCTTATTGTTATATTTATGTTGTCTTTTATTAAAATATTTGTTTCTATCCCCATAGTTGTAATACTGTCTGTTTCTGTTTTGATAATTGTCTGTATGCTGTTTCCTAAACCAACAAGTATGCTTGTCGTGTCCTATCTTGTGACAAATTTGACATGGATTGTTAAACCTAGGAGGTAGGCTACTAAATCTTTTCCTGGCAACACTATTTTTCATGAGATTAAATTTATTTTGTGTTGAACTGAACATTGGAGTGTTTACATGACTATCCCTAAAATCTGACATGGCAGAAATTAACTCTATCTTCTTATGGACCTTTCTTTGTTTTATGAATGTGAATAGTTCTGATGTACAAAGTGTCAGTACTTTGTCCACCAGAAGTAGCTCTTTTATTTCAATTACACTATTTTCGTCTATCCCTGACATCTTTATCCAACTGTTCAAATGGGCCTCTAAATTATTAATATATGCCTGAGGATGTTCATTAGAACCTAATGTACTGTTATGAAATAAATTTCTATAGTAGTCTTCTGTTTTGTTGAAATGATCTAATAGTTGTTTCTTTATTTCACTGTAATCTGATGTGTCGCTATCTCTAATGTTGTTTAGGGCTTTTAGTGCATCCTCTGTAACTGATTGGTATAAATAGTTTTTCCATTCGGATTTGTCTATTTTGTTTAATTTAAATTGAGTTTCCATATTATGGAAAAATTGGTCTATCTCACCAGATTTACCAGAAAAAGGTTGTATTTTTATTCTATGTTTATATGATTTTTCATTTTCTAGTTTTATTGGATTGCTGCCTCTCATTTCTAGTTCTAATCTTTTAAGTTGTAAGTCTCTTTCAATTTCCATCTGTATTTTTTCTCTTTGTAATGCTATTTCTTGTTTTATTTTGTCTTCTTGTATTTCTGCATCTTTTTTAATTTTTGCAGCCTGTATTTCTGCATCTCTTTTATTTTTTTCTTCTTCTATTCTAATTTTTTCTGTTTCTCTTCTATCTTCCCTATCTTTATCCATATTATCATTAGCAAATTTTACAAGTTTATCACCTGTTAGACCTGCACTTCTGCCTTGTTTAAGATATGTTTCCCATGGATCAGAGGTTTCCTCAGCCATTTTAAAATTTATTTAATTATTCTTTATTAAATTATCTATATAATTAATTTCTTAATATTTTATTTCTGCTGTATTGGGTTTTTATTGTATATATTGTATATATATAGTATATTTCAGTATTCAATATTCTTGAGTCTATATGCAATCTTATGTCAAAATAAAATTAAATTACCAATGTAAAATTAGTTCTAATAATAAGTGACAAATGAAAACGTACAATAAATAAAATATTTCTAAGATTAATATACTATTACTAAAAAAATGTAAAAAAAAATTTTTACAGACTAAGTTAATATTATTTAATTAAATTTAGAGTTAGACTAGCGAAAACAAGTGTACAACCTTACAAGATTACTTGTAAAAAAAAAATTTATACAGGATACGAACAGTTACTTCTAAACAAATATTTCAAGTAAAATATCTAGATGAAAACTATATATATTTATTTTAATTTAACTAATTTTGCAATTAGAACTTTTCAAAAAGATATTTAACTATGTACTAAGGATGTAAAAAAATTGTTTCTAAACATTACATACTAATATAATAAAATTGACACAATTTGCCAATAAGACAACAATTATAATTAAACAACGTGAAATCACTGTAAAATACCTTTCTTGTTACTTCGGATCTCAGGTGTAGAGTGCTGTAAAAGTATGGTTTCGGAAGGTGTAGACTCACTTCTCTGGTAGATGTAAATGGTAAGGTCAGAGTGTAGTCATTTCATAGCTCTCCTGGTACGGTTACGGTCTGCTAGGCTTACAATTCGGTAAGGTCTGCTAACTTTTCGGCTCACCTTCTTTTTCACCCACACGAGGATTTAGTAAAAAGAACTGATGTAAATGTTCTTATGAATGTACCGCTGTAGCGATGGTTCTACAGCTATAAATTATGTAAAAATATAAAGTCCAACAATTGAAGTAAAGCCAAGGCAGTTGTATATAATACAGTTAAGAACTGTATGTTGGTGGATGGAATATCAGATGAAAAAAAATCAGGAACATGTGGATCTTGTAGTATGGTAACATTCGTCTTGATTACTTCAGCCGACCATTATGTATAATATGTTTTTTATAGAACTTTTCCGCTGCATACCATTCATATATAATGTTCTTTATGCAATTATGGAACTACCACTGCCGCCACCATTCATGTCATGGGTAGTTTTTTTTTTTGTATTTAATTACTTGTATAAAAGGTAGTATGGTCTCTTCGGAGTTATTCTTGTTGACTGCTTGACTTGGGTGTATATATATATAATTTGTAATTAAATGTCCACAGACGTAACACATGTAGAGAATAGATATAAAGCACTGAGCAGATAAATATATATATTATTTATTCTTCTATATTACATACATGATTCAATGATAATTGATGTGAAAACCAAGTTACGTCAATCCAGTCAAGAATATAAAATCTACTGTATCATGTCTGAAGAAATCTATTGTCTCCTTCTCGTCTAATTATTATCGTCTGCTCTAACTTATGATTTCTACTTCCGCTAAGCTAAGTGGCCAGATAATTCAAACCATCTCTGTGCCAACTATAAATTCTATAGCCTAATCTGATTATTACAGAAAAACCTCATCTAAACAATACCAGACATGGGCACACTACATCTACACAATACCAGACATGGGCACACTACATCTACACAATACCAGACATGGGCACACTACATCCTACACAATACCAGATTTATGGGCACACTACATCCACACAATACCAGACATGGGCACCACTACATCTACACAATACAAGACATGGGCACACTACATCTGCACAATACCAGACATGGGCACACTATGGGCCCTGGGCACACTATGGGCCCCCTTGACACTATTGGCCCCTTGACATTAATTTTTGACTCATACTTTATTTATTTTTATATTTGTTTATATAATCACTCAATCCACGTGATCTTGATCTAGCCGCTCTGTCAAATTAAAGAACCCATTGTGGCCCGCGTTTGTTGAGAATTCACCCAACCTTGCACCATAAACAAGTTCCCTCAGTCTCCGAATGGCTCTACAACCCATGCAGGATTTTGGCCTGTCGTTCTACTCCTCTTTACTGCCTGCATGCAGGACACTGGCCTGCCGCACTGATCCATGGCCGTTTACCTCCACTCTTATACCTCCATTCATCCAATCATTTTGTTATTGGTCTGCCCTTTGAGTCTTTTTTTAATGTGGGTTTAGCCTTATAAATATATCGCCTTGGTATTTCTGATCTGTTCCATTATCTCGATGTTTCAATCCTTCAGGTGTATCCACCATTAAAAAAAGCTTAAATCATTTCGTCCAGGACAAACCTATTACGCAGACAGACTAAAGTTGATATTTCTCATGTTGTCTTCTTTTTGATTTTTTTTTCAGTTCTGGCCTCCGTGAAGCCAAAGAAGATTGGATACAAGCCGCCAGATCCTCAGTTGGTTGAGAAGCTCCAGAGTCCAGGAGAATGAAAGAGATACAGATGTGGTCTGTTATAAGAGAAGTAAATCATTTAACCAACTGTGGTTTTATAGTTACCCATGGATTATGCAATGTAGCCCTTAGGGCATAGGCAGTCATGCTTGACAGACTGTCAGGCACTTTTTGGTACAGACTAATGGTTTAAAATCTGGTCAATTTGTGTCAATAAAGATGTGATGGTTTCACAAAATAGTAAATCACTGTATTATGGGGGAGTAAATCAGTGTAATGTGGGTAGCAACTCAGTTTATAATGGAGAGAGTAAATCAGGTGTATCCTGGGGAATAAATCAGTGTATCATGGGGGAATAAATCAGTGTATCATGGGGAATGGAAATCCAGGAGGGGTATCCTGAGGAATAAATCAGTGTATCCTGGGGAATAAATCAGTGTATCCTAGGGGAATAAATCAGTGTATCCTGGGGAATAAATCAGTGTATCGTGGGTATAAATCAGTGTAACGTGGGGAATAAATCAGTGTATCGGTAGAAGTTAAATAAGTGTATCGTGGGGAATAAAATCAGTGTATCCTGGGGAATAAATCAGTGTACTGTGTGAAGAAAAAAAAAAAGAAAAAATATGTCATTTCATACGCCTGAAAACAAATAATTGTTACTTTTTTCTAATGTTTGACCTATCTTCCTTCTTTGTCCTACTTAGGACATTTGTACTGCACCAATGTTGTGTATATCCTCATGTCATATGATGCTGAAACATTATTATAAACCTCTCTTGACCTGTTGTGCTTTGATGTAGTGACCTCTGCCCCACCCCCAACTTACATCTTTTTCTTTTCATCAAGGAGTATTTGTCCCAATCCTGATAGTGTGTGTGTGAGACTATTAATAAGTCTAAAGTCCATTCAGGTATTAGATAAATAGTAACAGCTTTCAAAATGGCATAAAACATCATGAAACACACACCAACTAATCAGACTTGGCCAACATGTCGCATACTTAACAATACATCAAAAGATTTAAATTCAAAACAGTGTGAACTGAACAGGTACTACATAGAATAGCACCATCCTGATATCTTACCATGTATACAACTCGTACATTTAAATGCCATTTCTCTTAAATTATCATATATATCAGTATATCTTGAATTTGTTAAAGTCATGTTATCTTGTAGGTGATATTTAAGTTACTTTAGTTTGTAGTTTAACATAGGCTCGAGTATGTGATATCACAGATGGGATATATTTTGTAAGTTATCATGTATATGATATCACAGGTTATCACATTTGTGATGTCTTTACAGGTCCATGTATGTTTTTCCTATGGATCCTGATGCTCATCTCACCGTCAGCTGTGCAGGGAACTTCCTGCACAAAGACAACATGAAAACGAATCTTCATTGACACGCTTGATACAGACATAAACTTTTTATCGGTATGTTGTCTTAATCTGTCTGCACAGAAACATGTTACGGCCCCTGTGGAATAAGTATTATGGGCCCTTGTGTATATGTATTATGGGCCCTTGTGTATATGTATCACGGGCCATTGTGTATATGTATTATGGGCCATTGTGTATTTGCATTATGGGTCCTTGTGCATATGTACTTTGGGGCCCAGGTGTATATGTAATAATGGGCCCTTGTGTATATGTATTATGGGTCCATGTGTATTTGTAATATGGGCCCCTGTGTATTTGTATTATGGGCCCCTGTGTATTTGTATTATGGGCATCTGTGTATTTGTATTATGGGCCCCTGTGTATATTAGGGTGTCCCAAAAAATGAAGTTTTGAAATGTTGATGTCTCACCCCACAGAATATGTCTGTATGGTAACAGTAGTTAACCTGCAAAATTTCAGCTCATTTGGACAATGTTTAGAGGTCCCCCAAGAGGTTTAAAGTTCCAGATTTTGGTGTAAAATCATTCGCAGTCAAATCTAATACAGCGTTAATGTTGCATTATATGCGAAACTGATATTTTGAGTAACAAATTGATGCTTAGTATTGTTTATAATATTAAATGAAACAGAATATATAAATCTTGAATGGTTTATATTTTTAAATTTGAAATTTAAGTAAAACAAGCAATTAAGCCTGTTCCATTCTGGACACAGGACGTGCTAGCGCATTTTCATGTTATGTATCAGTACGTTTGTTAGCTTTCAGTAAATATTTGTAAATTTTGGAAATGTTTATAAATTCAATTGTGTAATGCATATATCTGTAAAAAAATATTATAAAGACGTTTCTTTATATTTGAAAAAAAATTATTTTCTCTTAAATCTAACTACAAGTGGTTTGTGGTTACTGAAATTGGACTTCATAATTGAAAACATTCGAAATTGTAGTCATTTAATCGTCCGAAAACCCCGTCAATTGTCGCATAGCCTTGATACTTTCGATTAAACTCAGAACACAAACTTATTATTTCATTTGATGAGTCTTGACAAATCTTGGTGAAACTACGTGCTGCAGTATTTCGCACCAAATGAATGGGTTATTGAACGTACAAGGTGTAGAAATGGGGCCATATATAATATATAAGTCCCTTAGGAGCCCTGAAGCCCGGCCCTCAGAGGTCCTATCGCGAAATGAACTTTTGATGTACACATGGCAGGCCAAGACATACAAAGTGATATATACATCATGGGTCTAGGACTTGATGGTTGCTGAGATATATGGCGCTCCTTTGTAAATATAGCTTATATAGTAAAAACGGTCCCTTTCTAAGCCCCCTTTTACGGCACCTCAGAGGTCAGATCGCAGAAATGAGCTTTTGCTGCACATATGGCAGGCCAAGACCTACAAAATGATATATACATCATGGGTCTAGGACTTAGGGTTGTTGAGATCTAGGGTGATGACAGACAGACAGACAGATCGACAGACAGACAGCAAAACGGGGAAAATGCTCTGAAAATATGAAAAATAAAGTTTTATTCATTTTGTCAAGTTAATTCTTGAATCAATGTCAATCTGCTTGAAAAAATAATAATAATAAGCAATGCTAATAAGCATTCCTGCTATTTATTTGTACTTTGTACTGTAGGGTAGACAAAAATTTAAAAAAGTTCTTCAAATTTAAATTTTAGCCAGCTGTTCCACGATTACACTCTGCATTGGGATAATTAGGAGAATGAAATACTAAATGGTTAATCAACCTGGGGTGAAAATGGAAAGGAGCCTATGCAATAAGACGGCCCTGTGTCCACTTGTCCAGTATTCTTGTCCAGGCATATGTAACTTAAGGCTCAGGACCTCTCCAAACGATGTCTTGGTCTCTGCCTGTCTTCTTGGTCTATTTGTTTACCGATATATGTTTTGCTGGTATCAACGCTAAAACAGAGAGAAAGAACGAAGGAGAGAGTTTGCCAAGAAAAAGAAAGACTCAGTGTAGATGATAATAAAAATGGATACATCTCTGAGCTGGGAGGTTATTGGAAAGAAAATTTATTTTAGGTGGTAAATAAATGTACATCCCAGTTTTGATGAATCATATTGATTGCGGTATTGATAAACCTCGTTAAAGCGAATCATACGAAACTAAATGAGGCTTTGTGTATCTATGTAGCGATATGGATCCTACTTTAGAAATGAAGGCAAATATTATTATCTTGACCATAATGATTTGGTCATAATTGTTGAGAATTTCAAGCCCTGAAGGCTTTAATGATTTATTCAAGCATTTAGCAAGCGTTTTACTTTCTATAGTTAAATAACTCTAGATGATTTTTGATGAAATGGCCCAACTCTGGATTAGCTAAGCTGATTGAGAGCAGGACCGTAATCCAACGACTACCCGCCATACAAACGAAGGGGGTAAATCAATGACAAGGTCTCCAGAATTCTGGGGATATGCCACAATGAGACAACTGAGAGTTAAGCCAGGTGAGTATATAAAATACACATTGTTACAATCACATGCTCTGAAACACTGGTTTTGTGTTTTTGATTTAATGGGTATCTTGAAAAAGTAAAGTTGAAAATGAAAAGTAGTGTTGAAATGAAAGTAGTGTTGAAAACACTTTTACTTAAATGTCAATGTTAGCTGGTAATTGAGCATTTAAATGTTGTTTTAACCAAAAGATTGCTAATCAGTAGAAATGAACATTTTTCTCTTCCTTTGGTTACTGGCATCAGACACCTGTAATAAAAAAAATAAAAATTTACAACAGAAAAAGAGAGAGAGGTAGATAGATAGAGAGATAGATAGATAGAGATATGGATATACAGAGAGCAAGAGAGAGAGAGAAGGTAGAGAGAGAGGGGAGAAGCGAGAGAGAGCAGAAGGGAGAACATAGGGTAACTGCGAGTAAATATAAAAGGAAATATAAAATAGTAAAGCCTAAAGCCCCTAAGGGCTCATCGGGCAGAACACTGTTCAGTAGCCACGCATATGAGGGGATTGGTGACCCGTATAACGTGCCCAGCCTCCTATACCCCCAACTTAAAGTCATGCAACCATTTAAAGGTGGGTGGACTTGGGGACTTTTCACCAGGACCTGAACAAACCCCCAAGCTTCTCACTGAGGTTCGAGCCGGCACCCTTCCGGTCGATAGTCGAGCGCGCTTAGCACCGCACGGACCATCCGTCCCCAATGAGGGTGTGACGGTAACATCGAATGGGACAGTGTGACAGTAACATTTAATAGGAAAGTGCTAGACAGCGTAGTTTAGAGACAGAAAACGGAAAAAAAAAGAAAAAAAATATGGACAAAAATGTTAAACAATACGAGATGTACAATAAAAGCAACTTACTATTTTCAAAATTCTCTAGCATTCTAACAAAGTTAAAAAAATGAAGTTTCACTATGGCTACAAGTAAATACGTGTCAATAAAGTTCATGTACAACTAGTGTCCTGTTTATAATTTTCATGTTTAATGTCACAGTGATCTGTCAATACTGTTCATTTTTAATGTTACCAGATCAGGTAAAGTTCCCGATCCATTTCAACGTGTGATCCATGAATGTAACACAATGTGACAAACATGTTGACTCTAAGAGGAGAGAACTTACAACATCGGTTGGAAGCCAAGGGGAAGTAATGACCTGTCCAACTTGAACCGAAACAGAGTACTCTTACTCGTAAGTAATTAAATTAACATCTGTCATCACAAGATTGTTAATTAATCAAGTGATATATATATATATATATATATATATATATATATATATAGATATATATATAAACAAATATACATAATGAAATAGTGAAATAAAAACTTCACCATAGATTAATTAGGGGATGTGACACAATATCAGTGGCGTAATTAATCTTTCTGTGCCACCTTGGAAAGTCAACTAATGAGGCCTCCATTTATTAGCCAAAAAATACTTAAATGTTTAAAAAGCCGCCCCTTTCATGGGTTAAAGTTCAGCCCGGGCGTACTTCCCATAGTTACACCCAACACTGCAAACATTGTTGACTAGGGACCAAAAATTTATCAAAATTGGTTTCACAAGTATTAAGAAGACACTGATAAAATATCTATTGAGGTATTTTTTTTATGGTAGCTTCAAGTAGAATAAATAGCTTTGAAATTATTGGAGATTGTTTTAGTTGACAGTCTGTAGACAAGAATGGACAAAATATTGACTCACTGACAAGACATGAATGGACAAAATATTGACTCACACAAGACATGAATGAACAAAATATTGACTCACACAAGACATGAATGTACAAATCATTGACTCCACACTTTCATTCCGGGAACGTTTCAGATCGGCGGAAAAATTAAACGGTTACCCCCACTGGGGAACCTTGAGTCTGTACTCAGGGGGAGGGTACGTGGTGCCACTGGAAGGTTCCAAAAATGAGCTGAGAATCGTTCGCCAATCTGCAGAGTGAGCAGTGGATCGACAGATACACCAGGGCTGTGTTCATTGAGTTCACCACATACAATCCACAGGTTGGTGGGTCAATGTACCTTTTTATAGTAGATTACATGAGTGTGAGTTATTAAAAGTTGTGTCAGGTTCATCGATTGTATTGTTACATGATTGTGTCGTTAAATGATTGTGTTCTTATATGGTCGATGATTATGTTGTTATATGGCTGTAACGTTAAAGGCTTGTGTTGTAAGATGATTGTGTCATAACATGATTGTATTGTTATGTGATTGTACATGATGGTACTGTAACATATTTGTGTATTACATGATCGCGTTATGAAACGATTGTGTCATCACATTACTGTTTTCAGGAATGATTGTTTTTCTACGTGAATGTTTGCTAAACGATTTTGTTCTGAACTGATTGTGCTATTTAATGAATATTCTGTCTAATGATTGTGTTTTTTGTAGTTATTTTTCACTGTTTAATTATTGCACTGTTTATATTTTTGCACTGTTTAATTATTGCACTGTTTATAATTACTGCACTGTTTATAATTATTGCACTGTTTATAATTATTGCACTATTTAATTATTGCCCTGTTTATAATTATTGCACTGTTTATAATTATTGCACTGTTTATAATTTATTTTACTGTTTATGAGTATTATTTAACTGTTTATAATTATTGCACCTGTTTCTTAATTATTTGGGCACTTGTTTATAATTATTGCACTGTTTAATTATTGCACTGTTTACTTCTTCTGTAGATTCAACCTGTTGTCGCCATCAACACACTGTTAGCAGTTTGATCAAACCGGGGGTCTGGTCTCCCTTTCATTGACAGATTCGAGCCGGCCATTACTGTCCTACATGACGTCAGCCATGTTATCTCCCAGTTTATCTGAGAGGTAAGGATTAGTGTACAAACATGGGACTGTCCATCTTCCATATTCCATTGGAGTTGTCCACACTATATGTAACATATTTTTAACCATGTTGGGAAACTGGCCACCAGAACGCTCCTTGTCAGGTATTAGGGAGTTCATAGACAGAGACTGCTACATAGGTGCTTGGGCGCCCTAGCATACATTTCCAGAGATTCTTTGGGGACCATACGCAGACACTTGTAGATATACTTGGGGCCCTAGGCATAGACTTACAGACATGCTTGGGGGCCCTAGACATAGACCTACAGACATAAATTGGGGGGCCTAGACATAGACCCTACAGATATGTTTGGGGGGCCCTAGACATAGTACTTATATGATATGCGTTGGTAGCCATAGATATAATGACTTCACAGACAGGCTTGGGGGGCCCCAATAGAGCATAGACGCTACAGACATGACTATAATAAGGGGCCCTAAAGACAATATGACTTACAGATATACTTGGGGGCCCTAGACCTTATAGACTTACAGACATGCTTGGGGCCCTAGACATAGACTTACAAGACTTACAGACATGCTTGGGGGCCCTAGACAGGAGTTAAGATAACGTACAAAGCGAGAATGAGTTGTTTTTTTATTATATTGACATCAGACTATGAAAGATTTTCTAGGTCACAATTTTTAACACTGAAAAAAAAAGAGTAAACAATATAGTAGTATTAGTTGCCAATGAGATGGGCGGTAAACATTTATTCAAATGGCACACGGGTGAACATAAAGTACTTGTGCATACAAAGCCCCCAGATGGTAGAAAATGTGTGTCTACCAATTTAATCAATCTCATCATTGGTATGTGGTAGCAGACGGACTGAGGCCGCCCGGGTGTGTGTGAGTGTGTGTGTGTGTGTGTGCTAGTGCGTGTCCGTAGTGGAGGCGTTAACCAGCGCCACTCATGGGTTATTGGAGGCTACAGCCAGTTGCTCAACTGTACGGGGGGGGAGCCTTTGGCAGAGACTTCAGCTATCTAGGGTGGCCCTGGGTAGGTACTTTTGTTATATTTGCAGTCTTAGCCCGAGTCTCAAATTATTTTTGTGTATCCATAGGAAGAGACTCCGGTTATATTTGGGTGGCCCTAGGAAGAGGCTCCAGTTTTTGGGGGCCCTAGGGAAGAGACTTCAGTTATAATTGGGGGGTCCGAGAAGAGGCTCCAGTTTATATGGGGCACCTAGGAAGAGACCAGTTATATTTGGTGGCCCTAAGATGAGACTCCAGTTTTATATGGGGGCCCTAGGAAGAGACTCCAGTTTATATGGGGGCCCTAGCAAGAGATTCCAGTTATTTGGGGAGAGGGCCCTAGCAAGAGACTCCAGTTATATTTGGGTCATAAGGAAAAAGAGTCAGATTTTAAAGAAATTAGTAACTGAAAGCGTCCCCTTTAGGCGGGTGTGTGTGTGTGGGGGGGGGTTGAGGTCGGGCTAAGCGGTATCTTACTAAAAGAGTGGTCGTTGTGTGATCATCTATTTTTGTTATTGTTCTTAGACTAGTGTTGATGTATGACAACGGGCCAAATTTTATGAAATATTATTATTATAGAATGATACGCGTCATTGATTTGAAAACTCATATGTTGCTTTCTTTAGATAGAAGCATGTTTTATTCCACATTATTAACCCAATTTATTAACTCCTCCCCGAATCATTCTGATCTGCTACAACGATGTTTGGTTATTTAATAAGGCTCTTCAATATTATTCTAACCGTATTTTACGATTATTATTATTATTTTTGTTGAAAAAAAAATATTTTGAAAGTTCAATATTTTTTATTCAGGGGAAATAACAAACATGTTTAATCCGCATTTCAAACCAGAAGAGTTATTGTCCTTCTTGTTTTCTTCTTCTGTTGTCGAGGGAAAAACCCACGTCAATAATCCCTGATTAACTTAGAGTTTGACCTCATTTGGTTGACATTAAGTGGGTCACCTTAATTAGGCTTTCGGAAATATAGTTCCATGAATACCATTATTACTTTTTTTCTTTCTTTCTTGATTTGACTTTGAAATAAGAGCTATTGTCTGCTTCAAAGCCTTTTGTGTATTGGTTATCCTATAGTTTATATTTCTTTGGTTAAGATCTGTACTAACTAAACAAGTTTAAACTCTTTCACTATGTTTTATTGTACTTAAAACTTGTTTTTTTTAAATTTTTTGAAACAGTATATCGCTTCTTAGATGTAGTAATCTTATACATAATAGCTGTGTGGGTTCTGCGTTAAATCGAAAGTAAAGAATTAATACAACAGTATTCCAGTTTAAAATCGTCAAACGTAAGCAATAGTAATAAAAATCAAGAAAAATCGGATCTGTACGAAACCTAAAATAACCTAGCCTACCAATCTAAACGTGAGGGAATATAACTCATGCACAGTGTTTGAAGTTTTTGCAGGGTACAGCTAGTAGTTAAATAATTTCTTAATGGATATTGCACAGGTCTGTACGAAATGACTTAAGTTTATCAAATGCACAAATAATTTTCAATAGTTAAAAGGTGGGTGGTGTAATAGGAATCTATATCGATTTATTTTTATAAAATCTAAATAGAAATCCATAAAAAAAAATTTATGACTTAGCTAAAAAAAGAAATGTAAATACTCATCTCGATATAAACATTTTGTAAGTGGGGGGAATAGGGAGGGGGGGGCTTACAGTTTTTACAACTTTCCCTCTAAAGTGAAAATAATTAAACAAAAGAGAATCAGGCCGCTTGACCTCCACAACGTATGCAGTGGATAAACGTACAGAAATCTGGACCTTTGATTTGTGTCACTATCTTTGTGAATATGATATGCACACTTTGTATTTATATGATATGTACAGTTGGTGTAATATATGTGTAGTTCGTGTATATGATATGTACAGTTTGTGTTTATATGTATAGTTTGTGTGTGTAAATAATATGTAACAGTTTTTGTATATAATATACACAGTTTGTGTATATGTATATTTACTGCTTGTGTATATGATATTGACAGTTTGATTCTAACTCATCAGTTTCAAAAATTCAGAATCTCTTAGTTTCCGACGAGTTTTTTTTTTTTGCCGCCAGGGTGTTTACATGCTGTTTACAGTTTTCTTCATTGTCCGAGAGTTGGAGGTCTCTGATCAAGTCCAAGCTGGCCTACTTCCTCAGCTTCTGGAACCTGGTGGAGATTGGCATCATCGCCATGAGCCTTGCGGCCATCGTCATCTACTTCTACAGGCTCATAATGACCAACAACTTGACCAAAACATTTAAAGTGGGCAAGCTTACTTCAAATCGAAATCTGGCAACATAGCTAAACATTTTATTTTTAATGACTTTGTTGCATGGCATATTTTACAATTTGTAAACTCATGATATTTACTTACACAATGAAGTCTTGGACCATCGATTCTCTGATAATTACATGTGTCTTGCACATTTAAATAAAAGTTTAATATTTAAAATGCAAGGCCGTAGCCAGGGAGGGGGGGCTAGGAGGCTGTTGCCCCTCCACCCCCCATTTAATTATAAAAATTAAATTCTACTATTAAATATACTCTTTATCATTGCGTTCCAATTTTTTCTTATATAAAACTCAACGTGTTCAGTTTATTTAATTACTAGAAAACTACAACAAAATCTACCCCCCCTTCAAAGTATTATCCCTCATGTAATTCATCAATGTTGAACTTGTACTGTAGTTCATGTAATTCTCTGTACTAGACATTTTTCCCATTAACTTACTATTTATATGTATCCGCCAGAAAAGATAAAACTCGTTTGTACTAATGTATATCATATTTAAGTTAGTACTAACTAAAAATGTCTCTTGACCCCTCCCCCCCACAACCTATTAATCTGCTCTCCCAGGATACAAATGGCAACGGTTACGTCAAGTTCCAGTATGTGGGGTACTGGAACGAAATGTTCTCCTACATGATTGGGTTCTTGATCTTCTTCGCCACCCTCAAGTTCCTGAAACTGTTACGGTAAAAACTGAACATTTCTCTCAGACTTAGTTAAAGCCGATTTACTATAGCTGATCTATTAAACCTGATCAATTAAATCTGGTCTATTAAAGCTGATCTATTAAACTCTGGTCTATTAAAGCGGGATCTATTAAATCTGGTCTATTAAAGCTGATATTTTAATTTTCGTGCTATTTATTTTAACGGAATTGATAGAAAAAAATAAATGTAGAGGCGCTCTCCCCTCAGTCATTGATATAAAAAATTTCGTTAATCCTTAATAAGGAATTCACGCACGCTCTTTAAAGGTCGTTAACCATAACAGGGGTCGGCAACCCGGAGCTCGCGAGCCGCATGCGGCTCTCTTCTGATGTCAAGTTATGACTCTTTCGATGTCAAACTGCGGCCTAATCAAATACCATAATATCGAAACAACAATTTTAGTGGCTCTTTAAAAAACTCAGAAAATTGTAAATTATAATTATTGGTTCTTACGTCTCAAAAGGTTGCCGACCCCTGACCTATAAACATTTTCTCACGAGAAAACCCGTTGTTAGGGTTTTGAGGGCCCTGTGCAGAAACTGATATTATGGGGCCCCAGGCAAAATTATCCTTGCGGGCTCCTATACTGTCAGATCTGATAGGAATGTATGTGGGAAGGGCATTGTGATACGAAGGCGATTACTTCCCTTTGCCTCCTTAACAACAGCTCTGTAAAATAATGACTGAGTACCATCTAAACTGCCACCAGCCCCCGTAGCGTGAAAATTCTACAGCAGGGGCCAGCATTCTACAGCAGGCATTACTCCCGCTACAGAAGGGGGCAGGAAATAGATGTTACTAAGCTAGAGCAAACAAGCAGAGGGGGGGGCCAGACAAAATGCAAGGGGGGCCCGGCCCCTGCCACCCCCCCCCGCACGCTACGGGCCCGGATCACAAGCCACTCATCCAATGTTCTCCAAATGTTTGTTTTAATGAAGCCTCTTTTTGATTAAAATAATAAATATATTTAACATTAAAAAAAATACATTAAAAATCGAGGATGATATCCAATCACGTGATGTATTTTTTGTGTCCGGTCATGGAATTATTCAATTTCATTCAACCATATTGTTTTCATTACGGTACTGGGTTAAACAATTTGTCGTCACTTACTTTCGGCTAGTTTCCCACTGGGAAAGAAAATCAAAGTTACAGTTTAGTGTCTCCAATAGAAAAATAAAATCTTTCAGTCTTGTGTTCCATGAACTTTAAAAAGGCTGATTATAATCGGTACTCTAAAAAATAATGTCGCTTCAAAATGTCGTCTGCAGATTCAATAAGAAGATCTCCATGTTGTTCGCAACTCTCCAACACAGCGCCAGGTCTGCTCCACTTCGGCCTCATCTTCACCATCGTCTTCATGGCGTTCTCCCAGCTCTTCACATCACCTACATGTGCATTGAGCTCAGGTACTCTTCCTTCATGTCCACCCTGATATCCGGCGTCCTGATGATGATGGGCAACTTTGATATTTACACAATGATCATGCAGGTGCCCATATTGACACAGGTAAATGCAATCAGTAAATATAAACAGCATAACAAATTAATAAGCATACAACAACACGTTCAAAATTGCAAGTAAATATTAATGTTTTAAGAAATGTGCAATGACACTGCACTGGACAATTTTTATTAAATTAAAAATCTAAAGTTTGATTGTATAGGGAGCCAGAGAAACTAGATAATCACCTGGGGGGGCGGCGCCACTCGTTCGTACATGGGCCCCGGCCGATACTAATTCATGACAAATGTGATCAATTAAAATCAGTTATAAATCTTCCCATCAACAGCTATTAAACAGTTGCGAAGATACAGTAATGGAAACATTCGCTCATATGTAACGTTAAACGTCTCTGCCCACGGGCCAAAGTCTCTGTTTAGGGCCCTTCTTACCCCCATCAACGCGTCTCTGCCTGGGGTCCCACAAAATCCTATATACGGCCCTGGATAACAGTGAGGGTGATTGACCAGACGATCTTTGTGGGTATGAAGGTGTACAACTGAGTGAGCCGATAAAACGCTGGGAAGTGATAGAACATGACTTTACACTTCCGGTCATTGTTAAATCGAGTGACTTTTACTAAAAGTATAGAGATTGTTTATTTGTTTATCCTTAGTACTTTAGAATACGAATTACACTGATGTATCATGCTATGTACCTTGAAAAAAGTACATTTGGCTGGAACACCACGGTGTATCATTATTCAGTGACGGCCTTTTGGAATGGGGACTTGTGGTCAACTGTTAAAAGCCTCGCGCATAAATCAAAGCCCTGCTATTACGTTTCAGCCCCAAAATAACCACTCATCCAGGGCCCCGCATCCAGGGCCTCCCGTGTGATGGCGCCAACCGGCACAAACATCTCATCCAGGGCCCCCGCATCCAGGGCCCCGCGTTATGGCGCTAACCGGTACAAACACTCATCCAGGGCACCGCGTTATGGCGCTAACCGGTACAAACACTCATCCAGGGCCCCGCGTTATGGCGCTAACCGGTACAAACACCTCATCCAGGGCCCCGCGTTATGGCGCTAACCGGTACAAACATCTCATCCAGGGCACCGGTTAGTGGCGCTAACCGGTACAAACACTCATCAAGGGCCCCGCGTTATGAAGCTTAACCGGTACAAACACTCATCCAGGGCCCCGCGTTATGGCGCTAACCGGTACAAACACTCATCCGGGGCACCGCGCGTTATGGCGCTAACCGGTACAAACACTCATCAGGGCCCCGCGTTATGGCGCTGGCCAGGTACAAACACTCATCCAGAGGGCCCGCGTTATGGCTTAACCGGTACAAACACTTTCATCCAGGGCCCGCGTTATGGCGCTAACCGGTACAAACACTCATCAGGGCCCCGCGTTATGGCGCTAACCGAGTACAAACACTCATCCAGGGCCCCGCGTTATGGCGCTAACCGGTACAAACACTCATCCAGGGCCCCGCATCAAGGCCCCGCGTTATGGCGCTAACCAGTGCAATCACTCATCCAGGGCCCCGCGTTATGGCGCTAACCGGTACAAACACTATGCAAACTTTGACCACTTGCAAAAATAAAAAAAAAATAAACAATCAAAGATACAAGTACTCAGTTAGTTACGTGAGTAAGAATACAAATATTACATAAGACTCGAAAAAGAAAATGTTGGATTTATGTTTGTTACAAGGTTACATATAACTGAATGTGCGAAATCTCGTTTTAGATAATTGCTATTTACTAGTAATAACATAAGGGTGTTTCATCCTGTGCCTGGCTGTCCAGAACATTAAATGATGCCATTTGAGCATACAGTAATATATAAAAAAAAAACTTTCAAGTGAAAGAAGTATTACTTATTGACTTAGGACTGTGTGGGGCAATGACAAATGGCGTTTGCGGAAACCCCTTCCCCACCTTTTTTACGTCTGGGAGGAGGGATGGTGTTAGAAATGTGCACGACGGGGCCACTTAATATGTGTCGTATCTCTTCGGAAGACGAACTTATGACAACAAAATAACCGTCTATTCCCCCCCATCTTTATTTCTTAACTTCCGTTTTATTTACATTCATTTGGTGCGTTACAGTGCTACCAAGAATATAACAGAAGTTATGACAAAATTCAATTATGTGGCATTTGTTCTTAATTATGAAATTATTTTGTGCGCTTTCAGTGAGCTTAGTTCAATGTGTTAAAGTCTGTAATCCAACAGATTTGAAAATAATGTATATTATACACTTAAATTTGTATTGTGGTAAGGTAATAAAGTAAATAACTTAAAGATCTTCTGTATATACTAGAACATAATAAAAGACAAAATTATCATGTCATTATGGCAAAAGAAATAATTCGATTTATTTAGGAATGTTATTGTAAAATGCATTAAATGTTACACCGCAAACATCAGGACTTTATCAAAAATAGTTTATCGTATACTGGAATAAGCTTAAATCTTAGCCTTCTAAAAAAATATAAAAATGGTTTTCCTATTATAAATGTACTGAATATTCCAATAAAAATTAAATAATTTAGCCATAAATTTATCTCGACCAATAGCATAAACGCCAAATCATAACTGAGATAGCCGTTAATAAGAAACTTACTCATTTTCAAACTACCCCTTACCCGAATAACAATAATTTCCATAAAGCACTTATGTGATAGGCTGAAAAAAATATCATTTTCCACGCCCATGCCATATTTCACCGTTAACTGACGTACGCTTGTCGGGTGTAAGGCAAAAAGTGAGTGTAGGACAGAGCCCTCATCAGTCAAAACCCCCACGGACCAAACACTTGCTGACATAACGCCCTATGTAATTTAATAGTAAATATTGAGAAAGCCTTTGTTTCTAATTCTGTTTATTTTTTTAAAAAAGGCAAAATTTAGAAAAATAATTATCACCCATTTAAAACTATAATCAAAGGATCATGGGTTCCATTGAATGTACAGCCGTTTCTAAATATGCTATGTTTATTAATGCATTGCTTTTGGATGTACTTTCAGAATTTTGATTAATGGCGAGAATCATGTTTTTATGTTTGATAAAAAAAATACTGTCGAAATAATAATTTGCAAATTAAAGTAAAAAGAAATATTTTACGACATTGTTTGTTAAAAAACTTAATGCTGACGAACATTTAGTTTGCACTCGGCGGATTGGTTTATTTTTAAACAAATACTGAGAATATATTATTGAGCACTCTGTGACTTTTGAATTACCTCCCGTGGTTTTAAAAAAAAAAAGAAAGAAATTTTTTAAAATATAATAGACGTCATCCCCCAGGCATAGCATACGCCGCCATATCAATCAATATAATTACTGTTATTATTTTTAAGAAAACAGCAATCAAACAAAACAACAGGCTGACATCTTGGGAGAAAATACATGGTATGCAAATTTGAACTTTGACCTATCATGTGCAGACTTAATGGTCACTATCTGGTTGTCACGGGTTGTGATTAATTTGTCCGAAACCATTCCCAATTGGTTCAGACCCTTGACTCACCCGGCCACACCCTAATAAAAAGATTAATACGTATCTATAATACAATGTATAGTAGTATACGTTCCAGTTTTCCCGCCCACCACCCTTTTTACCCCACCCCCGTGATTGCGTCACATCGCAGGTGGTCAGCATGAAGCGGGAGCTGAGGAATGTTATATAGGGGTGATACATTCCTCGCGGGATTCTCTCTGACCGCTCGGCTCCTGTTCAAATGCCGACAAAGGATAGATGTCCAGTTACTCTTGTCTTTGTCGGTGCAATATCTTCTCCCCCCATCTAAGGGGGTAGTTAGCTTCACCCCCCGATTGACAGGGAAAGGAGCGTAGCTAATTGATTGGCTAGAAGTCATATGTAAGAAAGTGTGTGAGTAACGAAAGATAGTTTTTCTGGACATTCGACTGAGGGTCCTGGTAGCGACCAGTCGATTCGACTGAGTGCTCTGTGAGAAGAGAGTCGATTTATGTGTCTGATTGAGAAGAAATGGAAATGCCTACTGACCATTCATTTATACTTGGATTTATTATTTTTGCACTGCATTTTGGATTATCTTTGCTCTATGATTTAACAGCCACCAGATCCTATTTACGGACTGGTGCCTTTGTGTAAAGTATTATATATTGTTGTTGTTACACAAGACTTGTCGAATTGATTATCGTCCTTTATTGTACGTCTAATTACTGGTAGACACACAAATAGAAATACGGGTCATCACTGGGTCGGCCATCATACTTCTAGATACAAGCCAAGAATACCCTCATAGGGATCCTCAACACTGGTACCTTCCAGCAACTTGTTTTTTATTTTATTGTTTAGCAAGATTTTAGTCAATTATTTGGATACCTTGAACTGCCAGACTTAATTTTTCTCTTTATTGGTTAGATATATTTTAATGCCTTTTTTTAAGATCAGGATTTTTTTCTTTAAATTGTAATTTTTTATTTCAGCTGCTAACAAACATATTGGGGGGGGTGTTTTTAAATTTTCTTTGCTTTTTATTTTGGTTCGCTTTGTGTCTGCCTCAATCCACCCTTTCCCCCAGCACACTATAGTGTTGTTTTGATGTAACATGTATTTTTTTCATTTAGGTCATGCCAGTCTCCATATTACCTGTAGGTAGCTGTTGTGTATTTTTTAGACTAGCTCAAGACAGCTTAACTTTCTTTCTTCCTACACTTTTCAGTACAGATTTAATATTTTTGTAATGCGTACATATTCTAATACAGTTAACTTTTGTAATGCGCCATAAATATTTATGATTTTTCTTAATTGGGAATTTTCCTCAAAACAGCATCACAAAGAAATCAAAACAAAAGATGTCACCATATCTAATATTTTATTGTCTACACTTCAGCGTTGAATGTGGTCTCTTGGCCCACTTTGTAGCCTAATGGTAGCGCCGGCCTCCATAGCATTTTCACATCTTATCTATATTTATACACCATTTTTTTAAATTCTAAAATTGGAAATCAGTTCAATATTGCTTTATTCTTCACACATAGTCGTATTGTTAAATGTGTTTTATTATTTTTTACAATAATCCAGTTGATATGATAATGTTATTTTATGTGCAACATTCCCTCATTTTCCGCGACTTGGGATAAATGAAATAGTTTCTTAGTTAGAGCATATAAACATATGATTACGACAAATAATACTGTTTTTAAAATTACTGGAGCTGTCTAGACGCGATAATATTTTTAAACCACTATTGTTCTCGTATTGCTTAATATATTCCTAAATAAAAGGACAAAACGTAGTATTAGAAATTTAAAAAAATCTGGTTTTATAAAAAATTTGTTGAATGATAAATGCGTCTTGCTTGCTTTGAGGTATTCGGGAATTCCACAAACGCGACTAATCTATCTAGATATATATAGCATTGCGTCTTGCTGGCTGGTGTACCGCATGGTTGGGCGAAGAAGAGAATCTCTATACTTATAAGACGCATCTGTTGTCTGTCTGTCTGTCTGTTTCATATAACTCCAAGATCCAGACAATCAAATAACGTGAAAGTTGTTACACATACACATAATTACAGGAAGGTTACAGGACAGGTTTCGTTTCATCTTGATGGGTAGTTTAATTTTAATTAATTTTTTTATTTTAGTATTTTACTATATTAAAAGTAATCTCGACGGCGCCATAAATAAAATTCCTCTGTGACGTCATTTCCCGATGATTGAATAGAACTTGCGCGCTGGTGCTGTATAGTTCCCTTGTGCTGCGAAGAATTGTTGTTGTTTTTTCATGCTCCCTGATATGTACAGTTTAAGGAAGGTAAAGAAAGGAATGAAGAAGGATTTTAAAAGTATTGTGAAGCCATAATAATAAGTATATATATATATATATATATATATATATATATATATAGTGAGAGAGAGAGAGAGAGAGAGAGTGAGGGAGGGGAGGGAGAGATAAAGAGACAGAGAGAGAGGGGGGAGAGAGGGGAAAGGAGGGGGTAGGAGGGAGGGAGGGGAGAGAGAGGGAGGGAGGAGATGAGACAGGCGGGAGAGAAGGAGGGAGAGAGAGGGAGATGAAAGAAGGCAGGAGGGAGAGGGAGATGGAAAAGGGGGAGCAGGGGGAGAGAAAAGAAGGGAGGAGAGGGGGTAGGGAGGGAGATAGAGGGGAGGAGGGAAAGAGTGGGGAGGGAGAGAGAAAGGGTGAGGTGGAAGAGAGGGAGAGAGAGGGAATGAGGGAGGGATGAATGGGGAGAGAGAGTTGGGAGAGAGGGAGGGAGAGGGAGGGAGGGAGAAAGGGAGAGAGAGAGAGAAGGGGAGAGGGGGAGACCTTGGGAGAGGGAGGGGAAGGAGAGAGGGAGAGAGGATGGGAGAAATGGGAGGGGAGTGAGAGATAAAGAGAGAGAGGGGGCAGGGAGGGAGAGAGGGGGAGGAGGAGGAAGGGAGGGAAGGTGGAGAGAGGGGGGGACGGGGTGAGAGAAGGGAGGGAGATAGGGGAGAGAGGGAGATGGGAGAGTTAGAGAGGTAAGGAGAGGGAGGGAGAAAGGGAGGAGGAAGAGAGAAGGGAGAGGGGTAAGGAGAGGGAGGGGAGGGAGGGAGAGAGAAGGGGAGGGAGAAAACAAAAGGTAAACAGAAAACCTTATTTTAAACCCGGGCAAAGCCGGGTACTTACAACTTAGTTATATATAGAAGATGTGATGTATATATAAAAATGCCAAAGTAATTTACTGCAAATTCTGTGTACTTTTCAAGGCAACTGGTAAGTGACGAACTTTCGGAGTTATTAACTACGGCTTGAATCCTATTCACATTTTTTATTTATAGGCTATAGATTAAAGATTGGTCGACTTTTGCATAATTGTTTACTTACAGACTTTTAGTCTTTTTTACAAAATATTTACAAAGCAATATTTAATTTTCTAAATATTATAATATGATACCTGATAACTTTATACAAATTTGGCATAATTTTCTTTTTATCTTATGGAATCGATTATCAAAATGAATTTGTTGCTCAAGAATTTGTACGACTATGTTTGCGTTGAAAAATTGTCGATTAGCCTATTATTATCGTTTTCGTTTGAAGATAATAGAATGCTATCTGTTGTATTAAAATAACAATAATTTGAATGGTTGTTGAGGACCCCTATGAGGTATCTTTTGGCTTGTATCTAGAGAAGTATGAGGTCTGACTGAATTGGTACTCGTATCTCTATTTGTGTTTCTGCCACTCATTGTCTCACCAGTAATTAGTCGTACAACACGGGACGATAATCAATTCAACAAGTCTTGTATGACAACAAAAATGACTATTTATTTACATAAAGGCACCAGTCCGTAGCATGATCCTGCTGGCTGCAATTATAAAGCAAACGTAATCCAAAAATGGTAAAAATAATAAATCAATATAAATGAATAATCAAAGGGACGTTATTTCGATATAACTCTCTCTCTCTTTCTCTTCTCTCTCTCACTTGATCGACTCACCCTCTCTCCCACGAGACCCTCAGTCGAATCTCGACCTGTCACTCCTAGGACCCCCAGTCGAATGCCTATCAAACTATCTCTAATTGCTCACATACTTTTACACATGTGACCCCCCTGACCAATCATTCATCTGGCATCTTTCCCTGTCAATCAGGTGGTGGAGCTAACTTCCCGCCTTAGATGGGACAGGGGGGGGATCATGGAGGTGGAGGGACGTCATACCGACAAAGACAAAAGTAACTGGACATCTGAACGGGTTCTTCCCCTTTTGAAGATAGCCGACCCGAAATTCGTGGTCAGAGAGAATTCCGAGCGGAATGTAACGTCTTTCTGCCAACCGTTGCTCGGTTAGCCGGCCTCGCTCTTCATCTGAGTTCCGCTGGCCACCTGCGCTATGACGTAATTACGCAGTTGGGGGTAGGAATGAAGGGTGGGAGAACTGGAACGTATACTACTGTGCATTGTATAATATCATATTAATATTATTAGGGGGTGGCCGTGCAGGTCAAGGGTTGGAATAAAGTGGGAATGGTTTCGCCAAATTACTCACAACCCATGACAATGGTAAAATGTTATTACTAGCTGCACCCTGCAAAACCTTTGCATAGAGTTATATTCCCTTAAGTTTGATCAGTAGGCTAGGTTATTTTTGATCAGATATTATATATATATATATATATATATATATATATATGTATATATATATATATATATATATATATATATGTGTATATATATATATATATATATATATATATATATATATATATATATAAAGGGTGCCACTAAAAAAATCTGAGTTTTTATCTTGCCACCCCAAAATGTGTTAGTAATGTTATAAGAATAAAATTGGCAAAATTTGAATGTTTTCTGATAATATTTATTGGTAGCTCAAAAGTGTAAAGTTTTGCAATAAACAATGTTGCGCGACATTACCATACATTAATCCTGCTGTATTACAAAAAAATCAAGTAATTTGAAGACACCTATCGCTGTAAAAGAGAACAAACAACTGTTTTGTACATAGCAACAGAATAATAACTTTCAGAACCTTCAGCTAATTAACATAAAGAGTCATTTCCACATAGTTCAGATATGTCTTCAAGTCCAAGTAATGATATTCTAGCTGCAGCTGGGACAGTTATGGTGGACCAAACCCCTCCGTTGAATGCTTGACTCAGAAATCATTGACGACTTTTAAACCGCAACTTTCTTTTGGCCAACAATGTAGTTGTTATAAGTGGCCCATGTGTCTTGATCCGTGGTAAGGATATTTTGTGGTATGTTCCTGTGAAAAGTTTTCTGGTGTGTTGCGATACAAAATCAGAAAGTTTATTTTGTTGTAATCTAGAACAGAAGGCTATTCTGTTGTTGTCTTGTTAAGTGCTGCAACCATGACTAACTTCATTTCAGATGAAACATCATTGTCGAAAAATACAAAACACCAAACCCCCCCGAAAACCCCCCTCCCCCTCCCTCCCCACCTCTTCGCGTCCTCACAAATGCGTACATATAAGTGTCAGTGCAGACGTTTGTCTATCTGTCTGTAAAAGTGTGTGTATGTGTGTGTATGTATGTGTGTGTGTGGACCGCCCCCCCCCACCCCCAGACCTGATCCATCACTCGAAGAAAGATCCGCCAGCCACACTATTGATCAATCAATCTACTGTCTGTCTCTCTCCCCCCCTCCCCCCTCACCCCCATTCCCCCTTTGCTGCCTATGACACATGGGCACACTGTGTCTAATAAAAGGGAGAGGAAAGCGGGAGGAGGAGGGAGACAATACGATGACCCCACGTGACAAGCCCAACTGTGTCATCCAGACATAATTTATTCTTGTCCTCTCTCTCTCTCTCTCACAGTCACAGGGTCATCGTCTGGTCCAGCAACGACGACACAGATTAGTTTCGTATCCTCAGGACCAAACCCCCCCCCCACCCCAACATCCACAACATCCACAACAGCTTTACTCTAGTAGATTTATGGTGGCTATGATTCACCTCTTCATCGTTTACACGTTAAAATAATCACGTGTTTTTTTTTATCTTTATTTCATATTTTGTCGTCATCATAATGTGCCGTCCTATTTCTATATTAAAAATTACACATCTTATTTCCTCGACTTTTTTACATTGATGTATCTTCTCAAATCAATTTTAAGTTTTTTTTTTCATTACATATTCAACTCGTATAATCTTGCTAGATTTTATTTCCCAGTGATGATTTATGTCTACTTTCCTATGTCGTTTCCTTTACCCACGGAATATAATTTATACAGAATGAGCATCCTCAATAAGATCGCTACTTCCGGCCGCTGCCATATTTGTTAACTTTGAACTCTGTGAGACGGATAAATTATTGTCCTAAAATTATTGGAACATCAGATCGAGGATCTCCATACTTCATCCGCAAAGTCATTGAAAATAATTTAACCTACTTTTACTAAGGCCGAAACGACATTTTTTTTATTAAAAATTCGATTTTTAAAAAGGTCTTTATTTAAACTGAAGAAACTGTTTCAGAATTCACTCCTTATTTTTACGCCTGCTATTTATTTCATAGCAATATTTATTAGTGTTTCTAAATATGTGAAACTAAAGATATGGCCGTTAAAAAACTCTTATTCAAAGACCAGTGGATTTTGAAATAAATTGACGATTTTTAATATTTTTAAACCAAATCGATAAAAAAGTAAAGTTCCCTTAACCCTAACGGGCCATCGGGGCAGATGAAGTGTAGAATTCATCTGTTTCTTTAACCTCGGCATATGAAGGGATTGTGTGGTTAGCACAACACCCAGCCGCCTTTACTTCCCCAACTTAAAGTCAGGTACCCATTTAAAGCTGGGTGGACTTGTGGGATGACTTTGTACCAAATTTCACCTGGAAAAATTCCATGGGCCTCAACGAGGATCGAACCCAGGACTCTCAGGTCGACAGTCAAGTATCTACACCACTCGGCCATCCGTCCCACCAAATCGATAACGTTTATTAAAATAAAAAATTTGCCCCAAAACTCGAGGCATTTACCTGTCGCAATGGGAAAAGTCTATGACAACAACAAGAAAGCCAATTACATGTAACTGGAAAAAAATAGTGGCATTTTTTGAACCAATGGTAGAGAGCTGTATCATTTGTCTTTTGGTACTGTTACATCTTTGTGATGTTTTTACATTGTGTTTGAATGAATCGGTTCATTTCCAAACAGAATGTTGCCTTTACGCTTCATAATGTTTACCGTGTTATGCAAATAATTTGTCGGGTTATGAGGTCACAGACAGAAGGTTTGACCTTATAAAAAAAAAATAATGGATGACCAGGTGGAGTTCAGAATGTGTAGTGAACAGAATGAGACAGTTTTTTTTTTCTGTACAGGCAGTGGCAGATTTAACTGCGGGCGCACATCACGCGCTCCCGGGGCCCCCGACTTCTCTGGGGTTCCACTAAAAGACTAACCGTTTTTTATATTAGTCAATTTTTTTTGTATAAAACTAATAGAGCTAAAACACATATATCTAAATAATTTAATTAATTAAATACCCAAACATGAAATTTTGAATTTTTAAAATACATTATGGCCTTTTAATACTTTTGTTGCTTAACAAAAATCCAAGGTTTAAAAATGTTACAGTAACAGACAGCGGTAGTGGACACAGGTCAGTGCCTAGAGCACCAGATGACAGGTCTTGGAACATTTAGTCTGTGACTTTTTTTTTTTTTATAGTGACCGTGTATTGAGTTCAATTTATTTTCTGTCCCACTATATCGACTCTTGAATCTCTAAGACTTTACACGCAAGATCGCATTTATATTTATATTGTTTCATTTCCTCCTTTTTTTTTAATTGCTGAGTATTTAAGTATAAAATGAGTCTATATTCTAAGAGAATAATAAACATAAATGCATTAGTGTTAATAAATAAACCTAGGAATCCTTGACCCATCTCTCACCATGACAGGCAGTGACCACCAGTGACCCAACTCTCACCACGACAGGCAGTGACCACCAGTGACCCAACTCTCACCATGACAGGCAGTGACCACCAGTGACCCAACTCTCACCATGACAGGCAGTGACCACCAGTGACCCAACTCTCACCATGACAGGCAGTGACCACCAGTGACCCAACTCTCACCATGACAGGCAGTGACCACCAGTGACCCAACTCTCACCATGACAGGCAGTGACCACCAGTGACCCAACTCTGACCATGACTGGCAGTGACCACCAGTGACCTAACTCTCACCATGACAGGCAGTGACCACCAGTGACCCATCTCTCACCACGATATGCAGTGACCAACCAGGTAGGTGATATAGAGAAACATGCCAATCACGATACAGCGTCAGAGCCGGCCTTAGATATGTGGCAGCCCTAGGCAAAAGTAAAAATGGCGGCCCCTCTACATATTAATTTTATATAGTAATCATGAACAGCAAAGTTGGACTAGATAGTGACACTAGTAAACGATTTTTTTATTAATAATTAATTAATAGACGAAAGAATATTGTGTTCAGAATTATGAAATTAATTGAAATTTAATAGTTAGGTTTATTTACAGGACAATTTTTCTACACTTTATGCTTGCAAATTCGTCAATTAAGCTTGCATAATCCAACGATGATGCTATATCATTCTCAATGGAAATCAGGGCAAAGTCTACCACCCTATCTTGCGTCATTGTGGAGCGCAAATAAGTTTTAATTAACTTTAATTTTGAAAAACTGCGTTCTGCTGATGCAACAGTAACAGGTATTGTTAACAAAATGCGTAAAGCATTTGTAACATTTGGAAATACCTCATTTAATGGTGTGCATTAATATACTTTAACACGTCAAGTGGAGATGTACCTTTAGGTATGACAAAAGTTAACGTTTTTAGTTCAGTAAATAAATTGAGTTCCTCGTTGTCACTATCGATTTCCGTGATTGGTAAATGCGCAGAGGCAGAATTGCTAACATCAGAGAATACTTCAGGTAAGTTTTTGCATTGTTTTTTTTAGCATTGCTTCGTCACGATTTTTCAAGTCTGAAATTTTAAAGAGGAATCCAAAATTATTGTTAAATTGGGTTAAATGTTCAAATCGTTCATTAAAAGGCATTTTAGCTTGATCCATCAACACGTTGAAGAAACCTATCCGATAGTTTTCTCTGGGATCTTGCACTGATTCATCTTCAGCAGACTCATATAAAAACTGTTTTTTAACTCTTTTTCGTCTCAAAGAAGTAACAATTGCTGGAAAACCCATTTCGTCATCACTCATTTCCAGCTCTTCTGCTAATGACTTTGCTGCAATTTCCGATGCCTGGAAGCCATTTTCTTTGAACGAAATAAGAAACTCACGCAACTTTTGTAGTAGCTCCAAATTTAGATCCAATTCTATGTTATCACGCTGCATCGTCTTACTTAGCAAATTTATTTTATTTAGCAATTCATACCAAACTGACAGTGTTACAAGGAACGTGAAGTTTTTTAATTCTTTTGCTAGAGAATTAGCTTCTGTTCTGCATTTTGGATCATTAGCTGTTTCTGAGACCTCAACCAATGCGTCGTATATATCACCAATTTGATAGCGAATGGCTTTTACACTGCTCACTTTACACTCCCATCTAGTGTCGGACAATGGTTTCACTGTAAGATTTTTCACATGTTTTTTTTAGGATTTGCCATCTTTGAACTGATGCAGAAAATAAAACATAAATTTGCTGAACAATACCAAAAAAAAAAGATTTAACAACTACAGAGGATTGAGCCATATCTCAACCGCATGTGACACAAACAATGCTCGTTTGTTTATTTGCAAAATTCTGGATTGAACTCCTTTATTACAACCCCGCATGTTTGCGCCATTATCGTATCGAAAATAAAATAAAAATCGTGTTTTTAAATTTTTAAAACATTGTAAATAATTTGTGATATTTTAATTTTGTCAATAATTTTTACAAAATTGGCGGCCCCTTTGAATTTGGCGGCCCTGGGCAAATGCCCAGTATGCCTAGTGCTAAAGCCGGCCCTGTACAGCGTGTAGATCAAGCTACCAACCGAGGGGGCACCCGTCTTTACTTCAATGGGTCCGCATTTTAAACTTTGAAACTTTCTTTAGAAATATCCCGTGCCTTTCATCGGGGGGGATTACAACCCAAGACATTCAGATCAACGCCTCACGATCATCAACAAAATACTACAGATTGTAAACGAACGTCCTTGGAGTAAGCAAAAAACAACAATAACAAAATCAAATATTAATAGTATGTGTGTCTGCCCCTCTTATGTAACATTACTTAGCGCCCCCTAAATGTTCCTTTGCCTAGTGCCCCAAAGTGAGGTTTTGGTCCAGGATCCCCAAATCAACCTAACAAACGGCACAAATGTGAATGTATTCCCATCATTACGACATAACCAATACAATCCCCCTAGGGCCGTCTCAAACCTCTCAAACAAAAGAGTCAACTGACGATCAACACATTCAATAGAGTATCACGTGACCCGGGTAAACAAAGTGTTCAGGAGATGGAAGGAGAATAGAAAAAAAAATCTATTGACTCGCATCCGAAAAAAAAAACCCGTTCACAACGCAGGGCAGGTAACCGTGTCATATAGTCGCATTTATTGGGCATTAATTACTTCCCCTATTCAATGTTAATTACCGCTTTGTCGTTACTGGAACAGTTACACCCGGGGGGGGGGGTTTCGTCACGTGACGGACGTCATTGTAATTTCACCGAACCCTAACCACCCTGGTGGAGAATGTTTTGTTTTACATTCTTGAGGCTTGCATTTAATGGAGCGATATTGTGTGGATATTCAATTGAATGTATTACTCATATCATCATCTGAATTACACGGACATATGGAGTAAAATAAAATTGTAAGTAGTGTGATTACAGATGATGTCTATACAGGACTGCATTTCAGCAAATCGACATTGTGTGTGTTTGACAATCTGTGTGTGTTTGGCAATCTGTGTGTGTTTGGCAATCTGTGTGTGTTTGGCAATCTGTGTGTGTTTGACAATCTGTGTGTGTTTGGCAATCTGTGTGTGTTTGACAATCTGTGTGTGTTTGACAATCTGTGTGTGTTTGACAATCTGTGTGTGTTTGACAATCTGTGTGTGTTTGGCAATATGTGCGTGTTAGCAAGAACTATCGGTCTATTTCTTGTGGTTAACAATATTTGATAACACAGGTACATTACAGCAAGCAGATCTGTTTGTAAGGAGAATTTTAAAAAAAAACAGCATAGGGCTTCAAAATAAGGGGACGGGTGGCCGTGCGGTGTAGACCTGAGAGTCCTGGGTTCGAACCTTGGGATTTTTTCAGGTCCTGGTGTAAATCCCACAAGTCCACCCAACTTTAAATGGGTACCTGACTTTAAGTTGGGGAAGTAAAGACGGCTGGGCGTTGTGCTAACCACACAATCCCATCATCTGCCTAGGTTATAGAAACAGTTGAATTCTACACTTCATCTGCCGAGGTTATAGAAACAGTTGAATTCTACACTTCATCTGCCCCGATGAATCTACAGGGGCTTAAGAGAATTTACCGTACCTTTTTTTTTACTAGGGCCAACAACACATGTAGCATTGCATAGCTCCACTACCCCCACCCCCTCCATAAGTACGTCAGTGGGATTTTCTGAATGGGTGAAGACTTTAACTGATGAACCCAATGATGTTTATTGAGAATAGATTCTTCAATTAACTGCAGTTTCGTAATTGGATTTAAGCACTGTCATGGAATGTGAAAAATTTAATATCAAGTGAAAATATTACAATCATATTAACTCACTTGTACAATTATACTAACTCACTTTAACAATCATACTAATTCACGTGGAAAATCATACTAACTCACTTTTACAATCATACTAACTCACTTTTTTACAATCATACTAACTCACCTTTTACAATCATACTAACTCACCTTTTACAATCATACTAACTCATTCTTATAATCATACTAACTCACTTTTACAATCATACTAACTCAATTTTACAATCTCTGTAATTCGAATCCGTTTTATTGTGTATTCATGTCTACATCTTACTCTAAAAATTCTGTAAAGGGCCATCGGGGCAGATGAAATGAAGTATTCATCACATTCTGTAATCGCGGTATGTAAAGAGATGGTGTGGTTAGCAACTTAAGTCAGGTACCAATCTAAACCTCGGTGGACTTGATGGGCTTTTAATTAACGAACTTTTATCAGAACCTGAACAAAATCCCTTTGTCGAGAGCTTCCACAACGCTCTGGCACACGTTCTTTCTGTTTTCATCTACAACTATTATATCCCGTCTTATACAATTTTGTTGTCTTAAAAATATTCTTTATTTCCGTTGTCTTTTCCAGTTTTAACTGAATCAATTGCTCTACCATCACAGCACTTGGCACGTTTATTCACACTTCATTAATGATTAAGCTTATTGAAAAACAAACTGTGTCACAGTCAATAGCACTGGTCGCTTCGACGAGAACAACAATAGTCTCTTAATTATATCGGTTCAATAACATGATCTATCCTCGATTGATTCAATAAGCATGAATGAAATCTGTGTTTACTGCTCTGTCCAATCCGTGTTTACTGCTCTGTCAATCTGTGTTTAGGCCTACTGCTCTATCCAATCCGTGTTTACTGCTCTGTCAATTCTGTGTTTACTGCTCTGTCCAATCCGTGTTTACTGCTCTGTCAATTCTGTGTTTACTGCTCTGTCAAATCTGTATTTACTGCTCTGTCAAATCTGTGTTTACTGCTCTGTCCAATCTGTCTTTACTGCTCTGTCCAATCTGTATTAACTGCTCTGTCAAATCTGTGTTTAGCCCTACTGCTCTGTCCAATCCGTGTTTACTGCTCTGTCAATTCTGTGTTTACTGCTCTGTCCAATCCGTGTTTACTGCTCTGTCAAATCTGTGTTTACTGCTCTGTCAAATTTGTGTTTACTGCTCTGTCCAACCCGTGTTTACTGCTCTGTCAAATCTGTGTTTACTGCTCTGTAAATCTGTGTTTACTGCTCTGTCCAACCCGTGTTTACTGCTCTGTCAAATCTGTGTTTACTGCTCTGTCCAACCCGTGTTTACTGCTCTGTCCAATCTGTCTTTACTGCTCTGTCCAATCTGTATTAACTGCTCTGTCCAATCTGTGATTACTGCTCTGTCAAATCTGTGTTTACTGCTCTGTCAAATCTGTGATTACTGCTCTGTCAAATCTGTCTTTACCGCTCTGTCAAATATGTGTTTACTGCTCTGTCAAATCTATGTTCACTGTTCTGTCGTCTTGTTATGCTACCATTTGGGGGCTAGTCTTTCATCGTAGCCTGCAATATTCAAATCTGTGTTTACTGCTCTGTCCAATCTGTGTTTACTGCTCTGTAGTCTAATTATCTTTCATTATAACCTGCAATATTCATGTTAAATCCCTTTTAAATATGCTGCCAATCTTTAGGACAAAACATAATTTAACAAGGGGGATAATTATGAATAATTGAAAGATTAATTTTTGTTATTTACTAGTTATCAAAGGCCCGGTACCCGGACCGGCGAGTAGGCACACAGTTGGAGTTGAAAATGGTGATATATATTTTAGCGCGTTAACAATCAGTCTATATCAGAGGTGTGCGGATCTTGAAATTTAGCGTCCGCGTCCGTCCGCGGATTTCTATCAATGATCCGCGTCCGCGTCCGCAGAATCTTACAACATTGGTCCGCAGTCAGTCCGCATTGCTAAAATTTAGCTGTTTAAATGACTTGAAATTTTTTATGGTAACGCTAAAGAAGATCCGCGTCAGTCCGCGAGTCCGCAACTTAACCATACGAAGCATCCGCTGTCAGTCCGCTGATTCGGAAAAGTCTGCGGATCTGCGTCCGCAAGCGGACGCGTCCGCTGTCCGCTCATCTCTGGTCTATATACTTGCAGTGGCCCCAAGGACATGAACAGATCATTGTAGCCAAAATACATTTGAAAATATGGACACCTAATAATACATCAAATAAAATTCATATGTTAAATAGTTCCTCCCAAAAAAAATAATCCTCACTATGGGTAGACATAAACAACAAGTCTTAAAATCATATTCCTTCATAATATTTTAATGGACTCCTTTCCAAACAGTTATTCATTTAATGTTTTATGATGTTCAACATGGCGTATTTAAAAAAAAAAAGAGAGACGTGAGTGAGTGCTTGTGTTAAGCAAAACGCTACATGTTTACCAGGTGGTTTATTTACTGTTTTACATTGTAGCATAGTACAATTAACTAAGAAAAATTGCCGACCCGGCAGTGCAGAACCTAGGAATTTACGGGCCCGGTGGCTTGGCCTCTTTGGGGGCTGCCCCTGCATTTTGGCATGAGATAATTTTTTGACGCTTCTCAAGCTTGGTCCCGAGAAGAAAGAATCGTTGTGTAGCTTTAGCTGACCTTCAATTAAAAACATAGTATTCCATCAATGCAGTTGAGGCCGCAGACGCAGAAAACATTAGGCCTCTTAAAAAAGAAAGACATATCAAAGCTTTCAACATTATAGTTCTGTGAATCCAATGCCGAACCAAGGGATTTTAGGCTTCTTCGGGAGCCACTACATTTTGACATGAGATAATGTACTTAATATTTAGTTTAAAAAATATTTTGGGGGCCCTCCTGAAACTGGGCCCCCTCCATACACCCTCTGTGTGAAGCCCCCATCATAAATGATTAGTTTGCATTGTAAACGTTGTGTACGGCGCTACTCAAAATCAACCCTTATTCATTTCATTCATGTGACGTAATAGTCAAAAAATAAAAAAAAAGTGACGTATATAAGGTTAGTAATAAAGGGAAATAATTGTACATTAGAAATAGACATATTTTAGAAATAATAACAATTTAAACAATATAAATATTACATTATATTTAGCTATCCATAATTTTGGTTTAAAATTGAGATTGTGGAACATAACACAGAATATTAATTGAACGATTTCTGTAAATATTTCTTTTACGATCGCTTCTCATTTATTAACAAATTGAACACCATAGATTTATTACGTTACTTTGAGATATAAATAGGCCTTTGAAACCACATTTGCTTACAAATTTGTTTCGGAGAGTATCACAGAATATTTGGCATGATTTTGTGCTACTTCTCCTAATATCGCTTCTTGCCCTTTGGTAATGATTGAGGCGGTCGAAAACAGTATCACATTGTGATTGCCATTTGGCATTCACGATCTTACCTGCCGTATGTTAGTGTACGGTGTTTTGTCACCTCGGCACTAAACATACGGCTGGTCCAATGTCAATTCTGGCAGCCATGTAGGAGACTTTTTACTCGGCTGGCCAGTTGGTAGCCGGATTATGCATGTCAAGAAGAAAACAGTAAATGTTTCTGCCATCTTTGAATTGTCTATGCCGCCATCTTGGATGAATTGTTTATGCCGCCATGTTGGATGACAGACGGAAGTCGCGATGACAGACGGAAGTAGCGATGACAGACGGAAGTCGCGATGACAGACGGAAGTAGCGATGACAGACGGAAGTAGCGATGACAGACGGAAACCGGAACATATGATGTAAAATTTGTATTATAGATGTAATTATTATTTGTTTGTATAATGTTGAACAGATATTGTTGACATTGTTGAGATTTGTTTACTTTTTTATCTTACGTTTGCTAAATATTTATGTGTACTACGATAATTACTAATAACAATAAAAATAGGTCAGGCGTTTATTTAAATTGGCGAAACTAAATAGTGATAACATGGGCGGAATAATGTAATAGAATAACAAACCATAATCAATTTTTAATAACACTATTAGGAGAGTATCATAAAATATTTTGATATTTGTATGAACTCTCCTTCCTGGTCTGAGACATACCATGAACCACGGGGGGATGGATCATGGGGGTTCTCTAGTCAGGAAAAATAAACCATTATTTCGAGGGTGGTGGTACTGTGGTCTATGAGGACTATCCGAGACCGCAGTATTCACAGCTGGCGTTGGTGACGGATGTGGTCGGCACACAACACCCTTCCACTCCGTCCCACTCAAGCACACCTGCGCAGCCTACCATTTCGGGCTGAGGGTACAGGTACACTACACCCTCCCCTCTGTTCTAGTGGCAGGAAAAACCCCTTCCTTGCCATTCTGGCCGTCCGGCAGTACACACACCCTGCTGGTCTGGCCAGTTTGGGCAAGGATTAAAACCCATCTTTCTGCCGTCCCTGCAGATGATAGCGGGCGCACTCACCCCGCCGCTCTGTAGGGATGGCAGACGTGCATCAGCGCTGCCAACAATGCTGGTGTGGTAGGCACACTACACCCTACCATGCTGGCAATGGCGGCGTTAAAAAAAAATGTAAAAAAAAAAAATCACAACACTTAAGTTGCTATGATTTGACTTGGTTAATCTAAATTTCAGGAATTATTATCTTACAGCATCCGGTCATTGCATCGATAATATAGCTTCTGACTAATTTCATCCCCAACGAACACATTTGGTCTCCACTAGGTCGTTTAAGGAGTCGGGGCGTGGGTCTCCAAGGCCCCACGACTTAGTTGTTAGTGAAACACCTGCACGTAACAGAAGTGACCTTACACCCAACTCAAACATAAATGACCACTGGGTGCATAGGGAAGTTTTTTATTTTAATAAAATTACTATTTCACTTATCAAACAGACGCAAGTCTTTTACGTTATCTCGAAACCTATTGAAGACAGGTGTCGGTTGTGTTTCCATTCAAATATTTATAGAGAATAGATCTATCAATATTGCTGGAGGTGGGCCAGGGGGGTGTCATAAAAAATCAATTAAAAAAAATTTTGTCGGTCAGAAACAAATACACCAAAAAGCAATCTTAAGTTGGCGCTAGTTAAGTTGGTTTAAAGTCACTTATATGCCTAACAGAAAGTACAATTTTTGTAAATTGAAGGATTTTAAATTAAAATAAAATATATTTCGGCTAAAAACATTCGAAATAAAACATTCGTTAAATTGCAAAATTGTTTTTATTATTATTTCTTCTGTTTTTTTGTGTGTGTGTGGTTATTAGTTTGAATAACGAAAATATGATAATAAATAATAAATAATTTTTGTCGCCATATTGGTTTGATTATTGCATGCATTGACAGCATTGTTAAATCAATTCAGGGGACATGATCGAGAAATAATTTTCTTTCTAAATTGAGTCAACATGTCACTCCCCCCCCCCCTCACTTACATGCACACAATCACACATATTATTATTATACATCTGCCTATTGTATTGGTGTGTACAAGTAGAGATCGTCACTAGCCTATGTATGTCTGGATTTATCGTCTGATCCCCGCCCACTTGACTTGATCCGGGTGTTTAAGACTCAGAAGACAACGAAAGTATTAATTAGTTTCTTCATTTCCCACCATGCCTTCTTCCCCCCCCCCCCCACCTCCCACAGACTGGCAATCAGTGGAGAAACCCACGTGATTAATGTCTCCTTACTGATTGTTGGACGAGTCATTCTTTACTTTTCAAAAAGCTCTAAAGAAATAATTCACTTTATTTGATTCTGTGTGTATGTATGTTTGTGTATGTCAAATTATTGTTTGTTTTCTGCCTATATACTTTTCCTCTGACCTAGATCTGGTTCTGTATAGAATCGGGAATCAAACGGCGGGCGGAGCGTGGGCCCCAAGTTTCATTGTTTGGTGTTATTAGCCCGCCAAAAAAACAACAACAACAATAACAACAAAGTAACAGTAATACAGTTTTGAGATCCATTGGTCAACTCTGTATCGATGAGAAGTATTCGTGGGCGGTCAATGTCCGTCCTGGAGCCAGAGAACCGAAAGTCATTAAATAGTAAAACATTTTTCAGCTCAAGTTTTACTACTGAAATGTCTTTACCCTGCTAAGTCAACATCAAAGAAACTTGGGTATGTGTTCAGAAACATGGGCATGTGTGCAGTAGTGACTTCGATCTGAATGGGTCTCACGGTTTACTTTGAATGACCCCCCAAGAGACATGGGATCGAATCTCATTTCACCTTCGCGCTTTTATAATATTGAAAGAAGACTAAAAAAGCTGACCAATCATTGTTGGTTAAATAAGTTAAACTATGGAACACATTGTACTTTGAGATTACAATCTTGAGAGAGAAAGTAAGATAGATGTATCATTTTGACTGAAATATATATAAACATTAGCGTGGTTTGTAGGTACTTATTAGGTAGAGAAACGAATAGGCTTTTTTAAAAAAAAAAGTAATCATAGATAAAATCGGATTTAGGTCGGTTGAGTCCTGGGCACAGTAAAAAACATTGGGCCCTGGCAGCCCCGTAGCCAAGGGGGCACTGGGGGGCCATGCCCCTCCCCCCCCCCTTAAAAAGAAGAAAAAGAGGAAAAAATAAAGAAAAAGTAACTAAAATGAGAAAGTACCCCCTTGCTGGGTATTGGTGCCCCCTGCTTACTTTGACCTGGCTACAGGCCTGGGCCCTGGTCTGTCAACTATTTAGAATAATAAACAAAACATACGAATAATATCTAGAGTTTATTAAATATATAGCAGAGATTCAAAATTATATATCATAATGACATTACAAAATTATCTAAATATGTTATTTAATAACAATTTGGTATATGATTAATTGATAGTTATAAAGATGGATTGGCTGATTTATTGATAGTTATAAAGATGGATTGGCTGATTTATTGATAGTTATAAAGATAGATTGGCTGATTTATTGATGGTTATAAAGATAGATTGGCTGATTTATTGATAGTTATAAAGATCGATTGGCTGATTTATTGAAAGTTATAAAAATCGATTGGCTGATTTATTGATAGTTATGTAGATAGATTGGCTGATTTATTGATAGTTATGTAGATAGATTGGCTGATTTATTGATAGTTATAAAGATAGATTGGCTGATTTATTGATAGTTATGAAGATAGATTGGCTGATTTATTAATTGTTATAAAGATAGATTGGCTGATTTATTGATAGATATAAAGATAGATTGGCTGATTTATTGATAGTTATGTAGATAGATTGGCTGATTTATTGATAGTTATAAAGATAGATTGGCTGATTTATTGATAGTTATGAAGATAGATTGGCTGATTTATTAATTGTTATAAAGATAGATTGGCTGATTTATTGATAGATATAAAGATAGATTGGCTGATTTATTGATAGTTATAAAGATGGATTGGCTGATTTATTGATGGTTATAAAGATAGATTGGCTGATTTATTGATAGTTATAAAAATCGATTGGCTGATTTATTGATAGTTATGTAGATAGATTGGCTGATTTATTGATAGTTATGTAGATAGATTGGCTGATTTATTGATAGTTAAAAAGATAGATTGGCTGATTTATTGATAGTTATGAAGATAGATTGGCTGATTTATTGATAGTTATAAAGATAGATTGGTTGATTTATTGATTGTTATAAAGATGGATTGGCTGATTTATTGATGGTTATAAAGATAGATTGGTTGATTTATTGATGGTTATAAAGATAGATTGGCTGATTTATTGATTGTTATAAAGATGGATTGGCTGATTTATTGATGGTTATAAAGATAGATTGGCTGATTTATTGATAGATATAAAGATCGATTGGCTGATTTATTGATAGTTATAAAAATCGATTGGCTGATTTATTGATAGTTATGTAGATAGATTGGCTGATTTATTGATAGTTATGTAGATAGATTGGCTGATTTATTGATAGTTAAAAAGATAGATTGGCTGATTTATTGATAGTTATGAAGATAGATTGGCTGATTTATTAATTGTTATAAAGATAGATTGGCTGATTTATTGATAGTTATAAAGATGGATTGGCTGATTTATTGATGGTTATAAAGATAGATTGGCTGATTTATTGATAGTTATAAAGATCGATTGGCTGATTTATTGATAGTTATAAAAATCGATTGGCTGATTTATTGATAGTTATGTAGATAGATTGGCTGATTTATTGATAGTTATGTAGATAGATTGGCTGATTTATTGATAGTTATGTAGATAGATTGGCTGATTTATTGATAGTTATGAAGATAGATTGGCTGATTTATTAATTGTTATAAAGATAGATTGGCTGATTTATTGATAGTTATAAAGATGGATTGGCTGATTTATTGATGGTTATAAAATCGATTGGCTGATTTATTGATAGTTATAAAGATAGATTGGTTGATTTATTGATTGTTATAAAGATAGATTGGCTGATTTATTGATTGTTATAAAGATGGATTGGCTGATTTATTGATGGTTATAAAGATAGATTGGCTGATTTATTGATAGTTATAAAGATCGATTGGCTGATTTATTGATAGTTATAAAGATAGATTGGTTGATTTATTGATGGTTATAAAGATAGATTGGCTGATTTATTGATAGTTATAAAGATCGATTGGCTGATTTATTGATAGTTATAAAAATCGATTGGCTGATTTATTGATAGTTATGTAGATAGATTGGCTGATTTATTGATAGTTATGTAGATAGATTGGCTGATTTATTGATAGTTAAAAAGATAGATTGGCTGATTTATTGATAGTTATGAAGATAGATTGGCTGATTTATTAATTGTTATAAAGATAGATTGGCTGATTTATTGATAGTTATAAAGATGGATTGGCTGATTAATTGATGGTTATAAAGATAGATTGGCTGATTTATTGATAGTTATAAAGATCGATTGGCTGATTTATTGATAGTTATAAAAATCGATTGGCTGATTTATTGATAGTTATGTAGATAGATTGGCTGATTTATTGATAGTTATGTAGATAGATTGGCTGATTTATTGATAGTTATGTAGATAGATTGGCTGATTTATTGATAGTTATGAAGATAGATTGGCTGATTTATTAATTGTTATAAAGATAGATTGGCTGATTTATTGATAGTTATTAAGATAGATTGGCTGATTTATTGATAGTTATAAAGATGGATTGGCTGATTTATTGATGGTTATAAAATCGATTGGCTGATTTATTGATAGTTATAAAGATAGATTGGTTGATTTATTGATTGTTATAAAGATAGATTGGCTGATTTATTGATTGTTATAAAGATGGATTGGCTGATTTATTGATGGTTATAAAGATAGATTGGCTGATTTATTGATAGTTATAAAGATCGATTGGCTGATTTATTGATAGTTATAAAGATAGATTGGTTGATTTATTGATGGTTATAAAGATAGATTGGCTGATTTATTGATAGTTATAAAGATAGATTGGTTGATTTATTGATGGTTATAAAGATAGATTGGCTGATTTATTGATTGTTATAAAGATGGATTGGCTGAATTATTGATTGTTATGTAGATAGATTGGCTGATTTATTGATAGTTATGTAGATAGATTGGCTGATTTATTGATAGTTATGTAGATAGATTGGCTGATTTATTGATGGTTATAAAGATAGATTGGCTGATTTATTGATTGTTATAAAGATGGATTGGCTGATTTATTGATGGTTATAAAGATAAATTGGCTGATTTATTGATAGTTATAAAGATAGATTGGTTGGTTTATTGATGGTTATAAAGATAGATTGGCTGATTTATTGATTGTTATAAAGATGGATTGGCTGATTTATTGATAGTTATAAAGATCGATTGGCTGATTTATTGATAGTTATAAAGATCGATTGGCTGATTTATTGATAGTTATAAAAATCGATTGGCTGATTTATTGATAGTTATGTAGATAGATTGGCTGATTTATTGATAGTTATGTAGATAGATTGGCTGATTTATTGATAGTTAAAAAGATAGATTGGCTGATTTATTGATAGTTATGAAGATAGATTGGCTGATTTATTAATTGTTATAAAGATAGATTGGCTGATTTATTGATAGTTATAAAGATGGATTGGCTGATTTATTGATGGTTATAAAGATAGATTGGCTGATTTATTGATAGTTATAAAGATCGATTGGCTGATTTATTGATAGTTATAAAAATCGATTGGCTGATTTATTGATAGTTATGTAGATAGATTGGCTGATTTATTGATAGTTATGTAGATAGATTGGCTGATTTATTGATAGTTATGTAGATAGATTGGCTGATTTATTGATAGTTATGAAGATAGATTGGCTGATTTATTAATTGTTATAAAGATAGATTGGCTGATTTATTGATAGTTATTAAGATAGATTGGCTGATTTATTGATAGTTATAAAGATGGATTGGCTGATTTATTGATGGTTATAAAATCGATTGGCTGATTTATTGATAGTTATAAAGATAGATTGGTTGATTTATTGATTGTTATAAAGATAGATTGGCTGATTTATTGATTGTTATAAAGATGGATTGGCTGATTTATTGATGGTTATAAAGATAGATTGGCTGATTTATTGATAGTTATAAAGATCGATTGGCTGATTTATTGATAGTTATAAAGATAGATTGGTTGATTTATTGATGGTTATAAAGATAGATTGGCTGATTTATTGATAGTTATAAAGATAGATTGGTTGATTTATTGATGGTTATAAAGATAGATTGGCTGATTTATTGATTGTTATAAAGATGGATTGGCTGAATTATTGATAGTTATGTAGATAGATTGGCTGATTTATTGATAGTTATGTAGATAGATTGGCTGATTTATTGATAGTTATGTAGATAGATTGGCTGATTTATTGATAGTTATGAAGATAGATTGGCTGATTTATTAATTGTTATAAAGATAGATTGGCTGATTTATTGATAGTTATTAAGATAGATTGGCTGATTTATTGATAGTTATAAAGATGGATTGGCTGATTTATTGATGGTTATAAAATCGATTGGCTGATTTATTGATAGTTATAAAGATAGATTGGTTGATTTATTGATTGTTATAAAGATAGATTGGCTGATTTATTGATTGTTATAAAGATGGATTGGCTGATTTATTGATGGTTATAAAGATAGATTGGCTGATTTATTGATAGTTATAAAGATCGATTGGCTGATTTATTGATAGTTATAAAGATAGATTGGTTGATTTATTGATGGTTATAAAGATAGATTGGCTGATTTATTGATTGTTATAAAGATGGATTGGCTGATTTATTGATGGTTATAAAGATAAATTGGCTGATTTATTGATAGTTATAAAGATAGATTGGTTGGTTTATTGATGGTTATAAACATAGATTGGCTGATTTATTGATTGTTATAAAGATGGATTGGCTGATTTATTGATGGTTATAAAGATAGATTGGCTGATTTATTGATAGTTATAAAGATCGATTGGCTGATTTATTGATAGTTATAAAAATCGATTGGCTGATTTATTGATAGTTATGTAGATAGATTGGCTGATTTATTGATAGTTATGTAGATAGATTGGCTGATTTATTGATAGTTATATAGATAGATTGGCTGATTTATTGATAGTTATGAAGATAGATTGGCTGATTTATTGATTGTTATAAAGATAGATTGGCTGATTTATTGATAGTTATTAAGATAGATTGGCTGATTTATTGATAGTTATAAAGATGGATTGGCTGATTTATTGATGGTTATAAAATCGATTGGCTGATTTATTGATAGTTATAAAGATAGATTGGTTGATTTATTGATAGTTATACAGATAGATTGGCTGATTTATTGATTGTTATAAAGATGGATTGGCTGATTTATTGATGGTTATAAAGATAGATTGGCTGATTTATTGATAGTTATAAAGATCGATTGGCTGATTTATTGATAGTTATAAAATCGATTGGCTGATTTATTGATAGTTATGTAGATAGATTGGCTGATTTATTGATAGTTATGTAGATAGATTGGCTGATTTATTGATAGTTATGTAGATAGATTGGCTGATTTATTGATAGTTATAAAGATAGATTGGCTGATTTATTGATAGTTATGAAGATAGATTGGCTGATTTATTGATTGTTATAAAGATAGATTGGCTGATTTATTGATAGTTATTAAGATAGATTGGCTGATTTATTGATAGTTATAAAGATGGATTGGCTGATTTATTGATGGTTATAAAATCGATTGGCTGATTTATTGATAGTTATAAAGATAGATTGGCTAATTTATTGATAGTTATAAAGATAGATTGGTTGATTTATTGATAGTTATAAAGATAGATTGGCTGATTTATTGATTGTTATAAAGATAGATTGGCTGATTTATTGGTAGTTATATAGATAGATTGATATTTATAAAGATGAATTGGTTGATAAGTCTCTCATAGGCTTTGTTTACTTCCTTAAATTCACGACAAACTTTTCTCAACGGATGAATCTTTAATGGTCACCACTACAGACAAAGTGAGGCTTCACCTATTGGTCTACGTGTCTGTTCGTCTGTCTGCGCGGGACTCCTTATCTGTCTGCTTGTCTCCAGATTCTATGATTCTAATAATGCCCAGATTTGAACACAACGGTCTAAACACAGCCCTGCGATCTAACATTGAGAGATTATCTATATCTCGTTAAACCCCAAAGTCTTAAGACACAGGCCAAGAGCTAGACCTACATTCACAGCTTCCACCACTATACCCCCCCCCCACTATCCCGCAGCTAATAAGACAACACTAGATTACTTAATTCAGGCAACCGTGCCCTTCCCACCCACCACCACCACTTCATGACCTGCTGGTAGATCAATGAATCCAGTCAAGACATGTAACATGACGTTTTTGGGAAGGGGTGGATGTGGTGTGTGTGTGTGTGTGAAGGGGGAGGGGGGTTGTAATAGGAAATAAACTGTATAATTACCGTGTCGCCCCCCCCACCCCCTCCCTCTCAACTTTTTGTCTTCAGTGGAGTCAAGAAACACTGAAGGAAAAAAAATTCTGGCCGCTTTTAATTGGCAGCAAGGGCCAGAATTCTTCCAAAAAAAATGTTGTTACACTTGTCTCCCCTGAAATAAAAACAAACAGCATTGTCCGGTATCCACTAACTTAAGGACTGTTTTAGACGTCATGTAGTGGAGATATCTAATACCTGAAACTAGGTTCTTCTTTGTGGTGTTTTTTAAATGAGAAGAAAAAAGAGGCAATTAAATGTCCTGAACATGTCGACTAAATAAAGTGTATTTGTAATGTTTATTTCCATTCGTACATTGATATAGATATCTTTTAATTGCGCAGTTTGGTAAGTTGTTGTTTACAATTTAATTCTATTAGAATTAATTCACGATGATTTAAAAAAAAATCTCTATTTATAAATATGATAATGTATAATAGCGGCCCATGTGTGTGTGTGTGTGTGTGGGTGTGTGAATATATGTATGTTTACCTGGCATACAAAAATTGTATTACGTAAAATAAGTTTTTTATTAAAAAGAAATAGTTAATTATATCATACAAATATCTATATAAATTACCATTGTTTTTTTTTCATGGCATATTAGTAATTAGATGTTTCCATAGCATATTAGTAATTAGATATTCCCATAGCATATTAGTAATTAGATGTTTCCATAGCATGAACATGGGATGTTTTTTTTTACAAGTCGCTGATGAGATGTTTGTCTCTTAGAGTTTACAAACCACATTTGGGAGTGCAATGGTCTTGGAGGTACCACGGGAGACACATGAAGGAGACTGGGACTGGAAAGGTTTTAGATGCACTACTTTAGGAAACCAATCAATCTGTACATGTTTACGAAAATGAATCTATAAAAACATAAAGTTAAAAATTACATTACTTTTTTTTTGTAAAGAAGTAAACAAACATTTGACAATGTGGCGACTAATGTTTACACACCACTGTGTAGTAATTTAGCTTTTTGAGTCTATACATTCAAGAAACTTGTACGCTGTTTTTTTGTTTAAACTCAGAATTCTGGGGGTCTCCACCCCCACCTGCCCCCCCCCACCCTGCAACAGCCAGCTAGTATGTTTTTTTTTTTCTCTCGCCTAGTACCGACAGGTAAAGAATGCAACATTGCTTCAGTGTACCTCATGACGTAGTTGTCCTGCTGTTATATAAGCGCTGAACGCACGTCAGGCTATTGTTGACATTTCGACTTTGACAACAGGTTATAATAACGTTCTTAGCCGGATTTTTAAATTTTGTTAACGTGTGAACATATAACAATCCACAACCTATAACAATCAACATATAACAGCCTACAATATATAACAATCAACATATAACAACCTAAAATCTATAACAATCAACACAAAACATATAACAATCTTCATCTGACAATCTACATATAACAACCTGCAATATTAACAATCTACAAATTACAATATATATCAATCTACAACCTAGCCAAGAAATGTCTTAACTACCCAAAAACAACATACATATATGACGACAATTTGTCCACTCTTCAAAACCCTCAAGGTCGCCCGTACGGGAATGAGGGGGGCGATCACATCACATGTAACGATATTAAAATCAAATGAGGGTGCGCGTATGCGATCAGAATGACCCAAGCTGCTGAAGATGGTCAGAGCCAAAGGTTAGCTGGCGGCTACCTTGATTTTTGCGATGATGAGCGACACACAATTCTTGTCGTCAATGGCCCAGTAATTAGAACAGCTGTGTTTCATTAACATCGCGAAATCACGTTACTCACGTTAGTACCAGGGGTCCCGACTTTTGAAAAAAAAAACAACCTGTGTAGGTAAAAGGGTTTCAGTATTGTGACCAATGTTCCCTCTAAGGTGTGGTATGAAGTGAACAAGAAATTTTGTCTCTGAGCGACATTTTTACTTGAGGCCAAAATTTGTGAGCGATTTAAGCAATGTCGTCCGTCGGAGTGAGCGATCGTAGTGAAGTATGAGCGACGCTCTGAATACGTGTGAGCGATCGCTCACGCGCTCAGCTTAGAGGGAACATTGATTGTGACCCTTGACTGGTTGCCTGATAGATGGACTTCAAATTATTTGGAATTAGTCCTGTTTGTTTTCTTTGGTTTCTCTGTAAGATTGTTCCATATATTAACTATTGAATTCCTCAATGAATAACTTTGAACCAAACATAGATAATACAATTGACATTAAGTATCTCTAGTAAGTAGATCCACAGCACGTACCTGTTTTTATTTTTAAAAAAAAACTCTACCACAAGAGCAGTTAAATAAAAAGAAAAAACACTGTCTTAAATTGTATTTGACTATATAAAATATTTATTGACTGAGTTAGGCTTTACTTGTATTAATTAATGGGGGGGGGGGGGGGGGCGGGGGAAGAGTTATTAATTCATTTGGTCTTATAACAGAACAAACTCCTTGATTCCTTCTATTGGAACCCAGTTAACCAGTCATATCTGTCATTTCTTTTTGATCTGCCAGATTTTTAGCTTTATAAGTTTTTCTTCCTATCAGCTTTTTTACTTTACATATATTAACTGTGTCATCTGATATGAATGTTATTATTAAATATCATTATCAAGCTCAAGGATCATGTTCATGTATATAAATATTGTTATCCTTCTATTTAAGTTAAAACAAAAACAAAATTAATGCGAGTTATTGACAGGGTTTGGGGTAAACAAGGACCATTTTACGAGTCCTACATACAAAAACACAATGATACCGACAGATAAAACACACACACACACACACACACATACATAAACACACGTTTACAGTGTTCACATCGTGAGTAGATGATGGCATCCCCCATCACTAATACAAATATTCACCATCACATCCGTATAAACATTGGAACCAGCGCTGATTCCCGCCAACTCAAATCGTTGTATTTCATAACAATTTGCCTCATTGATTTTTGGCTTCAAAAAGAGCTGGCTATTAACTAAGTTTATTTGCCATGTCATTAAAAACATAGGTGAACTCTTCTGGGAATACGAAAGTGGACAAATACAAAAAAATGATATGGGGAAAATAACATGACTGGGTTATTACTACGGGCTGTTATATGATGTTAGTATTATTGCTTTTAGGCCTTTTGTTGATATTTATACATGGCTTGATACATTAGCAATAATATCTATCTATAAATATATTCATCTATCTATGTATATATATTTATCCTTTGTGACTTTTTAACTGTGAGCTCGACCTACCTGCTATAGATTACTGGTTCAAATCCCAGCGAGTCTAGCCACTTGTTTCTTAGGGTGGTGAAGTCATAAAACTTAATTACATAAGATAGTTATAGAACATAGTCACAGAACATATCATAGGACATATCATAGGACATAGTAACAGAACATATCATATACCATAGTCATAGAACATAGTGATAGAACATAGTGATAGAACATAGTGATAGAACATAGCCATAATACATAGTCATAGAACATAGTCAAAGAACAAAGTCTTAGAACTTAGCCATAGAACACTCCGCTATGGTTAGAATGAAAGTAGAGCACAACAGAAACTGCCCCTAATGTACTTTTAATGATATGAAATAATGATATCTCCTCCTTATATGGATGTTATTTTTGAAAGTCCGACAGTTGAATCAGTGGAGATATCGTGAGCCATGACTTTAAAGTAAAAGCCGGCGGTTCGAATCTCTGCTAATTCACTTGCACATTGTCTTTTATTTTGCCACTACCGTCTCCATTATGATAACGACGTAACTGTTTTGACATTTGCCCCGGGGGAAGGGGGGGGGGTCAATACAGAATGTAGAAATTAACCTCTGGACTTTACAGGGACATCATGTGATCATAAACTATTAATACATCCAGGCTCGCCGGGAGGGGGGCAGGGGGGTCATTGCCAGGGGGCCCGCATCTGTAAGGGGGCCCGGCCGCCCCGACCATGTCAATTTTTTTCAAGACTCATTGTTTATTAAGGGGCCCGCAATGATGTCCTGCCCTGGGGCCCTTGTCGGCTCTCGGCGCCCCTAAATGCATCAACCGGTTATGTGATTGTTCGTTTATTTATCTGTCTAACTAAATCATCTTCAAAGCCTGTCTGACTCGTTGACTGTCTGTCTGTTACAGGCGCAGCTAGTCAGAGCCCCAAGACCCCAAGGAAAGGGAATGCAGGGGGTACGCACAATAAGTACATATGTTACCAAAGTTGCGTTTGAGAGGTACCCGCGGAGACACTTTCGCACCCTTTGGGGTACAGTTGAGAAAAGAAATGATGAGAACCGCTGAGCCGTTGGGGCAGTTCACCAAGGGCGGCACTTTGTTGCCAGTCAGGGGCGGCACTTTCAGAGTCCTCCCTGGACACCACTAGCGCTAGTTAAACGTTCACGGTTTCCTTCTAAGTTTTGCGCGTTAGTGCAACGATTTCAAGTCGCTTAGCGTTAGCGCGCGCGCACACAAACACTCTGCAACCAAGCGCATGCGTGTTTTCAATATTCGTATATCACTGTATGTACGTGTTTGTGTGTAACTGTTATAAATGACTGTCTAATAAAAAACATGTCTAGCGGAAATATATTCAAACAGCCTAATCCAAATCTTTGTTAAAAAATAAGTAAATAAAACAATCTGAACAAAGGAAACAACAACACGACATACACAAGTTAAGTACACAAATAAATTAGAATCGAACACAATCAACTACATTGTCAACAATGGACAGCTTGTCTGGTAGCAAACACTGAGACAAACGCACAGGTAACACACAAAACATGCAACCAACAATATATGTCAGTGCACTGGCAACGAACAGGTGACTTTTTACTTCGGGTCAAGTTGAACTCAGTGCGCTAAGACCAAGCAACTTGTTAGACCAAACAAACTACATGTTTTATTAGATACACATATACATTTGGGCCTTTGGGCTAAAACATAAGGATATTTTTCCCCCTGGCCTGTAACACGTTCCCACATTTTGTATTCTGAGAAAAATATATGACTTACGCTCGGAACATGAACGTAATCCATATAAAAATCGTTTAGATTTCAAATTCCATATTCGAATACAATTCGCCTTCTACAAATCATGTAAAATAGAGAGATCCATGTCTGGATTCGAATATGTTTAACCTGCAGCCAGGGGCGGCATATGGTTTACTCAGCTACTGTAGAGACATATAAAAACATGATGTATTTTGATAAGTTGTTATATAGAGTATATAGAGTGGCGTAGGGCTAGTTCATTTGGCGGGCCTATGGGGAGTGTCATTTGGCGGGCTTAAGGGGAGTGTCATTTGGCGGGCCTAAGGGGAGTGTCATTTGGCGGGCCTATGGGGAGTGTCATTTGGCGGGCCTAAGGGGAGTGTCATTTGGCGGGGCTAGGACGAGTGCCATTTGGCGGGCCTAAGGGGAGTGTCATTAGGCGGGCCTAAGGGGAGTGTCATTTGGCGGGCCTAGGACGAGTGTCATTGGCAGGGCCCAAAAGTTAACGTTTTGTTTTGCTACTTTTAGTTACAATACAAAATCGTACACTCTGCCCCCCCCAAAGCGCTAGTCATTGGATTATCACCCCTTCTCTGCTACTGACTAAGGCCACTAATGGCTTTCATATTTTAAGGGCAACCAGTATTTGAATGTTTGTTTGAATATTTTAAAACTAACAAACGAGGAAAACAATCTTCAACTAAGCTTGGAAAAATATTGCAAAAACTATACCAGTTACTTCCATTCCATAGAGAAATGTTATCAGTGCCATAAGAAATGTTATCAGCGCCATAAGAAATGTTATCAGCGGCATAAGAAATGTTATCAGCGCCATAACAATGATATGATCACAGAGGGAAATTGACCGGAAGTATACAATATCCCGGAAATAACACACCGGATGTTGAATCATGTTGAATAACTGTTACAAAAATAAATAATGATTACGCCCCTTTGATAAGCTTTAATATTTATATTTAAAATATAAGCAAAAACGCCCCCTTTTTCGGCCCTCAGAAGTCCGATCGCGAAATGAACTTTTGATGTACACTTGGCAGGCCAAGACCTACATCATGGGTCTAGGACTTATGGTTGCTGAGATCTAGGGCGCTCCTTTGTTGATATAGCTTATATAGTAAAAAAAAAAACGGTACTTTATAAGCCCCCTTTTACGGCCCTCAGAGGTCAGATCGCGAAAAGAACTTTTGCTGCACACATGGCAGGCCAAGACCTACATCATGGGTCTAGGACTTATGGTTGTTGAGATCTAGGGTGATGACGGACAGGCAGACAGACAGACAGACAGACAAAACGGGGACAATAGAGCATTTTTTTTCGAAAATGCTCTAAAAATGAGCGGCTTTTTTAGGGTCCTATTTGGGTGGCACAAAAGCGATTTACTCCATTGTTTTGTAACCTACACATTACATGGTATCAAATTCATCAAAACGTATTGGCATTTCTAGCCTGGTGGAGCTTTGATTTTAGCCATGTAAATAAATACCTGGGATTCCTACATTGATCGACATATTGCCGTTCAAGTGGTGTTATCTGGTGGTTAATTCCAGAGTTAATTCCCTTTGCGGAAGTAGAACTGTTTTATTATTATGAAAAATGTAGATAGCAAGGTAAGAATTACGTTCACCCTCAAAATTTAATATGATTGTATAGGCGTTGTTCATTTTATTGTACAGATGACATGATACATATCTACCTATGTATCTATTTATTTACCTATGTATATATTACATACCTATTCTATGTATCGATATTTCTATCTAATCATCTATATATCTATCTATGTATCTATAAATTTAGGTATTGTCGTTCAGTGATTCTCTCTCTCTCTCTCTCTCTCTCTCTCTCTCTGTGTGTGTGTGTGTGTGTGTGTGTCTGTCTCTAAATTGTTTTTTATATGTAGACAGATATTCAAGTCATTTTCGTATCTCTATTTTACGACTTCATCAACAGCATGCATTCTGGGGGGAGGGGGGTGAGAAGATGGCGGGGAAAGAGAGGGTTGAAATGTTTTGTATGCTAAAAACTGTTATATAGTCAGAGGTAGTGGAAGTTGATGTCTGTTATTTAACGTAAAGAAAATGGAACCTAAAATCGGGAAATTCCTTTCTAGATGGGGGGCAGAAGTGATCTCGGTTATTTATATAATTTAGTTGAACAATGTGCTCCTGAGTTTGTTTAATACCATGTTATAAATTGTAGGTGGAAAATGTGAACGGACCTGGACATATTGACTCATATTGTGTTTTATAGATAACATCTGTCTTTTTGTCTCTATGCCTGACTGTGCGTCTGCCTGCATGCCTTGCATTCCTATCTGACTGCCTGTATGTCTGTCTGCTTGTCTGCCTTCTGTCTCTCTCTTGTCTGTCGTGTGTATCTTGTCTGTCTTGTCTGTTTTGTCTGTCTATCAGCTTTTTTGTCTACATTCATGTCTGTCAACTTACATTCATATCAATCAACTATACCTAGTTGTCCTTTACTGACAATTATTTGGGTGTGGCCGTGAATACGGGGTAGGGGGTGGTGGTAGCCCATCGGTCATAGTTCACCTCACTGGCAGACAATACACCGCCGCCTCAACAATCATTCCAACCTCCCCAAATTAGACCAACCGTGTGCCCTAACCTAATTAGTAAGTTTACTGGGGCCCTCGAGAAGCGGTTTTTAAATTAATTCCAATAAATACAGTTGGGGAAAAAAAAAAAACTTCTAAAGACTAATATCGATTGTGGTCGTGTGTTCTATGGTCGATACGCTTCATCTGTCTTCTCAGGCGTAATAAAATGTTGTAGCATACCGTCTGATATATAATCATTCTAATTATATGGGATTATGGAGTATTATGTTACTAAAAATACCGCGATTTTAATTATTTGATATGATATGGTTTTCACCCATCGGCAGCTAAAGTGGGTATCACAGAGGCTAGATATTTCTATGGGCAATTAGGACAAACACAGGGATTGTGTAAGATACATATATTAGTGATATATGATGTTTTTAATTAAGTAGGAAAAATATGTCATAGTCTCTAAGTTGTCATAGCAACGACGGCCATCTTGATTTTTATTTACAAGAAATAAAAAAAAATAATTAAGAAACAGAAAAAAGTGGATAAATAATGATAAATGTTGACGACGTCGTTTTCTATGTCATGTATTGGATTGTTATCACGTATTGAATATTGCAGGGTATTGGTTCGAATCCAAACCTCGTAATGATCCAAAGATTTTATAGTGATAGCGAACCTATATCAAAATGAGGTACAGTTTTATTCAAATTTCTATGTAAAGAATTCATTACAAGATTGTCTTTAGGAATGTCTCTACCGATCGGACAATTTACCGGAATCGGGTTAATCGAAGATATCGGAAGTTTTTGTAGTATCGGAAGCGAACTCATAGGAATGGGATGATTGATATACATTGTCAGATTTCTCATACGATTTTATGGTGCTCCACTCTAAACTATTCTCTAACGTTTCGTAAAGTTTCTCAGTTCCGTAATTTGTTTATCGGGTTCGGTAGATAGAATCGAATCGGTAATCGAATCGCTAATGGAATCAGAATCGGTAGCTTAGAGAGGAATCTATGATTGTGTCAGAATCGAAGAATGTTTTGGTATCGCTCTAGACAGACTCGTGTCAAATGATTTAATCACAGCATACTCAGCATACTCAGCATAGTCAGCATACTCAGCATACTCAGCATAGTCAGCATACTCAGCATACTCAGCATATGAAAATGCAACAGACAATGTGAACAACTAAATATAATGATAAATAAAAAAAATAAATATTGACTTATTACATTGTAAAAATATCCGTTCTTATGGAATAGCAAAGTAGAATATTTGTATTGAAATCAGAAATGGGTACAAAAAAAAAATAAAAACAAAGGAAAATTCAAAAATTCAGAATATAAACAAGTTCATGACGTCAGATCGAAAGACGTGCACTTTTACTCATTCTCTGGACAACAGACAATTTTTATATACCCAGAACTCAAAGATATGAGTACCACGTCATCTTCGTGAATGTTTTATGTCGTCGCTGTTCTTCCACCGCCAAGTCCAATCACGTAACGCTAGCACAATAGCACAATGGGCGAGTAATTAGTAAGACTTCAATAATCGCTCACGCATACATGCGCGCGCATGACGCACAAAAATCATGCTCTTTCACACATCAAAGTTCATCATACACGGACAAACGGTGATCATTACGAAAGCTCGGACGATCGATTTGATGCTTTTAGGTGAAACAAATAATAACAATTTCAGAAACGGAATGAATTATCCTATATGTTTTTTTAAACAACAGACGAATATGTCCTCGCGGCCAGGTGTAGCTGAGTTAAATAAGGCGAGCCATTTGATTGTTCTTTTGGTCAATTACATGTGATAAAGTTTATCTTGCTACCTACCACCACCAGCCTGCCTTCAAAGATATTTACATACTTACATATCAGTATCTTTTTATCACCAATCTGTAACTAGAAAGCAATTTTAAATCGAGTAAATTTATGAATGCTAATATTTTATCAACACCGAGTTAGAGACGCATGTAAATATGGCGAAAGAGATAAATCCAGGCAAAGGGAGAGAGTCAAGACATACAAACACATACAGTGGTAGATAAATGTATTATTATAGACACACATTTTTCTATCTATCTATCTATCTATCTATCTATCTATCTATCTATCTATCTATCTATCTATCTATCTATCTATCTATCTATCTATCTATCTATCTATCTATCTATCTATCTATCTATCTATCTAATCTATCTATCTATCTATCTATCTATCTATCTATCTATCTATCTATCTATCTATCTATCTATCTATCTATCTATCTAATCTATCTAATCTATCTATCTATCTATCTATCTATCTATCTATCTATCTATCTATCTATCTATCTATCTATCTATCTATCTATCTATCTGTCTGTCTGTCTGTCTGTCTATCTGTCTGTCTGACTGTCTATCTATCTATCTATCTCACTCTATCTATATATATATATATAGATATATATATACAAACATGCACAAAAATAAATAGATAAATAGCTTTTCTTCTTTCTTTGTATTTCTCTGTGTTGATTCATTTAATGGTTGTATCATGTTTTTGTTCAATTTCCTCTGGTAGATTAACGATATCATACTTCACCGTGGATCACCTGCAGAGCTTACCACCTTCACGTCTTGGCTGGGATCTCTTGATAAACTGGGGAATAGAAATAAAACCATGAACGTGGCACGCACGCACACACATAGAAATATATAGACAAGTGAACCGATCAATACGAAGAGCTGATACGATTGCATTGCAACAAGGGGACTGTACCGTGGAAATAACAATAACTCTTCAATTAAAGAAAAGGATCTTGCTAGATGATAACAGGAATAAATCGGTAATTGTTTTTGATATTGTGGATTGGATTCCATTACAAATAAATAAATAGTCTATCTATTTCATTAGAAGCAGACAATGTAGTACCATTGTTCATAAATGGAATGTACTTTTATTACATAACTCAGAACACAGACTCATTATTGGTTGCAGTTTTTATTTCAATGGATAGTGATTCGGTGAGGAAACCATGAGCAACATCGCCCCAAAGCCCAAAACGGTTAAAGTTAAAAATCAAAACGGGGCTGCTCCTAAGGGTCAGCCGGCCGTGAAACAGAACGGTCAAAAGCTTGAGCCCATCGACACGCAGCATCATAACGGCCACGGAGACGGACCCGGCAGGTCGAGTGAGAGAGGTGGGGGGAGCGACTACGACAGGCGCGTCTCCTTCAGGGATAATTTGGAGGAACGCCCAGCAGCTGACCATCACGGGGACTACGTCACACCCACCACTTCCACGAATGGCGTCGAGGGCCGAGCCCGCCAGGGGTCGAAGGAGAGGGTTCACTCTGAGACAGCGAGGGAGCCTCGCGGTCAGGTGAGGTCGAAAGAGGACGGCCGCCAGGGGTCGCTGACGTGGAGAAAGGTCTCCAGCGAGCCAGTGTTGTTGGGCTCCGGCACGGAGCGATCCTTCACGACCTCAGACGACTCCGTGATAGACAAACTGGAGAGATTCAGTGCCGGGAGAGTCTGTGTGGATTACGAGCCCTCGGGGAGAAAGTTCACCAGCAAACCAGTGAAAGCAAACTTTGGGTAAGTAGAGCCATTGGAAGATTGTTTTGAAAGCTTTGTGGTGTGTTGCTGATATAACCTTTGACCCTTAACTAACCTCTTAGTAAGAGGGTTAATGATTGAAGACAACCCGGGCGCAGAAGAATACCTTTGACTCCTTTAAAATGCAAAGGTGGAAAAGTTACACGTGTAATATTGGAGTTTTGCATGTAAAGAGGGGTATAAACTTTAATGAAATAATAGCAATTTAATATTATTTCCACTATATACTATTTACATTTAAAGAAACTTAGTGCAATAAGCGATCAGTATAGAATTCGCCAGTTTCTATAACCTCAGCATATAAAGGGATTGTGTGGTTAGCACAGCCGCTTTTACTTCCCCAACTAAAGCTATGTACCCATTTAAAAATGGGTGACTTTTCAAACCTACTTTCACCAAGACGTGGAAAACTTTTTTTTGGTTCTCACCTTGGCCCGACCCCCCGGGCATCTCATGTCGAGCGCTCTGCAGCACTCGGCCTAAATATTTAAGGTAAGCCCCTGTGTTCTTTTAAAATGATTTTTTTGTTTACCGCACAAGATTCAAAAAATGGCTGCGCTACATTTCGTTGTGTTGGATGTTCTAATTTTAGACCGCAACTGGTTCTTTTAGTCCACACCCTGTTACTTAAAAAAAACTGTTTCCTAAAATTATTTCGGCATCAATCAAATAGTCAAATCAATAATCGAATTTCTTTTCCCCTCTTGTTGTATGGTTCACTTTGCTAAACTGAGCAACCTAAAACTGTTCTGTGGTACTCAACATCCAGTCAAGACCTGAAACTTGAGCGGCTCAACGCAGTGCTGCCCGTGGTTCATGATTAATGTACAATTCTTAACGCCTGGGTAGTTGGCCGAGTTTTACAGGATACTATTTCACCTGGGCTGGATATATAACAGTGCATGTAGAATGGGGGGATTGTTTAAGTTTACTAATGTAGGTCATTATGTGTCAGCTGTGTAGTTGAGTTATGCAATGTTCACGTGAGCGCTATGCCATTTATTTCACAAAAAAGGTGAGCAACTGTTTTTTTTTATGTTTAAGTTTTCCAAAGGGAAACAATCTTACAAAATTAGTACTCATTTTTGTCGTGTCGCTACCGCCTCTCTTACCTGACCTCCTGGTGCCGTCTGCATGGTCGTTATAATATTCGGTGTCGGATCAGTTCAATTTTTTAACCGTTTGATTTCACGGTCAGCTGTCCCTTAGGAACAGCCCCGTTTTGTTAGTAGCCTAGTGCTAAATACTTGAATGGGATGGCACAATCTAATCCGCACCGACATGGGCGTCATTTTCCCTGGTTACGCTGCTGCCCTGTCAGGGACTTGAATTTCCCTGGTTACGCTGCTGCCCTGTCAGGGACTTGAATTTCCCTGGTTACGCTGCTGCCCTGTCAGGGACTTGAATTTCCCTGGTTACGCTGCTGCCCTGTCAGGGACTTGAATTTCCCTGGTTACGCTGCTGCCCTGTCAGGGACTTGAATTTCCCTGGTTACGCTGCTGCCCTGTCAGGGACTTGAATTTCCCTGGTTACGCTGCTGCCCTGTCAGGGACTTGAATTTCCCTGGTTACGCTGCTGCCCTGTCAGGGACTTGAATTTCCCTGGTTACGCTGCTGCCCTGTGTTAAGGTTGTAAGTTATCTTGATGTCATGGGGGTCTGACTGCAATTACAGTCAGACTAAACTTGGAGGCGTTACTGTGGTAGCGTGTCACTTAATTTCTCACACACAAACACTGGTCCAATCAATGCACAATTCAATGTTGCTGATTCATTATTTTATTATCGTACGTAGACATTAACAATATTATCAAACCTTATACGAAAGTATATGACATAGGCACATCTTATAAGTATCTAACAAACTATCACTTGCTAGTCTAAATCAAATTAATAACTTCTTCAAAGTTGGATAAAATATCTGTCCTACACGTGTAGGAACTAAAATGTAACTAGAGTTAATATAGCGTCTAATACCTTCATGATCTAAATAGCAACTAATACGTCACATAGTAAATATTACACATAAACATAATTCATAGTATTTTGAAAAGTGCGGTGCGCAAACTCAAGATTAATAAAAATAGATTTATGAATATCTGCACCAATCCTTCGTACTCTACATCTCCCCTCCCCTCAAAAATGTGCAACATTTAAATATCATCCATCATTATTTAACTATCAACTTCATAAGAATATTCAATAATAATCCATAGAACTCAACAACATTATATAGTATTCAATAATAATCAATGGTTCTCAATACGTAATAATAGTCAATAGTATTCAAAATCATTCAATAATAATAATCAATGGTTTTTTTAAAATACTCAACATAATAATACTCAATGTAATAATATTCAATAGTATTCAAAACTCATTCAATAATAATGTTCAAAGTGAACAAACCAATTCTATCATATGCCAATTATCAATTTAACCAATATAAATAATACATTCTCAAAAAAATTTTATGTTAGTACCACTAATATATGTGTCTTATAAATTTTATTTTCATGTACCAGTGCCATAACCCTATCAAACAATTCTCCAAGCCATACAATCAATGTAATATATACTGTGTACCCTATTATATTAGTAATTTAATTCAGTAGTTTAACAGAGACTATTTAACTAGTCTAGATAAAATATCTGGTATAAAGTTTTCAGAGCCTTTAATATGTTCTATTTGAAAGTCATAGTCTTGCAGAAGCAAGGACCATCTAGTTAGTTTGGCATTATTTATTTGTTTACTTTTAAAATTGACAAGTGGTTTATGATCTATTAGAACTAAAAATTTTCTGCCCAGTAAATATTTTTGCAATTTGATTATAGACCAAACAATAGCCAGGCATTCTCTTTCTATCACTGAGTATCTTTTTTCTGTATCTGTTAGTTTTCTACTAAGATATAATATGGGTTTATTTAGATTATTTTCCCTATGCATTAATGAGGAACCAATAGCAATACTGGAGGCATCTGTGCATAGTACTAATGTCTTATTTGGATCAAAGGCATTTAAGATAGGTGTACTTTTAAAATAATTCTTTATTTTATCAAGTACTCTCTGACATTCACCATTCCACACAACTTTCTGCTTCATTTCTTTTTTAGTTAGATTGATAAGTGGATTCATGGTTTTAGTAAAATTATGTATGAACTTCCTGTAATAACTACAGAGACCAATTAAGGATCTGACTTGTTTTTTTGTTGCAGGTGTTTCTATTTTGAGAATTTTACTAACATTGCTGTCTGTTGGTTTTATTAGACCTTGACCTATGTTATATCCTAAAAAATCAATATTACTGTATCCTATTTTTATTTTGTCAGGAGATAATGTCAGATTGTTGTTCCCAAGTATGGTCAATAGTCTGGTCAATGCTTCTATGTGAGTGTCCCAGTCTTTTGTAAATATGCACACATCATCCACATAATGTCTGACATTGGGTAATCCATTTAATATATCTGACATCATTTTTGTAAATGTAGCAGTACTGTTCACCAAGCCAAAAGGCATAACATTCCATTCATAGAAATTATCATGAGTGGCAAAGGCTGTAAATTTTTTTGAATTTTCTTCCATAGGTATTTGCCAAAAACCACGAGTTAAGTCTAAATGTGAGAAAATCTTTGCATGAGCCATTTCATTTGCTAGGTCATCCACATTTGCTAATGGTTGTCTATCTACTTGTGTAATTGAATTAAGTCCTCTATAATCACAACATAGTCTCATTGTCCCATTTTTCTTTTTTACTAGTACAATAGGGGATTTATATGATGAATCAGAATGTCTTATCAAATTATCTTTAAGTAGACCCTTAATTTCTTTCTCTAACATCTCTCTATATTTGTATGGGATTTCATAATATTTAGCCTTAAATGATTTGTCATTGGTCAACTTGATTTCATGTTCAAAATTTGTTGCTCTACCTGGTTTATTAGAGATTACCGAGTTAAAATCAAGCATTAACTTTGTTATTTTTGATTTTGTATCAATAGGTATGTCTGTGCAGTATTTTATTTTTGTCAAATCATCCTGATCATTATTAATACAAGGAATTTCCTTAAGATCAATATCTTCAATTTCTGTTTCATTGGATATGACATTTAAGAAGTACAAATTATCAATTGGTACTTTTTTGTGTACTGTATGTAGATCTAACAAGTTTAAAACTAATGTATTTGATTTTGTAGTATCATTAGTTATATTGCTTGCAATTAAATGGTATAGACTTTCTAATTGATGAAAATTTTCATGTTGACAAATATCTATGTTATTATTTCCTTGATTTATATAATTTCTAACTTGCTCTATAACAATCTTGATAGTATCATCTTCTGTTTTGTTTTTATTAATAGCCCATTTCTGTAATTTGAATAGTTTTTTTCCCAATTTTTGCAAATATTGTAATGAATTTTTATCTGTCCTTAACAATGAGTTTAAATACTTTACTGGTCTTTCAAAACATTTTTTAAGATCATCAATATGACAGTTACTTTCTTTTCCTTCTATATCTAGTATATAAGTGGTTTTTCCTGTTCTTTTTTTTACTTTATATGGCCCTCTCCATTTATTTTTACTATCCTGTGGAAATAAAACATATGCATTATCTCCTGCATTTAATGTTCTTAGTGTTCTGTTTCTATTTTTCCTTAGTCTATTCTGGTTGTTACTTTATTTTAGATTATTTTCTGCAAGTTTGTTGGCATAATTTATGTTATGTTTTATTTGTTCTATCCATACTGAATTTTTTATTCTTTCATCTTCTAAAGAAGGTAGAATATTATTTTTAAAAACCTTTAAGGGACTTCTTGGGTTTGTTCCAAATACTAATTCAAAAGGTGAGAATCCAGTGGATTCATGGGGAATCTCCCGGTATGCAAATAATATAAGTGGTAAATATCTATCCCAATTACTTTCTTGATCAATAATTAATTTATTTAGCATTATTTTAATAGTTTGATTGGCCCTTTCTACTGCACCATTAGTTTGAGGTCTATAACGAGGTGCAAATACTTGAGTGATTTCTAACATTTTAGTAAAGGCATGAGTTATTTGAGATGTGAATTGTGTACCATTGTCAGATAAAATAATCTGGGGAAAACCAAATCTAGTGAATATAGTTAATAAGGCACTACAAATATTTTCAGCAGTAATATTTATTAAGGGAATGGCTTCCAACCATCTTGTAGCAAAATCTACAACTGTTAAAATAAACTTATGTCCCCTCTGGGATTGTTGAGATACTGGTCCTATAATATCAATGGCTATCTTATAAAATGGTTTATGGTTAGTGTCCATTTCTTGTAGGGGAGCTTTATGGTTAGATGGGTTTTTGTTAAATTTAGTGCATATCTGACAGGATTTTATATATATCTTAATGTCTATTTCTAGGTTTGGCCAAAAACAATGATTTCTAATTCTATTTAGTGTTTTTCTGTAACTCATGTGTCCAGCTAAGGGACTGTCATGTGTTATTTGTAGTAATTTTGTTCTAAGTGATTGAGGTATTAGTATTTGTACATAATCTCTCTTACCTGTAACTTTTCTTACCATGATATCATTTATTATTGAGTATGATGCTTTCTTATTATTCTTATTATTTGTGTCAAAATAATCTAGCAGGGATCCATCTTCTTGTTGTAATTTGATAAATTCTTCTTTAGTAATATTCAATATGGTAAATGTATCCTGATTGTTTATGCTGGGTCTTCCTTCTTGTTTATTCATAGATTGAGCTCTAGTGATAGCGTTAATTACTTGTGATAATTTTTTATGTTCTGTTATGTCATGTTGTGTTTTACTTGTACTATCCAATTCTACCATAATGTGTTTATTTAACTGTTCCTTTTTTTTATCTCTGTCTGATTTTACAATAATGCGTTTGTTTAATTGTTCCTTCATTTTATCCCAATTATTAGAATTTTCCTTTGCAATGTTGTATGCTTTTTTGTGTCCTATCAGTAAATCTTTAATTATTTCTGATCTTTCATTTAATGGAACATCTATTATATTTTTTTCTACAATATTAATATAGTTTAATATGTGCCCTGCTCCATTCCATCTAGGAATTTTATTTGATGTTTCTACAGTTTCAATAGATTTAATAGAAGTATTTACCTTATCACTATCAATTAAGTTGTTCTGGACAGACTGAAGTGTGTTCTGAACGCTTATTTCCTTACCACTTAACCACTGTATAAATAATTCACTTGAATTGTCTGGTTTGATGTTTGGTATGTTTCCTATAATTAGGGGGGCCACAGGTGCTATCATCGCTATTGCTTCTATTTTTCCACTAATCCAAGGTGTATCAATTTCTATTATTGCCTTTTTACAGTTTAAAGTTTGACCATTACCTAATTTGACTTTTTCATAAGTATCTATTATGCAGTCCTCTGGAACAAGTGAGTGATCTACCACCACACAACTGGCTCCTGTGTCTCTAAGACACATGACAGGTTTGTCATTGAGGAAGCAAGGGTAAAATACTAGACTTCCATTATTGTTCAACAGTGCATTTACAGTATGTGTGTTATTTGTTCTACCCAATGTTCTACCTCTGTCATTGTATTGTCTTGGTGGGCTGTTATTTGGTGATTGTCTCTGTCTCCTATTGTCTTGTCCTGAGTATCTACTAAAGTTTCTATTATTGTTGTTTCTAGCATATTGTCTGTTAGGTAAGTATCTATTATTCTGTATATTATTGTACCCATTCCTGTATTTTAATTTTCTACAATTGGCTATTATATGCCCTGGTTTAGAACAATAGTGACAAATTATATTACCAGGTACACTACTGTATCTTGACTTATTGTTATTATAGTTGTTGTTGTTGTGTCTGATAGCACTAAAGGTATTATCCTTACCTTTGAACATGGGGGTATTCTGATTACTGTCCTTATAATCAGATAGTGCAGAGATAAGGTCTTTTTTACAGTTTACTTTTCTTAATTTTATAAATGAAAATAATTCATCAGAACTAAGATTTAGGAATTTGTCCACTAACATTAGTTCTATTATTTGTTGAGGATCAGATGAGTCTATATTTGTTGCCCTAATAAATTCCTTTAAATATTGTTCTATTTTGCTGTAAGCTGTAGGGTGTTCTAATTCAGAGATAACAGTATTATGGAATAAGTTTCTGTAATATTCTTCAGTCTTGTTGTAGTATTTAAGGAGATGGTGTTTTAGTTCATTATATGGTTTATCTTCAGGGTGTTCTAACATATGTAGGACATTGAGGGCCTCATCATGGAATGCTCCTATTAGGTATCTGGTCCATTCACTTTCTGGTATTTTGTTAAGTTTAAATTGACATTCACATTTAGTTAAAAATATGTCAATGTTATTGTCCTTGCTATTGTATTGACCCAACTTTAATTTATCATATGTATGGTTTGTTGTTGTTTTTCTTGTATTTTGTTCATGTTCTATTTTTCTTATTTGTACCTCTGCTTCTAATCTAAGTCTTTCTTTCTCTAATTCTATCCTAGCTATTTCCATATTATTTTCTCTATCTTTGTCTAACCTTTCATTCTCTAATTCTATCCTAGCTAGTTCCCTATCATTTTCTCTATCTAACCTTTCCTTCTCTAACTTGGTAAGTTCCTTTTCCTTTTCTAAATTGGCAAGTTCCCTTTCCCTTTCTCGATTAATTATTCTTTCTTCCCTATCTAACCTTTCTTTAGTTAGTTTCTCTTCTTTTTCAATGTTTTCTTTGATAAATTGTAGAAGTTTCTCTCCAGTTAAACCATATTTTTCACCTCTCCTCTCATATACTTCCCATAAATTTTCTTCTATATTTTTAACCTCCATATTTATGGTTTAAGAAACCCTTCAGTGATCAATTAACAATTTCTAATAGATTCAAATAGATTTCAACAATATTGGAGAAGAAGGAAAAAAAAATTCCACTGGCACTGATATATACAATTGGCACTATTTAAAATATCACATATATCAATCAATGTTTACATAAATAAATGTCCTATATTATATGCATGGGATTGGGATTCAGTGTCAAAAATAATAAACAAATAGAAAATATTTATAAAAATGTATGTATAATTATAAATTTCACACTACAGGACAAACAATAACTGAATCAGCTTCCTATTAGATGATAGTGAACAGTAGAATACAATGTATGTAAACAAAACGCAGACGTACACTAGACTGAGTTAAAAATAATTACAACGAATATATATACGAACAAATAGGACAATAGATAAACAAACTTCTCAAGAACAACTAAACATTTAAATGATGTCCGTATTCTAAATGGATCCAAGTATCATTAAATTATTGTTAATTATACAATGAAGTATAATAGATCCAGATAAAGTACTATCATCTCCTAGTAGAAATTACCCCAAACTAGCTAATCTAAGTTTGGTTCGCCTCCCGTCCTCCCTTTTATGACATATAAACAGATGTGGACACTGAATATTAACTATATGGGGAAAAAAATAAAATAAAAATAATAAAATAGTACGTTACAATTTGATGTCCTCTGTTTGTATCAAGGCACCACAATACTTCTAGGCAGCCATCTTGAATCCGTGACCTTGACTCCTACTCCGTAGTTCCGGATGAGATGAATGAAAGTGTCAAACCTTGACCTTGATCCTTTGCCGTGGGAAATTTCAATACTGAATGAATGTGAACACAACAAGCAGCTATCTTGACTTGATGATGAAATAACAATAAACATATGTATTCAAAGTATGAACACATAAGACACTCGACCGGACCGTAGAAAAAATTTATCGCGGTCAGAGGTGTCTCCGAGATATGATCTCGAGCAGATGACACAACAGTGTTGATTCTGCATTGTCAGGACTGCAAACTGGTCATAGGCTCACTGGTCCGACCAACTGGACTTGTTCACTGGACTGGTTTACTGGACTGCTCTGGAGGTCTGGTTCACTGGTAGGCTTCGGGTTGCTTAGGCTGCTAGGTTCTCCATGCTGCCACCATTGTTAAAGTTATATTCTCGGGTTCGCCACTGCATGCCACCATTGTTAAGGTTGTAAGTTATCTTGATGTCATGGGGGTCTGACTGCAATTACAGTCAGACTAAACTTGGAGGCGTTACTGTGGTAGCGTGTCACTTAATTTCTCACACACAAACACTGGTCCAATCAATGCACAATTCAATGTTGCTGATTCATTATTTTATTATCGTACGTAGACATTAACAATATTATCAAACCTTATACGAAAGTATATGACATAGACACATCTTATAAGTATCTAACAAACTATCACTTGCTAGTCTAAATCAAATTAATAACTTCTTCAAAGTTGGATAAAATATCTGTCCTACACGTGTAGGAACTAAAATGTAACTAGAGTTAATAAAGCGTCTAATATCTTCATGATCTAAATAGCAACTAATACGTCACATAGTAAATATTATACATAAACATAATTCATAGTATTTTGAAAAGTGCGGTGCGCAAACTCAAGATTAATAAAAATAGATTTATGAATATCTGCACCAATCCTTCGTACTCTACACCCTGTCAGGGACTTGAATTTCCCTGGTTACGCTGCTGCCCTGTCAGGGACTTCATTTTCCCTGGTTACGCTACTTGGGAGTTGCTAGCAGGAGCTGGTACACAATGAGACCACTTCAGACCACTCATTCCGTTTTTATGTATTTTGTTTTTTATGAAAGTTGCCACGAACATGTTTTTCTTAACTTGCTTACACTGAAAAATGGCATTATCGTTTGTCAGGTATCGATCAAAGAGCATTAATTATCTGGTGAGTTGTTTTATTCGTGAGAGACACTCCACATAAACGTCGCTACACCAACCTTTGAATTTCAAAAGAATAAAACTAGTGACGACGTCATCTGCAGCACAACCAATCAATGTAATCAAAGTTTTTCAAACGGAATATTATATCCCTCTCCCTTTTTTTTTCAAACCTAAAAAAAAAAAGAAATGAAAAATCAAGTTCTTCATGTGGTCTATTTTACTTTGTACGAGTCAAACTATCTTTGAAGTTCCTGTAAGGATGAGATGTTTTAATGTCTTAGATACTATGACACCCACTATCGGGACGGTTATCGCAGTGACCTTCTTTCATCTCTACCATAACCGATAGTGCGATGACTATAGCGGCACCATGATTAGTTTAACCATGTCAAGGATGTATGAAAGCAACCGACCGTATCGGTTAAGGGTATAAGTATAAAAAACAATGGGGTGAGCTATAACCATGACCTGAACAATTCCCTTGGTCTTCACCGAACAGCAAGAACCGCATCCTCCCTAGATGGGACAATTTTTTTTTAGTAGGTTTTTGTAGTGCCCTTCTTTCATTCTCATCACAACCGGGAGTGTAATGGACATGGAGGCATCACAGGAGACACGGTTGAAACTCTCAATAGGACGTAACAGTTTTCGGCCATCCATCCAATCAACAAACCTATAGCTTTGTCCGTGTTTTAAAAATAAACCAATAGCGGTTTCACTTTATAGTGACGTGTTTCCTGGTCCGAAAAAAAAAATAAATAAATAAAATCAATAACATTTTATGAGAACGCTTCATGAATCTAAGTCACTTATCACGAGTAGCAGTCTTATAAGTCATAATTTGATTAATCAGAAATCATCATAATCTATCTAATCCTATTATCACATTTTGATGAATCAAAAATCAATGTTGGTTATACTGTATCAAAATAGGAAGTGGCTACGGTTCCAAGGAATGGGACTCCGTATTTTTTTCTGGGTCCAGCTATAGATGCGCATGCGCGGCAGACGGACTGCTTATTATTGCATATTGTTTTGTTTTCGGGGCTAGGGTTAGGAATAGGGTTAGGAAGAGGGTTAGGATTAGGGTTAGGGTTAGAGGATTAGGGATAGGGTTAGGAGCAATATCTATAGCCGGACCCATGGCGCATGTGCACATCTACAGCCGTAAAAAATTAGTCCTTCTAGAGCGCTAGTGCGCGTTCGCATCTATAGTTGGACCCCGGAAAAAAATAATACGGAGTCCCATTCATTTGAACCGTAGCCACTGCGATCAAAATATCATGTAACACACTTTTCACAATCTAATGGATCTTGTATTACATCACAATGAATCAAAAAATCACAAGTGTAATAAATAATAAACTCAGTGTAAAGATTACAAAATCATAACGGCAATGAATATGAATCAAAGTCTCACCGGAATAAATGACCAGTCGCCAAAGGCTATTTAGAATTTAGCGAGTCCAGTCACTTGCAAAACAACTTCCACCGTCTGATATCAAAGTGTAGGATAAGATCAAAGAAATAAACACCTCATACTTAGATTGACTTTATAGTCTGTTCTGATGTCGTCCAACACCTTATCGCCGGTAAGACATTTTTTGCCTTAGTTCTGATATGGCTCGTGGCTTGATTTAAGGAGGCACGACGGGGAATCTCAACGAAATATGAGACTTAACAGCCAATTACAATGTCTCCTAGCTGGCTAACGCTGTTGGGGCTTAGGCTATAAGCACGATCCGCATGCTGTAGGTTACCTGTCCCGATCCCAAGAGTGTCCAGCCATTTACCTGTGTCTCCCGTGGTGCCTCCAAAGCAAATCCAAACATGGCGGCAATATACAAAGGCACAACAAAACAGCCGCCCTATTACTGGGAGATACATAGATCTTCTTTTCAGCGGCTATAATAATAATAATAATGAAGTCTACTGTATCATCTTCACTAAATGAAAGGCTTACTAAGTGCAACGCAGAAGATTGCAGAAGATTGTTATGGTGCCCCGAACTGTGCCGAATCTAGGGATTTTTGGGGCGCGGGGGGGGGGGCTTGGTCTCTTTGGGGGCCCCTACATTTTGACATTCGACACCATGACATGAGATAATGTACTTAATATTTAATGTAAAAAAAAAAACTTTTTGGAACCCCCCCCCCTCAAGTTGGGGCCCGGGGGGACTTTCAAATTCGGAACCCCCTCCCTCCACCCTAGGTACGCCTCTGGCCCCAAAATAATGGAACGTAAATGTTCACCTTTTTTTTAAAAATTCTTAAGAAAATAAAGCACCGTTTAGAAATGAATCCCAAATGTCAGACCAGTCTTGATGTGATGCGGGGTTAGGGGGGAGGTGTGAAAGTGGGTTGAGAAGGGGGGCTCTGAGGAGACGGTGTAGAGCAGTGACTGTACCCCCCCCCCCCCAAAAGTTGTGAGATTATGTCCCGCGGGTAACCTCCCCCCCCCTAACACGCTAGGAATGTGTTTACTTTTCTAATGGTGATGATGTCACGCAGTAGCAGCAGACTGTGGACCTTCTTCAAACTCATTGGTTGTTTTAAATGAAAACTTATATGTCGCTGCGTACCCCTGCGTAAACTTTCCCCCGTACCACTTGGGGGGTACTCGTACCACTGGTTGAGGACCACCGGTGTAGAGCGCTCGACTGTCAACCTGAGAGTCCTGGGTTCGATCCTCAGTGAGAACTAAAAGAGGCAGTTTTTTTTTTTCACGCCCTGGTGAAGTTCGAAGTCCCACAAGTTCTCCCAGATTTAAACGGTTACCTGACTTAAAGTTGGGGGAAGTAAAGGCGGATAGCCTTTGTGCTAACCACAATTAACCCCATTATTAAGCCTTGGTTATATATTTACAGGTGAATTCTACACTTCATCGGCCTCGATCGATGGTCCTTAAATGTTAAATAAACTTCTTTGAAGAGGGGGGGGGGGGAGGGAGGAGGGGTCTATAGAAGCTGGGACGCCAATAGATTTAACTAAAACTCACATTCACTTAACTAGTCATTTATGTTAAACCAAAGTTAAACCGATCATGAGTTACATCCACATACAAACACAGGCAATATAACACGGTAACCTTATGATTACAATGTTGTTCTTTTTTTTTTTTTAATTAATTTAAATATCAAAGGGAGATTATTGACCTGGAAACACGTATGAGTTAAAAAAGGGGGTGGGGTAGGGGGGCGGCGGCTGAATGATGTTTTTGATTTTCTGTTTTTTAAAACCAGCGGATGAAATATGAACCGGCGCTAGCCTTGAAACAATTAAAGTTGACGTGAATTGAATGACAGGACTGGTAGGTTCCCCCACCCACTACCTCCTGTCCCAGGGCCACCGATCAATGGTTAGCCGTTTACAGCAAATTAGAGGTGTTTACTGTCAAGACTGGGACCACGCACGGGAACTCTACACGTCACATGTAGGTCACAGTCAGGGACACACCGAGAGACACAGCGTGGACGCAATTAGGGATTTAATTTCGTGGGGGGTGGGGGGTGAGGGTTTAGGTGGTGTGAGAACAAAGACCGTTACTTCCAGGACGTGGAAGTTGTTATTTTATTTTGAAAATTTTGATTTCCCATCTAATGCTTGAAATACTTTTTGCACTTTTAGCTTTGTTATCAACTGCTATAGTTATAGACGTACTTGGTTAACGACGGCTAGTGTTAAAGACGTACTTCATTAACGACGGCTTTAGTTAAAGACGTACTTGGTTAACGACTGCTATAGTTAAATACGTGCTTGGTTAACGATTGCTATAGTTAAAGACGTACTTGGTTAACGACGGCTTTAGTTAAAGACGTACTTTATTAACGACTGCTAAAATTATAGACGTACTTAGTTAAAGACTGCTTTAGTTAAAGACGCACTTGGTTAACGATCAGTTTCTGCTAAACAAACAAAAAAATCGACTTTGGCAGCGACGTAGGCTTTGGTTTACGACCGAAATAAAACTTACAAATTATTGATCGGTAACCGTTTATTAAAATTGTTGGAGATAGAGCCTTGGGTAACGACGGTTTGTTGGTTAATGATGAATCCTGTAACGGATTACCGACGTTAACCAAGGCACCGCTGCAGTTCTAATTTGATTTTACCATACAGTCGAAAAGGGGAGTCACTCGTTGAACACATTTCTGGTTTACCTTACAGAGTTATGTCGCAGTTACTTAAACACTAGAGAGATATTTTTCTTTATACTGTTTTTGAAGTGTGCGATTTAAGTGAAGCATTTACTTTTTATTCAGAATAGAGCAGAGTTACAGACCGTAGTTTTTGACAGTTTTCAATACAAATAAATATATATACTTTCAATTATGTGTCTTGAATTTAGGTTATTCAGGTATAAGTTATATGGAATTGAAAGCATTCGTTAATGGACTTGTGGCCCAATTTAAAAAAGAAAAAGTGAATGGCGAGCTGCCAACCTATTCATTTTAAATCGTAGTACATCCTAAATAATACATGAAAGAAGGTAATCGATTCTGAGTAACATTTGGCATCAACCAAAGACGACCTCATTCAATAGGTACTTTTTTTCTCAAGTTAAGTAAAATTGATTTTTAAAAAAAAAAAAAAAATCAGCTGTGAATTGTAGGAAATGGAAGAAATAGATTAGAAGATACAAGGCTGATATTAGAAATTTTGAGTTTTAAAAAAATGATTTTATCCGTTTTCTATTTTCGTATGTGGGCCAAAGTTTGGGTGTTAGATTCGAATACGACATTATGCTTTACAAATAAAAATAGTTGAAAGTTCGTCTTTACTTGCTAGCAACATCTAGTAAGTACAATATAAGAAAAGTAAACATTGGCATTAAAGGCATAGAGGACCATCTAGGTCAGAGGTAGGCAAACTTTTTGAATCGGGGTGGGGGGGGGGGGTGGTCACATTGCACTCATAGATTTGACAGAAGCGTTTGAATCTTGAGAGCGGAAATGAGACAGAAAGATTAGACCAGCATAAAATAGATGGAGCTAATTTTGAATAGGTGTGTGGCTACGTTTTTCATTCCCCCCTCTCACATTCTCTCTCTCTCTCTCTCTTTTTCATCCTCTCTCCCTAATTCTCTGCCTCCTTCTTACACTTTCCCTATTTCCTTTGTTTTTTTTTTTTTTAGTTTCTGTCTCTCTTATTTCTAAGTCACACCTGTAGGATCAAATTACAATCAAACCCCAGGTATAAGATGAATAAAACGATATCACAGAACACAAAGCCGATCTTCTGTTGTTTGTTTTTATTTGGGGGGGGGGGAGGTGGAGCGGTAGAGGTGGGGGAGGAGGGAATATATTTGTGAGCTAAAGGCACAAGAAAAAATAAACTGGGGGCTTTGAGAGAAGAAAAAAACATTTGGGGCTCAAGTCAAAGCTTCTTTTGGGGGCCCTAGGACAGGAAATATTTGGGGGCCCTAGGGCAGGAAATATTTGGGGGCCCTAGGGCAGGAAATATTTGGAGGCCCTTTGGCAGGAAATATTTGGGGGCCCTAGGGCAGGAAATATTTGGGGGCCTTAGGGCAGGAAATATTTGGGGGGCCCTAGGGTAGGAAATATTTGGGGGGGCCCTAGGGCAGGAAATATTTGGGGGGCCCTAGGGCAGGAAATATTTGGGGCGCCCTAGGGCAGGAAATATTTGGGGGGCCCTAGGGCAGGAAATATTTGGGGGGCCCTAGGGCAGGAAATACGTGCAGATCCCAGTGCACTCAGTCACCCTATCCCTTAAAATAGGTTCTTGCCTGTGTGCTAGTCAAAACATTGAGATTTCAATACAGCTTCCTTTTTATTATGTTTTGATGCAACCAAGTGTGTCAAACTCTGACGCCAGACAAACGTGACAAAAGTACCCCACGCTTGTGTGAGTGTGTTTGCGTTTATGCGTGTGTGTGTGTGTGTGTGTGTTAATGTGTTTGTGAGTGTTTATGTATGTTTGTTAATGTGTGTGTGTTAATGTGTTTAGGAGTGTGTGTGTATGTGTGCTCATGTGTGTGTGTGTGTATGTGTGCTCATGTGTGTGTGTGTGTTAATGTGTGCGTGCGTGTGTGTGTTAATGCATGTGCGTGTTAATGTGTGTGTTTGTGTGCGTTACATAATATTTCAGTCAGATGCCTAGTCAAATGTGTGGCGTGTCCTTGTCTGTTTTTAATTTATATATATACGTTTTGTTTCTGTCACCAGGAGCAACACGTCATTATCGACAACTACAGAAAGTTCCGATGACTCGGACGATGTTTTCAACGTTATTCTGAGGTGAGTACTGACTTCACACAGGTAACTCACCTACAGCGGGCTCACATTATAAGACAATCGCACATTACAGTGATTCTCAAAGTTGGATCACTACAAAATGTAAAGTTATAATAAGTACATCGTGAATGAATATATAAATAACTAAAACTCCATGTTCTCATAAACTTTACAATTTTAAAAGTTGGTTTTTCTGAGAAAAAGGGAATAATCAATTAATTTTTCAGGTTGATTGCGAAAACAAAAAACAGTTTTTATAGAGGGTCGCTAAAGCGTTAAAGGTTGAGATCTACTGGTAGCAAACGTTTGAGTCTGAGGTGGTGCAACTCTTTTCCAAGAATCGATTTTTTAAAATAAATCCAACACAAGGGATCTAACTACATTTTTATAACCAAGCAGAAGTACAAACACAGTAGTTTCCCTTGAAAAATGAATTTTAAAAACAAAACATTACCTTTCATTATAATTTTTTTTAAAGAGTGCGACCTTTGAACTCCCAGGAGACGTTACGAAGAGATAAATTTGTCGCAGACTTTCCAGGAGATGGCCAGGTGTCGGTAAGTTTCAAATTTCACCGAAATAATTAATTAATAAAAAAATAAAAAGAACAACTTTCAACTTTTACGACTTACCCAGTGGCGTATCTAACAGCCCATACTCACATTATTTGAGGGATCCCTCATAAATCAAAAATATCTAGCCCCCCCCCCACCCCGCCTAGAGTCCCATGTCAGCTATAACGACCTCAGAGGTGTTTACAAATGAGATTTTCCGTTTGTAAACAGTTCTCAAATTGATGACTCTGGCCCGTCGTGGACACTACATAAATGTCGCCCCCCTCTCGGTGACAAAAAAAATGTTTTACAATTTTGACCCCCCCCCCTTTTGACGATGGCAGCCTAGAGACTGAGCACGCCGGGAGTTGAGCCCGAAACCCACAACATGTACGTCCGGCTCACTACTAAAGCCCCACCCCGAGACCCTTAGGGCTCCAATAGCCCCCCTCCCCCCTCTAATATTATATGTGTCAGGGTATGGATGCGGTGGTCTCTTTTATATATTTATTTTTTAATTACTTTCTTTAACTGCACAACTTATACAAGTTCATAACACCTCCAGTTTTTAACTCGAAATCACTTTATTGAATAATCATAAGAACTAGTTATTCAATAATGAACATTAACCATTAAATCATGTCTCTACGATAAATACCAGTTGTCCGTTCTTTTAATACAATAAATACTTCTTCCTAGCTCCTCCGTTCCTTCCTTCTTCAAACTTAAAACAAAACAAAAATAACCAAAACAATGTTCTATCTCTTTCCTCGTCAACCGTCTGTGTGTTTTTCTTCCTTTTCTTTCCCCCGTTCAATAACCCGTTCATTAGGTGCGTCACGATACTACAGGGAATTCCCTCTAACATCTACATTAATACAATAATTAATTGTCTATCTATATAACTATCTAACAATGTGTCTGTCTATTTATCTATGTCCGTCTATGTCCTTACATCACCTTTCCCTCTCGGTAAAAAAAAATTCGTACAAAGTACGCATTTTTTTTTAAATACCGAATTAACAATCATGTATTACAATTATATTACAAAGGAAAAGGTACCAAGTCCATATCAAATATGAATACAAAATGTCACAAAAATGCAAATCTAAAAAAAAAAATCATGAACACATTTCTTCAATACTCATCGTCATAAGTATCATTAAAATTATCTCATATCTCTGTGTCTCAAAATATATCAAAATAAGTCTCTACCACAAATCTCATATATCAAATCTCAATAAAAAAAATACATTGATTGTATGGTTTAGTCTCCTTATGATCATTTTTTCTTTTCAAAATCAATGAAGGCAAATCTTTTACCACCTACAAAAGTAGGATCCTTCAGAGGTAAAGAAAATTAATCTAATGTCACAAAAAAAAAAATTAATTTTCCTTAATTGTGTGTATTAAAAAAATGAAGTTAAATGTTTTTACAAGAACAATGAAGGCAGACATTTTCCCAACTACAGTTATATGTAGGCTCCTTCAGAGTTAACGAAAAAAAAATAACACCTTTCTCCCTCAAAATGGATAAGAGCAAGAGACAAAAATATATGGGTAAATTTGGTGATTGTGGACAACGTAGAAAATATTAAGCTAAATACAGATTAAAGGGAAAAACAAGAGCGACATCATGATATGAAGAAAACAACTATGCAATTATAAAAATGTGATTACATCAGTGATTACATTTGATATGCAAAATAATAATGTAATGAAATATGAAGGCAACATTACAACAGCAAAAAAAAAAATCAATTGTTCAATGTGGTCACCGTGGTAGTTCAGTTAATTAGTCTCGTCTCTTCAACCCAATTAAAATATTCGTTGCTAACAGCTGGCCTCATATTCCTAACTCTACCACAATTACGTCCATATTGTGTTTGATGTCCAAACCTAACTTTACAGCGCTCTACTCCGTGGCTCTGTCTGTCATGGGGATTCTGATAACACTGGGCCCTATGATAGTCATGTCTATCGGGAATAGTTTCCCATGGATTTTGGAAAGTCATACTTTTGTTTGCGTGAATACTACTTCTGTCTAGGTGTATCTGTTTTCTATCTTGGTATATGCTATTTCTGTCTGGGTATACCTGTTTTCTGGAATTTGGTGGACAGTGCCTCGCAACGTGACCCCTCAAGTGACAATTAAAACATAGGATGTTGGATAGTCTTTTAGGACAGGTCTTACATGTGTGACCTAGTCTTCTACACGAATAGCATACGAGGACAAATGGTCTTTCATTAACTGTATGCACAGGCTTAGTGTCTTTAACTGGTACAGATTCAATTCTGTCCTGAATAATTGGCGGTTTATTTACCGTCACAGTATGGCTTTCTTTGATTGAGTTAAGTTTAGTTATGTCTATCTTAACTTGCTCTTCTACATGTTGGTCCGGTTGTGTGGAGGGTATTTCTTGTATTTCTCTGTTCACATTAGGACATGGTTTTCTGTATATGCCCTTTTTATTGATCCAGTGGAGAATTTGCTCCTTAGTGCAGTCTTGGATGTCTGGTAGGTTGCCAAGTATGATGTCAGCAACGGGATTGTCCATAACGGTTGCCATAACAGACCCAGATATGAATGGTGTGTCCATATTAATTTGTGCTGTCGGGAAAAGTTTCTGTGAGCCATCTGCGAGTGTTATTTCTTCCTCGAATGGTAGAAACTGTGTGGGTAAAACCAAACTTTTTCTCACCACTATATTGACTGCCCCTGTATCTCTGAGTAGTTCCGCTACACAGTTGTTGACCAGTGCTGGAAAGAATATGAGTTTACCTCGTGGGCTCAATACAGCGGCGACTGGCGTGTTGAGTCTGGTGGTTGGTCTGGATCTGCTCTCATTTCTTCTTGCCTGTAATGGGGATGGTGGTGAGCGGTGTCTACTGGTGTGATTATTTCTCCACCCTGTATATGATTGAGGAACAGTCTTTGTGTGTTGGGCTTGAGAGGTAGCATGGCAGTGCCGTGCGATGTGACCTGGTCTCCCGCATGTGTAACACGTCCTGGTCTCTGGTCTTTGCTGTCTGGGTGGCACACTGAGCCTTCTATAGCGTTGACTCGCTATTGCAGCAGTATATTGTGGTGAATCTGTCCTGCTGACTGGGAGATCGGGATGAGCATCACGAAATGTGTAGAGTTCCCTAATGAGTGCTGCCTCTGTTCTCACCTTTCTTTCTTGCAGGAACTGGAACAATTCTGGACTGGATGTTCTCAAGAACTTGTCCACCACCAGCAGCTCCATGATTTCTTTAGGGTCATCTTTATTAATGCCAGATAACTGTTGCCAGTTTACTAAATGCGATTTGACCGTACCTACAAACTGTCGGGGGTCATAATCATAATCTGGTTTAATGGTGTGAAAAAGTCTCCGATAAGTATCCTCAGACTTGCCCAGAATCTTCGTTAGCGCTTTCTTTAATAGCTCGTAGTTCGATATTTCTGCTGGTTGTAGGGTTTGAATCAAAGAGAGAGGTTTGCCCTTGATTAGAGAAATAAGATGAGATGGCCATTTTGTTGTGTCCGTTTCCTGAACAGACATTACTAACTCGAATTGTAGTAAAAAACTTTCTATGTCTGTTGTACCATCAAATGGTGGTGGTTTGTTGAAGGGGCCCGGTGTTGAAAGATGCTGTACAACATTTTTATTTGTGGCTCTTATCTTTTCCATTTCAAGCTCATGGGCTCTGGCCTTTTCCTGTTGTTCTGCCTGGTGTTGTCTCTCTTTTTCTCGTTCTTGTCTCTCTTTTTCTCGTTCTTGTCTCTCTTTTTCCTTTTGTTCTGCTTCGAATAATCTCTCCCTCTCTCGTTCTTGTCTTTCACACTGCTTCTCGATATACTTTGTTAAGTTCTTATCAGTGAGGCCCAATTGTTTGCCTGTGGCAATTAATTCTTCCATTTCGTAAATACTTCTGACACGGTAGACAATAGTTTATTCTCTAATAACTGTCACTGCTTACACCTAGTTAAAAGCATGGGTTCACTGGACAAATGAGATCTGTCCTGCACTTCTGACACCAAATTGTCAGGGTATGGATGCGGTGGTCTCTTTTATATATTTATTTTTTAATTACTTTCTTTAACTGCACAACTTATACAAGTTCATAACACCTCCAGTTTTTAACTCGAAATCACTTTATTGAATAATCATAAGAACTAGTTATTCAATAATGAACATTAACCATTAAATCATGTCTCTACGATAAATACCAGTTGTCCGTTCTTTTAATACAATAAATACTTCTTCCTAGCTCCTCCGTTCCTTCCTTCTTCAAACTTAAAACAAAACAAAAATAACCAAAACAATGTTCTATCTCTTTCCTCGTCAACCGTCTGTGTGTTTTTCTTCCTTTTCTTTCCCCCGTTCAATAACCCGTTCATTAGGTGCGTCACCGTAGTACAGGGAATTCCCTCTAACATCTACATTAATACAATAATTAATTGTCTATCTATATAACTATCTAACAATGTGTCTGTCTATTTATCTATGTCTGTCTATGTCCTTACAATATGTTCGTCACTTTGAAAGGAAATGTCAATTAGTGTTTACAAAATAACTTTGTACGAGGGTATTAAAAAATGTGTGCGCCTTGTTGTATTGTCTGCACCCTTTCGTAAGGTGTGCGCCCTTTCGTAAGGTGTGCGCCCTGTAGTATTGTCTGCGCACTGTCGTTATGTATGCGTCTTACTGTAATGTGTGCACTGCACGCTCATTAAGCAATGTGCTCGCGCACACGTGCACAGCTGTTAGATTTAACACTCCCCCCCCCCCGTGCCCCTTAATACACGTATCACCCCCCTCCCCCCCCGGGGGGCCAACTCTGTAATCAACATGCTTCAAGTTGATTCTTTCGCACTGCAATGTTAATATACTGAAGACGAAATTAATGTACTTTTATCATGTTTGCCAGATGAACAATGGCGGGTCTGTCCGCAACTTCCAGTTCAACGCTGTGTTTGAACCAGACGCCACTCAGGACGATGTCTTTGAGAACTCTGGAATAAAGAAGATGGTCGAGGCAGCTCTGAACGGGTCGGTAACTTTTTTTTTTAAATGAGAGTCCACTCCTGGGTAGTGGGACGGATGGCCGAGTGGTGTAGATACTCGACTGCCGACCTGAGAGTCCTGGGTTCGATTCTCTGTGAGAACCATGCAAATTTTTCCAGCTCAAATTTGTTACAAAGTCGTCCCACAAGTCCACCCAGCTTTAAACGGAATACCTGACTGGACGCGGCTGGGGATTGTGCTAACCACACACTCCCTTTCATATGCCGAGGTTAAAGAAACCGATGGTCCGCTAGGGCTAAGGAAATTTTGCTTTACACTCCTGGTTATTCGGCACGGTATTAGAATTTAGTAGCACCAACATGATTGCTAATCCTTCATTCTTTTTTTTTTTTACTACCAAATTGTCACATATTTGTTCAGGGAAATAGTTGTCATTAAAACGCTTGCTTATTTATACATTTATTTTAAAATTCTTTTTTGAATTCCGTCATTTCTAAGTTTCATTTGTGGCTTGTAGGATCTTTTTATCTCACTCTTTTTAAGGACCTAACAAATAAAACAACTTTGGAAACAGTTTCAGCTTTACATGTAAACGAGTTATACATTTAGCTATTCTGTTCTGTTTCAATTTTTTTTAAAACATAAGGTATTAGTCATAATTTGGTAGTTTTCGTGCTCTACCACCAAACCCATACGCAAGCTGTGTGTAAATTAGTTTTTGAAATCTTTCTGACTGGAAACGTATCACATGATTGTCGCCTTTTCATAGAAAGTGATGAAATATATAAAAAAAAAAATATTTTTCGCCTTGCATTTAATGTAAAGTTCACTCAGGTGCTCAATCATGTCAGATATACCAGGAAGATGAGCCAATCGAATGACTTCATAATATAACATGGCTCATATTGGCTCATACTCGCTTATAATGGTTGATACTGGATTTTACTAGCACATACTCGCCTCGCTCATAACGGTTCAAACCGGCTCATAATGGTTGATACTAGCAGATACTGGCTTATATTGGTTCATACAGGTAATAAAATAAATAAAAAAAATATTTGGCAAGAGTTCGGTATATAACCATAACAATAATATATATATATATATATATATATATATATATATATATATATATATATATATTGTAGAAATCGTTTTTTTTAAATGTGACATCATTACATTTTATTTTAGGTACACCTGCACAGCATTTGCGTTTGGTCAAACCGGAAGTGGAAAAACTCACACCATGACAGGGCCGCCCGCACAGGTAACTCGAGATGAATGGCATTTTTTTGGAAACCAAAACATACATGATGAAAACTTTGTTTACATTTTTAAAACCATTTGGCTGAACGATGTGATCAATTTGATCAATCGACTGACTTTATTATTGATTATAACTTAAGCTAGTTTGTTAATTCTATTTTCCTATAGAACAATAGAAAGAAAAATTGAGATAGTGTCCAATTCAACAAATAGACATATACCATGATGGTTTTTTTTTAAATAGATCTTTCCTGTGCCAGGATCATTACATTAATCTTAATTTCTTATCTTTCCTGTGCCAGGATCATTACATTTTTCTTAAATTCTGATCTTTCCTGTGCCAGGATCATTACATTTAATCTTAATTTCTGATCTTTCCTGTGCCAGGATCATTACATTAATCTTAAATTCTCATCTTTCCTGTGCCAGGATCATTACATTATTCTTAAATTCTCATCTTTCCTGTGCCAGGATCATTACATTAATCTTAAATTCTGATCTTTCCTGTGCCAGTATCATTACATTAATCTTAAATTCTCATCTTTCCTGTGCTAGGATCATTACATTATTCTTAAATTCTGATCTTTCCTATGCCAGTATCATTACATTAATCTTAAATTCTGATCTTTCCTATGCCAGTATCATTACTTAATCTTAATTTCTGATCTTTCCTGTGCCAGGATCATTACATTAATCTTAAATTCTCATCTTTCCTTTGCCAGGATCATTACATTATTTTTAAATTCTGATCTTTCCTGTGCCAGGATCATTACATTTAATCTTAATTTCTGATCTTTCCTGTGCCAGGATCATTACATTAATCTTAAATTCTCATCTTTCCTGTGCCAGGATCATTACATTATTCTTAAATTCTGATCTTTCCAGTGCCAGTATCATTACATTAATCTTATATTCTGATCTTTTCTGTGCCAGGATCATTACATTAATCTTAATTTCTCTTTTATGAATCTTTATTTTTCAATAAGCTGATTTTCTTTCATAAATCTCCAATAGGACATGTTTTATTCCTAACAATAGGAGCTCTATATATTAAACTGTCTGTTGCATTTTAATCATACACAACATTAAAAAAAAAACTTTATTTCTTTGTATTCGTGGACTATCATTGTAAACTATTTCCATTGAGTTATTACAGTACTAGTGCTGTCAAAGTAAAACCATTTTATCTGTAGTTTTGATAAATATTAACTGACTTAGATCAGTCATTACTATTTGCATCAAAGTAACATTGCTTATTTATTTTTTTAACCTTAAAGACAAGCGATATTATTTTTTTTTTTAGTTTAGACCAGGGGTGGACACAATTTATTTTAGTCCAGAGGTGGACACAGTTTTAGATCTGGGGTGGACACAGTTTTAGACCAGAGGTGGACACAGTTTTAGTCCAGGGGTGGACACAGTTTTAGACCACGGGTGGACACAGTTTTAGACCAGGGGTGGACACAGTTTTAGACCACGGGTGGACACAGTTTTAGACCACGGGTGGACACAGTTTTAGACCACGGGTGGACACAGTTTTAGTCCAGGGGTGGACACAGTTTTAGACCACGGGTGGACACAGTTTTAGACCACGGGTGGACACAGTTTTAGACCACGGGTGGACACAGTTTTAGACCAGGGGTGTACACAGTTTTAGTCCATGGGTGGACACAGTTTTAGTCTAGGGGTGGACACAGTTTTAGACCAGGGGTGTACACAGTTTTAGTCCAGGGGTGGACACAGTTTTAGACCAGGGGTGGACACAGTTTTAGTCCATGGGTGGACACAGTTTTAGACCAGGGGTGGACACAGTTTTAGTCCAGGGGTGGACACAATTTTAGACTAGCTTGCTTTCAATCCCTATCCCCTTACCCTTTCTTATATTTTTATTCATCACATGCTAGATTATTAGAAATGAGTTAAACCAAAAAATGAATTTCTCTGGTCTCAGCTAAATATTTAGTATCAATGATGGCCTTGAAGAGCTTTCAAAAAGAAATATTAATCGTTTCAATTTTGTATCAGATTTTTATTTTATTTATTATTCCTAGAGATTATTTAGATTATCAGTTATGCTTTACGCAGATACCAAACTAATTTCGTTACGTATGTAAAATTATCAGTGTTTGCATTATATTTCGTAATTTGTGCGACCGTAGCTAGAATGTAACTCTTTTACTCTATATAGGTACTGACAATACAAATAAAGCGAAAGTGCTGCTTAAACTGTGAAATGCTTTACGTTTGTGTTTCACTGACTGGGAAAAAGTCAATTTGTAAACCTCTTCAAAGATGCTTGCTGTTTTAGAATAAGGATTGCATAATCTGTTTTCCAACTATAAGCCAAATTTAAATGACTTTTAAAAAAAAATGGTATTTAGACTTTGTTTAGGACATTGAGCAGTTTAGTAAATATATAGGTCAGTTGATTTTAAATTATAAATCGAACAATTCATAAAACTGGAAAACTAAAGAAACATGGACATTTTAAATGGTCAATTTTTACATGGAACGAGATTTTTTTTTTAATCCTGGACTATAAAGGGTTCTTAAACTGGACTATAAAGGGTTCTTAAACTGGACTATAAAGGGTTCTTAAACTGGACTATAAAGGGTTCTTAAACTGGACTATAAACGGTTCTTAAACTGGACTATAAAGGGTTCTTAACCTGGACTATAAAGGGTTCTTAAACTGGACTATAAAGGGTTCTTAAGCTGGGCTATAAAGGGTTCTTAAACTGGACTATAAAGGGTTCTTAAACTGGACTATAAAGGGTTCTTAAACTGAACTATAAAGGGTTCTTAAGATGGGCTATAAAGGGTTTTTAAACTGGACTATAAAGGGTTCTTAAACTGGACTATAGAGAGTTCTTAAACTGGACTATAGAGAGTTCTTAAACTGAACTATAAAGGGTTCTTAAAATGGACTATAAAGGGTTCTTAAACTAGACCTTATAAGGGGCCGAACTAAAAACAGACGGATGGAGTGTTTGTTTGTAAAGTGATGGAGTGACGGTGCTGTAAGTCCCATATAAGGTGGGGAAGGGGGAAGTGCGGGATGGTTCAATCAACCCAACGAGCTGTTTTGGGGCCAAGGAAACCTTAGTTTTAACACTTCCCCTCTCTCCCCCACGTGCTGTACACGAAAGGTCAATTAATTTATCAAGGCTTCTTACATCAAGCCCTCTTTAGATCAAAGCAAGCCTCTTTTAGTACACAGGTTGGTGGGGGGGTACTCTTGGTTTAAATTATGTACCTATAGTTTTGACTTATTTTATAATCGATTCTTCTGCTGCGCGCATCAGAAAAAGGGCAACAAGCAGGTAAGTATGTAGGTCACTGTGTGCATGTCAGTGTGTGTGTGTCACTGTTTTAAGAATCAGCAAGCTGCACGTCGCACTCACTTCTTTTCACGCTGCTCACTCCGATTAAGGACCCATTGCTCCAACGCTCTATAAGACGTCATCGGTCTACGGGGCTCTGCTAGGGAGTGCAACCCCAAACATTAATAAGGGTACCCTGCCATTTTGGGGCTCAAACTCATTTGGGGGGACTGGCAATTACAGTAATCTGATATAAAATGTCGTATAGATTGGTGGATGCGTACGATCAAGGGGGGGGCCCGATGTTCATGGAGATATTTATGGGCCCAAGATTAACCGTCAACGCCATGTTAGCAAATATCACGTGTTTGTCTTGACCAGTGTTTCCATTTCAGCGGCGAGCGCACACACATTACAACAGAGCCCACACATGTTTAGTTTAATGGGCCTGTAGTCCGTTCAGCTGCCGCGCACTAAAAAATGTGAAGTTTCCTATTAGAACTGCGCCACAGCCAATATTTTTTTTGACGGACAAAGTCTTCGGAAAATGAGAGAATAAACATACTTTATGATAAACATACTTTATGATAAACATTATTTACGATAAATTTATTAATAAATTATACTAGGATGACGCCCTTCTTTCTTTGTGAAATTTTCGGTACTTAAAAAAATACTTTTGGAGTTTTTGTAAAACGTCGGCACTCCCTCTGCAAACAAACCTGGTAGTCTATCATTGATTTCTATTGAAAAAAAAAAGTGTTTGGTGTATCACACTTTGAAACTTGAAATAAACTATATTCAATAACCTCGCTGTCAAAGCTGAGGATGAAAGTCAATATATATTTATATACATGTCTATATTGTGGGCTTATTGTTCTAGAACACAACTCACAGATTTAATATATCTCCAGAGGCGTATCTTGGGTGAGGGGAGTGGTGTCCGAATTCGAAAGTCCCCCCCCCCCCGGGCCTCAGCTTGAGGGGGACCCCAATTTTTTTTTCATTTGTGTACATTAAGTACATTATCTCATGTCATGGTGTCGAATATCAAAATGCAGGGGCCCCGAAAAGGCTAAGCCTCCTCCCCCGGGTCCCCAAATGCCTAGGCTCGGCACTGGCATTCTCTCTTATCTGTCAAACTGTGTAGTATTACTTGTGTTTTACAAAGTTCCCTAGTCGATATTGTAAACCTAAATATTTAACTTTGATTACATTTTCCAGCACTCAGAGACAAAAAAAATCTATGAATTGAAATGCGATATCAATTGTTAGATAACCATAAATTATTTTTTAATATCACTTTTATGACAGCGTAATAGTTGGTTTTCTTAATCGCTGTTGAAATTAAGTGAACGGGTCTTGTGTTTAGCTTGTTGAGGTTTTTAATGGGAGATGCAGACTGTTTCCTACATTTTGTATGACCCCCCCCCACTCCCCCCCCACCCCCATTTCCTTCCGAGTTCGAATCTTTCACATAATTATATAGAACTGAGACTTTCAAAATTCTGTAATCCATTTACATTTACATTTTTGCCTCTTTTTTTCTATTTTTTTAGGCTTTTCTTTAATTACTTTTTTAAAATGTAACTATATTTTTTTTTCTAAAAGCTGTAAAAAAAAAATACGATGTCTTTGGATTTGATATGAGTTACCATGATCATTAATATAAGGGGCTAATCGTGTGTGTCCATATTTATTAAAGGGCCGTTTGGAAGATTCAGGTTTTTAAAGTTCCTAATCAGGATTCAGTCTACATTTACCCCATGGGGGCAATAATCATTTCTCCTAAAGACAACAGTACGCTGGAGGTTAATGTTATTGTCTCTTACAGTTTCATACAGAGGGCGTGACCCCTGACCCCAGCATGTACGGAATGATACAGAGGAGCTTCAAGTATCTGTTCCAGACCATGAGGAAACAAGGAACAAGTAAAGTCATCAAGGCCTCATTCCTGGAGGTATACAATGAACAGGTGAGATAACTGGAGGTATACAATGAACAGGTGAGATAAGTGGAGGTATGCAATGAACAGGTGAGATAAGTGGAGGTATACAATGAACAGGTGAGATAACTGAACGTATACAATCACAGGTGAGATAAGTGAACGTATGCAATCACAGGTGAGATAAGTGAACGTATGCAATCACAGGTGAGATAAGTGAACGTATGCAATCACAGGTGAGATAACTAAACGTATGCAATCACAGGTGAGATAAGTGAACGTATGCAATTACAGGTGAGGTAACTGGAGATATACAATCACAGGTGAGATAAGTGAACGTATGCAATCACAGGTGAGATAACTGAACGTATACAATCACAGGTGAGATAAGTGAACGTATGCAATCACAGGTGAGATAAGTGAACGTATACAATCACAGGTGAGATAACTGAACATATGCAATCACAGGTGAGATAAGTGAACGTATGCAATTACAGGTGAGATAACTGGAGGTATACAATCACAGGTGAGATAACTGAACGTATGCAATCACAGGTGAGATAACTAAACGTATGCAATCACAGGTGAGATAAGTGAACGTATGCAATTACAGGTGAGGTAACTGGAGATATAAAATCACAGGTGAGATAACTGGAGGTATACAATCACAGGTGAGATAACTGAACGTATGCAATCACAGGTGAGATAACTAAACGTATGCAATCACAGGTGAGATAAGTGAACGTATGCAATTACAGGTGAGGTAACTGGAGATATAAAATCACAGGTGAGATAAGTGAACGTATGCAATCACAGGTGAGATAACTGAACGTATACAATCACAGGTGAGATAAGTGAACGTATGCAATTACAGGTGAGATAACTGAACGTATGCAATCACAGGTGAGATAACTGGAGTTGCCGCCGTGATAACTGTATCACCCAGAGCAGGTAGGGAAATGGCACTTACATACTCGGCACGCCTGCCAAACTTGGCCCTCTGGGTAATTTTTCCTTGGCGCCAAAAGATAAATTAAAAAAATATATACAATATGTCTTACCTAAATACTACTCTTGGCAAGCACACACTAAAATCATTAAAACCTTCTCAATATTTGATATGTGCGAAAAATTGTTATTATTAATTTTTTTGTGTTTCTATAGTACTTTGATAAAGTGATATTTGCCATATTGCTAATCCATATCAGTAGACAAAAAAAACTAGAGCTAATGATATAGCCGGGTACAGCGTAACAATTGACTACGTTGGGCAGTAGATGTGGATTTGGATGATAGTAAGAAGTGAAATCTAAGTTACACTGTACACAGTCAAAGTCATATACATTTGTCTGCGATGGGCATGAACACCCACACTAAATAAACACACACACATACACACACACACATACACACACACACATACACACACAGTCCACTGGCCTCGTTATAGAGTTGAAGGATCCTGGGTTGCTTTATGGGGACCCCCCCCCCCAGGGCTGTTAGCCCAATCCAAGCTAATCTTCCTACACTACTGATAATGGCCTAAATTTTAATTTCGTGAATTTAATAAACTATTTCTTTCAGATGTACGTGCAGTAAACACATTTTCCAATTCACTCCGCCAAACTTTTGTCTGACTTAAATAAATGTAAAGCCTAAATCAGTCAAACTTTTTATCACAGTTGATAGATTTGGCGGGTTTCCAGCCCTTTTGGGCGGTGTTTTGGGGATTATCGGCGCGAGTTTGTATTTACTGGCGACTTGGCGGGTTTTCAACTAGTTTGGGCGGTGTTTTGGGGATTATTGGCGCGAGTTTTTATTCACTTGGCAGGGTATTCGACGGTATGAAATTTTAAATAGCATGAAAAATACAAAAAATAACAAAATGTAGAAACTGAGGTTAATGTTGAAACTCTCTTGATGGTTACTTATTTGGCCGACCCAAACATTGGTTAACTGCTGCCCGCGGGACACGTTCAGGCCCGCCAGAATATTTAAATCCGACCCGCGCTCTGCTACAGTCCACTCGTTCATATCAATGATCTTCGCAAAATCGGGAAACCCCCTAGGCCAACCCATTGGTTGATTTTATTTTATCAGGAAACAACAAATGTATCTTTGTACAACAAATGTATCTTTATATAACAAATGTATCTTTGTACAACAAATGTATCTTTGTACAACAAATGTATCTTTATACAACAAATGTATCTTTATACAACAAATGTATCTTTATATAACAAATGTATCTTTGTACAACAAATGTATCTTTGTACAACAAATGTATCTTTATACAACAAATGTATCTTTATACAACAAATGTATCTTTAACAGTACAACAAATGTATCTTTAACAGGTGATTGACCTACTTAACAACAGTCAGCGGCGCTACCTGACGGTCAGGTGGAGCAAGAACAAAGGTTTCTATGTGGAGAACCTGTTCACTGTCAGGTGTGAGGCACTGGATGACCTCATGGCTGTCCTGGAGGAAGGTCAGTAAACATACAAGCCGTTTGACCTTGCATACGTTGCCATGTCACATTACCAGTCTGTAATCATGTTCATCTATTCAAGTCCATTGGGTATTTGACTAGCTGGAGAGGGGGGGGGGGTGAGAGGGTAAGGTGAACACGAGAAAACACTTGACTTATGAGGGGGAAAAACGAAAATAATGACTTAAAAAATGATATTTAACTATAGCATTATAAAAATTTATATGAATGATTATTACTAAAAATATACATTTTTGTCTCCGTCTAGATATATAGAACATTGAATTATTGCTATTTATCAACTATTGTGAAAGGTTTATTCATCCCACTATTTTGTAATCACTCTTTTAATCTTACATGATAACAGTTTAAGTAAATTTAAGTAAATATTTCTATGATATAATGAATTCATTTTTTTTAACTTTTCAATGCATTTTTTCATAAAAGTTTATTTTCAAAAAATATTCTTTAATTTTTTTTTATTGTAATTTTTTTTTTTTTAGTTGTGAATTAAACAATTAAAGCAATTGTTGCACACTTCCGCCTTATTTCGGCTTCTGAATAAAAGACTAAAAAAAAGCCTTACTGTTGTGCGCATGTGTGCACTGGTACAGTACTCCACGTTTTTTGTACATGATAATCTTGAGGCGCATTTTTTAGAGTATTTTCGAAAAAAAAAATGCTCTAATGTCCCCGTTTTGTCTGTCTGTCTGTCTGTCCGTCATCACCTTAGATCTCAACAACCATAAGTCCTAGACCCATGATGTATATATCATTTTGTAGGTCTTGGCCTGCCATGTGTACATCAAAAGTTCATTTTGCGATAGGACCTCTCAGGGCCGGGCTTCAGGGTTCCTAAGGGGCTTATATATTATATATAGATTATAAGCTAAACAAAGGGGCGTAATCATTATTTATTTTTGTAACAGTTATTAAACATGACTTACTTCCCTCTCTATACATGAAAATGCTCTTAAACGTCCTGTTTTTACAGGCTTAATTTTTGCTTGTTTTGCATTATAAGAATTACTGAGCTTAGCGCAACATAATGGGTAGGCCCATGGTTAGACCCATTGGTAGATCCATTGGCAGGCCCATTTGTAGGCCCGTAGGTAGGCCTATTGGTAGGCCTTTATAGGCCGACTAACAGAAACATTGTTGCTATCTGTGTGCGCTCTTCGAGTTGTTAACGCGCGCATGCTAGCGCAGGGAACATAGCACAATACCCATGACTTTTAACTAGGCACATTAATGACTGCTGATTTTTTTTTACCTCGTGACCGACGGGCAGCGATTATTAAAATAACACTCGTACTACAAATGTGTGTACAAGGGTGGTTTGTTTGTGTATGTGTGTGTGTGTGTTCGTGTGTGTGTGTGTGTTGGCAGGGGCGCCGAGAGCCAACAAGGGACGCAGGACAGGACATCATTGCGGGCCCCTTAATAAACAATGAGTCGTGAAAAAATTGACATGGTCGGGGTGGCCGGGCCCCCTTACAGATGCGGGCCCCCTGGCAATGACCCCCCCCTGCCCCCCTCTCGGCGTGCCTGTGTGTTGGCAGGATGGTCGGGAAAGGTTGGTTTTATTTTCATGAAATAATGTAAAAGTCAGATCAAAACCATAATTAAAACACATTCCAAGTATGAAACGAAACAAAAGAAAAAAAACTGAACTGCTTGAAATGGATAAGTTTTTTCTTTTTCTTTTGGATTAGTTCAGGTCTCGTACAACGATCAGTTCCCGTGAGACAACGTCTGCTCACTTCAAATCAATCAATATCTATTTGAAATCAGTGTTTGACTGTACTCACTGCTGTACTGGGCAGTATTGGCCTTAGAATATTGAACGTCGTTTTTTTTTTTATGTTTGAATCAGGACGTAACAGACAATGGATAAAGTGAACCGGCCAATACCACCAGTGTATAGGATGTTTGGTAGTTGGCAGCTTGTGTTTTGAAAGTCTTGGAGACAAAAGACGTGTGGTGTAGTTCATGGGTGACGTATTGATATGCGCAGATTTAGATTGTTTTCAGTGATTGTATTCGGTGATCGTATTCAGTGATTGTATTCAGTGATTGTATTCAGTGATCTTATTCAGTGATTTTATTCAGGGATTGTAAGCAGTGATTGTATTCAGTGATTGTGAGCAATGACTGTATTCAGTGATTGTATTGAGTGATTGTATTCAATGATTGTTTTCAGTGATTGTATTTCAATGAACAGCTGATCAATTTCATTGTTGTGATTTGTATTTTTTTTTTCTTACTTTTCAAAAGGCTACTTTTTTTTCAAACCAATGGATATTATTTAAAAATTTAATAGAATGAATAAATTAGATACGTTAAAAAAAAACTCATTAATATTAATGTTTTGAAAACACTTAAGATGGAAATGATTAACATTCAGTAGTCTATTTATTTGACGCGATGTGAATGACTGTTATGAACTATACCTGTTATCGACTATTTCTTCATTCAGTATTTACAGGATTTCAAATCCATTTTTCACTATATACTAAAGAAATAAAAACACTTCATCTAAAACATACCATACTTTATACACTAGTTTTTTATACCGGTATATAGCATACTACGAAATACCGGTATTATTTCTTTATACCTTCTATTCATATAGCAATGAACTCTCACATCTATCCGTTTCGTCCATACTTCTTCAGATAACAGAAATTATAATTTGACTTTACTTCTATATTTAGTTTTATATCTTCATTAGTTAAACATGTTGTAGTGTTGTTCTCCCATTCAAATCGATTGAAACGAAACCAGTAAAAATTAACAATGACATAAGGAATTTATTTTTTTAAAATCTTGAATTATGGAAGGATTAATAAAGTCAACCTCCCTTTATTCTTTAGAAATTTCTCTTTGAATTTCATTCTTAAAAGAAACAAATAAAATGGAATCGAACCGAAAAGAGTTTCTCTCATTGAACAAGGTCGAATTTCTTAAAAAAATTTTCACACACACTCAAAACATAAACAGGTTGTTCAGAAGCTGCCAACTTTATTGTCGCTGATAAGTTTTATAGAAGAATGTGGACAATACATGAAGGGGCGTTGGCAGAGAAATGTCAGTTGAATGAATGACCACACTGTAACTCACATGTATTACCAGTCAATGGCAAAAAGCCAGTTTGTATTGTTGGATTGCAGTGGCGTATATAAGAGGTAAGGGGTGGGAGGGCGGAAGGGGTGGTCCACCCCGGGCGGAACTTAACTCCCTGTATTGGGGGGGGGGGCGGCATTTTGGGTGTTCGATACCTCAGAAAACAAACTTAATCCGTTTGAAAATTGTTGGAATTAAAAATTGATATACAAAACTTTTTTTTTTTCAAAGTTTAGACAACATTTCCATTTTTCTAGAGTGTATGTGTCGGGGGAATTCCCCATGTGTGTTGAGGCATTCGCCAGACTGTACAGTGGACTTCATTGAATGAATACATTGAACCGTTTTAAATGGGGGACGGTGGGATGGGGGCGTTGAGGGGTGGCGGCAGGCCCGTAGCAAGGTTAAAGTAAGCAGGGGGGGGGCACCAATACCCAGCAAGGGGGCAACTTTACTTTTTCTTTATTTTTTCCTCTGTTCTTCTTTTTTAAGCGGGGGTGGGGACACGCCCCCCCCCAGTGCCCCCCCTTGGCTACGGGGCTGGGTTGCGGTAGGAGGGGGGGGTAATGTGTACGACCGTTGGACTTATCATTCATACACTCAACTTACCTTTTAAATTGAACAACTCTCAGATAAAACATTTCCTATTCAAATGTCCATTCTATGATGTCCTTTGCCATTTGCTGCTGTCGATGTGGTATTGTTTAAATGTCATTTAAAGATTTTCCCGTCAACATTAGTTGTCCTAAACCCAGTGCAGTGTAACATTGTGTCATGTTTTGAATTTTATTTTGTTCTGTAAATTTAATAAAACAGGAAAGACTTTGTTAAGATCATTTTGACTTCCTGAGGTTTTGCCGATGACTTTTGTTTTAAAAAAAAATAAATTTTAATCGATAATTTTTCATGGATATATCGGAAATCAATACTCCATCTCTTCTGCCATTAAGAAGAAAAATAAAAAAAAAACAATGTTAGAATTAGGTGGGGAAAGTGTGTACTTTAACACGCCTGGACTTTATGATTGTGAAACTGGGATCCATAATACTGACGTCAGTTGAACTGATTGTAAATATTCTTGATGACATGGACACAGGCAGGCGGTTCAGGATCCAGTCATCAGACAGTGTGACTGGAAGTGATGATGGGATGGATCCGTTCAATTTCACCGGGTACGCTCCTGAGCCTAAAACGCCCCCAGACCTGATTGCCCTGAGCGCCAAGCGCCAAATTCTTTACAAGGCGATCAACTCGCAACACAATTTGACCGAAGACGGCGTCTTATCATTCCCGAGCACCGCGACATCTTTCAAAGGAGACAAAATTAAAGAGTTGGAATCTATAGTCAAGAAGTCCGTCTCAAAAGGAGGCCACATGAAATACGATGTTCGTAAGAGTGACGTCGGCGAATACCAGCCAAGTAGCGGACAGCTACATCTGGACCTGGTGGACGAACTCTCCAACTGCGATGTCCAGTCTCTGTACAATGGTGGGGACACCTACATTTTTTATATTCAGTCTGAGCAGGGGGAGATCATCGGGCCTTTGAGGTTTGACGTTGAGAATATTTTGATGGGTCTACCATTTCCGGAAGAGCAGAAGAATGAAAGCAGACACACAGGTAAAAAAAAAATACCATATATAATTTCAGAGCTAATTAGGCTATTTAGTTTAATTCTCCTGTGCCTTTTAAAAAAAATAATTAACTTCGGTCAATTTATTAAGTCAAAATATAAATGTAACGAGGGCAAGAAAATTGAAACAGTTTTAAAGGCAGTTAGTATCGATTACTGATCGAACGATACTTTTTAGTTTAAATCAGGTATAAAAAATGGTAGAAAATTTTATATACTGGAATTTGGAGAAATTTGGAATTCTGTTCCTTTTCCTAAACTGATTTTTAGAGTCTTTGAATTACAAACAACACCTCAAACATTTTATACAATTCTATGTTGGCTATCTAGTCATTATGGGATCTGAAGTTTATAGAATATTGAGCAGGAAATGTTTATGATCAGTATTAATAAAAACACATGAAGTCGTCCCATCACCAGATTCAATATTGTCTTTTAGTTTTAGTGAAAGGTTTTGATAAAAAAAACTAGATTATCAAGTGTCTGTTTCCTTTTTTTGGACTATACTGTATCAGATATATCTGTGTGATATATGTGTGATATATGTGGGATACTTGAGGGATATCTGTTTAATATATTTAGGATATCTGTGGGATATATGTGTGATATATTAAGATATATGTGAGATATGTGTTGGATATCCGTGTAATATCTGTGGTATACATGAGGTCTAAATGTTGGATATCTGTGTGATATCTGTATGATATAAATGGGATATATGTGGTATATCTCTGGGATATGGTTGTCTGTATGATATCTGTGGGATATGGTTATCTGTATGATATCTGTGGGGTATGGTGTTAGCTTGTGACTGTGAGGGTACTTAATTAGTGTCGTTACAAGACAACTAGCCAATAGTGACCTCACTGTGCCGTTATTTAACAATGACCTAGACAACTAGCCAATAGTGACTACACTGTGCCGTTATTTAACAATGACCTAGACAACTAGCCAATAGTGACCTCAGTGTGCCGTTATTTAATAATGACCTAGGCAACTAGCCAATAGTGACCTCACTGTGAATTATTTATTGGAAAAAATCAAACGTCTCGTTCAACAGGTCAACACTAATCGATGATGTGTTGATCATACTGTAATATGACTTTTCTTTTCCTGATTACACCCCCTCCCCCCCCCCCCAACCCACTTTGATGTTTTGATCACAAAGGACCATGCAGGGTGATCACATTATAAAGGTGAATTAAAAAGTAAACATGTAATTGGCTCGGTGTGGTAGGGTGGGCAGGAGGGTAAGGAGACGTGGGGGGGGGGGGGGGCGGGGGGTGGAATGGCAGTCTAATCTGACTTCCTGTTCTGTTACGTCTGTAATCAAATATCGACCTCTGTAGTTTGTTGCTGTTAAGTCTTTTGTTATTTTTAAAGGCGGCTGGTTATAATTATCAAGTTACTTGGAGTTTTGTAGATGTTTTTTTTTTTATTTTCTTGTGATACATTCAAGTCAGCTGACTTTTAGTGTTGAGTTATTAACTTCGTTTTGTATTAAATTAAGACAATCTGACAAATGGGGAAAAAAAAACATGTCAGAGAGTTAATAAAATAAATGTCAACATACTAAACCATTTTCATAGATAGTCAAACTAAGCAACCAGTTAGGACCCCCAAGAGGCCTGAAGACCCCCTTCTACTTAATTGGTACCAAGAGGGCCCCCCGTGGGCAATTAAGCCTATGGCTCCAACATATATCCAAACTCTCTGCCTCCAAAATGCCTACAAACGGCACAGTCAACATTTATCCCTACAAATAAATATCAAACATTGCATGTGTTCGGTCCATAATTATTGATGGTGAAATCTATCGTCATAAATTCATCTGGTCAACCATGGGCAGGACCATTGAAGGGGTGAATTCTTAAGTATGTGTTCATGCTATAACTGTCTCTCTCTCTCTAATACACAGCAGTGACTTTTTTTTATTTCACTTTTAAGAAATAAACTATGTACATTATACATCACATGGTATAAATCACTAACAGACGATGTATTGGCCCTCTAAACGTGGATTCTGAGCGCTTAGTTTTAATGTGTTGGCGCGCGCTCGGTGTGTTATCGACTGTAACAGGCGAACAGGTTAGAGGGAACACAGTAGACGAGCAGCTTAGAAGAGACACTGTAGGCAAACAGCTTAGATGGAACTCAGTAGGCGAACAGCTTAGAGGGAACACAGTGGTGAACAGGTCAGAGGGAAAACAGTGGTGAACAGCTCAGAGGGAACACAGTAGGTAAACAGCTCAGAGGGAACACAGTAGGCGAACAGCTTAGAGAGCACACAGTAGACGAACAGCTTAGAGAGCACACAGTAGACGAACAGTTTAGAGGAAACACAGTAGACGAACAGCTTAGAGAGCACACAGTAGACGAACAGTTTAGAGGAAACACAGTAGGCGAACAGCTTATAGGGAACACAGTAGGCGAACAGCTTAGAGTGAACACAGTGGTGAACAGCTCAGAGGGAACACAGTGGCGAACACCTCAGGGGGGGGGGACACAGGCGAAAAGCTTAGAAGGAGCTCAGTAGGCGAACAGCTTAGAGGGAACACAGTAGGCGAACAGCGTAGATGGAACTCAGTAGGCGAAAAGCTCAGACGGAACCCAGATCGTAACTCATTATTGATTCCGCATGACTTTTCTTCAATGTTTTTGTACAACGGGATATTTGTCTATTCAATTTTTCACCGTCTTCCTAGCTAGCAATTTTACAGTGCTTGTTTTCAACTATACAAAGTTTGCAACGGGCACTGTATCTATCTCACCTGTATGTCTCTCATGTATCTATCACACCTGTATGTCTCTCGTGTATATATCTCACCTGCAGGTCTGATGAACAGACAGACCGGTTCTCACGGCCTGAACGAGTTCTCCAGCAGGTCTCACAGTGTGCTCACCGTCACCGTGGACTCGGAGACGCAGCCGGAACCAGATGATGAGAACCTGTACATCACCAAAAGAGGGAAATTGTCGTTCGTGGACTTGGCCGGTATGATGTGGTCATTTTGAATTGAGATCTTTGGAATAACGAACAAGATTGTTTGTTTATTTTTTTTTAAACACAATAGATGAATTTAAAGAGGCCAATTATTCGTGACCTCTCTCTCTCTCTCTCTCTCTCTCTCTCTCTCTCTCTATGTGTGTCTGGCCCCCCTGCATGCCACTCACAAATCATGTATGTAGATTTAATATTGAAAATAATTTGCTCTCAAAATGGTTTAGTTTGTGTAAACTTTGCGACAGGATGTTATATTGTACAGAACTATATAACTCCTTGAGTGCTCAATTTTCTTCAATTGGATCAAAGAAAAAAAAAGGGGGACACGGGGTGGGGGTGGAGGGGGTGGGGGGGTCATTTAATTTTGGAAACTCCCTTGTTAGAAAACTGAAGGTATACTATATTTAATAACAGGTGTTAGTAATTGCGGCTCTTATTTTATGAGTAGTTGTTATTTGAACTATGTATATGTGTTATCAGACTATCGACTGTCTTAACAACAAAATGTAAATTTTACAGAAAGTGCCGTTTGTTATATTTTCCTTTATTTAAAGGTGTAACCCTGTAAATAATCGATACAACACTTGGATTAACAATATAATAATACACAAATATGGCGGTTTTCGGAAAAAAAATCTATTAAAATCGACTTGTGCCTTATGTAAAATTTACATTCTGTGGTACTGACCATAAAACATCTCATAAACATTCTGTGGTCCTAACCATAAAACATCTCATAAACATTCTGTGGTCCTAACCATAAAACTTTTCATACATTCTGTGGTCCTAACCAGTTAAAACATTTCATACATTCTGTGGTCCTAACCATAAAACATTTCATATACATTCTTTGGTCCTAACCATAAAACATTTCATATACATCTCTGTGGTCCTAGCCATAAAACAGCTCATTAACATTCTGTGGTCCTAACCATAATACATCTCATTAACATTCTGTGGTCCTAACCAAAAAACATATCATATACATTCTGTGGTCCTAACCATAAAACATCTCATATACATTCTGTGTCCTAATCATAAAACATTTTCATATTCTGTGTGTCCTAGCCATAAACTTCTCATAAAATATCTATGGTCCTAACCTATAAAACATTCATAAACACTTGTGGGTCCAACCATAAAAACACCTCATACACATTTTTGGTCCCAACCATAAACCATCTTCATATACATTCTGTATCCCAACCATAAAACATCTCATGGAGGCATTCTGTGGTCCTACAAAACATTTTTATATTCTAGTCCTAGCCATAAACATCTCATATAACATGCTGTGGTCCTAACCATAAAATGATTTATAAATATTCTTGTGGTCCTAACTATAAACATCCTATATATATTCTGTGGTCCCAACCATAAACATCTCATTAACATTCTGTGGTCCAACTAAAACATATCATATACATTCAGGTCCCAATCCATAAACATCTCATATACATTCTGTGGTCCTAACCATAAAACATCTCATAAACATTCTGTGGTCCCAACCATAAAACATCTCATAAACATTCTGTGGTCCTAACCATAAAACATCTCATATACAATCTGTGCTCCTAACCATAAAACATCTCATATACATTCTGTGGTCTTAATCATAAAACATCTCATATACATTCTGTGGTCTTAATCATAAAACATCTCATATACATTCTGTGGTCCTAACCATAAAACATCTCATATACATTCTGTGGTCCTAACCATAAAACATCTCATATACATTCTGTGGTCCTAACCATAAAACATCTCATATACATTCTGTGGTCCTAACCATAAAACTTTTCATATACATTCTGTGGTCCTAACCATAAAACATGTCATATACATTCTGTGGTCCTAACTATGTGATTATATACATTCTGTGGTCCTAACCATAAAACATTTCATATACATTCTGTGGTCCTAGCCATAAAACAGCTCATTAACATTCTGTGGTCCTAACCATAAAACATCTCATTAACATTCTGTGGTCCTAACCATAAAACATATCATATACATTCTGTGGTCCTAACCATAAAACATCTCATATACATTCTGTGGTCCTAATCATAAAACATTTCATATATATTCTGTGGTCCTAGCCATAAAACTTCTCATAAACATTCTATGGTCCTAACCATAAAACATCTCATAAACATTCTGTGGTCCTAACCATAAAACATCTCATATACATTTTTTGGTCCTAACCATAAACCATCTCAAATATATTCTGTGGTCCTAACCATAAAACATCTCATAAACATTCTGTGGTCCTAACCATAAAACATCTCATAAACATTCTGTGGTCCTAACCATAAAACATCTCATATACATTCTGTGGTCCTAACCATAAAACATCTCATATACATTCTGTGGTCCTAACCATAAAACATCTCATATACATTCTGTGGTCCTAACCATAAAACATCTCATATACAATCTGTGCTCCTAACCATAAAACATCTCATATACATTCTGTGGTCTTAATCATAAAACATCTCATATACATTCTGTGGTCTTAATCATAAAACATCTCATATATTCTGTGGTCCTAACATAAAATATCTCATATACATTCTGTGGTCCTAACCATAAAACATCTCATATACATTCTGTGGTCCTAACCATAAAACATCTCATATACATTCTGTGGTCCTAACCATAAAACTTTTCATATACATTCTGTGGTCCTAACCATAAAACATTTCATATACATTCTGTGGTCCTAACCATAAAACATTTCATATACATTCTGTGGTCCTAACCATAAAACATTTCATATACATTCTGTGGTCCTAGCCATAAAACAGCTCATTAACATTCTGTGGTCCTAACCATAAAACATCTCATTAACATTCTGTGGTCCTAACCATAAAACATATCATATACATTCTGTGGTCCTAACCATAAAACATCTCATATACATTCTGTGGTCCTAATCATAAAACATTTCATATATATTCTGTGGTCCTAGTCCATAAAATCCTCTCATAAAACATTCAGGTCCTAACCATAAAACATCTCATAAACATTCTGTGGTCCTAACCATAAACATCTCATATATTTTGGTCCTAACCATAAACCATCTCATATCTCTGTGGTCCTTAATATAAAATATCAGTCTTAGGTATACATTCTGTGGTCCTAACCATAAAACATTTCTTATATATTCTGTGTCCATAGCCATATTTACAGTCTCTCATAAACATTCTGTAGTTTTAACCATAAAACATCTCATAAACATTCTAGTGTCTAACCATAAAACATCTCATATACATTCTGTGGTCCTAATCATAAAAACATCTATATACATTCTGTGGTCCTAACTATAAAACATTCATATGGTTCTATAACTATAAACATCTCATATACAATCTGTGCTCCTAACCATAAAACATCTCATATACATTCTGTGGTTCAATCATAAAAGTTCTGCATATACATTCTGTGTAAAATCATTAGAAACATCTCATATACATTCTGTGTCCTAACCATAAAACATCTCATAGTATCGTGGTCCTAAATCCATAAAACATCTCATAGGTACATTCTGTGGTCCTAACCATAAAACATCTCATATATATAATCTGTGGTCCTAACCATAAAACATCTCATATACATTCTGTGGTCTTAATCATAAAACATCTCATATACATTATGTAGTCTTAATCATAAAACATCTCATATACATTCTGTGGTCTTAATCATAAAACATTGCATATACATTCTGTGGTCTTAATCATAAAACATCTCATATACATTCTTTGGTCTTAATCATAAAACATCTCATTCCTACAGGTAGTGAGAAGGTCCGAGACTCCAGCCTGAATGGTGGGCCTGGAATGACCGAGTCCAACAGCATCAATAAAAGTTTACTAGTCTTAGGTAAAAGTTTACTAGCCTTAGGTAAAAGTTTACTAGCCTTAGGTAAAAGTTTACTAGTCTTAGGTAAAAGTTTACTAGTCTTAGGTAAAAGTTTACTAGTCTTAGGTAAAAGTTTACTAGACTTATGTAAAGTTTACTAGTCTTAGGTAAAAGTTTACTAGTCTTATGTAAGTTTACTAGCCTTAGGTAAAAGTTTACTAGCCTTAGGTAAAAGTTTACTAGTCTTAGGTAAAAGTTTACAGCTCTAGGTAAAAGTTTACTAGCCTTAGGTAAAGTTTACTTGGTTTTAAAGTTTACTAGCTCTAGGTAAAAGTTTACTAGTCTTAGGTAAAAGTTTACTATTTTATAAAAGTTTATTAGTCTTAGGTAAAGTTTACTAGTCTTTAGGTAAAAGTTACTAGTACTTAGTGTAAAGTTTACTAGTCTTAGGTAAAAGTTTGGTTTAGTCTTATAAGTTTACTAGCCTTAGGTAAAAGTTTACTAGCCTTAGGTAAAAGTTTACTAGTCTTAGGTAAAGTTTACTAGCCTAGGTAAAAAGTTTACTAGTCCTAGGTAAAAGTTTACTAGTCTTAGGTAAAAGTTTACTAGCCTTAGGTAAAAGTTTACTAGCCTTAGGTAAAAGTTTACTTGTCTTAGGTAAAAGTTTACTAGCCTTAGGTAAAAGTTTTCTAGTCTTAGGTAAAAGTTTACTAGTCTTAGGTAAAAGTTTACTAGTCTTAGGTAAAAGTTTACTAGTCTTAGGTAAAAGTTTACTAGTCTTAGGTAAAAGTTTACTAGCCTTAGGTAAAAGTTTACTAGTCTTAGGTAAAAGTTTACTAGCCTAGGTAAAACAAATTTTTTTGAGAATATGAATATTAAAAGTAATTTAATTATTTTTTCTTGATAGCGTCAATATATATCTTTTGAATTATATTTCTTAATCCATTGTTTATGTGTATGAAACAATACTCTATAAATAATTGAATTATTGAATCAATACCAAGTTTATTTCTTACTAAGCGATACACTTTAGAATGAAAGCGTTCTCCTGAGTCACACGTCGGGAAGTACTGTACATGGTACAATCTTCGACTGTCAGAGGACCATAGTGGGTTAAGGGAATGGGGAAAATTCTCCATTATTCCCGCGTGTTCCTGATTTTTTATTGTACTATCTGTTATGTGGAGATGAAAGAAGGGAGGAGCTACAAATACAGTCACATATGGAGTCAATTTGAGATCTAGGACTAGACTTACCTTGTTGTATATTTTGTCAAATGTAAAGGTAACTGTATATCTCACCTGTGTGACCCGAAGAAGAGACAAGGTCACATACCCAGAGATAGCAAGTTGACCAAACTGCTGGCCGATTACCTGGGTGGTAACGGCATTACTTTAATGGTGAGTACTCCAATGTACTTTGTGTAACACCGTCATGTACTTTGTAAACATCGTCATGCTTTGTACTTCGTGTAACACCGTCATGTACTTCGTGTAACACCGTCATATGCTTTGTGTAACACCGTCATGTGCTTTTGTACTTGTGTAACACCGTCATGTACTTCGTGTAACACCGTCATATGCTTTGTGTAACACCGTCATGTGCTTTGTAACATCATGTACTTTGTACTTCGTGTAACACCGTCATGTACTTGTGTAACACCGTCATATGCTTTGTGTAACACCGTCATGTGCTTTGTACTTTGTGTAACACCGTCATGTACTTCGTGTAACACCGTCATGTACTTTGTGTAACACCGTCATGTGCTTTGTGTAACACCGTCACGTGCTTTGTGTAACACCGTCATGTGCTTTGTGTAACACCGTCATGTGCTTTAGTAACACCGTCATGTGCTTTGTGTAACACCGTCATGTGCTTTGTACTTTGTGTAACACCGTCATGTACTTCGTGTAACACCGTCATGTACATTGTACTTTGTGTAACACCGTCATGTGCTTTGTGTAACACCGTCATGTGCTTTGTGTAACACCGTCATGTGCTTTGTGTAACACCGTCATGTACTTTGTGTACTTCGTTTAACACCGTCATGTACTTTGTACTTTGTGTAACACCGTCATATGCTTTGTTTAACACCATCATGTGCTTTGTACTTGTGTAACACCGTCATGTACTTTTGTAACACCGTCATGTACTTTGTACTTTGTTTAACACCGTCATGTACTTCGTGTAACACCGTCATGTGCTTTGTGTAACACCGTCATGTGCTTTGTGTAACACCGTCATGTGTTTGTGTAACACCGTCATGTGCTTGTGTTTGTGTAACACTGTCATGTGCTTTGTGTAACACCGTCATGCTGGTAATCGTCATGTGCTTTGTACTTGTGTAATACCGTCGTACTTCGTGTAACACCGTCATGTACTTTGTACTTTCGTAACACCGTCATGTACTTCGTGTAACACCGTCATGTACTTCGTGTAACACCGTCATGTACTTCGTGTAACACCGTCATGTACTTTGTACTTTGTGTAACACCGTCATGCTTTGCGTAACACCGTAATGTGCTTTATGTAACACCGTCATGTGCTTTGTGTAACACCGTCATGTGCTTGTGTAACACCGTCATGTACTTCGTGTAAAACCGTCATGTACTTGTGTAACACCGTCACTTCGCGTAACACCGTCATACTTTGTAATTTCAGTAACACCGTCATGTACTTTGTGTAACACCGTCATGTACTTTGTACTTTGTGTAACACCGTCATGTACTTCGTGTAACACCGTCATGTACTTCGTGTAACACCGTCATGTGCTTTGTGTAACACCGTCATGTACTTCGTGTAACACAGTCATGTGCTTTGTGTAACACCGTCATGTACTTGTACTTTGTGTAACGACGTCAAATTCGTGTAACACCGTCATGTACTTCGTGTAACACCGTCATGTACTTTGTACTTTGTGTAACACCGTCATGTGTTTGTAACACCGTCATGTGCTTTGTGTAACACCGTCATGTGCTTTGTGTAATAATCGTCATGTACTTCGTGTAACACCGTCATGTACTTTGTGTAACACCGTCATGTGCTTTGTGTAACACCGTCATGCCGTAGGTACACCGTCATGTGCTTCGTGTAACACCGTCATGGTGCTTTGTACTTTGAAAACACCGTCATGTGCTTTGCGTAACACCGTCATGTGCTTTGTGTAACACCGTCATGTGCTTTGTAACACCGTCATGTACTTCGTGTAGCTTCACTGTCATGTACTTTGTACTTTGTGGTAACACCGTCATGTACTTCGTAACACCGTCATGTACTTCGTGTAACACCGTCATGTGCTTGCAGGCAATACCTGTCATAAATTGCAATACAGGCCATGTGTTGTAACACCGTCGTACTGCACTTGTGTAACACCGTCATGTACTTCTGCAACATCGGCCGCTGTACTTCGTGTAACACCGTCATACTTTCAGCTTTGTGTACACCGTCATGCGGCTTTGCGTAACACCGTCATGTATCGTGTAACACCGTCATGTGCTTTGTAACACCGTCATGTTTTGTGTAAGCATCACAGTTTTGTACTTTGTAACATCGTCAGCTTCGTGTAACACCACCGTCATGTACTTTGTGTAACACCGTCGCCAGGCTTTGTGTAACACCGTCACGTGCTTTGTGTAACACCGTCATCATGTGCTTGTGTAACACCGTCATGTGCTTGTGTAACACCGTCATGTGTTGTACTTTGTAACACCAATATCAAGTGTACTTCGTGTAACACCGTCATGTACTTTGTACTTTGTGTAACACCGTCATGTGCTTTGTGTAACACCGTCATGTGCTTTGTGTAACACCGTCATGTAGTCTTGTGTACTCGTTTATCACCGTCATGTACTTTGTACTTTGCAGGTACACCGTCATATGCTTTGTTTACACTGTCACAGCTTGTACTTTGTGTAACACCGCTTTAGTGTATTTGTAAAATTTTGTAATAACGTCATGTGCTTTGTGTAATACCGTCATGCTTTGCGTAATATCATGTGCTTTGTAATTAAAATAATCGTCGCGTAAATTTCGTGTAACACCGTCATAAAATTTGTAATTTCTGTAACACCGTCATTTGTTACTTTCTGTGTAACACCGTCATGTAAATTTCGCGTAACACCGTCGGGGCGCGTACTTTGTGTAACACCGTCATGCATTGCGTAACACCGTCATGTGCTTTGTGTAACACTGTCATGTGCTTTCTGCAATCGGTCACGTGCTTTGTGTAACACCGTCATGTACTTTGTACTTTTGTGTAACACCACTTCGTGTAACACCGTCATGTACTTCGTGTCACCGTCATGTACTTTGTACTTTGTGTAACAATCGTCATGTGCTTTGCAGCACATCACTGCAAAGTTTTGTGTAACACCGTCATGTGCTTTGCGTAACACCTGTCATGCACCTTCGTGTAACACCGTCATGTACTTCGTGTAACACCGTCATGTATGTGTAACACCGTCATGTGCTTTGTGTAACACCGTTCATGTGCTTTGTGTAACACCTTCTGTCATATGCTTCGTGTAACACTGTCATGTACTTCGTGTAATACCTGTTCAAATTTTCGTAATACTAATGCTGTACTTCAAAAATAACGTCATAAGGCTTTGTGTAACACCGTCATGTGTTTTTGTACTCGTGTAACACAGTCATATGCTTGTGTAACACCGTCATGTGCTTGTGTAACATCATACTTGCAGTTTGTAGGCCACCGTCATGTTCCGTGTAACACCGTCATGTACTTTGTACTTTGTAACACCGTCATGTGTTACTTTGTAACACCGTCATGTACTTCGCGTAACACTGTCATGTACTTTGTACTTTGTGTAACACCGTCATGTACTTTGTGTAACACCGTCATGTGCTTTGCGTAACACCGTCATGTGCTTTGTGTAACACCGTCATGTTTTGAAAATACCGCCAAAAGCTTGTGGTGGTCAATCGTCATGTACGCCAGTAATAACGTCATGTACCTTGTACTTTGCAACACCGTCAAATACAGAATTCGTCATGTGCTTTGTAACACCGTCGTGCTTTGTGTAACACCGTCGTGTACTTCGTGTAACACCGTCATGTACTTCGTGTAACACCGTCATGTGCTTTGTAACACCGTCATGTGCTTTGTGTAACACCGTCATGTGTGCTTTGTACTTTGTGTAACACCAACACAGTCAGCAATACCGTCATACTAAATTGTAACACCGTCATGTACTCTTCGTGTAACACTGTCATGTACTGTAACACCGTCATGTACTGTGTAACACCGTCATGTACTTTGTACTTAAAAATTACCGTCATGTGCTTTGCGTAACACCGTAATGTGCTTTATGTAACACCGTCATGTGCTTTGTGTAACACCGTCATGTGCTGTGTAACACCGTCATGGTATCAGTGTAACACCGTCATGTACTTTGTGTAACACCGTCATGTACTTGCGTAACAATTGTCATGTACTTTGTACTTTGTGTAACACTCGTCATGTACTTTGTGTAACACCGTCATGTACTTTGTACTTTGTAACACTGTCATCAGTAACACCGTCATGTACTTCGTGTAACACCGTCATGTGCTTTGTGTAACACCGTCATGTACTTTGTGTAACACTGTCATGTGCTTTATGTAACACCGTCATGTGCTTTTTCGTAACACCGTCATGCGCTTTGTGTAACACCGTTGCGGCTTTGTGTAACACCGTCATGTACCGTGTAACAATCGTCAGCGTAATTCCTTTGTACTTTGTGTAACACCGCGGTGCTTTGCGTAACGACAGCTGCGTGCTTGTACCACCGTCATGTGCTTTGTAAAAATACCGTCAAAATTTGTGTAACACCGTCATGTACTTCGTGTAACACCGTCATGTACTTTGTGTAACACCATCAGCGCTTGTAACACCGTCATGTACTTCGTGTACCGTCATGTACTTCGTGTAACACCGTCATATGCTTTGTGTAACACCGTCATGTTTTTCTTTGTAATTTGCAAAACACTTGCCATAATTTCAAACAGTCGCGCTTTGTAACACCGTCATGTGCTTTGAAAATATCATGTACTTTGTACTGTACTAATCGTCATGTACTTCGTGTAACACCGTCATATGCTTTGTGTAACACCGTCATGTGCTTTGTACTTTGTGTACCACCGTCGCGTACTTCGTAACACCTGTCATAATTTCCGTGGTAACACTGTCATACGCTTTGGTGTAACACCGGCCGTCTGTGTAACACCGTCGCGTTTTGTGTAACACCGGTTACGTATTGCTAGTTTACTAGTCTTAGGTAAAAGTTTACTTAGTCTTAGGTAAAAGTTTACTAGTCTTAGGTAAAAGTTTACTAGACTTATGTAAAGTATTTTCGTCTTAGGTAAAAGTTTAATAAGTCTTATGTAAGTTTAATAGCCTTAGGTAAAAGTTTACTAGCCTAGGTGCTTAATTAGTCTTAAAGTTTACTAGCCTAGGTAAAAGTTTACTAGCTCTTAGGTAAAAGTTTACTAGTCTTAGGTAAAAGGGGGGGGGGAAAGTTTTACTAGCCTTAGGTAAAGGCTACTTGGGGGGGAAGTGGGGGGGACTTTAGGTAAAAGTTTACTAGCCTTAAGGTGGGGGGGAAAAGTTTTACTAGTCTTAGGTAAAAGTTTATTGTCTTGTAGGTAAAAGTTTACTAGTACTATGTGTAAAGCTTTCTAATGTTCTAGGTAAAAGCTTAACTTAGTCTTATGTAAGTTTACTAGCCTTAGGTAAAAGTTTACTAGCCTTAGGTAAAAGTTTACTAGTCTTAGGTAAAAGTTTACTAGCCTAGGTAAAAGTTTACTAGTCTTAGGTAAAAGTTTACTAGTCTTAGGTAAAAGTTTACTAGCCTTAGGTAATAGTTTACTAGCCTTAGGTAAAAGTTTACTTGTCTTAGGTAAAAGTTTACTTTCTAGCCTTAGGTAAAGTTTTCTGTCTTTAGGTAAAGCTTACTAGTCTTTAGGTAAAAGTTTTACTTAGTCTTAGGTAAAAGCCATGGTCTTAGGTAAAGTTTACTAGTCTTAGGTAAAAGTTTACTAGCCTTAGGTAAAAGTTTACTAGTCTTAGGTAAAAGTTTACTAGCCTTAGGTAAAAACAAATTTTTTTTTGAGAATACAATATTAAAAGTAATTTAATTATTTTTTCTTTGATAGCGTCAATATATATCTTTTGAATTATATTTCTTAATCCACTGTTTATGTGTATGAAACAATACTTCATAAATAATTGAATTATTGAATCAATACCAAGTTTATTTCTTACTAAGCGATACACTTTAGAATGAAAAGCGTTCTCCTGAGTCACACGTCGGGACGTACTGTATTACGGTACAATCTTCGACTGTCTGTGAGGACCATGGGAAGGGTTAAGGGAATGGGGGAAAATTCCCTCCATTATTCCCGTGGTGCCTCGATTTTTTATTGCACTACCCGTTATGGGTGGAGATGAAAGAAGGGAGGAGCTACAAATACAGTCACATATGGAGTCAATTTGAGATCTAGGACTAATTTACCTGTTGTATATTTATTTCAAATGTAAAGGTAACTGTATATCTCACCTGTGTGACCCGAAGAAGAGACAAGGTCACATACCTTACAGAGATAGCAAGTTGACCAAACTGCTGGCCGACAGCCTGGGTGGTAACGGCATTACTTTAATGGTGAGTACTCCAATGTACTTTGTGTAACACCGTCATGTACTTTGTGTAACATCGTCATGTACTTTGTACTTCGTGTAACACCGTCATGTACTTCGTGTAACACCGTCATATGCTTTGTGTAACACCGTCATGTGCTTTGTACTTTGTGTAACACCGTCATGTACTTCGTGTAACACCGTCATATGCTTTGTGTAACACCGTCATGTGCTTTGTGTAACATCATCATGTACTTTGTACTTCGTGTAACACCGTCATGTACTTCGTGTAACACCGTCATATGCTTTGTGTAACACCGTCATGTGCTTTGTACTTTGTGTAACACCGTCATGTACTTCGTGTAACACCGTCATGTACTTTGTGTAACACCGTCATGTGCTTTGTGTAACACCGTCACGTGCTTTGTGTAACACCGTCATGTGCTTTGTGTAACACCGTCATGTGCTTTAGTAACACCGTCATGTGCTTTGTGTAACACCGTCATGTGCTTTGTACTTTGTGTAACACCGTCATGTACTTCGTGTAACACCGTCATGTACATTGTACTTTGTGTAACACCGTCATGTGCTTTGTGTAACACCGTCATGTGCTTTGTGTAACACCGTCATGTGCTTTGTGTAACACCGTCATGTACTTTGTGTACTTCGTTTAACACCGTCATGTACTTTGTACTTTGTGTAACACCGTCATATGCTTTGTTTAACACCATCATGTGCTTTGTACTTTGTGTAACACCGTCATGTACTTTGTGTAACACCGTCATGTACTTTGTACTTTGTTTAACACCGTCATGTACTTCGTGTAACACCGTCATGTGCTTTGTGTAACACCGTCATGTGCTTTGTGTAACACCGTCATGTGCTTTGTGTAACACCGTCATGTGCTTTGTGCTTTGTGTAACACCGTCATGTGCTTTGTGTAACACCGTCATGTGCTTTGTGTAACACCGTCATGTGCTTTGTACTTTGTAACACCGTCATGTAAATTTCCCAAAACAATCGTCATGTACTTTGTACTTTGTGTAACACCGTCATGTACTTCGTGTAACACCGTCATGTACTTCGTGTAACACCGTCATGTACTTCGTGTAACACCGTCATGTACTTTGTACTTTGTGTAACACCGTCATGTGCTTTGCGTAACACCGTAATGTGCTTTATGTAACACCGTCATGTGCTTTGTGTAACACCGTCATGTGCTTTGTGTAACACCGTCATGTACTTCGTGTAAAACCGTCATGTACTTTGTGTAACACCGTCATGTACTTCGCGTAACACCGTCATGTACTTTGTACTTTGTGTAACACCGTCATGTACTTTGTGTAACACCGTCATGTACTTTGTACTTTGTGTAACACCGTCATGTACTTCGTGTAACACCGTCATGTACTTCGTGTAACACCGTCATGTGCTTTGTGTAACACCGTCATGTACTTCGTGTAACACAGTCATGTGCTTTGTGTAACACCGTCATGTACTTTGTACTTTGTGTAACACCGTCATGTACTTCGTGTAACACCGTCATGTACTTCGTGTAACACCGTCATGTACTTTGTACTTTGTGTAACACCGTCATGTGCTTTGCGTAACACCGTCATGTGCTTTGTGTAACACCGTCATGTGCTTTGTGTAACACCGTCATGTACTTCGTGTAACACCGTCATGTACTTTGTGTAACACCGTCATGTGCTTTGTGTAACACCGTCATGTGCTTTGTGTAACACCGTCATGTGCTTTGTGTAACACCGTCATGTGCTTTGTGTAACACCGTCATGTGCTTTGTGTAACACCGTCATGTGCTTTGTGTAACACCGTCATGTACTTCGTGTAACACCGTCATGTACTTTGTACTTTGTGTAACACCGTCATGTACTTCGTGTAACACCGTCATGTACTTCGTGTAACACCGTCAGCGTGCTTTGCGTAACACCGTCATGTACTTCGTGTAACACAGTCATGTGCTTCTGTAACACCGTCATGTACTTTTGTACTTCGTGTAACACCGTCATGTACTTCGTGTAACACCGTCATGTACTTCGTGCACACTGTCATGTACTTTGTACTTTGAAAATAATCGGCCATGTGCTTTGCGTAACACCGTCACTTCGTGTAATGTCATGCTTGTGTACACCGTCATATGCTTTGTGTAACACCGTCATGTGCTTTGTACTTTGTGTAACACCGTTGTCATGTACTTCGTGTAACACCGTCATGGTTTTTGTACACCGTCATGTGCTTTGTGTAACACCGTCACGTGCTTTGTGTAACATTCGTCATGTGCTTTGTGTAACACCGTCATGTGCTTTGTGTAACACCGTCATGTGCTTTGTAAAAAAAAAAAAAACTTTGTGTAACACCGTCAGCGTACTTCGTGTAACACCGTCATGTACTTTGTACTTTGTGTAACACCGTCATGTGCTTTTGTGTAACACCGTCATGTGCTTTGCGTAACACCGTCATGTACTCTCAGTACTTCGTTTAACACCGTCATGTACTTTGTACTTTGTAACACCGCCATATGCTTTGTTTAACACCGTCATGTGCTTTGTACTTTGTGTAACACCGTCATGTACTTTGTACTTTGTGTAACACCGTCATGTGCTTTGTGTAACACCGTCATGTGCTTTGTGTAACACCGTCATGTGCTTTGTACTTTGTGTAACACTGTCGCATTCAACACCGTCATGGCTTTGTACTTTTGTGTAACACCGTCATTTGTTACTTTGTGTAACACCGTCATGTACTTCGCGTAACACCGTCATGTACTTTGTGTAACACCGTCATGTGCATTGCGTAACACCGTCATGTGCTTTGTGTAACACCGTCATGTGCTTTCTGTAACACCGTCACGTGCTTTGTGTAACACCATCATGTACTTTGCACTTGGTGTAACACCGTCATGTACTCTTCGTATGTAACATCGTCATGTACTTCGTGTAACACCGTCATGTACTTTGTACTTTGTGTAACACCGTCATGTGCTTTATGTAACACATTGTTAGGTGTTTTGTGTAACACCGTCATGTTCTTTTTGTAACACCGTCATGTACTTCGTGTAACACTGTCATGTACTCGTGTAACACTCGTCATGTACCTTTTCGTGTAACACCGTCATATGTGCTTGTGTAACACTGTGGTTGGTGTAACACCGTCATATGTTGGTAACACCACCATGTACTTCAATACACGTCTTGTACCCTGGGTACGACTGTCATGTACCAGGTAACAATTGCTCATAGTTGTGTAGCAACACCTTGTCATGTGCCATTCGTATTCGTGTAACACAGTCATATGCTTTGTGTTATACCGTCATGTGCTTTGTGTAACATTATCATGTACTTTGTATTTCGTGTAACACCGTCATGTCCTTCGTGTAACACCGTCATGTACTTTGTACTTTGTGTAACACCGTCATGTGTTACTTTGTGTAACACCGTCATGTACTTTGTGTAACACCGTCATGTACTTTGTACTTTGTGTAACACCGTCAGGCGTACTTTGTAACGCATTCGTTGTGCTTTAGTAACACCGTCATGTGCTTTGTGTAACACCGTCATGTGCTTTGTGTAACACCGTCATGTGCTTTGTGTAACACCGTCATGTACTTTGTGTAACACCGTCATGTACTTGTATTGTGTAACACAGTCATGTGCTTTGGTAATAACACCGTATGTGCTTTGTGTAACACCGTCATGTGGTGTGGAACACCGTATCGTCTCGTAACACCGTCATGTACTTCGTGTAACACCGTCATGTGCTTTGTCCGTAACACCGTCAGCGTGCTTAGTGTAACACCGTCAGTTAAAAACTTTGTACTTTGTGGTAACACCGTCATGTACTTCAGTAACACCGTCAGGTAATTTGTACTCTTTGTGTAACACCGTCATGTACTTCGTGTAACACCGTCATGTACTGTGTAACACCGTCATGTACTTCGTGTAACACCGTCATGTTACTTTGTACTTTGTGTAATATCGTCATGTGCTTTAAGGGATCATCGTACAGCTTTTTATAACACCGTCATGTGCTTTGTGTAACACCGTCATATAAGCTTTGTGTAACACCGTCATGTACTTCGTGTAACACCGTCATGTACTTTGTGTAACACCTCGTCATGTATGGTAACACCGTCATGTACTTAAATTTTGTGTAACAATCGTCATGTACTTTGTAACACCAAATACTTTGGTACTTTATAATGCAATGTCATGTACTTTGTTGTTTAACACCGTCATGTACATTTGTGTAACACCGTCATGTGCTTTGTGTAACACCGTCATGTACTTTGTGTAACACCGTTGTGTTTGGTAACACCGTCATGCCAGTAACACCGTTGGTTGTAACACCGTCACGTGGTTTGTGTAACACCGTTCGCGTACTTCGTGTAACAATCGTCACGTACTTTGTACTTTGTAACACCGTCATGTGCTTTATGTAGCCAATATGTGCTTTGTGTAACACCGTCATGTGCTTTGTGTAACACCGTCATGCCTCGTGTACACGTCATACTTCAGTAACACCGTCATGTACTTTGTGTAACACCGTCATGTTTGTGTAACACCGTTTCGGTATTTGTGTAATAATCGTCATGTACTTTTGTAACACGTAGAGTTTGTAAACAATCGTCGTGTTGGTATTTCAGTAACACCGTCATACTTCGTGTAACACAGTCATATGCTTTGTGCCCAACACCGTCATGTGCTTTGTGTAACATTATCATGTACTTTGTACTTCGTGTAACACCGTCATGTACTTCGTATAACACTGTCATATGCTTTGTGTAACACCGTCATGTGCTTTGTACTTTGTGTAACACCGTCATGTACTTCGTGTAACACCGTCACTGCTTCGTGTAACACCGTCATGTGCTTTGTGTAACACCGTCATGTGCTTTGTGTAACACCGTCATGTGCTTTGTGTAACACCGTCATGTACTTTGTGTAACACCGTCATGTGCTTTGTGTAACACCGTCATGTGCTTTGTGTAACACCGTGGCATGTGCTTTGTGTAACACCGTCATGTACCTTAGTTGTACTTCGTTTAACACCGTCATGTACTTTGTACTTTGTGTAACACCGTCTTATAAGCATTGTGTAACACCGTCATGTGCTTTGTACTTGTGTAACACCAGTCATGTACTTTGTGTAACACCGTCATGTACTTGTGTAACACCGTCATGTGCTTCGTGTAACAAATATCGTCATGTGCTTTGTGTAACACCGTCATGTGCTTTGTGTAACACCGTCATGTGCTTTGTGTAACACCGTCATGTGCTTTGTACTTTGTGTAACACCGTCATGTACTTCGTGTAACACCGTCATGTACTTTGTACTTTGTGTAACACCGTCATGTACTTCGTGTAACACCGTCATGTACTTCGTGTAACACCGTCATGTACTTTGTACTTTGTGTAACACCGTCATGTGCTTCGCGTAACACCGTCATGTGCTTTGTGTTATACCGTCATGTGCTTTGTGTAACACCGTCATGTGCTTTGTGTAACACCGTCATGTACTTCGTGTAACACCGTCATGTACTTTGTGTAACACCGTCATGTACTTTGTACTTTGTGTAACACCGTCATGTGTTACTTTGTGTAACACCGTCATGTACTTCGTGTAACACCGTCATGTACTTTGTACTTTGTGTAACACCGTCATGTACTTTGTACTTTGAGTAACACCGTCATGTACTTCGTGTAACACCGTCATGTACTTCGTACTTTGTAACACCGTCATGTACTTTGTACTTTGTGTAACACCGTCATGTGCTTCGCGTAACACCGTCATGTGCTTTGTGTTATACCGTCATGTGCTTTGTAACACCGTCGTGTAACACTGTCATGTACTTCGTGTAACACCGTCATGTACTTTGTGTAACACCGTCATGTGTACTTTGTACTTTGTGTAACACCGTCATGTGTTACTTTGTTTGTACACCTCACCGTCATGTACTTTGTAGGTTTGTAACACCGTCATACTTTCGTACTTGTGTAATCGTCATGTACTTTGTGTAACACCGTCATGTACTTTGTACTTTGTGTAACACCGTCATGTACTTCGTGTAACACCGTCATGTACTTCGTGTAACACCGTCATGTGCTTTGTGTAACACCGTCATGTACTTTGTGTAACACCGTCATGTACTTTGTACTTTGTGTAACACCGTCATGTACTTCGTGTAACACCGTCATGTACTTCGTGTAACACCGTCATGTACTTTATACTTTGTGTAACACCGTCATGTGCTTTGCGTAACACCGTCATGTGCTTTGTGTAACACCGTCATGTGCTTTGTGTAACACCGTCATGTACTTCGTGTAACACCGTCATGTACTTTGTGTAACACCGTCATGTGCTTTGTGTAACACCGTCATGTACTTCGTGTAACACCGTCATGTACTTCGTGTAACACCGTCATATGCTTTGTGTAACACCGTCATGTGCTTTGTACTTTGTGTAACACCGTCATGTACTTCGTGTAACACAGTCATATGCTTTGTGTAACACCGTCATGTGCTTTGTGTAACATTATCATGTACTTTGTACTTCGTGTAACACCGTCATGTACTTCGTGTAACACCGTCATATGCTTTGTGTAACACCGTCATGTGCTTTGTACTTTGTGTAACACCGTCATGTACTTCGTGTAACACCGTCATGTACTTCGTGTAACACCGTCATGTGCTTTGTGTAACACCGTCATGTGCTTTGTGTAACACCGTCATGTGCTTTGTGTAACACCGTCATGTGCTTTGTGTAACACCGTCATGTGCTTTGTGTAACACCGTCATGTGCTTTGTGTAACACCGTCATGTGCTTTGTGTAACACCGTCATGTACTTTGTGTACTTCGTTTAACACCGTCATGTACTTTGTACTTTGTGTAACACCGTCATATGCTTTGTGTAACACCGTCATGTGCTTTGTACTTTGTGTAACACCGTCATGTACTTTGTGTAACACCGTCATGTACTTCGTGTAACACCGTCATGTACTTCGTGTAACACCGTCATGTGCTTTGTGTAACACCGTCATGTGCTTTGTGTAACACGATCATGTGCTTTGTGTAACACCGTCATGTGCTTTGTACTTTGTGTAACACCGTCATGTACTTCGTGTAGCACCGTCATGTACTTTGTACTTTGTGTAACACCGTCATGTACTTCGTGTAACACCGTCATGTACTTCGTGTAACACCGTCATGTACTTTGTACTTTGTGTAACACCGTCATGTGCTTCGCGTAACACCGTCATGTGCTTTGTGTTATACCGTCATGTGCTTTGTGTAACACCGTCATGTGCTTTGTGTAACACCGTCATGTACTTCGTGTAACACCGTCATGTACTTCGTGTAACACCGTCATGTACTTCGTGTAACACCGTCATGTGCTTTGTGTAACACCGTCATGTGCTTTGTGTAACACGATCATGTGCTTTGTGTAACACCGTCATGTGCTTTGTACTTTGTGTAACACCGTCATGTACTTCGTGTAGCACCGTCATGTACTTTGTACTTTGTGTAACACCGTCATGTACTTCGTGTAACACCGTCATGTACTTCGTGTAACACCGTCATGTACTTTGTACTTTGTGTAACACCGTCATGTGCTTCGCGTAACACCGTCATGTGCTTTGTGTTATACCGTCATGTGCTTTGTGTAACACCGTCATGTGCTTTGTGTAACACCGTCATGTACTTCGTGTAACACCGTCATGTACTTTGTGTAACACCGTCATGTACTTTGTACTTTGTGTAACACCGTCATGTGTTACTTTGTGTAACACCGTCATGTACTTCGTGTAACACCGTCATGTACTTTGTACTTTGTGTAACACCGTCATGTACTTTGTACTTTGTGTAACACCGTCATGTACTTCGTGTAACACCGTCATGTACTTCGTGTAACACCGTCATGTACTTTGTACTTTGTGTAACACCGTCATGTGCTTCGCGTAACACCGTCATGTGCTTTGTGTTATACCGTCATGTGCTTTGTGTAACACCGTCATGTGCTTTGTGTAACACCGTCATGTACTTCGTGTAACACCGTCATGTACTTTGTGTAACACCGTCATGTACTTTGTACTTTGTGTAACACCGTCATGTAATACTTTGTGTAACACCGTCATGTACTTCGTGTAACACTGTCATGTACTTTTTGTACTTTGTGTAACACCGTCATGTACTTTGTACTTTGTGTAACACCGTCATGTACTTTGTAACTTTGTGTAACACCGTCATGTACTTTGTACTTGTGTAACACCGTCATGTACTTCGTGTAACACCGTCATGTACTTCGTGTAACACCGTCATGTGCTTTGTGTAACACCGTCATGTACTTTGTGTAACACCGTCATGTGCTTTGTGTAACACCGTCATGTACTTTTCGTCATGTACTTTGTGTAACACCGTCATGTGCTTTGTGTAACACCGTCGTGCTTTGAAAATCGTCATGTACTTCGTGTAACACCGTCATGTACTTTGTGTAACACCATGTGCTTTTTGTGTAACACCGTGCTTTGTGTAACACCGTCATGTGACACTTAGATGTGTAACACCGTCATATGCTGAAAATTCGTCATGTACTTCTGTGTAACACCGTCATGTACTTTGTAAATAATCTTTGTGTAACACCGTCATGTACTTCGTGTAACACCGTCAATGTGTACTATCGTGTAACACCGTCATAGGTGCTTTGTGTAACACCGTCATGTACTTTGTACTTCGTGTAACACCGTCATGTACTTCGTGTAACACAAAGTCATGCTTTAACACCGTCATGTGCTTTGTGTAACACCGTCATGTACTTTGTACTTTGTGTAACACCGTCATGTACTTCTCGTGTAACACCGTTTATGTTTGTAATAATGTCATGTGTTTGCATTTTTGTGTGTCATGTACTTCGTGTAACACTGTCATGTACTTTGTGTAACACCGTCATGTGCTTTGTGTAACACCGTCATGTGCTGAAATTCATGTTTTGTGTAACACCGTCATGTGCTTTGTGTAACACCGTCATGTGCTTTGTGTAACACCGTCATGTGCTTTGTGTAACACCGTCATGTGCTTTGTGTAACACCTGTCATGTACTTTGTGTACTTCGTTGTAACACCGTCATGTATTTTGTAGTTTGTGTAACACCGTCATATGCTTTGTAACACTCGTCATGTGCTGTGTACTTTGTGTAATTAACCGTCAACGGTACTTTGTGTAACAATCGTCATGTACTTCGTGTACCAATCGTCATGTACTTCGTGTAACACCGTCATGTGCTTTGTGTAACACCGTCATGTGCTTTGTGTAACACGATCATGTGCTTTGTGCAATACCGTCAGCGTGCTTTGAACTTTGCAGTAACACCGTCATGTACTTCGTGTAGCAATTGTCATGTACTTTGTACTTTGTGTAACACCGTCATGTACTTCGTGTAACACCGTCATGTACTTCGTGTAACACCGTCTAAGTGTATCTTGTATTTTGTGCATCACCGTCATGTGCTTCATGTAACACCGTCAAGTGTGCTTTGTAAGTTACCACCGTCATGCGCTTTGTGTAACACCGTCATGTAACACCCCCTTGTGTAACACCGCTTCAATTGTGTAACACCGTCATGTTACTTTGTGTTAACACCGTCATGTACTTTGTACTTTGTGTAACACTGTCAGGGTGTTTTTAAAGATCAACATGTAATTTCGTGTAAATGACTGCCATAATACTTGTACTGTGGTAACACCGTCATACTTTGTACTTTGTGTAACACCGTCATGTACCTCGTGTAACACCGTCATGTACTTCGTGTAACAATCGTCATGTACTTTGTACTTTGTGTAAACACCGTCATGTGCTTCGCGTAAAACCGTCATGTGCTTTGTGTTATACCGTCATGTGCTTTGTGTAACACCGTCATGTGCTTTGTGTAACACCGTCATGTACTTCGTGTAACACCGTCATGTAATGTAACACCGTCATGTACTTTGTACTTTGTGTAACACCGTCATGTGTTACTTTGTGTAACACTGCCATGTACTTCGTGTAATATCGTCATGTACTTTGTACCTTGTGTAACACCGTCATGTACTTTGTACTTTGTGTAACACCGTCATGTACTTTGTGTAACACCAAAGGCCATGTAACTGCTGTACTTTATATGTAACACCGCCATGTACTTCGTGTAACACCGTCATGTACTTCGTGTAACATCGTCATGTGCTTTGTGAAACACCCGTCATGTACTTCGTGTAACACCGTCATGTGCTTTGTGTAACAATCGTCATGTAATGGTAATTTGAAAATCATCGTCATGTACTTCGTGTAACAATCGTCATGTACTTCGTGTAACACCGTCATGTACTTTACATCTTCGTAAAATACCTGCCATAAAGCTTTGTGTAACAACGTCATGTGCTTTGTAACACCGTCATGTGCTTTGTGTAACACCGTCATGTGCTTTGTGTAACACCGACATGTACTTTGTGTAACACCGTCATGTACTTTGTACTATGTGTAACACCGTCATGTGCTTTGCGTAACACCGTCATGTGCTTTGTGTAACACCGTCATGTGCTTTGTGTAACACCGTCATGTGCTTTGTGTAACACCGTCACCGTGTACTTCGTGTAACACCGTCATAAAGCTTCGTGTAACACCGTCATGTGCTTTGTGTAACACCGTCATGTGCTTTGTGTAACACCGTCATGTACTTTGTGTAACACCGTCATGTGCTTTGTGTAACACCGTCATGTGCTTTGTGTAACACCGTCATGTGCTTTGTGTAACACCGTCATGTGCTTTGTGTAACACCGTCATGTACTTCGTGTAACACCGTCATGTACTTTGTGTAACACCGTCATGTGCTTTGTGTAACACCGTCATGTCCTTCGTGTAACACCGTCATGTACTTTGTGTAACACCGTCATGTACTTTGTACTTTGTGTAACACCGTCATGTGCTTTGCGTAACACCGTCATGTGCTTTGTGTAACACCGTCATGTGCTTTGTGTAACACCGTCACGTGCTTTGTGTAACACCGTCATGTACTTCGTGTAACACCGTCATGTGCTTTGTGTAACACCGTCATGTGCTTTGTGTAACACCGTCATGTACTTCGTGTAACACCGTCATGTACTTCGTGTAACACCGTCATGTACTTTGTGTAACACCGTCATGTGCTTTGTGTAACACCGTCATGTGCTTTGTGTAACACCGTCATATGCTTCGTGTAACACCGTCATGTACTTCGTGTAACACCGTCATGTACTTCGTGTAACACCGTCATGTGCTTCGTGTAACACCGTCATGTACTTCGTGTAACACCGTCATGTACTTCGTGTAACACCGTCATGTAATTAACTGGTGTATAGATCAACTGGCATCATTTAGTGCCGTCGTTAGACAGAAATAAGATGATGTGTTATGAAATAGTCATTGCTTTATATACAGTCACACTACAATGGTGAGCAGAGAGAAACCGACATGAGTTTCCATCATTAAACTGGGTGGGCATTTTTTTGTGGTTTGCGAGGGTGAACACAGTTCCATTCGGGCTACTGGAACAAAATATTAGGACCTTTAGAAAAATAAAACGGGATATTTAAAAGGGTATAAAGGTTTTTTTTTTTGTAGGGGAAATATTGGGTTTAGGTCAGCCCCTCTCTACTCAGGGCCCCTAGACTCATGCCCTTTGCATCCAACGCTGAATCCACCTTTGAAGGTCTGTCATGAAACATTTATTAGCCGCTACTCTGAATAAAACTGTGATCCGAAGAATGGTTCCGGCCTATCATAAATTGACTCCCAGCCTTGATAATTCCTCTAATATTATAAATATCGTTTGTTGACAACTGAGCTAATTTGCCTGCCTATGTTTACCACCATACAGATTGCCTGCATCACACCAGCGTCATCGAACGTCACGGAGACCATGAACACACTTCGATACGCCAGCCGAGCCAAGAAAATCAAAACCAAACCGACAATCAAAATGGTGAGTGAATCAGTCTATTAGCAGACGACCTTTCACCTGAATTCTCTGTACCCTGCACAACCTTTACTTATTGATGGACCATAGTTCAACTTTGAGATTAACTTGAAAAATTCAATATAATTATATGGATCTATTTATTTTATGTTATTAGAACTATTATATATATATATATATATATATATATATATATATATATATATAGATATCGAATCCCGACGCAGGCAAGAGGCCATTAATTTTAAACAGGAAACGGTATTCTTACTTTTGATGAATAGCAGACATGAGACCGAAAATATGTATATAGCTTATTCTTTTTCTTGATGGTTTTTGATGTATGTATATATATATATATATATATATATATATATATATATATATATATATATATATGTATATATAAGGGTGGCTCACTTTATAATGGAAAAAAATTGATTTTTTATCATGAGCATTTTAGTTTTCTGGTTCACTGGGATTTAAAACGTATATACCAAATCTCACACCATTTGGGCTCCTATAAATACTGCCTCAGTGCACTTGTTATCTCGTGTTTTATGGTATTTGGCAGTTGCACTAAATAAAAATTTTGCAAGATTTAAAATACTGTTTTTTTTTAGAAACAAAGAACTTTTATATTAGACAGTATGAATTAAACAGTAAAATAATACTAGTTACATGACACATTAACCTGACTATATTGCAGAGTAGTTCTAAGTACGCCATTCAAAAATACACTTTAAAAGTTTTTTAGTCTGTGCTTTCTGAGTCCCGAAGGTCTTCAAGTTGCGATCTCTTCAGCACAGTTGATTTTTTTGCATCATGAAACTCTTTGCGATGCTGTTCAACAATTTGGAGCAAGTACTGCTTTTCCTTCTCTGATTTGGTGACAGCTGAGTTGAGTGATGGCGCCAGTGCAATTCCCCGCTCGGCACAGTCATTGACAGCTTTCAAGGAAGAGACCACTGCTGTTGCCTTCTGAAAGGATGCAAAGATACCAAATTCTGCAATTGATCTGTTTTCATGCTTAGTCAGCTTGAATTGATGACGGAAGAGATAAATCTTCATGATATAGCTCATTTTAGACATCCACATTGCATGGTGATAAGCTCCTGGAACACGAAAACGCACCCCACATTGGGGGGGGGGAGAATTTATCCCAGGAAGATAAGATTCAGAGTCGGAAACTCTTTGTAATCTTCACGTGGCAAATATCTTCAGTTGTCTTTCATTTGCAGAATATTTGAACAAAATGTGATGAGTTCTTCTTTTAATGGCTTCAGATTTCGCTCCAGTCGAACATCTTGGCATATGCTAAATTCTGCCTGTCTTATTTTTGGTCAAAACGTCTTAAAGCGCTTGAATAGCAGCATAAACGGTCCAGTTGTACTACCCCCAAATGTCTTATTGAATACGGCTGTGTCTGTAAACATACCAATGGCCAGTAGGCTAAATTAGGGGAAGTACCTAGCTCAATAAACATTGGCATGTCCACTGGACAGTATACAAGCAAAGAAATAGGTCATGAAAAAATAGTACCAACTGACAGTCAGACGGCTGTGTTTGTAAACATACCATTGGCCAGTAGGCTCAATTAGGAGAAGTAGCTAGCTAAATAAACAGGAGTTATGTCAAAATCTATGCCAGTTAAATGAACAACACTTTTCAACCTAGTAGTAATAACTAAATGAATATTTATATAGCCGCAACATTTGATCTTATAACACTTGATTTTTATAACTAAATTGAAATGCACTGGTGAAGCTGGCTGTTTATATGAAAATCAAAACTTCTAGAGATTTCTAGAATTTCCTGGAACCTTCTCAAGTTTTCCACGTTTTTAAAAAGCTTCCAGAACCTTCTAGAGTTTTCATAGAACCTTTCAGAACCTTCTAGAGTTGTACAGATTTTTTGTAAAACTTTCCAGAACCTGCTAGCATTTCTGTGTGCTTTATATACACATGCTCACATTCAAAATTAATTCCAAATGATTTAAAAATTCAGCGTCGATGAGGCAGTACTAAAAAAGTCATATTTTCATGAAATTTTTTCTGTGCTGTTTTGAAGTCAAAGGAAAACAAAAAACAAATGCTCCAAAAAATTTCACAAAAAGTTATTTTGGGCCACTATAAGATATATATATATATATATATATATATATATATATATATATATATATATATATAGAGAGAGAGAGAGAGAGAGAGAGAGAGAGAGAGAGATTGGTAAGGAAGTTACAAAGTGCAGTTGTTTACGTTCATTATCCACAGGATCCTAGAGAGAAGTTGATTGTGTCATTGAAGAAAGAAACCAAAATATTACGCCAGGAGAACCACTACCTCAGACAGCAGGTCTATAAATAGAATTATTATTAATTTTAAATAAATCAACTCTTAGATTTTAATTTGATACTCACCCATTCCTGAAAATAGTTAATACATCATATTTTACGTCCTGTTTTATTCTTTTTTTACAATTTTATACATCACTAGCTGTACACTGCAAAAACCTTTGCATATAGTTATATCCCCTTAGGCTTGATCGGTATGCTAGGTTATTTTTTGGTTTTGGGCAGATGCAATTTTTTCATGATTGTATTTTAAACTGGAATACTGTTGTCATAATTCTTTACTTTCGATTTAACGCAGAACCCAAATCACTTATATATATATATATATATATATATATATATATATATATATATATATATATATAATATTTTTTTAAAAAAAAAAGATATAAGTGACGAGTTCAGTCCTCACTGAGGACCAAGGGCATTATCCTGGTCCTGGTGAAAGCCCCCCACCCTCACCACCCAAGCCCACACTAAATTAATTGGGCACCTGGCTTTAGTTGGGGGTGAGTACATGCGGATGTGCATTGTCCTAGACACACAATCCCTTTAATATTACAAAATCGATGGCTTCAGAAACAGATTAACTCTAACTCTTAACTTCTGGGCCCGAAAGGGCTGAGAGAGTTTTCATTTACTTTTTATAACAAGTATTGGTATGTCTCCCGACAGCTCGATTTTCCCGCCAAGCCCAGAGGTCAACTGCAAAGAGAAAACGACGAGAAGTTCCACCAGTTTATGAAGGAGCAACATCAGAAGGAGACCGGACTGTATGACATGTTACAGGAGTACATGATTGAAAACGAGGCTCTCAGGTAATTGGACCAATTTGTTTCGTTGTTTGTTTTTCAAGAGTTAAATCTGATATGCAATAGTTTTCAGCATTTTTTTTTTAATTTATTCTGGGTATTAGTTACAGTTTACATGGGATCATTCATATTGTGACAGTTTTACATGGGATCATTCATATTGTGACAGGTTTACATGGGATCATTCCTATTGTGACAGTTTTACATGGGATCATTCATATTGTGACAGTTTTACATGGGATCAATCATATTGTGACAGTTTTACATGGGATCATTCATACTGTGACAGTTTTACATGGGATCAATCATATTGTGACAGTTTTACATGGGATCAATCATATTGTGACAGTTTTACATGGGATCATTCATATTGTGACAGTTTTACATGGGATCATTCATATTGTGACAGTTTTACATGGGATCAATCATATTGTGACAGTTTTACATGGGATCAATCATATTGTGACAGTTTTACATGGGATCATTCATATTGTGACAGTTTTACATGGGATCAATCATATTGTGACAGTTTTACATGGGATCAATCATATTGTGACAGTTTTACATGGGATCATTCATATTGTGACATTCATATTGTGACAGTTTTACATGGGATCAATCATATTGTGAGTTTTTACATGGGATCATTCATACTGTGACAGTTTTACATGGGATCAATCATATTGTGACAGTTTTACATGGGATCAATCATATTGTGACAGTTTTACATGGGATCATTCATATTGTGACATTCATATTGTGACAGTTTTACATGGGATCAATCATATTGTGACAGTTTTACATGGGATCAATCATATTGTGACAGTTTTACACGGGATCAATCATATTGTGACAGTTTTACACGGGATCATTCATATTGTGACAGTTTTACATGGGATCAATCATATTGTGACAGTTTTACATGGGATCATTCATATTGTGACAGTTTTACATGGGATCATTCATATTGTGACAGTTTTACATGGGATCATTCATACTGTGACAGTTTTACACGGGATCAATCATATTGTGACAGTTTTACATGGGATCAATCATATTGTGACAGTTTTACATGGGATCATTCATATTGTGACAGTTTTACATGGGATCATTCATATTGTGACAGTTTTACATGGTTTATGTGTCGGCAAATGTGCAATGAAAAAAAAAGCAAAGAAAAAGAAAATAATGTGCATGTGCTGGTGTATTCAATGATAACAAGCAAACGAACACACACATACACACACACACATAAACACATAAACACATACACACATTCATACACACACAAATACACACATACTCACAAACATACACACATACTCACATACACACATACACACACATAGACACATTCATACACACACACATACACATATACTCACACACATACACACATACTCACACACATACACACATACACACACATACACACACATATAAACACATACCACACATACACACACATGCTCACATACACACACACATACTAACATACACACATACACACACACATACACACATACCACACATACTAGAGACTCACACAGGTGCCACACATGCTTCTTGGCCAAATTAAGCCTTTTCAAAACTCATGGCAATCAATACGTAACAATAAAATAAATCCTTGGGTTTATACGGAGGGGACGGGTGGTCGAGCGATTTAGAGCGCTCGACTGTCCCCATGTCCACCCAGCTTTAAATGGGTACCTGACTTTAGTTGGGGAGGTAAAGGCGGCTGGGTGATGTGCTAACCACACAATCCCTTCATCTGCCGAGGTTATAGAAACAGATGAATTCTACACTTCATCTGCCTCGATGAGTTCTTTGGGGCTTAATTAAGGGTACTTTACTTGAATAATCCACTTTGCCCCCACCCCGTCGACCAACCACTAACACACTCAAACACACCACAGGGATGTGTGCCCTTACTGAAACAGGATGGACACAGATACATCGTTTGACTTGTCAGATTTCTTGAGATCCCCTATTCTAGTTAAAATACTTTTCAAACTGGGCTCATTTTGTTATGTTGTGATTTTCTTCCAAGGGCGGAGAACTCTGAGATGCACGCCACCAAAGAAAGTTCCAGACGGGAACAACAAATCCTGTACAGAGAAAATGAAAAACTTTGCAAACGAGTGGAGGAACTGGAGAGGTATTTGGGAATGTTTAAAAAAAAAATTAAAAGATGTATTAAAATCAAAAAGTAAACACAGAAAGCAAATCGAAGGCAAATGTGTTTCTCTTGACGAAATATAAAAAATATTTTAATGCATTTAGATAATAAAAAAAACAGTTTTTGATGCACAGTATAAATTAAACAAAAATTCATTAGGTGAAATATTATTTTAAAAAATTCTAAGAGGAGTGGGGATGGAGGTCAGTAATGTGGGTTTAATCTTGAAAAAAGTGAGATATAGCATGACCTATGTAAACAGACGTCCAAGCATTGAGTCAAACATTTCTAGCCTATAGGGTCTAAATGTCGTTGATCAACTGATAAGTGACCTATTTTATCACGGTTGGGGAATGGATGGCCGAGTTGTGTAGGTGATCGACTGTCGACATGAGATTCCTGGGTTCGATCCTCGGTCGGGGCCAAGAGAATTTATACAGGACCTAGAAAAAGTTGGTTTTAAGTCCCACAAGTTCACCCAGCATTAAATGGGTAAGCGACTTTAAGTTGGGGAGGTAAAGGCGACTGGGCGTTGTGCTAGCCACACAATCCCTTTAAATCTCAAGCTTACTGAAACAGATGAATTCTACACTTCATCTGCTCCGATGAGCCCTTTAAGGTTAACGGGATATTTTTTGTTTTATCACGGATGGTTAAACGTTTTAAAATAAGAAAATGACTCAAATAATTGACTTACACATCAGTATTTTTTAAGATCATTTTCCTAAGTGGAGAAATAAAATATGTACTACACATATCAATATGTAGGTGTCTGAACGGACAGGTAGTTGTTAGAATTCTATTGGACGGAAAGACAATATCTGTTACTAAGTTTGATACTCATTCCTTAATTAATACAGTTCAAACTTGGCCAGTTATTGCATTATGTAGATAACAGACTTGTTGTTACACACACTTATACACACTATAAACAGAAACAACCTGTCAGTATGAAGTGTACCTGTCAGTATGAGTGATGTGTTCAGTCTGGAGTGTACCTGTAAGTATGAGTGATGTGTTCAGTCTGGAGTGTACCTGTCAGTATGAGTGTTGTGTTCAGTCAGGAGTGTACCTGTCAGTATGAGTGTTGTGTTCAGTCTGGAGAATACTGGTTAGAAAATCCAGAGAGTTAATGTACCATTTGTATAGAGACATACATGTTGGTTGCTGTTGTTTATCTGTTTATTTATAAATAAATGAATCGTGTTTGTCAGATTAAAAAACTTTATCACCCTTTAACACATTTCCGTCTTAAAGGCCCGTAGCGTGCGGGGGGGGGGAGGTGCAGGGGGGCCGCCCCCCCCCCCAGCGTTTTGTCTGCCCCCTCTGCTTATTTGTTCTACTTAGTAAAATGTATTACCTGGCCCCCAGCTATTGCCTGGCCCCTGCTGTAGAATGCCTGGCCCCTGCTGTAGAATTTTCACGCTACGGGGCTGTCGTCTTATCTACAAACACCATAATTGCTTTATACAACAGGTTAATGGCAGAGAATCCAAGTACGTGGTCACTACTTGACCACCACCGGACCGACGGGTACGGACAACAGGATCTCTCTCCAAGAGGCTCTCCGATCATAGTGGCCAGCAGGAACCCACCAATGAAGACGTCACTTAGACCGGTACGTGATGGTTTTATGTTGTTTTTTTTATAAAGGGAGGCAAGTTGAATAAATATTTCGGGGAGGCGCAAGGGAGATTACAAAATCAATACGGGTATGTTTACTTATAAACCGATTCCGCTTGAATGATTTGCTGCACTGATATATACATAATATACATATTGAGAGTAAGTCTCTATAGCTATTTTCAAACTAATGAATTTTAGTTACAGATAGTGTGTGACAGTGTGAATGTAAAAGCTGAATTATGGTCTATTCGTAGGCCATTGTTGTGCATGGTTCTGCTAGTATTACATTAATACATGAATCGCTTCACACAGGAAGAAAAAACACATTTTTTGTTTAAATTCTTTCACTAAAATAATTGTTAACACCCTTATTTTTTTTCCCTCTAATTTCAATTTTTTTAATAATAAAAATAAATATATAAAATAATTCATCTTCTTCTAAAGAATTATCTTTATATCAACCGAATGGAATTGTCCGCAAGTTAATACAGTATTAGCTATTTGTATTATTATATCAAAGCATTCCATCATTTATGTTGTACACAATCAAAATGTTTTTTTTTGTTCCACCATGTTTTTTTTTTATTATTTTAAATTTTAACTTGAAATATTTTTCGACAGCTGATGTATTTTTATTTATTCCTTTAATTAATTTGATTTAGAAATCATTGACATTTTTTTTTTGTTTTATTAAGTCAAAATGTTGAATTATGAATGATGACTCGTCCCACAAAGATGAAAAGACCAGACTAAAATATTACCTTGAAGAATTATTTTCAAAAATCGATCAATTTCTCTCTCTCTCTTTTCTCTCTCTCTCTCTCTCTCTCTCTCTCTCTCTCTCTCTCTCTATTTCTCTCGCTCTCTCTGTCTCTCTCTCTCTCATATGCTTGAATTGTTGGAAACAAGAGTTAAGTTTTACAGTATCGAGCTCATAATACTCTCGGATGGTATCGATCCACACTTTGTGTTAAAGTTTCCTACTTGAAGGAATATTTTTTTATGTCGATGCTCTGGTCGATACTGGAGTCGGTACACTTGACAAGTTCGGTAATGTCTATGTATGTCTGGGCTCAGAATAAACCATACAATGTTTGTGTTTGTCTTTATTTTCATTACACAATCATACAAACACAACTTGTACACAAACACAACTTGTACACAAACACAACTTGTACCCAAACACAGCTTGTACACAAACACATCTTGTACACAAACACAACTTGTACACAAACACAACTTGTACACAACAAACACATCTTTGTACACAAACACATCTTGTACACAACAAACATATCTTGTACACAAACACATCTTGTACACAAACACAACTTGTACACAAACACAACTTGTACACAACAAACACATCTTTGTACACAAACACATCTTGTACACAACAAACATATCTTGTACACAAACACATCTTGTACACAACAAAAACATCTTTGTACACAAACACATCTTGTACAGAACAAACACATCTTGTACACAAACACATCTTGTACACAACAAACACATCTTGTACACAACAAACACATCTTGTACACAAACACATCTTGTACACAAACACATCTTGTACACAACAAACACATCTTGTACACAAACACATCTTGTACTCAAACACATCTTGTACACAAACATATTGCCACTCATAAATGTACCATCCATTACCTGACGGCCATGTTTAGGTATGCCATTGTTTTGATCAGAGGCGGCCCCAGCATTACGTTGGTTGTATGGCTTTTTTATTAGCGAGGGTCCATCTACTTTCCTCTTGAACAAAAGTGTAGTATAGCTACATCTATGAGAACTCAAGAATCTCATATTGAGAAGCTCTACCCCCCCACCCCCACACATACACACACAAAGGCAAGCAACCACCCACATAATGCCGCCTCTGGTACATGTATAAACATAGTCATTCTGTGAGACTAATAATTTTAATGCATTACTGTTACATTTTAATTCTAATTTCCATTTCCAGGCTGGGGGCTCGCCATCCAAGATACCCGCACCCGTGTACGCGCAGCCACAGAAGCCGCCACACCGCCTACCAGATCATGTGATACGCCCGGCCCCCAGGTGAAAATAAAAACAATGTCATATTTGATTGACTGTTGGTGAATGTATTTAAACTTAATCTTGTACCAATAGTTACACTATATATTGATGTGCACTTACTTTCACAACTTGGATGTACACTGGAGTCATTTATTCAAATAACAAACGTTTTAATCCAATGTGAAGGATAACCTATACACAAAAGCTAGGGTGAAAAGTCTCATGTCAACCTGGCCTCATGCATCACCACTCTTTCCCTGACCTGGGTTGAGTTTGTTTTCCCCCTACCCCCTTACACATACAGTCCCCCCCACCCATTTGATCTCAACCATTCACAGTCATGGTCCACCGTTCACCTTTCCTCACTCAACGGTCAGACTTGATCTTACAATCCCATTCAAATGCGTCAATTGAGTCGAACCGCCCCCCCCCCTTCCTCACACCCAACCCCACCCCACTGTTCTCGTCCCCACACTGTTTTCACTTTCTCACCCCATAAGTAATTGTTATAAAAATATTTTTTTTCTGAAATGTTAACCAAATGATCGCAAGACGAATATCAAACCAGCTAAATTAAAAACACTCGAAAGTAAAGAATTAATACAACAGTATTCCAGTTTAAAATACAATCATGAAAAAATCGGATCTGCCCGAAACCAAAAATAACTTAGCCTACCGATCAAGCCTAAGGGGATATAACTATATGCAAAGGTTTTGCAGGATACAGCTAGTGAATCTAAATAATTATCATTAATTATGATCTAGATCTATAGATTATATTTCAATATTATTTATTTATTGCAATGTATCAGTTAACGTAAAGACATATTAACTCCAGCATCTTGAATTCAAATTACAAATGCAGATCATTTGATTTTAATGAGTTTTTCATGTCATATATAATGACATCAAGTGTTGGCATTAGTTTATGGGTAAGGCTATGGTACAACTATGGTACGGCTCTTTTAGTTATTATCTACAATATTGTAAAAAAAAAAGGGGGGGGGGACTGTCATTGATCTCATAGTTGTCATCCCTGATTGAAATAAATTCTTGACCTGTCACTCTTGACCTGTGACCCTTGACCTTTGGGTTTCACTTTTTTCAGGCCAGTGGAGTACATAGAAGACAACGTGTACAACGGAAGCGATAGAATGTCACCTCGACCTTCTACTTTAGTCAAACAGGGAGGTAAGGCAGTTTATTTAATAGTCAAATACAAATTAATATAAGCTAAAATAAATCCTGTATACTTCAAATAATATCAGTAGATGGTAGTCAATGATTCTCAACAATTTTAATTCACAGATACTCCCCCCCACCCGTGCTATTTTTAAAGAATCTATTTTTGCTGCGAAACATTTTATGCCTACATTAAAACTCTAATCCTATTTAAGGGCAACTGGTATGTTTATAAATTCTCTTCAAAACGAGACGAAGACCTTCGACCATTCCAATCGCTACTTCTCAAAAAGCAGGTCTTGTGTGGTGAAAGTGATACCTCTTATGTTTCCCCGTGGTGCCCTCTGAAACCTTGCACTCCCGGGCAACAGCATGCCGTGTTTGAAATATATTAACTGCTGATTTGTTGTCATGTCACAGAGCGCGAAAAGTGCAGTATCCGTTGGTATTTAACTAAATGATTATCTCCTGTCCTCCTCCCCCCCCCTTCCCTCTCCATCCGCACTCCCCCCTCCACCCATTAAGAAGGTCACATGATTAAACTGTTGCACCTGTTTCATATGTTATAGAGATTCATTCCCATGGGGTGATGTCATATTTTTTTTCTTCAATGTTTATTTTTCTTCCATCACACCTGTAACCCACCAGGACTAGGACAAGACGCCGCCCCCGTGAAGTCATTTAAGTGATTGACAGGAAAGGTTTTTACATCATCTTGATTTCTTTACAAGCAGTGGCGTAACTATGGGTTGGGCGGAGAGGGGAGGGGGGGGGTCCGACACGGGAGGTGGCACTTACATTGCCACCATCCAGGGGCGTAATTCTCACTATTTTAATATTTTTTTTTAATTTTTGCACGAGACTGGGTTGGCAGCTTAATAAGAGTCTGTCCCGGGCGCCCCAAACGCTAGTTGCGCTCCTGCTTACTCGTAGACTGCATGTTTTTTTTTAAATACAAAGTGCCTGCCGTGTCCTCTCTGTTTGTATTTCACTGAACGTTCAGGACAGTAGACTGTGTCACTTGGGGAAACACCCCCCCCCCTGTAACAATATTTGTATTGAATCACGTCATGCAGTGGATGAGTGGATCTGAAACTATGGGTTGCCGACTACACCAGGGGAGGGGGCCCACTCAATGATGCATTCATTTTTATTTTTTTTGTTGAATACAACCTATTGTTGGGCTCGGGAGGGGGGCATAAATTGTACTGTTCTAGCCCCACCACTGCTTGCCAATGACCAAGCTGACCTAATGACCAGTCGTCCACTGCATTTTGAAAACTTGTTTTTTTTATATATATTTCATGTGATTTGTGATTTTAAACTACAAATAAAATTTTCAAGCGTATGTGTGCATGTGTGTCAGGTGATTTCTTTTCCAAAACTCAACTTTTGTAATTTATATATGAACCGATAGAGTTGGGGAATGAAATTTAGAATTCATCTGTTTCCGAATGTACATCGTTTATTTTGTTGGTCCAGTTTCTTTTATTCGCACACAAAAAAAGTTAACTATCACATCTATTTGTTACGGCCAATGTCTGTCAGTCGGCCGATGTCTGCCAGTCGGCCAATGTCTGTCAGTCGGCCAATGTCTGCCAGTCGGCCTATGTCTGTCAGTCGGCTAATGTATGCCAGTCAGCTAATGTCTGCCAATAACCGGCCAATGTATACATTGGCTGGGTGCTCTTGTGATACTAATCTAAGATAGTTAAGACGTTTAATTAATTTTCTCTGTTATTCACTGTTAAACAAAATATAAATAGGTCATAAACAAATTTAGAAGGAACTTTTTTTCTGTGTGGGTTAGAGATTTAAAATATTTGAAATGATAAATCTACTTTCTCTGGCATCACATTTTTAGGCAAGTGCTGTTTGCAAAAAATAATTTTTTTCCGCACCAAAAACATGTCGTTATCACATGACACATTTGATACAACATTGCTCAGATGGATACTTTCAGTAATCCTAATTAAAATAGATTCGAGATAGTACATTTCCAACCACACTGATCACACAACCATCCCAACAAACAATATAAAAAAGAAAGTTGATTTATCATGTGAAATATTTCTACTCAGTAACACAGAAAAGTAAATAAAAATGTTTAATTTAAATTTCCTTATGGTTTTTTATATCCTTTTGTCTAACAATGGATGGCAAAGAAAAACTATTTCAACAGATTCTAATTATCTCAATAAGGATCAAATGAACTACAGTTCTAAACTAAATTGAATCAAAACTAGAAAACTGTGGCCGTAATGCCTACAATTATATACTAAAAGAAAGTTTTTAATAGTTTATCTTTTTTTTAAAAAATTCAATAATGTATGTATAGTTTGAAGTCTAATTCAAACTCAAATGTCCGAATGTATCTGGCAAACTTATTTTAAAACATTTCATGTGTCATCTTTCGTTCCATTGTTGTTATAGTGTAAACACATTTCGGTTAGTGAACATCAAATTAGTGATCTATTTAAATGACGATTTTGGGAATAGTGCAGTTAGTTGGACATTGCTCTTTGTAAGATGTGCCTACGCTATGTTATGTGTTATACTCACTAATCCCCCTACCCCACATCCTCAGTCCATAACGATGCCAGTGTTTCCAGATAATATTTTTGAGATGAGCAAAGAATACACAATAGAAGAAAAATATATGTTAAAAAAAGAAACTATACTGGGTTTACAAAAAGAAACAATACTGGGTTTAAAATAAAGAAACAATATTGGGTTTAAAATAAAGAAACAATACTGGGTTTAAAATAAAGAAACAATACTGGGTTTAAAATAAAGAAACAATACTGGGTTTAAAATAAAGAAACAATACTGGGTTTAAAATAAAGAAACAATACTGGGTTTAAAATAAAGAAACAATACTGGGTTTAAAATAAAGAAACAATACTGGGTTTAAAATAAAGAAACAATACTGGGTTTAAAATAAAGAAACAACACTGGGTTTAAAATAAAGAAACAATACTGGGTTTAAAATAAAGAAACAACACTGGGTTTAAAATAAAGAAACAATACTGGGTTTAAAATAAAGAAACATTGCTGGTATTTAAAATAAAGAAACATTGCTGGTATTTAAAATAAATAAACAATACTGGGTTTAAAAAAAAGAACTTTTGAAACACGGTCATAACTATTTCCTATTATATTTTGAACTAAAGTACCCATAGATAGATAAGACGTGAATGGACCAATGTATAAAAAAAAAACATTTTACCATCTTAATTGTTGTTAGTTTACTTGTGCTATTTACTGTGTTAGTGTTATTTACAGGTGTGTTACTTTTTCACAGTAGACACTTCACTGCATGCAGCTCTAGTTTAGCTGAACACGCACACACACACGCACGCACACACTCTGAAAATGAATGTTATTGTTATTTCATGTTATTTTTTTTTCTCTTTTCTCTTTAAATTCTCTAACCGTGCAATAAATGTTTTAAAAATATAGTCCTAGATACTAAAGTTTAACGAACTGTATTTGATATAACATTTCCGCCTCACATCCCCGTGATTACAACAAAAAAAAGTACTTACGTAATACTGATGGTTTATGCCGCATCCATCCTTCCCTCCCTTCCTCCACCCATCTATCCATCCATCCATCCATCCATCCATCCATCCATCCATCCATCCATCCATCCATCCATCTATCCATCCATCCATCCATCCATCCATCCATCCATCTATCCATCCATCCACCCATCCACCCATCCATCCATCCATCCATCCACCCACCCATCCATCCATCCATCCATCCATCCACCCATCCATCCATCCATCCATCCATCCATCCATCCACCCATCCATCCATCCATCCACCCACCCACCCATCCATCCACCCATCCATCCATCCATCCACCCACCCACCCATCCATCCATCCATCCATCCACCCACCCACCCATCCATCCACCCATCCATCCATCCATCCACCCATCCATCCATCCATCCACCCACCCACCCATCCATCCACCCATCCATCCATCCATCCATCCACCCACCCACCCATCGATCCATCCATCCACCCACCCACCCATCCATCCACCCATCCATCCATCCATCCACCCACCCATTCAGCCATCCATCCACCCATCCATCCATCCATCCATCCATCCATCCACCCATCCACCCACCCATCTATCCACCCATCCATCCATCCATCCACCCATCCACCCATCCATCCATCCATCCATCCACCCAGCCATCCATCCATCCATCCATCCATCCATCCACCCATCCATCCATCCATCCATCCACCCACCCACCCATCCATCCACCCATCCATCCATCCATCCATCCATCCATCCATCCATCATCTATCTATCAATCTATCTATCTATCTATCTATCTATCTATCTATCTATCTATCTATCTATCTATCTGAACCGCCATTCTCCCTTCCCCTCCCGTCCACTATCCCTGCCTAGTTACGTCACTGATATTGTGATTAGTTTTGCAATCAACGAAATCAACAGCCACAACTAAAAGTTTGAAAGTTGAACTTGAAAAGCCTATGTTCAAAAGAATGTGCTGGCTCATAAAAGCCCACAACGAGCAGGGGTATTAAAAAAAAAGCACCAAAAGGTGCGGCCATTTTGGCGAATGTTTCCCCTTCCATTTTATGATTTACATTCGACCTGGCTGGACTTATGGTTGCATTTAAAATCGATGCGATAAGCTAGGTTAAGGATTCAATATTGTATAATGAATGTATTGAATATCGTCGAAGTTTAAGATTTAATAGCAGTTTGTAATTTTGTTATTGATTAATCTTTATTTTAGTTTTTACTATAACGACTGCCCGTCTCGTGGTACTCTTAGTCCAGTCCAGCTTCATCTGTTTCCTTTTATTTAGACTTGAAGATATTTTTTTTTCTATTTCATTATAGATGGAACCTGATACTTCTGTGTATTTATTTGTTGATAATAATTTTTAAAAAGCCGTAATTTAAAAAAAAAAAAACAAAGATGAAGATGATTAACATTTCAATATTTCTCTTTATTCTGACAGTTTCCTCCCCTGTACATTTAGAGAGAAAGTCTTCGCAGGTCTCACACACAGGTTGGTTGTACAAGAGAAGATAACTAGATGTGTGGCTTAATTGACTATCCTGGTGTATGGGTTATCTTTCTTACACTATTCAAAGAAACCTTCTATGTCTCATATTGGAACCATAAAGCTGTGTAATCAAATTTTCCTGGTTCAGTTTTCTACAGACGTAGACCTAGTGGACCAGGGAGGAGGGGGGAGGGGGGGCGAGGTCAGGAGCTAAATTAATTGCGAGTATTTATTTATAGATCACAAATGTATACTCTTCAGTGTCCGTTCGAAAGTGTCATTCACGTTTTACCGATCAAATTACCCTGTTCAATAAGTTTAGACAGAATGACAGTGTCGTCATCAGTAGCAGTTCTGTCGCTTGAATGGGTGGGGTGGGGGAGGGGTAAGGCTTCGATCAGAACACGTGGTATGGGCCCCTAGCGGATACAGCAACGTCTATTTAATTACTAACATATTCATGAGAGTCAATCATCATAGGGGGGCCCCAAGTTGAAATAGACTGAAATAGGTCCAATAAAAGCTGATGACTGTCCTGTAAGTGAGATATTCATGACAGTCAATCATCATAGGGGGCCCCAAGTTGAAATAGACTGAAATAGGTCCAATATAAGCTGATGACTGTCCTCTAAGTGAGACAAAAGTTTGGCCGGCTACTCACTCAACGTATACACCAGTGTTTCCCAAAGTATGGAACACGTACCCCACGGGGTAACACTTAACCTCCCCCCACCCACCCACACCCACGCACACATCCACCCCAACAACGGCATCGGTTAAATCTTTCAGCTTCTGAAGAAACTAAACCCCGCCAGTTTTTTTTCATTAGGGCCCATTTGAGGTCATGGGAGCTTGAAAGTCTCAGCATCAATATCACCCCCCCCCCCACCCTTAATACGGCCCTGGGTCCGCCTCTGTCTTTCTCACAGTGTTATTCGGTTTTAATCTGTTGCCGCTTTTGTTTGTAATTTTCAGATATTATACGTGGCATCAATGACAAGCTTCGTCAGGACATCATGGAACTTGATGGGCAGATACAGCATCATTCCAGAACCGTTACCAATAGCAACCACTACAGATGACATCGTTCTTTTTTTTTATATTCCAAACTATTTCATTTTCTGTACTTTTATTTTTTATATTATTTTATTTTATATTATTTTATGTTGTAATATTCCAACCGTCATCTATTTCAATCATACCGACTTTAATTTTTGTAGTGACATCATCATGTAGACATGTATTCTTCGTCTGGAAACAGATTCTTACACCTAACCGCTGCAACTTTTAACAATCGTACAAATGACGTCAAGATATGGGGAGGGGAGATAATCGTTTTTTTTTATTATCTCTCCATTTCACTTTTACATTTCACAGAAAAATTGCTACTTAGAAATTTCATAAAACTCTGGTGTTATTTAAGAGTGTAATTCATCTTTATTTTTTGGTAAACAGGGAATAATTTGTTACTTCGCCACATACTTAAATATGTGGGCATATTGAATACAAAAAATAATATGATCCTTTCTTAATAACCTCAACAGCTTTTTTTGTTATTTTTTTTTATTTATAACATGTGATAGTGTTGTGAATGAATACTGTTTTTTCTAGGTTAAAATGTTTACATAGGCACACACACAAACACACACGCACACACACACACACACACCTATATATATATATATATATATATATATATATACACACACACATCATATTGTGTTGTCTTTCAATCAACTATGTTTAACACTAACAAAATTTATATACATATCAAGTTATTTTCTGTAATTCATTTCATGATCCATTGACTTTTCCATATGAGTGTTTATTAGACATATTTGTTTATGTATTCAAAATGAGCTGTTTCTCGTTCATTATATAGGTTTTAGTGTGTGCGGATTTCTTTATTTATCTTATGTATTCATATATTACAATACATGTTTAACACACACACACACACACTAATTATCAGTTGAAATGAATTAATAACTCCACACACTATTTGTATTTAGTATATTTCAAGTTGAAGGTCTGATTGATTCTCCTGGACGTTTGTCGTTCATGGTAACTGCTTGGTTTAACATTTAACTAGAAATGGCGTGACACAGTATATGTAACACAAGGAAAGTAAAATGAATGTTAATTGACAAAAGAATGCATATAAATTAACTCATTTCTTTCATTAACCCATCTGGACTGCTGAACATGTCCATATGTCTCGGATTGGTCAAAAAGTTCAACTCCTGACTGATCATAACGTCCGTTAGTCATTTAACTATCTATTAGCCAAAAAGGTCAATAATTCAGACTGTTTGATAATTCAGACAGTGTTTAAACCATAATGCCAGCTTTACATTCCACCTATTATGTAGTACACTTCAATCAACCAGACAGTCAATCACACAATCTGTTATCGAGACCACCAGTTATACAGACCATACATAACCTATAACATAGAGTACAAATAAACAGATCAGCAGCTAGTCAGGACATCTATTACATGGACCACTAGATTATCAGCTAGTCAGGACATCTATTACATGGACCACTAGATTATCAGCTAGTCAGGACATCTATTACATGGACCACTAGATTATCAGCTAGTCAGGACATCTATTTCATGGACCACTAGATTATCAGCTAGTCAGGACATCTTTTACATGGACCACTAGATTATCAGCTAGTCAGGACATCTATTACATGGACTACTAGATTATCAGCTAGTCAAAGCATCTACAACATAGACTAAAAGTTAACTAGATCATAAGCCAGTCAAAACATCTATAACATATACTACAACTTAGCTAGATCATAAGCCAGTCAAAACATCTATAACATATACTACAACTTAGCTAGATCATAAGCCAGTCAAAACATCTATAACATATACTACAACTTAGCTAGATCATAAGCCAGTCAAAACATCTATAACATATACTACAACTTAGCTAGATCATAAGCCAGTCAAAACATCTATAACATATACTACAACTTAGCTAGATCATAAGCCAGTCAAAACATCTATAACTTATACTACAACTTAGCTAGATCATCAGCCAGTCAAAACATCTATAACTTATACTACAACTTAGCTAAATCATAAGCCAGTCATAAAATCACAGGTAATGATTTCTTGGGTAAAAATTTTTGACCGGTCGAAATCCCATTCAGATAAATGTATTGTATCCTACAGAGTTGGTTACAATCATGGTTACAATCAGTGCCGAATCTAGGGATTTGGGGCCAAGGGGGCTTGGCCTCTTTGGAGGCCCCTGCATTTTGACATTCGACATCATGACATGAGATAATGTACTTAATATTTAATGTAAAAAAAAATTTGGGGGGCCCTCCTCTAGCTGGGGCCCCTGGGGACTTTGAAAATTAGACCCTCTCCCCTCACCCTAGGTAGCCTCTGGTTACAATCATGGTGACAATCATGGTTCCAGTGTCTAGATAATTAGCAGACTCTCTGTCTTCCCCTTATACTCCATGCCGAAATGTTTTGCAATGAGCCGACTGAAATTTAGACCAAATAATAAAAGGACTGGACACATTACATCTAAAGGTCTAGTTAGAGAGAATAAATTATGTTCGACCAACATTTCCGTCCCCATCTCCTCATCTAAAAGATTATTTGGATAATAAACAACTCTAAGTTGGCACTTTACTGTTTTACCGGTCTCGGCGAAATGATGTAAAGGAAACCGTTATCACAACAGTTAACCGACCGGAGAACGGGGGATGGTGAATAAGACAAGACGAGGGATGGAAGAGGGGGGGGGAAGAACGCTTAATATCGAAACATGGCCGTAGCTCTAATTTTTTTTCAAAAGAATCGTTTGGGTGGGGTTGAAGATGAGGATTTTTAAAAGCGATTATTATTTTCTTCTCAGCGTCGTAATGAAATAAACTCTGCAAGTATTTCCGATGTTTTGTTCATCTTTTTTTTTTTTACATTTGTAGCTGCTGCATGAGCAGAGGGTCTTACAGTATCGTGCAGGCGGACACGGTCCAGGGGAGTCTTCTTCAGATGGACCCATGACATCCCAAGCCTCTTTAATTTCATTGTCTACAGATTTTGTCTCCATAATTGTTTCTTGACCTACCTATTTTTTTACTCTCTTGCCCTGTGGGCAGGCCCACCGACAGAAATTTCTGGCCCCTGTGCAGGGCTGTCACGCCCCCCCCCCCTTGCTGATAATAATATTTTCAAAAGTTGATTGGCCAGGTCAGTCCGGGCCCCTAAAACTCACTGGACCCCTGGGCATTTGCCCCCCGCCCCCGCCCCCTCCTTGGTGGCACTGCCTGTGGGGGTTCTATTCTATTTCTTGTCTAGTAACATTTTCAGCTGGTTTTCTAAAGGGGGTGATGACATATCTATCACCATTCAACATGTCCTTCATGACTTAACGTAGGAATATATTTTTTTGATGTCGTAACCCCCCCAATGTCCAGTGGCACCGAGAGCCAACGCGGGCCCCCAGGGCAGGACATCATTGCGGGCCCCTTAATAAACAATGAGTCATGAAAAAAATTGACATGGTCGGGGCTGCCGGGCCCCTTTTATGACCCCCCTTACAGATGCGGGCCATCTGCCCCTCCCTCTCGGCGGCCCTGCCTTGTCTGATATGTCTGAGAATGTCAGGGAGAGATTTCCACCAAAACTGATTAGGCACACTAGGTGGCTACATAGTCCCCCACCCCGATCCCCTTATGGTAAAGCCCCCCCCCCAAGGAATTTTTAATCTGAAGATGCCCAATAACCAAATTGGAATGTTCGATTTCTCTCTCTCCCTTTTTTTTTGTTTTAAATATTCTTATTCTGAGCCGTCTTGGTACTAGAGACAAATTATTTGAGGACCATTTAGCTCCAAATGTACTCTCGCGCAGGGCTCCCTCAAATGTACGTTTGTGTGGGGCCTCTTTAATTCACCTTTTCATGAGGGCCACAAAATTAACTGTTAACTAGGCGCCCCCCCCTGCCCTCTCAAAAAAAAAACGAAAGAAATATATTCACCCCCCTGTACTGGGTTTAATCTGCACGCCCATGTTGTCCAGACTCCACTAATCCCCACCCCACCTCCCCTCCCCTTCCCCTTCCCTTCGTCATATTTGATCGAATTAGGTGTAACTTTCATTAAACGCTAAACAGATCGGACTGGGTGAGAGTTGGATGGGTGGGGGGGGGATATGGGAGAGGAACTTTGATGTGATTAACTACTAATGTCATATATGGCTGTTGTTGTTGTTGTTTTTTTCAAAGAATAACCCTTTGACTGACCGTCTTTATTATATAGGCTCGTGACCTCCAGACCTGATTAGCTATAGACTACACAGAAACAGAGAAAGAGAGAGAGAGAGAGAGAGAGAGAGAGAGAGAGAGAGAGCCCGGTTAAGGTGCCAAACGCAGACGCTCATCAGACACCATAAAAGGTGTTGGTTGATTTAGACAGCAGGACGGTGGCCATGGAAGTCGGAATCCGCTAAGGAGTGTGTAACAACTCACCTGCCGAATCAACCAGCCCTGAAAATGGATGGCGCTAGAGCGTCGGACAACCTCCCCGTGCGCAACGCCAATGGTGACCTTTACTTGCCAATGGTCTTAGTGCATGCGGGCTGGAGACGCCAGTGCCTTAATGTCTTGGCTGGGATGTGTTGCTTTCGGCAACTTTCCCCAGGTGGAACCTTAGTGTCAGACCTCCCCGTGCATGTCGCCAATGGTGAACTTGACTTGCCATCGGTCTTAGTGCATGAGGGCTGGAGACGCTAAGTCCAGTGTGTCTTGGCTGGGATGTGTTGACCCCGACCACTTTCCCCAGGTGGCCCTTAAAACCCAGAACCTCCTAGCGGTCCGGGCGGACAACGGTAGCCTTGCTCTGGGCTACCGGCTAATCTGGGAGCACGTAAGTGCACAACTGCGAAAAGCGTACCACGACTGTGCGTGGCCGACACCCCCGGCTTCCCAGTACAGGAACGCGAGGACTCTTGAGATGCGGCTTCGAGACCCTCTGCTCTTGGAGGGCCTTGAGCCGCCCTCGGACCATAACATGGCACTGAAAATGATGGATACGTAAAAACGAGATCCGTACGGCGCGGAACCCTCGACTACTAGTCTCGAAAAACCCAAACCCCAGGAGTGGGTAAGGGCTTGCAAAACGAAATTTGGCGGCATCGTCTCTGACGTGGGTCAATCGCATCGGACCTTTACAGTACGCGTGGCGCTAGCGTGTCGCTGTTCGTCTGAAGGATTCCTGAGACCCACACCCGGCCGGTACTATGGGGGCCGAGGTCACCCTAGGTGCTGGCCTCGGCCTCATGTCTGGCAGAAGACAATAAAGACTGCCAAACTTGGTCGATAACTGGTGACCCAAATAGAAAGTAAACATTGGGCTTCCTTGCTCTGGGAGGCTCCCTGCCCTGGGAACAATGTGAAATCTAAAAGTGTCTCTTAGGTAATGCCGCTACCTACGCCACCAGCCCACCCCGCCTCTGGAGGGCACCTGAACGCTCTTAGGTGAATGGTGGTGGGATGCCCGCAAGGGAACTGCTAAACGCTCCCCCGCTGCAGGACGAGCGCGGGAAGTGAACCCTGGTGTACTGATACTGTGACCGAACGCTGGTATTGCACGGAGCCAGCCCCCTCGACGGCAGATCGGGGTTTCGAGGAAAAAGGTACTCCAACCCACTCTCATTCCGAGAGATCAGACATGTCCGGCGGTAGGCACGCCCCGGCACTGGTTTAGCCTGGGTCGAGGCAGGAGAGGCAACTGAGCTGCTCTGCTTACTTGTCAGACCACCCAACCCGCCCCTCCCTGGGGCACTCGAAAAGCAAATGAATAAAGATAAGAAAAGGAATAAAGCGGGTCTGGGCAGCACCCAAACATGCCTCGATGGATGGTTAGGGGGCGGTAGGGCCGCCATCGTTAAAAGCTCGACTACTTGCCCCGGTGCCAAGATTTCAGTTGAAAGGTCTGGCATCGTAAAAATGGCTACTTTCGACCCAGCTCGAGAACCACTAAGGCGGAGCGAAGGCACTGAGTGTCCACCGCCTGGATTACCGGAAAAGCGAACAGATGGGAGTCGCGCCCCATCGCAGGTGAAGGCCAAGCTAGGTCAGGCAAGGCCCCTGAGAACGGTTGATTGCTCTGTCAACCCGACCCAGGCACGAGTGACCGCTGAACGGCGCTACGAGGGAATTCGCACACCCTCACAAGAGGCTGCGGCAGGTCGAGCCCAGTCCCTGACTAGTGCTAATTGCTCTGTTGGCACGAAATCAGAACGTACGACCACGCGGAGACGAGGGGGAGGCAGACCCCCAAAAGTGGCTGTGGCAGGTCGAGCCCAGTCCTCGGGTAACGCTGGCAGCTCTTCCAGCGGAAAACCGATGGTGACGACCAGCAGGGTACCGAGAACGGGGCTGGAAAGGTGGCTGGCTCCGCCCTGCGCGACGAAAGAGACTGGGAACTGTCAAGCCCAGCCCTCGACGATAAACGCTGATTGCTCTGTCAGCGGGAAGTCGAAAGTCATGGACCGCAGGTCACTGTTACCGGGTGCAGCCGAAAGCTCCCCGCCTGAGGTGGCCGGCACCAAGACTGACATAGGCAGGGCACTGCCAACGGGTGTAGCCGAAAGCTCCCCGCCTATGGTGCCCGGCGTGACAAAAGAGACTGGGAACCGTCAAGCCCAGCCCTCGGTGATAAACGCTGATTGCTCTGTCAGCGGGAAGCCGAAAGTTGAGGAGAGCAGGTCACTGTTTCCGGGTGTAGCCGAAAGCTCCCCGCCTGAGGTGGCCGGCACCACAACTGACAAGCGAAGACTCGGGAAACGCTCTGGTAAGGCTCAATTCAGGATTGTCCACCTGAATGTCCGGGGTCTCATCCCCAAGAGCCTAGAAGTCGCAAAACTTTTGAACGAGAATGACGTGGATGTTGCAATGTTACAAGAGTGCATCCTTGGACTTAGGACGGTCCACTTCACTGGCTATTCGTGCTTCCGCTGTGGGTGCAAGAACTGCAGGGGATTGGTGACCCTGGTCAGAAATACGCTAAATGCTCAGCCGAGCAGCGCCCACGGGCTCACGCGGGAAAACGGATACGCTTGCGGTGGATGTTTATAAGGATGGGAGGAAGTACCATTGTGTTAACGTGTACAATCCCCCCAAGACAGAGCTCAGTCTAATAACAGCTGAGGGTACTCTGCTTGGCACCTTCGTATGTGGTGATTTCAACGCCATGTCTCCGGCATGGGGCTATGAGCGCACTGATGCGGCTGGCCAGAGGATTGAGGAAATTTGTAATATTACAAATTTAGTTAGGTTGCAGGACCATGAGTCTGTACCCACCTTGCTGCACGGTGCGAGTGGGAGCGAAACGAGACCCGACTTAACACTCGTCTCGGCTGACCTGGCCTGTAACACCTCTTTCCGCGTGCTAGATTGCGTCGGTAGTGACCATAAACCCGTTCTCGTCTCAGTGGACATTCCTCCACCTGAGAGAAACCCAGGAGCTAAGCACAGGTGCTGGGTTTATTCAAAAGCAAATTGGGACGCCTTCAGGGCAGCAGCTGACGCTGCCTTGGAGAGGGTAGATACCGAGCGTGGAACAGTCGACGTTGCTTACAAGGAGATCACTGAAGCGATCTTAGGTGCCGCACGTAGGACGATCCCAAAGAGCCTCCCGAAACGTAAGTTCAGACCATTTTGGACTACAGCCCTTGCAAGGTTAGTTCGGCAAAGACAAGCCGCTCGAAAGAAAGCTTGTCGATTGAAAACGGCTGAGGCGCGCCGTGAGTACAATAAACTAACTGAGCAAGTAAAAAGGGCGTCTGCCGAGGCCAAAAAGCAGAAATGGACTGATACTTGCGAGAAGTTGGACCTAAGGGAGAGCCAAAAGACATGGAAATTGCTGAAAGACTTGACCCAGGCTGGGGCAATTAGAACTGGTGCCCCGATGCAAACGGACTCAGGCCTGACGGCTAGCGATAGCAAGAAGGCCGAAGTGCTTAACAAGCACTTTGCAGAGGTCAGTAAGTCGAGTAAGAAGAGTACATTGTCCAAGGCACTGGATAAAGTCCGACGGGTCAAAGAGAAGGCTGAGTTTGGCACGGAAAATCGAGACACGTTCAGAGCCCCATTCTCTGTCAATGAATTGGCATACGCAGTCAGGAAGTGTCGCATGAGAAAGGCCCCAGGTAGTGACTTGATCAGTAATGAGATGATCACACACCTCGGGGCAGCGGGACAAGCAAAGCTTCTCCAGTTCGTCAACCGCACGTGGTTGACAGGAGAACTCCCTCAGAGGTGGAGGGAGGCTGTCATAGTGCCGGTACTTAAAAAAGGGAAAAAGACTGACCAAGCCGAAAGCTACCGTCCTATTTCCCTCACTTCATGTGTCGGGAAAGTAGCTGAACGCATGGTCAACCGAAGGTTGATGTGGTTCTTAGAGGAAAAAGGGCTCATTACCCCAAAGCAAGGAGGCTTTCGGCGGGGTAAGAGTGCGATGGACATGGTCACGCTCCTCGTCCAAGAAATAGCCGACGGCTTTCAGAGAGCTGAGTCAACGGCGGTAGTTTTCCTAGATCTCAAGCAGGCTTACGATCGAGTCTGGCGTCCAGGACTATTGTTGAAGCTACAGCGGTTGGGTGTCACCGCTGAGATGTACATTTGGTTACGCAGTTTCCTCAGTAATCGTACTATCATGACACGCGTTGGGAGCAGCGTGTCGAGGAAACGGACCCTCGAACAGGGTCTTCCACAGGGTTCCGCCCTCAGTTGTACATTGTTCCTAGCTTTCATCAATGACCTGCCTGAGTTTCTGGGATGTAAAAGCCTACTGTATGCCGACGATTTAGCGATCTGGAAGACCGGAAAGAGTGCCTCAGTCCTTGAGAGAGCACTCCAGAAGGACTTGACTACGGTCGGCTGTTATACTAGGATGTGGGGGCTAGAGATTAACGTCTCGAAGACTGTCTACTCGCTGTTTACCATGGGCACGAGTATCCTCAAGGAGCCATTTAGACTGGAGGTAGAGGGTGAGGTTCTTGCTCTGGAACCTAAGCCCAAGTACCTGGGAGTAACACTTGACAGAAAGCTTACTCTCTGCACACATCTGTCGGAGGTTGCCCGCTGCGCCTCTGACAGACTGAATATTGTCAAGAAGTTGGCGAGCACGTCCTGGGGGGCTCGAGCAGATGTCCTGAGGTCACTGTACATGGGCGCAGTAAGGTCTCAGATAGATTATAGCCAGGTTGTGCAGGTCTATGGGTCTAAGTCCTCTTTAGAGGCCCTGGATGTTGTACAGAACCAGGCTCTCCGGCTGATCACAGGCACTTTTCGAACGGCACCCACAGCAGCGGTGGAAATCATGGCAAATGTGCCACCTCTGGGTATCCGTAGAGAGCAGGCCGTCTTGACCGCGTATGAGCGTTTCAAGCGGCAGGAGGAGACCTCTGTCCTAAGGGAGATGGTCGATGGCTGGGTGGAAAGAAAGCGGCTCTCGATGCAGTCTTTTATGCACCACGCAGCAAGACTTGCCTCCGAGATCAAGCTGCCGACTGACCGCCTAATGCTAGAAACTGTCTCAAGGCTCCCGCCTGGCGAGGCTCTCTACATGCCTGAGGTACGCACGACCCTGGTCGAAACCAATGCTGGGACCGCAAAGGATCGCCGAACCATCACGGATGTGGCTTTGGAGATGATTGGAAACTATTCGGGGAACGCTATACTGGCCTATACTGATGCTTCTGTATCCAGTAGAGACGGTCGGACAAGCGCCTCGTTTGGGGTCCACATCACTCTCCCACAAACTGGCTTTGTGAAAGACCATGCTGGCCTATGTGGGTGCTTACGAGGCAGAGATGACAGCCATTACTGAGGCAGTGGACCACATAGGGGAGCTAATCGGTGAGGGTACTTTGCCTGCTCTGGACATTGTCATTCTCACTGACGCGCTCTCTGTTCTCCAAGCTGTAAAAGGGACAGGAGAATGGCCGCTTCTGCTGGAAGCCATGCTGATGGCAATACAGGGTCTTGTGTCCCAACATTGCGTGCATGTGACCCTTCAATGGGTTCCCGGGCATGCGGACGTGCCCGGAAATGAAAGGGCAGACGGCATTGCCAAGGCAATAGTCCAATCGACAGTTTCCCAAGTGCTGCCCGTGGGTGCAAGAAAGAGCTCATTTGAGGCAGCACGTTCCATGATCTGCCTCTTTGGACAATCGAAGTGGTTCTCGGGCTGGGCTCATGGGGTGAACGGACTTAAGATCCGGCAAGTCCTAGAGCGGCCGTCCAAAACTGACCCGTGGTGGAAGCTCAGGCGTGTTGAGCAGGCGCTAATTGCCCAGTTCCGAACTGGGCACTGTCCTATTGGCGCGTACTTTGGGAGGTTGAGGCCCAATGTCGACACCCTTTGCAGACACTGCGGGGAAGTGGAGGAAACCGTAGATCATTTGCTATTCGAGTGTCCCGGACTGGCGGACCACAGGGTGGACCAGTCCGGAAGCCTGCTGGCCATCGGGCTCTATGGCAGTCTCCAGATGTTGAGAGACACAGCAGGTCTGATCTCACGGGCTCTAAGAGACTAAGTCTCAGCCCGCAGATAAAACTGAGAGAGTTCAAAGAGAGAGAGAGAGAGAGAGAGAGAGAGAGAGGGAGAGAGAGGGAGAGAGAGAGTAGAGAGAGAGAGAGAGAGAGAGAGAGAGAGAGAGAGAGAAAGAGAGATAAATTAACTAAGCCAACTGGTTGTAGAAGAAATAAGACCTAGAAGTATGTGGAAGCTCATCGTTAGAGTAAGCACAATATGTAGACAGAATGTTGTATATCATTAGAGTAAGTTCAATATGTAGACAGAATGTTGTATATCATTAGAGTAAGTTGAATGTCTAGACAGAATGTTGTATATCATTAGAGTAAGTTCAATGTGTAGACAGAATGTTGTATATCATTAGAGTAAGTTCAATATGTAGACAGAATGTGATGCTACGTTCAACATAATAAGTAATTACGTTTCAACATAAGACTAAACTGAAGTCTACTCCACCCTGATGATCAGGAGTGTTACCTCCCCTTACTCCACCTACTCTATTGTCCAAGGCTTCTTTATCTTAATACCATATTTCTCAACAATGTAATTATCAATTCAAGTTGATATTTCAAAGTAATTATCAATTCAAGCTGACGTCTCTCAAAGTTTTACTGGACAATATTTGCTGTCTTTTAATTTAATTATTTTTTTTCTTCGAAATTTAAAATTTATAGGACCACTTTTTTAAAGGTAATGGTAAGAATACATTTAAAAAATAGTAGATGTTTGCTATTCTGAAGCATTTTCCTAATGTAACAATTGTCTATAAATTGTTTATAAATTTGTTTCAGATAATATCACAAAATATTTTGGCATGATATTTTGTGATCTTTCCTTCCTGGACTGAGAGACATACCATGATCCACGGGGGATGGATCTTAGGGGTTCTCTAGTCAGGAAAAAAAACCCCATTACTTGCGAGGGTGGTGGTACTGTGGTCAATGAGGACTATCCGAGACCGCAGTATTCACAGCTGGCGGTGGTGACGGATGTGGTCGGCACACAACACCCTTCCACTCCGTCCCACTCAAGCACACCTGCGCAGCCTGCCATTTCGGCCTGAGGGTACAGGCACACTACACCCTCCCCTCTGTCCGAGTGGCAGGAAAAACCCCTTTCCTTGCCATTCTGGTCGATCGGCAGCACACACACCCTGCTCGTCTGGCCAGTTTGGGTAAGAATTAAAACCCATCTTTCTGCCATCCCTGCAGATGATAGCGGGCGCACTCACCCCGCCGCTCTGTAGGGATGGCAGACGTGCATCAGCGCCGCCAACAATGCTGGTGTGGTAGACACACTACACCCTACCATGCTGACAATTGTCTATAAAGGGCAATGAATTATATGAGCCATGAAGAATTTTTAGTATTTTTAGACCGCAGCAAAAGAAAACCTATTAAAAATACACACAAAAATATATGTGTTGCAATTTATTGTGGAAAAGTCTTAAATAAAATTATATAAACATAAAAAAAACAGAATTAATACGATTCATAAAAAAAACATATAAAATCTATGCTTGTATATTTTTTAATCGCATCTCTATTGCCAAGTAAAACCTTGGACATTAAAAGACAATATCTCTGAACCAGATCGGAAGTAATTTGTTGTGGAATTTTTTTTCCTTCTAATGTTATCACCAAAGAGAGAAAGTAATTTTTTTTATTCCTTCGCTGCTTGTTCTGTTCTTCACTTACATGAGACGATGTGGGATGGAAGTATGGGGGTGGGGAGGGTGGAGGGAGGGGGGAGTCTGTGTGAGTTCAGTGGGTGGGGACGACAGAACTTTTAGCAGAGGGGTATCTTGTCTTTGATTTTCGTCCAATATATTGCTGAGCTGCCTTCGAGCTACGGAAAAGAAGAATCAAGACAAGAAAAGGGAAAGAGGGGGGAGGAGGAAGAAATATATATAGGGCAGATATTTTAACTTACAGATTGCAGTATGGCTTGGGCCCAGAACGTGCCGTAATTGGGATCACAACAAAGAAAGCCTGATGAGGGATTTGTGTTTTATATGTGTGTGGACATCGGGTTAAAGAAGAGAGCGGGGGGAGTGGAGAGGCGGGGGGAAGGGGTGAGAATGAGAGAGATAGACAGACAGTGAGACGATGAAGAAGAGCAGGATATTTTATATGTGGGATAGAGAGATTTTGGGAGATGTTTGTATTTGCTCCACAACTCGATAAGCCTGATTTTAAAAACACACAAAAAATTAAAGCAAACATAAGGCAAGGCAAATATCTCGATGTCAATCTTATCTTAGATTTTAACTTTATTTGTTTAGTTTGGATTCTCATACTGACCGATAAAAATAAACAAGTCATACTGGTGTATGTACCGAGTATGTTTAGCAGTAAGGTGTTAGACTCAACTCACACAACAGAATGTATGTTTAGCAGGAAGGCGTTAGACTCAACTCACACAACAGAATGTATGTTTAGCAGGAAGGTGTTAGACTCAACTCACACAACAGAATGTATGTTTAGCAGGAAGGTGTTAGGCTCAACTCACACAACAGAATGTATGTTTAGCAGGAAGGTGTTAGACTCAACTCACACAACAGAATGTATGCTTAGCAGGCAGGTGTTAGGCTCAACTCACACAACAGAATGTATGTTTAGCAGGAAGGTGTTAGACTCAACTCACACAACAGAATGTATGTTTAGCAGGAAGGTGTTAGACTCAACTCACACAACAGAATGTATGTTTAGCAGGAAGGTGTTAGACTCAACTCACACAACAGAATGTATGTTTAGCAGGAAGGTGTTAGACTCAACTCACACAACAGAATGTATGTTTAGCAGGAAGGTGTTAGACTCAACTCACACAACAGAATGTATGTTTAGCAGGAAGGTGTTAGACTCAACTCACACAACAGAATGTATGTTTAGCAGGAAGGTGTTAGGCTCAACTCACACAACAGAATGTATGTTTAGCAGGAAGGTGTTAGACTCAACTCACACAACAGAATGTATGCTTAGCAGGCAGGTGTTAGGCTCAACTCACACAACAGAATGTATGTTTAGCAGGAAGGTGTTAGACTCAACTCACACAACAGAATGTATGTTTAGCAGGAAGGTGTTAGGCTCAACTCACACAACAGAATGTATGTTTAGCAGGAAGGTGTTAGGCTCAACTCACACAACAGAATGTATGTTTAGCAGGAAGGTGTTAGACTCAACTCACACAACAGAATGTATGTTTAGCAGGAAGGTGTTAGACTCAACTCACACAACAGAATGTAAGTTTAACAGGAAGGTGTTAGGCTCAACTCACACAACAGAATGTATGTTTAGCAGGAAGGTGTTAGACTCAACTCACACAACAGAATGTATGTTTAGCAGGGAGGTGTTAGACTCAACTCACACAACAGAATGTATGTTTAGCAGGAAGGTGTTAGACTCAACTCACACAACAGAATGTATGTTTAGCAGGAAGGTGTTAGACTCAACTCACACAACAGAATGTATGTTTAGCAGGAAGGTGTTAGACTCAACTCACACAACAGAATGTAAGAGGAGCGAACAAAACATGCTGGGCTCCATAATAAAGGGTGAAATGTCTATGATCATTAAGCTTGCGGGGCTCCTGTAAACATAGGACCCACCCCCAATCATAGGACTCCCCCCTCCCGGGCAAGTACCCGGTGTGCTCATGCGTTTAAGATGGCCCTTAATAGAGCCCCAAGTTCTGTGGTAAAGACCACGAGTTTGAATCCCATTGATGTCAGGTGCGCTTCCAGTGTTATAACGATTGTCTTCAATTTAAAACGAACAAGCAAAAATTATCCCACACAAACATTTACTAACAATAAGACGTGTGTGTAAAAAATAGTTTAATATCTGACATAATAATAATACATAGCACATGTTGAATATTGTCATTATTTTAATAATATAAAGGCAATCTTCTTACGATAATGAACGACTGGACAGCTAACAACACACAATGCCAGGGAATATTGTTATTGTTTTAGTTGCCCGGGAGAAATTATCTAATTCATTTGTAGGCCTACACATGTAAATTGGGTCAAGTTTATATTATTTACAAGAGGTTTTAAACTTTTAAAAAAAAAATTCAAATCATGAAAAGATTTTATATTACAAAATGAAGTTTACAAAAAAAAATTAATTAATGAGAAAAACCTGATTTCATGATGATATGAATGTGCCCAGAATAGAAACAGATTATAATGCCTCAGCTTCTAATTAGCGGTTCCTAAACTTTGCTTGGGTGGAACTTTTAAATCTATGCTTGAACTTCCTAAAGGCTCATTTTGCCTTATCACTAAATAAATTACTCATAAATGTAAACTAATTTACTCATAAATAGAATAAATTTCCCAACAAGTAGGTCTAAAGATTCCTAAATATTTTAAGGGGGTACGGTACCTAGAAAAATCCACTATGTCTAAAAATTGTTTTTTTTTTTTTTACATTTTTAGATACTACAACATACCAATAATCACTATGAATTAACTGTATTTCAGAAAAAAAATATTTAGATCACTTAAAATGTATTTTCAGAATGTTACTCATTCAAAATCTTCAATAATTTAAAAACTTTAAAGTCATTTTTCTCTGAAAAAATATTTTTGACATTTTGCTTCACTAATGCAAGAAAATCTCAAAAACCACCAGTCAGATTTTGATAAAACTTCTAAGTTATATTAAGAAGAGGTGTGTTTATAGAACGTCAGAGGCTTTTAAAGAAATTTTGAGTACTTTTTTTTTTGGCAATTTTTTTAATTTTCAAAATTGGCATTTTTGGCCTATTTTCACCATACAAAATTTAAAAAATTAATAAAAAAATTATTTATTAAAATATCAAAAAAGTACTCGGACATCCTCTAAAGCAAGCTTTCCTGATTATAAAAATGTACATTTTATATGAATCGGTCTATAAATATCTCAGAAATATTTGACACAAAAAGGTCTTAAATTTCAAGATGGCGGCATGCCACGCCCACAAATATCAATATTTTAATTATTTTTTTTGCACAAAATTATTTTTAAACCTACTATATCACAACTATGATATTAAAATGTCTTAAACTTTAAAAATAAAAAAGTTTTTTGCCAGACCCGGGTACCCCCTTAAGTGGTAAAAATAGAGATGTATGTTTTACAGGCCGAGAACCTTAGAGTGATATGTGAATCTACTTTCGTTTCCTTTTTCATGGAAAAAAAAAAACAAAGCAAAATTGGTTTCGAGATTAAGCTAACATGAAGTTTTCCAAGAACTGGAACTAATAATGTCACCAGTTTGAAATCTGGAATTGTTTTAAACACAGCTGATGAGAACACAGTTTTATAAAGTAAAATTTTCTTTGGCGATGTGACCTTGACATTTCTGCTAAAGAATTTGATTCCTTTCAAAAGGCTATTGTATGCTGCTTTTTTGTTCCAAGCCAAGTGAAAAACTTAATTTAAGATAGTTTACCTAATGCGCAAAAGTAAAATCGTTTCCTTATAGTGTATGTATTATTATTATTACAATGTTTATTTTAATTACCAAGTATGTGTTGTTGTAGTTAACTCAAAATTATGCACACACTCTTACACAAAATTATTTTCATTCACATATTGTTATACATGTTTAAATTAAGTTGCTTATAATTTATATAATGTTTTGTTACACATTAGTGTGTATTAATGATTAATGATTTAAAGACAATATATGTACAATGTAGAGGCATTTCACATGAAATCCACTCATGATTCTTATTTCTTTTTTTTCGGCTAGATAATTAGCTAAAGTCAGACCAGCACAGAAGATGGGCATTTAAATCCGTTTAGAATGTTCGCCAATTCGTGACTTTTTCAGTGCATGTCTTTATTTATTGTACAACCCCCCCCCCCCCTTTTCAAAACTATGTGGTTTGTATGACAAAGGCTTGAACTCAATTCAGAAGATGTTGCTTGATCATTGATCTGGTTGGTCTACTTTGACCAAGCCACAATATTATGGTGAGTAGAGGTGTGTTATGGCCTTTGCCCGTCACCTCGATGAGTATCTGTCGCTAGAGTGACGGAGATTTAAATTTCCCCCCCCCCCCGCGTGGGACAAATTTGTCATTTGAAAGTAAACTGAAACCCACGTCAAACGTCCTCGGCTTGTCACAGAGAAATGAAATCCATGACGTTTATTTCACCTTCCTCGTCATCGTCCTCGTCTTCGTCATCAAAATCTGGGTAGCTGTTTCCCTTGTTATTTTTGTTGGCGTCCTTGTCGTCATCCGGTTTCTCGAGCAGGATGTGCACGCCACCGTTTCTCACCACTGGCTGTGACGTCACTTCCGACATTTCCATGGTACCTATTTTATGAATTTAAAAAAAAAAGGAAATATTTAAAAAAGGGATGCAGAATATTATTATTTATCATTATTTAGGAAATGTTTTAATAATTCAGTACATTTAGCAGCAAAACATAGGGTTGCCACCTTTGAAAAGTTGGTTTGCGGGACACCAAGTGGGAGGGGTTTGGGTTCCCAATTTAGAAATTTTTTTTTATTTTTAACAACGCAGTGGCTACGGTTCGGTCCGACCGAACGCGTATTTTTTTTTTTCGGGTACCAGCCTTACTTATTATTGCATAGCGGCCGAGTCGCTGCACTGAACTATATAATAACATAATTTATTTTTTTTTTCAGAATTTTTTTTCAGGATTAGGGTTAGGGATAGGGTTAGGGATAGGGTTAGAGATAGGGTTAGGGATAGGGTTAGGGATAGGGTTAGAGATAGGGTTAGGGTTAGGGTGTGGAGCAATATTATCTATGGCTGGTACCCTAAGTAAAAAAAATACGGGTTCGGTCGGACCGAACCGTAGCCACTGCCTTTTAACAATTTAAAATACTACATTTTAGCTACATGTTTACTTAAACATTCATTAACACGAACTTATTAAAAATGTGTGATTTTGTTTAAATCTTGTTTAAATGATTAAATCATTCTGTAAAAATAAAATTGTGTTTGACAGTGTTTGTGTAATTAAATAAAAATATGTTGTTAAAACAAAATAAAATCATGTTATTCAGCTACTGTGTGGTATTACATTTGTAAACTGTAATTTATAAATATTCAAATTCTTCAGTAAGTACAGTAACTTCAGTTAAGTTAATATAATAGTTATAAATTTATTTCATTTATGACCATTAAATCTTTATCTTTATTGAAATTTAAGTAAAAAATGTAATAATTATTAATAGTGGAAAAAAAATGAAACTAATAATGTAAATTCTCAACGTGTAAATTCTCAACTTGTAAATTCTCAACGTGTAAATTCTCAACATGTAAATCTCAACGTGTAAATTCTCAACATGTAAATCTCAACGTGTAAATTCTCAACGTGTATATTCCCTCCCAACAACAACTGGAGTCTGGAAGAGTTACTACCAAATACCAATCTAAACTGTTGCATTAAATTTTTTCTTCCAAACATATTTGTTATCATTTTTGCAGCCTGCAAAAGTGACTTGTCCTTCAGTGCTACAGAATAAAATTCACTGCAAGACATATCATAGTTGACAAAGGTTTGTAATTCAGCTTTGATTAAGTCCACGCTGCACCGGTTTCTGTCGTTAGACCATTTCTCCTGCATTAAAGAACAAAAATTCTCTCCACAAAAGCATTAGATGTTGGAATACTGAGAACAAATGAAATCAATGTGAATAGATTCTTTGGATTTAGATGTTGAATTTCATCCTATTCGTTAGAGGCCAGTAGTATAATCAATCACAATTTTGTATTCACAATTATTTGGCAGAGGTCAGAAGGTTATTATTTTCTTACTAAATATAATACAACAACGATTTTTGACAGAATTGTGACTTGTAAGTGAAATGCGGGACAAAACGCGTCACGCATGAGGTGTTTGCGGAATGCGTATAGATTTTCAAAAAAACGGGACAATCACGCAAAATGCGTGACGTGTGGGAACCCTAGCATAACATTAGATTTAACTGAATAATAAACCAAAACAGAAGAATCCGTTTTAAACGTGTGTCTTGTTGTTGTTAGTCTTTTTGAAAGTCTTTGTAAAAATGTAAAGAAATAACTTGAGAATATTTTAATGAATGAGAAAAAAAAATTTCTGTGACCACGGCATCTTAAGGGGGTTACGAGGCTAGCAAAACACCTAACTGCTAAAATCAGGTGCCCTTTTAAAGTTGGCTGAACTTGGGAGTGGGGGTGGGAGTGGACTTACAATCAGCTTAAACCAGGACATGGAAAAATTCTCTGGGTTCTCATTCAGAGATAACCTCGAGACTCCAGGGACCACAGTCAAGCGGGTGGTTGTGTTGTAGTGCACTCGGCGGTGAGGGATTTTCATGGATGAAGTTTCCGCTATACCTCCCGTGGTGGTGCCTTCGTGACCAATGCACTATTTGTGGGGGATGAGAGAATTGCAGCATCAATACAGTTCCTTTGGTTGTTTAAAGCTTCTAAGAGATTTCATCTGATCATTAAAGCGACTTCAGATTTCATCTCATCCTTACAGAGACTTCAGATTTCATCTCATCCTTACAGAGACTTCAGATTTCATCTCATCATTACAGAGACTTCAGATTTCACCTCATCATTTCAACGACTTCAGATTTCATCTCATCCTTACAGAGACTTCAGATTTCATCTCATCATTACAGAGACTTCAGATTTCACCTCATCATTTCAACGACTTCAGATTTCATCTCATCCTTACAGAGACTTCAGATTTCATCTCATCATTACAGAGACTTCAGATTTCACCTCATCATTTCAACGACTTCAGATTTCATCTCATCCTTACAGAGACTTCAGATTTCATCTCATCCTTACAGGACCTTCAGATTTCTTCTCATCATTACAGTGACTTCATACAGACACACAGATTGACCACCAGAGGTCAGCCAGTTCAATTAGAAATATACACACTTTTATTTTTGGACCTTCCATTTTATTTAGACATTTCCTACAACTTTTAACGGAATTACTAAGAGGTCAAAGGGTATAAACGTCAAATGGATGCACGATATTGTTAATGACAGGAAACGAACATTTATAGAACTTCTGTCTATTCGGACAATAGAATACCACCAGGCCGTTCCGCCACATTATGCAGGACAATGGAAACTCTATTGTCGGTCTATCCAGTGCTGGGATTAAGATCCTATAATGCCCTAAGCACAGAGCTCCTGTGGTGACTCTTTGTGCACATTTCAAGTAATTTAAAAAATACTCCATTAACCTTAATTTTTTTTACTAAAAAAGAATTAACAGAATTTTAACAATATGATAGGAAGCGTAGTGTGGAGAGGAAATCTAATTCCAAACTGGGGAAACTTGTTATATATATATATATTAGGGTGATAACAAAAAAAAAATTTTATTAAACCACTTGCAATCGAGGAACTTTTATGTGTAATTTAAGAATATAAATTGCATTTTAAATTTTTTTTTAAAAAAGTTCCCCCACCTCCCCATTTTTTGGAAGAAAAAAGTGAAAAAAATATTTTTTTTTCAAAAAAAGGACATGTTTTTTTTTTAGCTTAATTCAAAAGAGTATTAATAATAACTAATCAACATTTATTAACAAATAGGATATAGAACAGTTAGTAATATGTACAGAATGTACAAGAAATGTTCAAAACATATTTTGTCCTATGAACTTCAGATTCAAAAATTCAACTTTTCTTGATTTCGCATGAAGTTCCGCCATCAGTTTCACAGCACGTTCAGCAATTTGGTTAGATCTGGGAATGTCAATTAATGACTTCTCGACTGACCAATGGGTCTTTAAACACTTAATTGCCTTCTCGCATTTTATCTTGATGAGTGAGGTAAACAGTTCATTGAAGGACGCTTCATTGTAGTGTTGCGAATCGAACCAAGCATTTGCCCATTCGTAGCAGATGAAGTTGCAGGCAGAAGCGAGAATACTGCGCCACTCTGGTATCAGAAATAATGCTATAACAGTAAATATTGCATGTGAGTTCCATCTTGCCTGGTGTAAATTTGGTAATTTATTCCAGCTGATGCGAGGCCAACGTGGGTTCTCGCCTGTGCTAACATCTTTTGTCGCAAGAAGCGGTAATTAGCTTGAAGAGTGACATAGTTTTGTGTTAATTTGCCAATGAAGGAATAGTTGAGTTCGGGTTTGCTCGTTGGCTCTTGAATAAGAAAATTCATGACATGTTTCAGAAGCAGGTCGAGTACATGGTGCAGACAGTCAATATATTGTGGCTTCAGAAAGCCATTGCTCAAGACATCATCCTGTATGAGCTTTACAATCCCGTGCAAATGGTCAGTATTTCTTCGGTCGTGTTGCAAATTAACATACAAATATTTTCTCAAGCATCATATTCATCAATTAGCTGATGTAGTTCATTGTGAATGGCCGCGGCAGAACCACTCTCACATTTGAGAATGCCGAGTTTGATTTCGGTTGTCATATTTTTCAGCAAACCTACTTGATACTCTTCCCCTTGCACTCTTTTACCATCAAACTGGAGACAATAGGGATCATTGCTTTGAAGTTTTTGAACAATTTTAGTTTTCATTTTCCGTCCTTCATAGATTACTCGTTTCCAGACACCCGCCTGACTTGGAACCGGCACATCATGACCCTGTTCAGCAATGGTTGCAAGAACGTCAGGTGCTTTATGTGTAGAAATGTTTTTTCAGTACTAGTAAACCCGCCGTTCTAGTGCTTGCTCTTTGGTATTTCGGTTTGCATTCAGAAGATGACGTTTAAGAAATAATTGGCGACTCGGGTGAAGAAGCAGAGGTTTCAGAATCCAAGATTTTCAGACAGTTGTATGTTTTTGTCTAGGTTTTGAGACAGTTGTATGTGTTTGTGTAGGTTTTGAGACAGTTGTGTGTGTTTGTGTAGGTTTTGAGACAGTTGTATATGTTTGTGTAGGTTGTGAGACAGTTGAATGTGTTTTTGTAGATTGTGATTGAGAAGAGCTGGCTTGAAATTGAGTTTTTAATAGTCGGATTCGTTTTCTTGGGTGGAATGACTCCAAAGGGGCTTGTTTGACCATTGAATAGCCAGTCTTTCCTCCACTGTTAACTTGCCTCTGGTAGAGCTATTTATCCTCTGTGCTTTTCCATTCTCCATTAACGTTGGTGACATCAAATAACTGAGAAAGTGTTATCAGATGGTTTCTTTTTGTTTTTGTCATATAAATCAATTAGACCATTGAGTTTCATTCTGATTAGTGTGCTGGATAAAAGTGGAAAGACTTGAATTTCCCTCCAGAGCAATTCTATATCAGTAATCATAATTTTGATTCGATCGAGTCGCCGTTTCTGGCTATTGAACAGAAAAGTGAAGTTTCCAAGAATTTGACGGTTTGTCGGCATCCATGTGAGATTGATTAGCTTTTCAACAGATAGAATTCTTGGATCCCTATTCTGTTTAAAAGATGAGGGTAGATGCCTTGCTTATAAACAAATGGAAACAGATGTAGGAATGTGCTTAAAAGCAGTCTGGAAAGTCATATAAAAATTCAGGGTGAAATGAAACCGAGCGTCAAACTGCGCGATATGAGAAAACAAAAATTAAATATATATATATATATATATATATCACACAGTGTTGTCGTCTTTAGCTCTAATTCTAAATTCTTCTCACATTTATTGATTTGATAGTGTTCACTTTTGTGCACCGCTTACTTAACTGAAACTGGTTTATCTTCGTCATGACTCATGTGGGTCTTTTCAATACGAAACTAACAAGATCTTATTTGAATTATTTTTGTGACATTCAACACAGCTGTACGTTTCGTATTCCATAATGTAATTAATTCCCAGCTTGCATTGCGACATTCTTGATAAATCAACTCAAGGTTTGTTTTTGTATGTGTCTCTATTAAAAACATGGTACTATCTGTCACTTGCACTGGGTTAAGCACAATCTAGACTAGTTCATACTGTGTATACGTATAGTTTCATATTATTTAGCATCTGTTACTTCTTGTGCAGGATAAACATGACGGCACGTGATTTTAAGTTTTATGAATGATATTTAATGTTTCTTGACTTTTTGTAATGGGCTATAGATTGAATTATTCATCTGTGGTGCCCCCTCTTCACTTGCTGCCCCAAGCATGTGCTGGTTATGTTTAATAGTATATATATATAGACCTGGGAGCGACCGATATGCCTTTTTACCGATAGTCCGATACCGATATTTTTCCCCAGCATTTTTGCCGTTGCCGATACCGATATTTTGCTGTTAATGAAAGGATCTCTTGCAGATGAAGAATATTAGAAGAAAAAAAGATTTGAAAAGACAGACCGGAAGACCGAAGTCAGAAACACAAACCATGCCTGCATAATCTCAGAAATCTGCATGTTAATTGTTTAAAATTAAACTTATAACAAACAATTTGTTGTTTTTACTTGTACACAAACAGAAAAGTAAGATAAAGTTGTAAATAATTAACATCAAACTAAAAAAGTAAAAATGTATTAATTATTAATTGTAACTTCACTAACTTGTGAGAATTGTGATGAAACTAAAATTAAAATTTTTTTCTTCGTTTTTTAAAAAGTTTGAAAAATTAAAAACACTTAATTATATCAGTAAATCACCTCACTCAGGTGAACAGTTAACTGGAAGTTTGTAAGTAAACTTTAACTCTGTAAACCAAAACCAGTTTAAAGTTACTAGATTTGTGGGAAAAAAAAGTGTATCGGCAACCAAAAACGACCGGTCCGATATTAACCAATAGTGCCAATATCGGTTCGATTATCGGTCGCTCCCTACAAAATTCGGCCGATCCGATATTAACTTATAGTGCCAATATCAGTCCGATACCGATACGGATCCGATTATCGGTCGCTCCCTAACATAGACTGCTGTCAGAATAAAATCTTTTCCATACACTGACCGAAATGTTAAAATGACTTCTCATTTAAGAGAGTTAATTTAAGAGAAAAAAAAATAATTTCCATTGCTGTTAATTTTTATTTTTGGTAAGTCTGGGTGAGTCATTACAGTCAGAAAAAATTTATTGACACTTGAAGTGCCAGAACTATAATCTACTCGAAATTTACTGTCACTGGAATATGGTCTTTGATGTCACACATTACCTCCCTTTCAGTTCCCCATCTCACCAAAATGCAATCCAATACTTCGACAATTTTTATCTTTATTATTATTTTTTTAAAACAGATGAAGAGTTTGATTGATAAATATAGGTGAGTGATGTGAGGAACGGGAAATCATTAGGGTGAACAAAACGGAGACAGAGAAATAGAGTACCAATCAAAATAGAAAAAAATCTGATTAGACAAATCAGGATAAGATGATCAATAGAAATATGAAAACAGACACAAGGGAAAATAAATGATAGAGAAATTATAGATAGATAGATAGATAGATAGATAGATAGATAGACAGATAGATAGATAGATAGATAGATAGATAGATAGATAGATAGATAGATAGATAGATAGATAGATAGATAGATAGATAGATAGATAGATAGATAGATAGATAGATAGATAGATAGATAGATAGATAGATGGACGGATGGATGGATGGATGGATGCATAGATAGATAGATAGATAGATAGATAGATAGATAGATAGATAGATAGATAGATAGATAGATAGATAGATAGATAGATAGATAGATAGATAGATAGATAGATAGATAGATAGATAGATAGATAGATTAGATAGATAGATAGATAGATAGATAGATAGATAGATAGATAGATAGATAGATAGATAGATAGATAGATAGATAGATAGATAGATAGATAGATAGATAGATAGATAGATAGATAGATAGATAGATAGATAGATAGATAGATAGATAGATAGATAGATAGATAGATAGATAGATAGATAGATAGATAATTTTATGTATATACACATTCTCCATGTGTGCTAAATTAAAGACACTGTATAGGTCTGGTGTGGTCAGAAGCGGCTCTTTGATGGGTCTTGAACGGCTGTTCCTTTTTGTTAATAAATTTCGTTCATTAAATTTAAATAAAAAAGAATTCTCTACCCATGAGTTAGGCTAGATCAGATAATGACCAATAATGTATCGATGGAAGAACAAAGGTACACTTCACTTCCTGGTCTAAATGTCGGTGTATTGTTGTCGTTGTTGTTTAAACTGAAGCAGGAAGACGGTTTTAGACATAAAAGATGTGTGTCTGTGTGTCTTATTCAGGTCAGGTCAAACTCGTGGGTCAACTCGACCTACCCGTGTGAGGCGGCCCCGTGGTGTCGTCCGTAAAGACCACCTTGACGTTGTCCTTCACCGCCGGCAGGTTGCTGGAGTCCGTCTCAATGTGGAATGACGGAGCCATGTGGTTCTGGGCCGGCCGGCCGCCCCTCTCGCTGGAGTGGTCGGAGTTGTCCCGGATGAGCCGCCTCCTGCAGTGGCCCCACACGTTGACCCCGTGGGCGAAGGTCAGGATGGAGAGTAACAAAAGTAGAATGTGTACCTGAGGGAGTTGAATTAAGATATATATATGTATATATCCTTTTATATGTATATATATATATATATATATATATGTGTGTGTGTGTGTGTGTGTGTTTACATAACGGTGTATCCAGGGAGTGACCACATACGGATCTTATGTCCACATGCGACTGTTTGAAATTTTTTTCTGTGGCTCCCAATGAGCAATTTTTTTTTAATTACTTCGGTCTTACTAAATTTTGATTAACCGGCTAAGATGCGGCTCAAAGAATTTTTTTTTGAAGAAACAAAATAAAAAAAAACAGCCTCCGGCTCTCATTGACCTCAAGTATGACCACACTTCATATGGGCAGAGTCATTCTTATATATATATATATATATATAGACAGAACTATGCCGCTGTCAAAACCCCCTTCCCCCCTTTGCAAAGGGACTTAATCCCTTCCAAGACTCCTATATGGCCGTCACTTCATACATATTTTGAGGTTAAATCTGTTGTTATTTTTTGGAGAAGTAAATATGGCGTAAAATTGAGGAAAACGGGGCGAGGTGGGGGGGGGGGAGGGTTGTGGACAGTCCCTGGGTAATAGACAACGTTTTTTTTTTTTATATTTTATACTATTGCACATGATAAATCCAAAGAATGGCGGCAAGTAAACTTACGGGCAACATACTTGAATACTTTTGTATGACAGCAACTAAACTTACGGGCAACATAGTTGAATACTTTTGTATGACTACAAGTAAACTTACGGGCAACATACTTGAATAATTTTGTATGACTGCAAGTAAACTTACGGGCAACATACTTGAATACTTTTGTTTGACTACAAGTAAACTTACGGGCAACATACTTGAATACTTTTGTATGACTGCAAGTAAACTTACGGGCAACATACTTGAATACTTTTGTAACAAAAACTTCCAAATGGGAAACTGGAAGGCAGCAATGACAGCACTCACTGCGCATGTCAGACCGTAAAATTTCCCAAGATGTTGATGGTTGAAATGTCTGAAAAAATAACGAATAACTGGATTTGGTAACACATTTAACAGGCTAGCGTAAAGAATCAATTTCCTTAAGGTGATTCAAAGAACTCTGTAATTAATAAATGGTAAAAAAAAATCTTAGAAAGAGTAAACCAGAAATGTGCGCAATATTATGTGTTGAAAAAAATATATAGGCTAATGTAAATTAATAAAATATTAACATTATTATGACTAAACATGTATGCACTTCTGTCCTTGATATTTTCTTGTGTTCAAGTAACCAGGATTTTGTGCCGGGGAATAGGGTTAAAAATTAACATTTCTAAAGTCTACATTATTTTAAAAAAATATTTCTATGAAACACATAATCTGATCAATTTGTATTAGGTTATAGATATAGATTAGGATATAGAATAGGGACGGAATGAGAGAAAGAGAATACTGATTAGGGGAGGGGTAGAGAGAGAAAAGAGCGAGAGAGAGAGAAAAGAGAGAGGGGAGAGAGAGAGAAGAAGAAGAGAATACTGATTAATGGAGGGCTAGAGAGTGAAAAGAGAAAGAGAGAGATAGAGAAAAGAGAGAGAAAAGAGAGACGAGAAAAGAGAGAGAAAAGAGAGAGAGAGAAGAGAGAGAGAGAGAAGAGAGAGAGAGAGAGAGAGAGAGAGAGAGAGAGAGAGAGAGAGAGAGAGAGAGAGAGAGAGAGAGAGAAGAGAGAGAGAGAGAGAGAGAGAGAAAAGAGAGAGAGTAGAGAGAGAGAGAGAGAGAGTAAAAATGCTTGCAGCCCGAGCGTAGACCAGGTCCAAATATTAATACATAACCTTTGTGCACTGTTTTACTGATAAATACAATCTATGAAAAATAACATAATACTGACACATGCCCTACTTTCGCATACACACACACACACACACACATACACACACATAAACGCCCGCTGACTGCATCCTACGTGACCTACAGATTGGTCCTTTACGTCACAGGAAACAGTAAGGCCTTGCGTCCACCATACACAATGAATCAGTCGGTGTTGTTTTATAGACCACGCTGTGCACACGGCTTCCTTTGTCCATCACTCCGGACGTGGGTGGACTTATACAGTACGACGCAGAATAAAAGAAAAAATCTCAGCAGAACTACTGGATTTACAGAACCTACATCCGGGCAACCGTAGTTTGTATTTTTGTTTTCCCGTTTCCCTTGTTCGTCCATCTTTTGATGAAAAGTTACAAACACCGACTACTGGTATCGATTGAAAGTAGGTCCGCGTAATTAAAGACTGAATACGAACGATCCAAGCCGGACGGATTCGAAGTTGTGTATAAATGAAGACTCGATTATATTTGTTCAAAAGTACCACATTGTAGAAAGTGAGCATCAAAAAAGAATTTTAATTCGATTACTGTATAAACGATACTGATACTCCTGTTTTCAACGAAAGGGCCGAATTAGAAGGAATTATAAACTCGAGTACAAATTATATAAAAACTAAATACTAAGTACATAAAGTAGGTCTTTATTCATAGGACCGTCTTATCTCATTAGAACAGTCGGAGCACTGCTTGTTGCACATAAAACTAATAGGCCCCCGCCAAATATAAAAATACAATTTCGAATACGAAAGTAATTACTCCAAGCAGAAGCGTAACTACCTATGGCGGCACCACTGCTATGTTAATGTGGCCCCCATTAATGTGCCCTAGACTGCCTAGAGTAATCAAGTACGGCAGAAGCCTCCACTCAATAGAGGTAAAATAACTGCCACCCGGCATAGACCGCCCCAACACCCCAGTCTCATTGCGCCACTGCTCCCCAGCCCCTTTAAGTGCACAAGTGTATAGGGCTCAAGACATCCGAAGAAAGACCTGTTGGTATGTAAGGAAAAATAGAACGAAAAAAATGTGACCCCCGTAAGCTACAAGTGTCCTCTGAAGGCGTTCCTCGTAATAACTGTAAGCTGGTTACCCCAGGTGAGATCAGGTGATAAAGAATGTGTTGCTAGGTAGGCCCCAAAGGAATGTAACTAGTAGGGCCAATCGTTCAGATTACATTTAATTATATATATATATATATATATATATATATATATATATATATATATATATATATATATATATATATATATACATATCAACCGAAATGCGTTTACCAAATAATTTTGACTTTTTGTCACTGTCGTTGCTGCAGATTATAAAATATTCATGGACACACTATCGATGATTTTCTAAAGAAAGAGGAAATGCTAATAAAGATTGTCTCTTTATTAAATACAATTTATAACTTTTACCGAAGTCATTTCTAAATTACACCCATTACCTAATTAATCAGAGCCGAACCAAGGTCGGTTGATAGCCCTGGTACAGAAGAAAATTATGGGCCCCTTTGAAAAAACTGTCAAAACTAAGTCGATAAGGAAGATAAATTATTTGGAACATCCTTGCGAAGTCTAGTCTCAGGGACTCGATATGCACCCCCCTTTCACAACCCCCGTTCCAAAATTTCTACGCCCGAAAAGCAGGCTACAAACTCACTACATTAAGAAAAGGCTTCACCCCCCCTCCACACACACACACCTGGGTCACACCCTATGTTACTTACACGGCCAGAAACTCACTACCTTAGATAAAATGCTCCCCCAACCCCCCATTCCCCATCTCCAGACGCCCCTACTTACACGTGCATGACAAAGGCGCACATCGTCGTGTGGGTGAAGACTTTGTGCAGTATGTTGAACAGGGCGGAAATGGCTTTAGCCGCCGCCCCTGGGATCATGTCCACGGAGATTTCCGTCAGGGCCAGGGCCGACGTCACAAAAATGGCCGGCACGATGCGCTGCATCTGCTGGGTGGCCGGTGTCGTCCCTGGAAAGAGAAACGAACGAAAATAAGAGGATGCGCCCCTGTTACGTGAGGTCGTTTATTTATTTTTTTTTTTATTTATTATTTATTTATTTGTTACGTAGGTTTCATATCCAGAGTCACGTGACGTGGATGACAATACTCTCCTATGATATCTGTTACAAGGAAGTCTGTGTGTACTGGCTGATAATGCAAATGTACTTATCGATAATGGAACTTTTCAGTAAATGCACTCAATATCCTTGTCGGAGTTCATGCCAGGGAAATGATTACAATAGAAAAAACAAACAAACATTGCCAGATTGTATACATTGTATTGTGATATAACATAGAAGTGCAATACTTAGTGATAGAAAAAAATGTGAATAGTTGTAATGTAATATAATGTAACAAGGGCAACCCTGATTTTTTTTTTGTATTGTTGATATTTTTAAATACTGTACAATTTTTGTTACATACAAACATAACTTATATTAAGAAATATTAAATAGAAAAATGGCTTAATCACCCTATTACGTAATTTCTTATTAAATCGAAAATTATATTTTAAAAAATCAATATTCTTTAACTGTATTAAACTTAAATAAGACCATTTTAAAATACAAAACTACGTATACTTATAATTTAGCGCAATCTGCTTACATCACAGTATATAGGTCGCTTATGGGTATTGCACTTTTATTATTTATTTCGGAGAGTATCACAAGATATTTAGTGAACTCTCCTTCCTGGTCTGAGAAACATACCATGATCCACGGGGGATGGATCATAGGGGATCTCTAGTCAGGAAAAAACCCCATTACTTGCGAGGGTGGTGGTACTGTTGTCAATGAGGACTATCCGAGACCGCAGTATTCACAGCTGATATTGGTGACGGATGTGGTCGGCACACAACACCCTTCCACTCCGTCCCACTCAAGCACACCTGCGCAGCTTGCCATTTCCGGCTGAGGGTACAGGCACACTACACCCTCCCCTCTGTCCGAGTGGCAGGAAAAACCCCTTTCCTTGCCATTCTGGCCGACCGGCAGTACACACACCCTGCTGGTCTGGCCGGTTTGGGCAAGGATTAAAACTCATCTTTCTGCCGTCCCTGCAGATGATAGCGGGCACACACACCCCGCCGCTCTGTAGGCATGGCAGACGTGCATCAGCGCCGCCAACAATGTTGGTGTGGTAGGCACACTACACCCTACCATGCTGGCAATGGCGGCGTTAAAAAAAAAAGAAAAAAAAAAAGAAAAAAAAAAAGTATTGCACTGGATATATAAATCTAGTGCAATAATAATACTGAAGTGTGTTAAGGGATAATGTATTTCGACCGGGTAATACAGCAAGTTTTATATATGACCAGGTTGCAGTGAGTGACTGAAAGATACTTAATAAGGCCATAATTTTCAACCAAATACCACAGCCTGATTGATTTCTCGACGATATACTATCTCTGGATCAATATACACATAGACAATACATAAATATAAATTATTGATTGTGATGGATGATTGTCGGTATGCAATAAATTTAACTTTGCTTATGAACTTTTTGTAGTAAAACATAAAATAATTTATTAGTGAAAAATGTTAGATTGGAAAAAAAATAATTATAAAGAATTTAAAAAAAAACTTTAAATAAAAACTGTTTGCAATAGAGACAGATATTGCGAAAGTAGTAAAGAAACAGGTAGAAAATGGAAGAAAAAGAGTAATTTTGAGACTTAAAATAATCTTCAAATGGAATAGAAGATTTTGCGTCACGTGACTAGGTCATGTACGGATGGGCTGGCCACAAATAGAACAACATAATTGGAGGTAAAGAAGGATAGAATTAGCAGTTAAAGTAAGTTTCAAGCAGGATGAATGTGGCACTAGGGTATACAGACACACACACATACAAACATACCTATATATAAAGACAGCGTGTAAGTAAGAAAGAAGGAAAGATAGAAGCCGAATTGAACTTGCGCGCGGGTGCTGTATCGTGCCACACCAAACTTGCCTCCTGTGCTGCAAAATGGCATAATGTAGTTTTTATTTTTCACTTTTCAGTTCATTTTTATAAAAGATTATTTTTTAAATGCTTCATTTTGATTTTAACATTGAGAGAATTAATTACTGTTTAAACGAATAATCCTAAGTTATTAGCGTTGGCGGGTAAAACATAATTTGTGACGCATGAAATGTAGGTCATTTCTGCCTATTAGGTAGGTGGCATAAATTAGTACCCACATTTTTACCTCAAAGAATATAACTTAATTAATCGTATGTAAAAATGCAGCAAATGAATTGATTAGGAAGGGGTATTACATGCCACCTAGATTTCCAGGGCAACGCCAGGTTTAATAGCTAGTACATATATATATATATATATATATATATATATATATATATATATATATATACATATATATATATACAAATCCTGCATATTGGATTGAAACTATTTTTTTCAGTATGTTACAAAGCAAATAGAAAACTGAATATGTGATAATACCTCATAAGCAATCAACATCAAAACAATCATGATTGAAGATTGAATCTCATGCCCTGTCGGGGCGCAAGTGGAAGTACCTGTCAACGCCCTGTACTCAATAATTGGTCCAGGCCCAAGTTAAAAATACCTGTCAGTGCCCTGATGTCTCCATATGATTACATGGTCATAACAGTGTCCCCGTGGGATTGCGAGCTAGCTAAATACGTCATCACTAGTGAGTCGAGGCTGATCTGTGTATGACTGTGAGCACTAGATTGGACTGGACTTAGAACTGGCACAGTTTGGTCATTTTGTAAAGGCATAACAGCCTGCGAAAAACAATTTTTTTTAGGAAAAGTAGGCCGTCGCAGAGGTCGCCAGAGGAAATTTTGGTTTGACAATATACAAGAATGGACAGGGGCTACTAATGTATGAATTAAAGACAGCAGCTCAGGTTAGGCAACTCTGGAGAAATACGTCTGTTGATGTGTCCATTCGTTCCCCCCCCCCCAACGACCACATCGGTTATGGGTATGATGATATTCTGCCAGTGAGGCAATTCGTCACGGGAGGGGAGCCTTGTAGAAGGGGGGGGGGGAGGAAAGGAGAACATAGTTTTTTTTCTATGCTTAAGAAAGCCCTGGCATATAAAGATGTGAAGATAAAGTATCTTGAAACATCACTCAGTTGATGTCGTTGTACATAAAAATCATTTTGAACTAGTCAGCAGATGATGACGGATTAGGTTTTTTTTTTAATTACTTTTAACTGGTTGGTAGTGTAAATACGAGATGCACACACACACACACACACACACAGACACTCACACAAACACACACACACACACACACACAGTCACGCTCAAACTCAACGTAAGTAATTATTGGCAGGGATAGAAAATGACCTTCTTTGATCCATAAAACACGTCCTTCGAGCCAAATGAAAATAAATATGATGAATGTACGTCATTGACTTTATACCTACCAAGTTCCCTGGGGAAATGTCTGTCTATCAGTACTCCGACCAGTGGAGAACAGACGATACCGAAGAGCTGCACGATACCAAAATAGGTCTCGTAATCTGGAGACAAAGTTAAAGAGAAAGAAAAATAGAAAAAAATAATGTGTGCGAATAGAAAAAATGATCTGTGGGAATAGGAAAAATTGTGTGTCGGAATAGGAAAATGTGTGTGTCGGAATAGGAAAAAATTGTGTGTCGGAATAGGAAAAAATTGTGTGTCGGAACAGGAAAAAATTGTGTGTGGGAATGGGAAAAATTGTGTGTCGGAATAGGGAAAATTGTGTGTCGGAATAGGGAAAATTGTGTGTCGGAATAGGAAAAAGTGTGTGTGGAAATAGGAAAAAATTGTGTGTGGGAATGGGAAAAATTGTGTGTGGGAATATGAAAAATGTGTGTGGGAATAGAAAAAAATGTGTGTCGGAATAGGAAAAAATGTGTGTGGGAATATGAAAAATGTGTGTGGGAATAGAAAAAAATGTGTGTCGGAATAGGAAAAAATGTGTGTGGGAATAGGAAAAATTATGTGTGGGAATATGAAAAATGTGTGTGGGAATAGAAAAAAATGTGTGTCGGAATAGGAAAAAATTGTGTGTCGGAATAGGAAAAAATTGTGTGTCGGAACAGGAAAAAATTGTGTGTGGGAATGGGAAAAATTGTGTGTCGGAATAGGGAAAATTGTGTGTCGGAATAGGGAAAATTGTGTGTCGGAATAGGAAAAAGTGTGTGTGGAAATAGGAAAAAATTGTGTGTGGGAATGGGAAAAATTGTGTGTGGGAATATGAAAAATGTGTATGGGAATAGAAAAAAATGTGTGTCGGAATAGGAAAAAATGTGTGTGGGAATATGAAAAATGTGTGTGGGAATAGGAAAAATTGTGTGTGGGAAATGAAAAACTGTGTGTGGGAAAAGACAAAAATTGTGTGTAGGAATAGGAAAACTAATATGTTTCATTGGAAAGAATGCTATGAAGTATGCGAGGGTTTACTTAGAGATTTGTAATATTCATAATCACTCGACACAAATACATTTATCTTCCACCAGTTCAATATTTCATGACAATGATTGGTGTATTCCTTTCGCTTGTGGATATGACTAGAATCTCGATCATTGATAAGTTTTTAATTATGGTCTATCTAGGGATGAGTGTATCCTAGTCGAATTCAATACATGTCATTACAAAGCGAGAGGTATAATAGATAGAGTTGGTGCCAGCGACATAACACACATGTCTTGCAAGATGACTACAGCCACAGACAAAGCATTTCATCTTGTTAATTACTAACAGTTAGGCATGAGACTGTAAAGGTATAATTGGTTGGGGGGGGGGGAGGGAGTAGCAGGATCAGAGTTCGCGCCCACTGTGTCCCAAGGCCCGAGCATCCCATCATAGGCACTGGCTACATAACCCGGTGAATTCTACTTTGTCTCGATCACCAAATGGTCTTTGTAGCCACTACGGGGGCAAATGGTATATTTATAAATGGTATTTTAGCCTAGAATGCACATGCTCTATAACGAATGTTTGTTTAAAAATTTGGTTGTTTTTTAATATTTATTCAACATGCTGGTTTTCTGTTTGTAAAAGAGAATGTGGAGGGAAAAAAATCGAAATAGTTCGTGTAGGCTACAGATCAATAAACAATAATCTATACATAGTACATATTATAATTAGCTTTCTTTATTGTCGGTCAATTCTAATCATAAGTGTTGCGTAAGAATTTATATATATATATCTATATCTATATCTATCTATCTATCTATCCATCTATCTATCTCTCTCTCTCTCTCTCTCTCTCTATATATATATATATATATATATATATATATATATATATATGTTGAGGGCAGGTTCGCCAATTATGTGACGGTGATTTCAATATACTTCACCTCGCCAAATGTGTAACGTCAACTTTTATATGCGCTCAATATGTTACGTTTACTTTTCTGACTAATATATACAACAGTACTCAGTGCAGTACACAATATAACAAACACTTTAATACAACTATAATACAACTTTGCTTATTTAAAGATCTCCTAACTGCTTCTACTATAACAATCTACTTACATCTACCTATGTCTGCTCTAAGCCTGTCAGCACTATATCATACTGCATCTTTCTCTCATCTACTGTCTACTGTCCATTGCCTACTGAATATTAACTTATTCTAACTGAACTTTATAAAGGTCGGGGTGTGGGGGGGGGTGATCACGCTTGCTATGCATGTGTCATTAAGGACAACAAAGTAGCCTGGGAGCTTGGCTTGACCATGACCTTGGGTTACATAACATGGTCAACTAAGATGGGTCACTCGTTTGGGAGGGAAAGTTTCACCTATCGGTGTAGAGAGGGGGGGGAGGGGGCGGTGAAGGTCGGGAGGGGGGTAAATTCTAAACGCTACAATAAGTAATAATTTTCATAGTTGTTTTTATTTTAAATATGCAGAAATTTAAAATCAATTTTGAATGCAAATTGTTCTCTCCCTCCCCCCCCCCCCCACTCATACATCCATATCTTGATCATCACAGTTCATGTATGATAGACAATGAACTATATAATAACGTCCGTAATATATATATCACCTAATGGTCACATTACAAACTTTCACTTTACATAAACACAGTTACCTATATATATATATATATATATATATATATTTGTGTCCGCCATATTTACCTAAAGGTCCCATGATCTCCAGGTCGGCCATCTCCACTACACTGGTCTCGAAGACCGCCTCGTGAAGTCTGTGGATCCCGAACCAGAGGACTGACCACACGAACAGCGGCTGTATGGCGGAGGGCGAGAACCTCGGAGGTGGGCGTCTGCATCTGACCACACCGGCCTCTGTCGAATCGTAATCGGTAAGATGGGAAGAGTCGGGAAACAATTGTGGTTCAAGGTCGGGGTCAAGGTCCTCTACAGGAAGAGTGAGAGAGGATGTCATGACCTTTTGGAGGTCCTAGTTTAAGAGACCTTTTTGAGGTCAGGATAGTCTTTTTTTCTTTCAAAAGTGCAATTACTTATTGGAAGGACCATCTAGTAAAAATAATTTGGTTTAGAAATTTATTTTCGCCACACAGATCGACTTTAACTTTAAAAAATGGACCAAATGATCAATATAAAATGAAAAATACATTTGAAAATCTAAATTGATCTGCCTTTAAATGATCAGAGTTGGCGGTAAAAGTTCTAAAAGTAACTACAATTAAATAAATAAATAAAAGACTTGAGGTAAAATCCATTTACTGGTGGCAGGCTTTTAACAAATTGTTTTACATTACAGTCAGAATTTTATTTTTTTTTCATTTTAAATTTAATCCATTATACTTTGGTTGGATTGAAATAAGACCAGATTAGACTACTAATATTGTTTTTTTTTTTGCAAATAAAATGTTAATCTTTTATAAGACCTGCACAGTTTATCTCTATTTGTAACAGAAATGTCTTATTAACACATTGACTCACAAGGGGGGCCCAACTGCCCCGGGGAGTGGGATTCACGCATATATATATATAGAGAGAGAGAGGCCTTATTCTAATCGACCATTTACATTTCATTATTTGTAAAGTGCGTGACCTTGAGGGCATAGGTCAGCTCTGGCTGGCCTAAAAGTAAATAATTAACTTTGATAAATATGATACTTCAAAGGTCATGGCCGTACCTGACATACGCCTCTGCCACGCCCTCTGCTTCCGTATCAAAGTCTCGTCCAGGGACTGGTTTCGGCGTTTCCCGTAATCCGCCGGAAGTGGCCAGGGAATGCGCGTTTTGGGCAGGAAGGCCACGGTGGAGACCAACATGGGGACGATGCCGATGGTAAGGAACATGAATGATGTCTGGACATTCACCCCAACGAAATGTGATAACTGGGGATAAGAAAAATGTGATAACTGGGGACAAGAAAAATGTGATAACTGGGGACAAGAAAAATGTGATAACTGGGGACAAGAAAAATGTGATAACTGGGGGACAAGAAAAATGTGATAACTGGGGGACAAGAAAAATGTGATAACTGGGGGACAAGAAAAATGTGATAACTGGGGGCAAGAAAAATGGGATGAATTTTTACCATTGGACAATACGTTGATATTAACATCCTTGAAATCAATAAAAGCGGTGAAACATTTTAAAAGACAAAAAAAGTAAAATTCAATAAAATATTAATTATTGAGACTAAATGAGTTCATTAAAAAAAAGTATGTTTTAAACTGTAATTACATTTACAAAGTTTGTTTGGTTTTTTAAGGTAACAAAACACATTTTTTTTTCTAAAACACTCAGATAAAGAAAGATATCATACACTCATTAAAAATTATAATACCCTCCCGCCCCACCCCAAACAGCGCCGTGCGAGTTACATTCTTTGGCGCCCTCCTCCCAATCTGAATAGTGCAAAATCACTTAACATATTGCTCTTTCGGCGCCCCTAACTAGTTCAGCGCCCTCTGCCGCCACACAATCCCCAGCAACCATCCTACTCTACTTATCCCCAACTACACCGATCGTATAAACGAGAACCTGACATAACCTGAAGAATATAAAGTGGGTTAGGTATGTTAGTTGCCCGAATGTCGACAAACCCCGGCGCGCAGGCCACGTACGGCCCCTTTCTGGGATGTTTTTATTTGGCCCTCGCTCCACTCCTCGTTAAGACGTTTTATATTATATGACGTCCGCATTGAACTAATTCATGCAAACAATCTATTCATCTCCACATGGCTCGTCATTTCTCTCAAATTTAAGAAGTCAATGCGGCCCATGATAAAAAAAAAACAGCCCACCTGTAGTACTAGCTAAACAACCCCAGAATGTACCATGGCTATATAAATAGATGACGTTTGATTCGAGTAGCCTGATTGTCCTTAAGTTGACCTTTATATCTATTTACGACCAATCACAGTGCACAACACTATTACCTGGTGAACTCAGCTTCATCTTCTTTAATCTTAAATGAACCTAACGGCTTTTTATAGAGACCTTCTGTTCACTGTTTTTATTTAAACTCATAAATAAACTTCATTAACGAGCTTAGAAGTATTTTAAAAATATAAACACATTTTTCACTGGGTTTTTTTCCCCTACTTGAAAGTTTGATTTTTATGGTTAAAATCGATTTTCATTCTGTTATCATTTTTTTCACGACAACACCCAGTTTAATTTTTTTTTAAATTGGTTTACAATTTGTATTCACTTTAACCAGCTTACATCTGAAAACAACTTTTTAATTAAAAGCATGAAGTCCAGTTAGTGTTTTATTGTGTACAACCTGTTAAGGTGAAAAAGAGAAAAAAAAAGGCAACTGAAGGAAACAAAAATAGTAAAATGTTTTTTTTTTAATGTATCCATAAATGTATCCATAAAAAAGGAGCATAGAAAAAAGATCTACAATTTACTTTCAAGTTGACAAAAAATAAATTGTACATATTTTTGTCCATTTCTTCTTATGGAAGCTTGCCAACTTTTTCTCTGACATTTGTCCTTTACTGTGATCTCGCCACCGCATTCTGTCATCTGCAACCCCCCCCCTCCCCCCGAAATACCCTGTCCACTAATTGTCCAGGTGTTCAATTTATCATTCCTATATAACTACCTTCATAAACTGGGTTGGCAGAAGAGAGACAACTAGCTCACTAAATCACCTTCACTTTTAAAATTGCCTCCCCTTTGAAATCTTTTTTTGTAAACAAGGAATTGAAAAAAAAAAAGTTGTCTGTTTGACTGTTGCTTTTTTTTTTTATTTATTTTGATTTCAATCTTGCGTAAGCCAAAAAAGGGAATTCACAGTTGTTAGTTATATTTATTTTTTTAATTTACTTAAAGGTGGTATAGATATTATTATGTTAGATTTGTGGACAGTTTTCCCCAGAAAAGGAATAAAAAAAAAGACTCGAAAATAAGAAGCTATCTTCAAAGTTATTCTGTCTTAACTTTCAAAATACCAATTTAATCCGATACAACAAGTACAAATCGATAGAACTAATGAAAAAATGTCACCCGAATTTTCTGATGTTGGTCAGGAGAAAACTTACAGAAGGTAGAATTGTATAGCCTAGGACTGGGGAAATGTAATAAGAAACAACATAACAGAGTGTTGGACATTCTAATATTAAACCAATGTTCTGTAAAACGTACAAATCAATAGAAAAATTACGTAACTGCATTGGGCCCCTACTAAGAAAGGGGCCATTGGAGTATTAATAGCAATTAAGTATCGTGCTAACAAGACCCCCATATGTACATTTTGCATTGTGCCCCCGAAAATCTCTTAAGGTTTATGCCTTATGCTCAGAAAATAACATGATGTATATGTCTAATGCCCCCAATATCCCTTGAAGTATATGTCTAATTCCCCCAATATCCCTTGAAGTATATGGATAATTCCCTCAATATCCCTTGAAGTATATGTCTAATTCCCCCAATATCCCTTGAAGTATATGTCTAATTCCCCCAATATCCCTTGAAGTATATGTCTAATTCCCCCAATATCCCTTAAAGTATATGGCTAATTACCCCAATATCCCTTACAGTATATGTCTAATTCCCCCAATATCCCTTGAAGTATATGGCTAATTCCCCCAATATCCCTTGAAGTATATGTCTAATTCCCCCAATATCCCTTGAAGTATATGGCTAATTCCCCCAATATCCCTTGAAGTATATGGCTAATTCCCCCAATATCCCTTCAAGTATATGTCTAATTCCCCCAATATCCCTTGAAGTATATGCCTACTGCCCTCTATATCCCTTGACGTATATGGCTAGGGCGATAAATATTTTGAAGTCTCTGTCCAACGCCCCGAAGATGTTTGGAAGTCTGCATATCGTTACCAGATTGCTCTTCTCCACATATTGCCCAAATGGTGGTGATGGGGGTTTTTCGATAACTGGCTAATATTTTGTACCCTGTCGATCTCATTAAATATTCAGACTATAAATATGTTTTTATACCAGCTCGCTTTACGACCTTCTGTCAAACCACACATCTTTGTTTCTGACCAATCAGAGATGCTCGTGTTATTTATAAATTTCGTCATAGCCTCACTTTCATCATCCATGTGATGATGCCGTTGGAGTAGGTGGCACCCACGTATAGGGAGATGACCACGTGCCTCTTCCTGCCAAACAGGTTGGCCGTCTGCAGGTTGGTCAGCAGCACTGCACTTCCGGCGACACCGGTCAAGGCCAGCGCCGGGACGAACAGCCACGGCACGGTGCCGCTGGTGAAGGTCATCATCAGAGTGCCAATGACGAAAATCAACCTGGATAAATAATTAAAAAAAAAAAGATGATAATAACTTTTTAGATAGATAGGTGGAATCTAGATAGATAGATGAATGGATGGATAGATGGATGGATGGATAGATAGATAGATAGATAGATAGATAGATAGATAGATAGATAGATAGATAGATAGATAGATAGATAGATAGATAGATAGATAGATAGGTAGGTAGATAGACAGACAGACAGACAGACAGACAGACAGATAGATAGATAGATAGATAGATAGATAGATAGATAGATAGATAGATAGATAGATAGATAGATAGATAGATAGATAGATAGACAGACAGACAGACAGACAGACAGATAGATAGATAGATAGATAGATAGATAGATAGATAGATAGATAGATAGATAGATAGATAGATAGATAGATAGATAGATAGATAGATAGATAGATAGATAGATAGATAGATAGATAGATAGATAGACAGACAGACAGACAGACAGATAGATAGATAGATAGATAGATAGATAGATAGATAGATAGATAGATAGATAGATAGATAGATAGATAGATAGATAAATAGATAGATAGATAGATAGATAGATAGATAGATAGATAGATAGATAGATAGATAGATAGATAGATAGATAGATAGATAGATAGATAGATAGATAGATAGATAGATAGATAGATAGATAGATAGGTAGATAGATAGGTAGATAGATATTGAATAAAATCGTCTTTTATAAAAAAAAAACGATTAGATATATTTCTCTCAACCACGACTGAAATATGTTGACGTCCCTACACATAGACACACACACAGACACTCACAAACACACACACCTGTACATCGTCACCGTAGAGTCGTAGACGTTCACAATGGCAATAACCTCGATCCTTCCACCCCCACCCCCTTTCCAATCGATCGCCACACCTAGACGTCTCAGGAGTCATCCATCCATAGCATGGAAATCTAGATATAGCATCAGGAAGGACAACCAATATTTAAAAAAAAATACGGTTTAGGCTGACACACAATCAAGTGTTTAGCGTTAGTCTTCATGTTTAATAGCAGTTTTGTATATTTGGTACTTATGTTTTTATGAAATAAACACAAACGCAATTAAAGTTTGAAAACTTTTAATAACAAATTTTTTAATTTAAAATCTTTATTTTGTCAATTTATTTATTGTTCGTTTTTTCATTGGTTTTTCATGAACCGTTTCATTCAATTGCTTAACATAATTTTTAGACGAACAATTAAAAAATTTAACAGAAATAAGTTCTTTTAAATTATGATTGAAATTACAAACATTTTCTTCAATCAGCAATGACTTATCAATTGCTACTCTATCAACAATTTTAACAAACAATTTTTTTTTATTTGTTTGTCCTAGAAATAGTTTCAGACTATTTGCTGATCTTTTCAATGAATTGAATACTTTCCAATTTTGTAGGCAAGTAGAGAAGGTGTACTCAGATGGCTTTAATAGCCCTCCTCTGTTGACATCGTTCAAAAAAACATCCAGCTTTTTCAATCTTAATTCGTCAATGTCTTTAAATTTTTCATCGACTAATATTTCTCTACAGCTGATACACTTATTCTGATGAATGATGGAATGTGCAATTGCTCCTGCAACATAATATATTGTTGATGCTTCATCGTCATTAGGGCTTTCCGAAATTTTTAAACAATCTAAAATTGCATTTACATTTTCATCCCTACCAGCTGGCAAGCTTTTAACATCATCAATGAAATCATCGATCTCGCTAATATTCAATTTTGAATGCTATCTGCAACTTGCCGAACTGAGACAAAATAATTGCCCCCCCCCTGACATTTGGCCAACCATCCAAATCTCAACTCTATGGGGTCCGACTGCAGATGACCAAGGAGGATGAATTTCAAGTCTGTCTCACTCATCAAATATTTGCAACAATTAGCAAGAGCAGAACGTGTTTGACCAACAGCCAAATAAGTCTCATGACTGAGTCCTTTTGTTTTTGCGTTTTGCCAGATGTGTAGGAAATCACGAAATTCTAAGAGAAATTCTATTTTCCAATCAGAGGAAGATTTTACTGGATCCATGTGGTAGTTTCTTTTTCTTTTCCCCTTCGAACAAGTTTTTACATTTAAAACTTCCCAGAGTTTGGTGATAATACCCACAAACCAAGCTGTTGCACTCCATTCAACTTTATTTTCATGCTCCACATAATATTTTAAAGCATTCACAGAGTTTGACAGACATTTTCTCAATATTTGTAGGATTCAGTACTTTCGCTTGTATGCTTTTTTAACAACCATGTTCAGCTCCAAGTTGTAAAGATCCTCAATGTGCTGAAAATCGGCTGATGAATCAGGTGCTGCAATGTTATTGTTGCAAAATTTCGGAAAGACAAAGGATCGTCGATTCAAAAAGTTATTGTATATATTTTTTAAATTGTGGACTGCATCGAAAATTAAAAACATTGGCTGATTAGTCCATTTGTTTTCAATAGATGGTTTAATCGTGCCTCCACAAAGTTCTTGAATATAAAACTTTCTGTTAACAGCTGCATTGTCAACCGAAATGCCAATTACAGTAACCCCTGCTCGGTGCACCATTTCCATCACTTCTGTGTAACATTGATGCATTTGGCCAGCAGTCAAATTATGGATAGGGTAGAGAGCTACCATATCTCTAAATTTATGCCAAAGAGATTTAACCATAAAACACAGAAGAGTAGAAGCTTGTTCGCCTTCAGCTGTCAATCCATGAAACTTGCCGGAAAAGTATTGAACACGCTTGGCCACATATATTTCATCGATTATGATTGTGCACATTCTTTCCAGCTGGTTTAATGTGCTAACACGAAGTGTGAGGTAACTTGTGTTATCAAGCCCTGTTTTTTCATTTACTCGTCTTGTTAGTTTTTTTTTAAAGTGTTTATTGAAGGCAGGTTCAAAACTTCACTTTCCAATATTTTAGAGTAAGATGCAGTGCCTGATGCATATACCAGATATGACCAAATAATGGTTTGTGGTGTGTATGTTCTCGCATGTTTGTTCACCCCCACCAATTTCAACTGATCGACAAGAAATTGTATTTGTTGAAAAACAGGATTTGAATCTTCATAAAAAGTCATCATTTTTTTTCAAATTTGATTTTGCTTCTTGCTTGATCTCATCAAAGGTTTCATGAAATGGAGTTTCATCAAAACATTTTAAACGAGCAAGCAAATTCAACAACTGACTCATTGTTTCCAAATTGGAAGAACAAATATCGTTTGAAAATGATTTAGATAATTGTTTTCCTTTGTGATGTAGTGATATGTCGAATGATTTTGAAATTGAAATTGATGATTTAATAAACGAAATGTTATTCTGAAATTCCAACAAATAAATATATAAATGTTCATTTTGAATATGGAGTTGATATCCAGAAGGTATTTTCTCTTTACTTAATTTTTCTTTTAGATCAACTAAAGATAACTTGTTTATGACATCATTTTCATTAAACAAGTTTTCCAACTCCATCATTTGATTTTCAACAACTTCTTGTCGAGCTGATGGCGAAGACTTCATTGTTGTTCTACGGTACTTTGGAGTTGATAAGTATGATGGTGCATTCTGAAAAATACTTGGCACTGCATCCTCTTTTAATTTAATTTTTGGTCTAACAGGTTTATTGGATTCACATCTTTTCTTTGATCGAGACATGTTTGTATCTTTTACATCACTAACAAAATCACTTGGCAAGAAATGGAGCGAACACATTTTTGAATATGGCTGAAAATTTTGGCAAGGATTAGCTCTAATCCATTTTTCACATAATTCCACATTGTTTAATGGATACGAATGAAAAGAAACTCCTTTACTTTCCGCTTTTTCAACACTGTCATATCCACTTTTGCATCCGTATGCAGAACACTTATTGACCATTTTCTTAGTTATTTATTATATTTAAAATTAGATTTCTAAACCAAAAAATTATTATACGTAAATTTTACCGAGAAAAAGAGAAATAAATTTTAGAAAAACAACAGTAATAACACAAAATAAAACCCGAATAAACAATGGACGAACGAAAACAAGCAAGCATGTATATAATAGTGCAACTTTGTTTAACCCTTGCGTCAGCCTAAACTGTACACGGCTAGAATGAAACTTTGTTTGGTTGTCTATCCTGGTGTTATATCTAGATATCCATGTCCATAGTAACCCACAGTCAGAGGTTCTGTTAACAGCATGTATAGCCCGGGGGGGGGGGGCGAATCCGTGCGATGCGACATCTACGACAACCCCCTTACAATAATGACATTTTAAAACGGGTCTTCAGCTCACCACCAAACATAAGTTTAAACTATGTCCGTCTGTAATCTTCCTGTATTATTTATTGCATCAATGAAATAACTAAACATTGTCGATTTAATTCACATCATATTGAAATGATCTTTTTTTTTTCCTCATGTTTATTTTAAAAAAACATTTCGTTTCTGGTTTACAGTACAAAGCATATTTCTAAAAAGTTAAATGTAAATGCTCTGAAAGGGTTTTAACTCGATAATGCCAAAGGCTTTTTCACAATATTTATCTACATTTTTTTTTCTTATTGAAAGTTAATGCATCATTTAATTGATAAAAAAGAAACTTTTAATGCGAAGCTCGTTTATTCCCTACTTCCGTTACGTCATTAATTTCCTATTTATTTATTTATTTCACATCCGGAAGACAAACATTTGAGAACAATGTCACGTTCTTAACATCAATATTTAAGTTTTCAAAGCAATGTTTTCCATATCTAGATAAAGTGGATCTATTCAACTGTCTGTCATGAAAGATCATCTATGTGCATGGCATTTTCTTGTCATTCTGATGAATGGTCTTTTGAGTAAGTTGATGTGCTTGTCATGCAGTAACTGTTAACTTTTATTTCTTGTTACGGAGTGGCTACGATTACATCAAGCGCCATTCTATTATTTCTCTTTTTTTTTCGGGTACCGGCAATTATATAAGGGTTAGCATTAGGGTTAGGGTTAGGGTTAGGGATAGGGATAGGGTTAGGGTTAGGGACAGTATTAGGGTGTGGAGCAATGTCTATTGACGTAACCCGGAAAAAAAATACGAACTCCGTCTTGATGTTACCGTAGCCACTGCGTAAACAAAAAGGGTTAGGGTTAGGGATTGGGATAGGGTTAGGGATAAGGTTAGGGTTAGGAACAGTGTTAGGGTGTGGAGCAATATCTATTGACGTAATCCGGAAAAAAAAATACGAACTCCGTCTTGACGTAATCGTAGCCTGTCCCTTCTTGTTAATGCATTGCCAACTACAAATCATACAATATGTGACAAGTTTAAATGTTAAATAGTTGGTTTATTTTTAATAGCCATTAATCTACTAGACTCACATGCATGAATACTGTGATTTTCAATAAGTCTAAAATCTTTAGATGTCTATCTCTTAAATCCTACTAATCACTTATGGGACGGTTTTTTTTTTTGTAATTTCCTTCCTTCTTTCCCTCCCCCCCCCCCCCAACAATTGTGCAATACCCATGGAGGCACAACGGGAGACATAGGTTGGTGAATGAAATAGCTGGAAGTTGAACACGTAAAACACAGCATGCAGATCGAGTACCCTAAGCCACCCGGTGATTTCCTTTATCTAGAATACCTTCATCGTGTGTTGTTGGTTTTTACTCATCTTTGATCCCTGTTACATCTTCACAGACGATATAAGTTCAACGGGTATGTTTGAAGAATATATTTTTTTCCGTCATCCGCTTGAAATATGATGGTTTCGTCCCAAAAATGGCGGTTTGCTTTGATCATTGATCAATATCGATCACGTGACATCCGGCGTCTCAGCTCCGCCATTTAATCCAGCTCTTGTATCAAACTCATAAATATTCTAGGCAATTATGTCAAACTAAACACTTGGGATCACGTGTATATGTGGATGTACAACTTGTTGGTTTTCTTTAGAGGGCGTTGCAAATTTATTCAATATCTGTCATGTCGATAAATATGGAATAAAATCTTCTGGCCTGTGAGTCCTCATCAAACTATCCCTTGAGAGGCTGCCCATATCTTGGCAAAGAAATGTACAAGTGCCAGCAAAGAGAAATGTTGGAATAGCCTCAGAAACAGTAATTAGATTTAACAAGTGACTTCAAGGAAGTGGTTGCAATGTCACAACATACAATTATTTCACTAGCCTACAACTTGCAGAGTCAATGGCTATGAAAAAACTCACCTTAGTTGGAACAGTCAAAAGAAATAAGACATTCCTACCAAAGGAGTTCTAATAAAAGAAAGCTCTGTCAATGATTCAACATGATAAGAACAGATAAAACACTGGTCAATTACCAGAGCAAGAAGCAGAAGAAGGTACTGCTCCTGGGCACAATAGCAATCATCCAGATACAGCATTTGATAAGAAACCAGAGATTGTGCTCTATTATAGCAAACAAGGAGGTGCTGGATGCCGCATGGACCAAATGGTAAAGGTATTTCCTTTGAAACGAAAAACTAAAAGGTGGCCAAGAATGTGCTTTTCAACATGGTTGACCTGACAACAATCAGTAAAGAGTTGTATTAAAAACTAAGTATCCAAACACCACTATCTGTGAAGACAGCATATGAAATTCAATATTGGAAGTTAAACATTTCCTCACTCCTTCCACACATTCAGAGATGACCTGTCCTAACGCATCAAGATATTATAAGGGATAATATTTTCTATTGTTCTAAATTCAGCTATATAATTACATTTCAGCTACCCAAACCAATAACCCCTGTTAAAAGGGCAAGGATAACTGATGCTCTAACATTTCATGTCAAAGCAGAAAAGATGTGTACTTTGATCCAGCAAAAAGACAGAAAAACTATATTCCCATTGCAGCAAGTGTAGTAGACATACCTGCGAGGAACATTGTGTTATTTTATGTCTAAACTGTGCATACTGATGACAAAGCTACTATTTTTCATATGTACATATGACTGCCTTGATTTAAAATATTTTGCATGGGATCAAATATATTTTTTTGACAACCTATGCTTTTAGAGTATTTATTTATATGTAACAATTCTAAAACCCTTTTTTTTATATCCTGTTTTTGTCAGATTACTTATGTATTAAGCAAAACGAATCCTATTCTATGGATAACACCAAACAGTTTTAATTAACCAAAAAAGTGTTTCTAAGTTAGTTCAGACACTGTTTGTTTTATTTAAAAAGTGTATGGGTGCGTTACACCCAGTTGCCAGGGACAGTAGATAAAAAATTTGTACTGCCAATATCAAAGTCACTATAACATGTTTTATAATTTTGAGTCCATCAATGTTTGATTTTAACTGTGTTATAGATGGTTAAAAAAATTGTAAAAATATTCAAAAGGAGACAAAAGTTATCAACAATAATATGGGGTCTCCGGGTGCTCCACCCAGTCGAGGCGGAAAGGGTTAATCGAAAAAGTTCCCCTATTTTTAATTTTTCGTTCACATATCGCGGTTTGAACTCGCCCCAGCTAGTGAGTCTGTACAATATATAACTATTTCATTATTGTTATAACTTCTTTTATTTTCTGTTTCAGGTGCAAATATATAATATATATTCTGGAATATTTTAGAACATTGTGGAATATTTTTGAATATTTTGGATAAACTATCTCTGTTTTCAGTGCAAGATTGCAAGTCTTACTGTCAGGATAGTGAAAGTAGATAGACATGGATAGATAGAAAGACATATTGTTAGACAGATAGACAGGATAGGCTAAACAATCTCACACGGATGCCTACAAACCATCAAATTCTTGGAAACTTCACTTTTCTGTTCAATAGCCAGAAATGGCGACTGGATCGAATCAAAATTATGATTACGAATATAGAATTGCTTTGAGGAAATTCTAGACTTTCCACTATTATCCAGCGCACTCATCAGAAAGAACTCAATTGCCTGATTGATTTATATGACAAAAACAAAAGAATCCGTCTGATAAATTTTTATCACAACACTTTCTCAGTTATTTGATGTCACCAACGTTAATGGAGAAATGGAAAAGACGAGGATAAAAGAAATCACCAGAGGCAAGTTAAGAGTGGAGGAAAGATTGGTTATTCAATGGTCAAACAAGCCCTTTGGAATCAATCCACCCAAGAAAACGAATCCGACTATCAAAAACCCAATCACAAGCCAGCTCTTCAATCGCAACCTATACAAACACACATAACTGTCTCAGAATCTTCGGATTCTGAAACCCCTGCTTTCACCGATCTACAACCTATTCTTCCACGTCATCTTCTCCTGAATGTGCAAACCGAAATACCAAAGAGCAAGCAATATAACAGCGGGTTTGCTAGTACTGCAAAACAACATTTCTACATTACAAGTGATACGCGGCACCATTGCTGAACAGGGTCACGATGTGCCAGTTCCAAGTCAGGCGGGTGTCTGGAAACGAGTAATCTCAGTAGGACGTAAAATGAAAACCAAAATTGTTCAAAAACTTCAAAGCAAGAACTCATTGTCTCCAGTTTGATGGTAAAAGAGTTCATGGGAAGAGTATCAAGTAGTTCTGCTGAAAAATATGACAACCGAAATCAAACTTGGTACATTAAATGTGAGAGGGGTCTGCCGCGGCCATTCACAAGGAACTACATCAGCTACTTGATGAATATGATGCTTGGAAAAATATTGGCATGATAATATGCGACACGACCGCAGTAAATACTGGTCGTTTGCATGGGATTGTAAAGCTCATACAGGATGATATGCCTTGAGTAAGGGCTTTCAGAAGCCACAATATATTGGGTGTCAGCACCATGTACTCGACCTCCTTTGAAACATGCTGAATTTTTTATCCAAGAGCCAACGAGCAAACCAAAACTCAACTATTCCTTCATGAATTACCTGACACAAAACTATGTCACTCTTCAGGGCTGGATTACCGCCTCGTTGCGACACGATGTTAGCACAGACAAGAACCCTGGATGGCGATGATTTCAAGTTCTTATATGAATTGGCGTCAGCATGTCGTCATACAAAATGAACTTCATGTTAGCTCCTGCATCAACTGGAAGAAACTACCAAATTTACACCAGGGGCATGGAACTCACGTGCGATATATACTGTTATATCATTTTTTCTGATACCAGAGGCAACATCTCACTGCCTGCAACTTCATCTATACGAATGGGCAAATGCTTGTTCCATTCTCAACACTATAATGAAGCGTCCTTCAATGAACTGTTTACCTCACTCATCAGGATAAAATGCAAGAAGGCAATTAAGTGTTTAAAGGAACGCCGAACAGTCGAAAAGTCATTAATTGACATTCCCAGATCTAACCAAATTGGTTGAACGTGCTGTGAAAAACTGAGAGATCCTCATGCAAAATCGAAAAAATTTCAATTTTTGAATCTGAAGTTCATAGGAAAATATGTTTTAAACATTTCTTGTACATTCTGTACATATTACTAACTGATCTGTATCTTATTTGTTAATAAAAATTGATTAGTTATTATTATTACTCTTTGAGTTAAGCTAAAAAAAATAATGTCCTTTTTTTGAAAAGAAATATTTTTCCACTTTTTTCTTCCTGAAAAAGGGGAGGAGGGGGAACTTTTTTTTAAAAAATCAAAAATGCAATTGATATTCTTAAATTGCGTACATAAAAGTTCCTCGATTGCAAGTGGTTTCATAAAAATATTTTTTTTGTTATCACCCTAGTGGGCATCCCTGTAGACCCTCAGAATTTTTACCATATTACTGGTCGACTAGGGTACTCTCTCCTGTATAAAGGATGTCAAGTCTTTGAGCAGGAATGTGACAGCCTGACTTTAACAGTTTTGCCAACATTAGCACACTCTAACCATTTATCAAAGAAGTCAAAAACGTTGTTTACAAAGGTATGGGGGATCTTCTTGTGTCAATGGGTGACTGTTATAAAATAGTGTTCTCAATCGTACGCATGAGCAACTCGAATTTCATTTTTTTGTAGCTGCTGTTATGTGGACATATCATGTTTCTGACACAGAGTCAACGCACTGCCCTGTACCAAGCTGGTCAATATGTTAGGACATTCAGTGCTTCGGATTTTCTGTGACTTACAGTTATTTTTATGTAGGCATCTATTTCGTCCTTGACCTCGTGAACTTGGTAGTATTTTTTCATTATCACGTTGTTGGATTAACGTTCCCCGGCTTGACCCAATTCATTTTCTTCATCTCAATTTGTAGTCTCTGCATTTTAATAGATAGTCTCTCTCCTCCTTCCACCTTAATTCTTTTTTTCTTACCTTTCTGTTTTAGTTCTTCGTCTCTCTCCTTTGATTTCAGTTATTCTTCCTTTCCTCGCTTCTTCTTCTTTCATTGTGTTTTAATTGGATCTTTTTTCTTCCTTCTGTTTAAGTTCTTCTTCCCTATTTCTTCGCTTCTTTTTCAGTTTTTTTACTCACGAACTTTATTAATTCATCCTTTCGAACCCTTCATTAATTCTTTTTGGACTTTTGCTATTCTCTAGAAATTCGACAAAAATTCCGTCTGGGACTTTTTTTCAACGAGCCTTTGTTTACAAATAATTATACAAACAAGGTTTTTTCAAATAGTAGAAAATATTGGTAACACGAGTCTTTATAGTATTTATTATTTAATACGTGATATCTGACTTGCATACCCTGCTGCTCCACCAATGTTGTGTACATGATACTGGTAGGGCCTCTAATTTATCTCATTCGTTTATAATTCTCAACAATATGTCCATATTCATCTAGGGGGATCTACATACCAACTGCTCTACATCGCACCAAGTGACACTTGGGGAAAACTCGCACATAGAAATTCAGCTTTGCAGCTCACAAACTATTACACAACACGAATACGGTAGAAAGTTATAAAGTCTTAATACAGTAGTCGTAATCATAATAGAGGCCAAATGTAAATGGAAAAGTAACAGGGCTTCTATTAATTGGTTTGATTAAATTTCATGCTTGTAAGCAATAAAGTAAAGGACCTTAACTAGCGACCAGGGCGCAATAAGCAAATAGAGTCCCTCATTCGATAACAATATAATATTAAATGTAAAACTAACTGTACCTGGCTATGTTTCCGTTAGTTAAGTGCTATGTAATTTAATAGTAAGTATTGATAAAGCCTTTGTTTCTAATTCTGTTTATTTAAATAAGACAACATTTTTTTTTAGAGACAAATATTATCAATCATTATAATGAGAAGGAAAGAAAATACATGTCTATTGCACGGACACGCATTTCTAAATTTGTTATGTTTATCAATACAGTGCTTTTGGATGTTCTTTCGAGTTATGAATAATAGCGTGAATCATGTTTGCCTGTATGATAAAAAAAATACTGACGAAATAATAATTTGCAAACTAAAGTTAAAAAAATTACGATACTGTTAGTTAATTAAAACAAAATACTGACGAACTACTAGTAGTGGTATTAGCTTGGCACACGACGGATTGGTTTATTTTAAAACAAATACTGACAATATATAAGTTAGCACTTTGTGGCTTTTGAAAAAAATTACCAAATCGATAGAGTAAATATTATATATATTTTTTCGCATTGAGCAACTGGACGACTGGCAGATGGAAGGTTTAATTGGAGGCGCCAATTTCGGTTGATGCCAGTAGTATTGATGGCGCAGAAGTAACAATCCGATGAATGGTCAAACGGCTCTCTTCAAACCATCGGGATCCCAAACTTCAGTGAAGTTTTCGCGCCCTTCGTCCACCGCTGAGGTACTCCACGCAAGTCTTGCACACCGTGTGCAGTGCCCAGGACTTATCTTGGTCATCCAGCTTGACTTTTTTTAAAGTAAGCCTGGTAGGCGTGCTTCACAAATGTTGTGATGTTCTTTCTATCCGGCCACAGCGTGTGTTCTCCAGTAGATGGAGTAGAAAACGTCAGGATTTCTCCTTGCATGACCGTGGAGCAGAAGCCATATCAATAAACTTGCTAATTGCATGATGCAACTGAGTGTAAGCCAGTGAAATTTAGAATCAATTTGATTGGCTTATTTATCCGAATCCAGTGTTGATGCACTAAATATAAAGAGATAATCCAGACTGATGATTTATAAATAAAATATAAGTATCTCGTTTTTATTTTGCTGCTAATTTATGCAGTTAATATAGAGAAATGATTGAACTCAAAACTCCTGATAAGTTAGAATAAGTTTTGCCTCGTCAGGTAGGCCCTTATGGCTTTATCTCCAGTAGTTTACCTGACAGAGCAAAATCAATGTAATATTCGGACTGAACACCAAAATTAGTCTTAAATCATTTGAGAAACCCATGACGATGGTTGTTACCCAGTATTATAGTATATCAGATGAAATAGAGAAAAATTAACTTATTTACGCTTTTAATCTGAGTTTTTATTTTATTTTGACATCACACTATTATACAATAACAATTATTATTTACAATAATATATCAAATTATATTTCTAATAAACAATTTCCTGCTGAAACATACACAAAGTTGTTATCTTTAATTACTTGTTATTCTTTAACTGAATGGTAATGTCATAGCCAAAGCAAGAAATTAGACATTGCGAATTATTAGCTTCAGATAGTCTATTAATTGTTAGATTACGTTATTAAAATCGCGTCATTATTGAATGTTTTATAAATGTACTCTGAATCATGACCAATATTTCAAATGATTAAAATGTTATATATTATGTTTAAAATGGAAGAGAAAGTAAAGGTCAGATGGTTCAAAAAAACAAAAATGTTGAAATATTAAAAAGTTAAAAAAATTGCCGAATAAATAGGAATTCCAAAACAAACAATTTATATTTAGTGAAATATTTATTGAATGTTGTCCTTAACTCGGTGTATAAAACTATTGCATGACTATTGTGTTATAAATGTTATTTAATATACTGTTAAATGCTCTAAAAGAAAATCACAACAGCACTTCGACAGTAGGTTAAATAAAAAAAACAGTACTATTTACAGTGAACAGCTACAATGGTCACAATTCCACACTGCCGGCTTCATTATAACTACGTTGCTGTTGTTACTCTGGCCACAGTATTTGCTTTCAACGGTAAATTTATACGTAAGGTCGGGGGCATGGAGAGAGAGTAATAACCATTATTTTTGTTCAGTATTGTAACATTTAGTACCATAGAATCGATACAGCATACATTAACAAAAAATGTCCGAGAGTTTTTATCTTTCTCTTTTTTTAAATATTTTTATTTCATGTTTTAATGAATAGCCAATCAGGATATTTTTTATAGCGTCATGTTGAGTATCGAGAATCAACCATGTTGTATATTTTATATTATTTTCTTCCTTCGTTAGATTGTGCACAGATGTTTTTCAGAAAAAATAATAGCGGCTGTTTTTTTGTCCACCAAGAAATTTTTCAAAATCTTTAATTTTCAATCTTTACCTTGGAAACACCAGCAGATCTGTACTGACTTGTTACAAAGCTTAATATGCCATGTTATGTACCCCAAGGAGATATAGTTGTATTCAACAGTACCGGCTACTACATGCCGTTTAAGGAAAGTGATCTAGTAATACGTCGATCAATCAGGTGGAATATATTGTACGTATATTTCTGAGAATATGACAGTAGAATATGAAGATTTACATTTCATTGGTGAGTATTTTGTTATATTGATGACGTTTTTAAAATAAACAAATTTACTAGTTTTTACTGAAATATTTTATTTAAAACTGTCAATTTAAAAATTTTGAGAACTTATTCTTAGTTTACCATTAAACGTTATTTCTAAAATCATAATTCTTTTTACAGACAGGGCATCCATAAGCAAAATATAAAATAGTTGTTAACATTAACATCATCTTAAATATTTGACCATTAATAAATGGGCTATATTAATTACACGCTATCATAATATAAAAAGGCATTAAAATAGCTTATCTCATCTTTATTCAGCTCAATATTTTTGAATATTAGCACTAATCAATATATACATGTATAGAAAAGCAAAGGACATAAAAAAAGATTAATTATTTATAATTTTGTATAATGCTTTAGGTACCAAACTGATAATAAGTGTTATATGATTAGCAATCATAATTTACCATCGTATGTGCCTCTAATTACTCTGGTAACGACACATTTGGGTTCATGATCTACATAAATAATCATTTTTTATCTTCATGGTCAGATGACAGTTTTTGTATATAGAAAATTCATTTAATTATAGAATACACATGCTGATGACGAAGGACATTATAACAACTACGAGATCAGATATTTTTTGCCAACATTTCAATTCAACGGTAGATTGCAAAGCCAAATTCCAACCATTGCACAAAAACCTATATTCTTCTGGACAAATCAGTCAATTAACCCTACAGTGCCCATTTTTAAAAATATTTTTACTATTATTAACATCAGATCGGAAATAAAAAAGCGAAAGTTGATTGCGCATGCTTTTCCGGTAATTTTACATCCTCACCTTTTTTTAGGCCAAAGCTAATAATAAGACTATAATAATGAAAAAAATATGGTTGATTCATATATGACACTTTCTAGACACTTTATTTTTTATTACGCAATTAATAAACAAAGGCCCGGTACCCGGACCGGCGGTAGGCACAGTTGGAGTTGAAATGATGATATGTATTTAAGCGCGTTAACAATCAGTCTATATACTCGCAGTGGTCCCAAGGACATGAACAGATTATTGTAGCCAAAATAATATTTGAGAACAGGGACACCTAATAATAAATCAAATCAAGTTCATATGTTAAATAGTTCCTCCCAAAGAAAAATAATCCTCACTATTGGTAAACATAAACAACAACTCTTAAAATCATAATTCCTTCATTTTATTTAATGGATTCTTTCCAAAAAGTTCTTCATTTTATGTTTTATGATGTTCAACATGGCGTAGCTGAAAAAAAGAGATAGACGGTAAGTGAATGCCTGTAAGTTAAGCAAAACGCTACATGTTTAGCAGGTGGTTTACTTACTGTTATATTGCATTGATAATATACTAAGATAATACGCCAACTCGGCAGTGCCAAACCTATGGATTATTGGGCTCTGTGGGCCTGGCCTCTTTAGAGGTCTCTGCATTTTGACATTCGACACCATGACATGATAATGAAATTAATATTTAATGTAAAAAAAATTGGGGTAACTCCTCGTTGGGGCCCGGAAAGATAGAATAATGTGTAGGTTTTATCTGACCTTCAATTAAAAAATATTCCATCAATCCAGTTAAGGCTGCAGACGCAAAAACATTAGGCCTCTGAAAAAAAGGCATATATCAAAGCTTTCAACATTATAGTTCTGTGAGGCCAATGCCGAACCAAGGGGGATTTTAGGCCTCTTCGGGAGCAACTACATTTTTGACAATATAAAGGTAATTAATATTTAATGTAAAAAAAAAAAAATTTCTAGGGCCCTCGTAAAGCTGCGATAATACTTAAATCTCATTCCCAAGAGAATAATCCTTCAGAAGCTTAACAAAAAGAACCCCGACTATTAAACGATGAATCTATAATCCAACTATAGTCAACATGACTTATGCACACAAAACCTTATCATTGATAGAAATCTTAATTCCTTCATAATATTTTAATGGTTTCCTTTCCAAACAGTTCTTCATGTTATGTTTTATGATGTTCAACATGACGTATTTAAAAACAAAGAGAGAGACGAGCACTAAGCCTGTAATTTAAGCAAAACACTACATGTTTAGCAGGTGGTTTACTTACTGTTATACACATTGTAGTATAGCACAGAGATAATGTACTTAATATTTAGCTTTAAAATATTTGGGGGCCCTCTTCAAACTGGGGCCACTCCATACACCCTGGTGTGAAGTCCCCATCATAAATGGGTTAGTCTGCATTGTAAACATTTTGTACGGTTACTCAAACTCAACCATTATTCAATTCATTCATAAAAGAGACGTAATTCAAAAAATGAAAAAAAAATGCGACGTATTTTAGGTTATTAATAAAGGGAAATAATTTTTCATTAGAAATAGACATATTTTAGAAATAAAAAACAATTTAAACAATATAATTATTATAATATAAAGAGGTATCCAAATTTTTGGTTTTAAATTTAAATTGTGAAAAGAATATGAACATAATTTGAAAGATTTCTCGTAAATACTTTTTTATTATCGCGTATCATTAATAACAAATTGAACACCATAAATGTATGTTTCGAGAGTATCATAAAATATTTTGGCATGATTTTGTGTTACCTGCCATATGATCGTATAATTACCCTTTGGTATTCTCAACGAATAAATCTTCCTGGTCTGAGAGACATACCATGATCCACGGGGGATGGATCATTGGGGTTCTCTAGACAGGAAAATAACCCATTACTTCTTATGAGGGTGGTGGTACTGTGGTCAGCAGGAATAATATCCTGAGACCGTAGCGCACAGCTGGCGGTGGTGACGGATGTCGTCGGCACACAACACCCTTCCACTTCGTCCCACTCAAGCAACACCTACGCAGCCTGCCATTTCGGGCTAAGGGTACAGGCACACTACACCCTCCCCGTGTCCGAGTGGCAGGAAAACCCCTTTCCTTGCCATTCTGACCGATCGGCCACTGCCATCGTCATAGACGGGCCAACTCCACCGCTGTGACGTGAAGATAGTTACCAATAGGCCGCCAGGTGAATGGTACAGGCTGGCGAGTGTGTTACTATGCTAAGGCTAGCCTTGCGTACATTGTTTGGATTTGAGACAGCACAATGGTGCTACATTTTTAGAGCATTTTTTCGAAAATGTCCCCGTTTTGTCTGTCTGTCTGTCATCACCTCTAGATGTCAACAACCATAAGTCCTAGACCCATGATGTATATATCATTTTGTAGGTCTTGCCTGCCAAGAAATGACTTTTTCCATTTCGCGATCTGACCTCTGGAGGGCCGTAAAAGGGGGCTTAGTACCGTTTTTTACTATATAAGCTATATTAATAAAGGAGCGCCTATATCTCAGCAACTATAAGTCCTAGACCCATGATGTATATATCATTTTGTAGGTCTTGGCCTGCCATGTGTACATCAAAAGTTTATTTCGCGATAGGACCTCTGAGGGCCGGGCTTCAGGGCTCCTAAGGGGGCTTATATATTATTTATATGGCCCCATTCTACATCTTGTACGTTCAATAACCCATTCATTTTGCGAAATACTGCAGCACGTAGTTTCACCAAGGTTTATTAAGAAACTCATCAAATGAAATAGTAAGCTTGTGTTCTGAGTTTAAAGTATCAGGTTATGCAACAATTGGACGAGTTTTTTCGGACGATTAAAATAGACTATAATTTCGAATGTTTTCAATTATGAGTCCTATTTAAGTAACCACAAACCACTTGTAGTTAGATTTAAGAGACAATAATTTTTTTTCAAATATAAAGAAACGTCTTTATAATTTTCTTTTCAGATATATGCATTACACAATGGAATTTATAAACATTTTGAAATTTACAAATATTTACTGAAAGCTAACAAACGTACTGATAAATAACACGAAAATGCGTGCTAACACGTCCTGTGTCCAGAATGGAACAGGCTTAATTGTTTTTTCTATATATGCAAAATCTAAAAATATTGGACATATAACAGTAAAAAACTGAATAGACAAACAGTTATACTAGTAAACAACAACATTTTACATTACAACACAAAAGAAATACATATCAACATAAAGCAACATACTATATTAAAATTTTAATATAAGCTTTCAATTCTTAAATATGCCTGAAGTCAGTCCACAACAATTTCTCCGGTATTTTATAGGAAAGAGAAATATTGATGACATCTTTATTTTAGTCACAATATTTAAATAACAAAAAAAAAACCTTTTTTGTGTATTACACAAAGAAATTAAAAAATGCAGAAAAAAATATATTTATAACGTATACGTTCAGATTTGCTTTAAAAAATATATTATAATATATAATCAAACAATTTTGAAGATTTGAAGTATATTTAATTGAAGAACGATTTGCCACCAGGCCGCCCAGTGGGTAGTGGTATCAGCAATCCAGAAATACATATATGTTATATTATTTTCAACAATACTTTGAAGAAAACAAAACTGACGAAACAAGAAAAGTCAAATTGAAAGAATATCATGAAAACAGAATAGCAATCATACATTGCCAAAATAAGAAGAGAATAAAAATAAAAAAAAGTATGTTGACTGATAATACGGTCAATTGACAAAAAGAATACTTGTGCTGCCCAGTTTCTTTCTAAAAAACCACAATATCAATATTAATTAACAAAATTCTTTATCAAACCTTCTATTAACAAACTATTTGTGCTTAGTTGTGTTTTTCTTAGCTTTTTTACTAGAAACATTTGTTCGTTTAAGATTGTCGCACTATTTGTAAGTGAAACAGCTGAGAGCGATGTTAATAACACATTCACTACAATGGAATTTAAGAAACAATCACCTGATGGGAAAAATGTTTGGGCACATGCAAAAAGTAGAAGAAGCTTAATGAAAACTGTTCTCAAGCACACTGTATATACTCTCAAATTCCATAATAAGTTTGAACAATGAATAATGAAGAAATAATATCAATTAAACTCTAAGAAATAATTTAATCCAATTATCTAAACTGTGCAAATAAGGAGAAATTGTTTGTTCAAAATATCATAGAGTTTTTTATCTACACAGTTTTTTTGCACAAAAAACTCAATCTTTAATCCAGGAACCGGGCAATCTAAAGCTATATATCCAGCAATAAAATTAATAATTTTTCTGATTCATTAAATCTGTTTTCAAAATATTTACCAATTTTGAGATCACCACAAAATGATTGATACCATCATCTCTTGTAAATACTGTTTTCAATATTATATCTCGAAAATTGAACAAAATGACCAGTATGGTAAATTTCATCGTAAATGAGGTCACATTGGCAAAACGAATCAGATCCAAGTTTTTTTTCCATCAAGAGTCTTCTGTCAGTGAAAAGTCGAGTAATAATGAAAAATGCGTAATAATCAAGAGATATTACTCAGAACTCATTTCTGACTGTTCTAATTTTGAAACGCACAACAATAATAATTCCGAAATTGCAGACACTAATAAACAAGAATAAGCTCTGAAATGCTGAAACCAGCGTTTAAAGCTATGAATGTCTCATTAAGACCACCAGATCAAATCGGTTTCAATGAAATGATCCAGTAGAATACCCAACAAATGCGAACCACCAGATATGTCAATGAGCTCGATCAAATTATAATTAAAACACAAACCATCAAATTAAACTATAACGACGTAATATATCGAAATGATTTCTTTTTCATTATTAATTGATGAAAACGGTGATGCTGACCTTCTAGTAATAAGCGCTGCTATGATATCATCAATGACAATCAAAAATATAAATACTTTAGTATTGCAATTGAAATAAAACAATACATTAGGAAGTGAATAGAAAACAGAATGCTGATTGATTAAGAACCAAAAACCAATAGATACTTTCACTAGATAAGAACAAAGATAATACTACGAATGCACCATAATTTAATGTAAAAATGAAACAGATATTAATTATATATGACAAGGTTTTTCATATTTTTAGAATAAAAATTGATGTTATAAAGAGAGTTAAAATAATAATTTCACATAACATTTCTTTGTCAAACTAACCTCATTAGAGAATAGTGAAATAATTTTAAGATGTCATGGAAAAAGACTGATGATAAAACTGCAATGTAATAAATAATGAAATGATAAAGTTAAAGCAAAGAAAAACAATAGTAAATTATAATGACTTATATCATATAGTAAGTCAAACTCTTAAATAGAAAATACTTAAAATTGAAGACACCACATAAAAATGAAATAAACCACCGACATTAAATATCAATCGATAAACGAAACAGCTGAAGGTCAGCTGATTAAAATGATATCATTTTTCATCTCAATATCAAATTGAAAGATCCAGACAGAATGTGACAAAGGTAAATACTCAAATGATCATGAATATAAGATCAAAACTGATCTTTCACAACCCAGAGAGGTGCAATGACCCACAAGCTTAAAGAGGTAATTTGCGCTTTCGCCAGCAGTAAATGGTAGTAGGTAATATCAGACCAACAAATGAATGCGCGAAAAAACAAAAAATATAATAAAAAAAAATAATAATAACAAAAAACCCTGACGATAATGGTATCACTTTCAGATTGTCGTTGACTCTGCACTTTTGAATGATAATAAATAACACCGAACATATGATATCCATATATTGAAGGAAACAAAGAACCATCGGATTACCAAAGTTGATTAGACCGTGGTGCAGATAAAAACAGAAAACGTCGACTTAATTAAATATGCTGCATGGTTGATGACATCGTAAAGTCAATGAGACGTAAAGAAATAATTATAGACCAAATGCACGATACATAAACAACAGATGATGTATCTTTATAATACAGAAAGATCATTGTGAAATAAAACATAACTTTATCCGAAACAAAAATCTCACCAAACGTGTAAGTTTCAATGATAATAACTGAATCCCATTGAATGTGCCATCCAACAACAATAACTGCTGCACTGGCTGATACCCGATGATTTATGTCTTTGCATGAAAAGAGAGGAAGAATCTCACACTGTAGTTGAATGTGAAAAGCAAGAACTGCAAAAGTAAATAGATTGCTTTCAACTAGACAATCACCAATAATATAGCCCTTACAAACAGTAAATAAATTAATTCTACTTGTAAAAGTTGATTATAATTAATATTAAGATTACATACCTAAGTATAAGTAATTTTTAAGAAAGAAACGTGGTATATATTTCTTGATTAATGAAAATCATAAGACTACCAAAAAATGAAATAATGCCTGTATATTTTTGAAAATAAGAAACATTTGAAAAGAAATTGAACCATAATGCACAAATTCTATAGAATTATTTCTTTTATTTTGTAAGAGATACAGATATGACATTGAAATCATAAAACTAATAATTTATTATTTCATTATTAGAAAACTAATTTTGTTTCCAATAGAGGAGAGTTTTCTATGTCTTTTTGCTTTCCCATCTCCTTCTCTCACTCCCTCCTTCTTCTCTTCTCACCATCTCCACTTTCTTCCATCCCTTTAGTCCACATCCTCCTTCATAATCTTCTTCCTCCTAATCTCTTCCTCTTTGAGAGACCTTCCAATACCTGTCCCATGGCTTTCTTCCCAATCCTCTCTTTCTCCTCCTCCTTTCGATCTCCTCCTTACTCTCTCCTTTTCCTTTTTCTTTTTCCTTTCCCTTCTTTCTCCAACCTTCCTTCCTCCTTCTTGACTTCCTTCCTACGACCTTCCTTCCTCCTTCGAATAGCTTCTCCTTTCCTTCCTCCTTCCTCTTCTTCTTTATTTTCCTCTCTTCAGATGATCATTAAATGTTTAAATAAACAGAAACTGATGATCCTAAAGCTCAAGTATAAGAAAAAGCTGAATACATTTTTTTTTCTGTCCTTGAGCTCTTCTTTCAATGCACCGCTCATTTACATCATTAAAGACGCATTTGAGAAGAGTAGAGTTAATCCACCGTAATACTTAATGATAAGAAATACCTGGGCACTAATGCATCAAATCACATTGAGATTGCATTAATAAACACGAACATAACGTGAAAGATATTTCCACATGAATCAATCATTTTAGCCATTGTGTTTTACGATTTTGACCTTCCAATATAAAAACGAGGGTGTGTTAGATACGACCAGCGATTTGAACGCCTGTAATTGAGCTTCCATATTACCTCTTTTAAAAGTCAAAGATAGGCAGTTATCACATAGAATCTTTACCTATACGCTGACTTAATATAGCAAAGCAGCAAAACGACAATTTTAACCAGACTAGATGAAACAAACTCACCTGAAATCCTTCCCGGGAATGCATGCAATAATCACATGATTATTATCGATCTGATATATGTTACAGATAAGATAGACAACAATGCCTCTATAAGTAAGAGACAATCATAAATCACAGATTTTAGACAATACAGCGACTTGAAACCAGATTACCCAATAGAAGCTGAATATGAAAGTGAAGGGAAAACATAGTGACGAACTAAATTTAAAGCTAAATAATATTAAGTTGAATAGATGAAAATGGAAGTTAGAAACAGAATTCTCAAACAGGTGAAAGCAGATGAATTTTAAGATGTGTGACACTTTGAAAATTAAAGAATGCAGAAAAGCTCACAAAAGACATTAATAGTGAATCACTCTTAGCATGGTCTACAATAATGATGTGACAACAAGAAGAGGAACCCACATTGCTATGATGCCAAAGACATCCATAGAAGGGCAGTAAAAGAGAGAGTGCTAACGGTTTACAGTATTAATATAATAAACATCAATTAAACATTTTAAAGGGAGTTTAAACATGTGCCATTCAAATATAAATGCATTGTAAAAATATGAAGAAGATAATAGCACAATACCAATAAGAATGCAGAATAATTTTCGCCATAATGTAAGATAACAAAACTGACGCTGCACTGAATGTGTCGAATTTTATTGATAAATTAAAAATCAATCTTCCAGATTTTGTAGTTTTGATATTTTACCATCTTCCACTTTCATTGAGATTTACTTGCTCAAAGACTTTCCAAAGACTTTCAAATGACCTTTCTCTAATTTTTAAACTCAGTCAGATCATTTTGTAATACTTTTATAAATTTTTGATATACAATCCACTTGCATTGTCCAGATAACTGATGCTATTTTTTATAAAAATCCAGAACTTCAATTGAGAACAATATAGACAGGTATAATCTTTTTATGCAGAAATACCTCCAACTTCTATAGATTTTTAGCTTTCACAGACGGTGTAAGTCAGACTACCAGTTCGAATTTTACTGAATCTTTACATGATCTTGACCTCTTGGCACAGCATCCAACCGGAATGCTCCATCGATTCAAAAATGTTATGAGTTTTCACATATGCTGATATTACTTTTTTCTACGATCTTGAGTCGTGTCGCAGAATCCACCTCATAGCGCTGGGTAAGATTGTTGTAAAGATATACATCGACTAATTGCAAAATCAACTCCCAGCTCAAGCTCTTCAATTTCAACCATAAATGATACAACTGCTTTTCACAACTTTGTATATAGAAGTTGCAGAATCAGTACTCACAATAACCATAATAAAGTCAATGTTCACAAAATCGCAATAAACACAAGAACTATTTCCGCTGAAAACGGTAAATGTTGTTGATATGAACAGTTCACAGAATCAAATAAACCATATAATCACTTGGGATTTTCTTCAACGAGAAACCCAAGTTTTTAATTCGAGTTGCTTAAACCAGAGCTCTTCACGTCACTTTCTTGATTAAATCGAATATCAAAGATGTACTACAAATGGAATGACAGAATGAAAAAAAAAAAAAAAAAAAAATACAATTAGCACACAATCCATTATATGGTATTATAATCATTGTTGAATAATATGATGTCTAGAGTTTGCTTCAAGTATGTCTGAAACTATAATTCATACAAAATCAAAACAAAATTTAAATTCCAGCAAAGACACCAAGTTTGATGCGTAAGATAAAGAAGATACTGCGAAGCTCATTAAAGCATGAAATCAACTAAACTGTTAGTTTTAATGGATATTTCGACTAAATATCAGTTAATCACATAAGTTAATGATTGAATGAGTTAATATATTTGAATGAATTCATAAAAGATCATGTGAAATGTTAAATACTTCAAAATGCCCATTTAGAAAATGCTAATTCTGCAAGAATAAAAGATTTGACCTCAATATTTTTTGAATATCTGAACAAATATGAGCTATTAAGAAGAAATCCATATGTGTATAAGAAAACCATAAATAATCATTACGCGTTAATCTTTAGCATTTATTAATGTATCTAAGTTGTAGTCATTACTTGAATCGACTATGACAAAAAATATTGTTATTTCAATAGATCCATTAAAGGGCTGCAAATTTGGCCTTCATCTTCTTCAATAAACTGATACGTTTTAAATTCGCAAAAGAACTTTTTTTATTTTATACGTGTATCTTAATAAAGTACAGAAGTGCAAGTCAATTTTAAATACACTATAAAAATATTGCGTAAAATTTTTTTTTTTAATTGTGAGACATCAAATACTGAAAGATATTGTTAAAGTCGTTTATTTATAGCGACGGCCCACTGACGCCCTACAACATAGCTACTTTATTATAGGATTATAATTACAATGAAAATTGCATAAAATTTTAATATATTTCAGGAGTGCATTTTGTTAGGCTGGAATGGTTTATTAGAAAAATGGTTACATATTGGAAATTTTAGTTGTCTGCTGGAAAAGACAATTACATAAATGTGCAGCTGTCAACTACTTGTGGCCATCTTTGTATCATAATCACAAACAAATTTAAATACATATCGTGACCAAGTTAGATGGATGGCCTAGTGGTGTAGATACTGACTACATCCTGAGATTACAGTTTGATCCTTGGTAAAAACTATGTGAATTTTAAGAAATATATTGTGGAAAGTCGTCCCACAAGACCATTTTACTTAAATGGCAATCGATTTAATTTGGGGAATTAAAGGCGGCTGTTAAAGTTAATCACACTATCAATTTAGAAAAAGGCCGTGGTTAAAGAAACAGATGAATAATACACTTCATCTGCCTCGATGACCCAGATTTAGCAAGGGACATTTTTTATTGTAAATATTAGGGAGCGACCGATAATCGGATCGGTATCGGCATTTGACCGATATTGGCACTATCGGTTAATATCGGATCGGCCGACTGTTGTAGGGAGCGACCGATAGTTGAACCGATATTGGCACTATGGGCGAATCATCGGACCGGCCGTTTTTTAGTGGCTGCCGATACATTGTTTTTTTTTCACAACAGAGTTGCAGAAAAAACAGTTATAACCCAATTCTATAACCAGATCAGACAAGATTTTTAAAAAAAGGAAAAAAACTCCGTACACAGAGATTGTCACGTATCAGAGATATGACCATGAAACAATAGGATTGGCATTTCTTAATTCTAATGTATGACCTTAAATGATATAATTAGTGCACATCTGTGTGTATTTTTTTTGGGATGGGAAGTTGGGCGTAAACAAGACGCGTGGCGAAGTGTTACAAAATATGTGAACATGGGTTTAAATACGACATACAGTAATGAAAAACACGTTTGGCATTGTTGATGCTTAAGGGCTGTCCATCAATTACGTCAACAAATTAGGGAGGGGTGCTCAGAAAATTTTTGACAATTGTTGACAAGGGAGAGGTCAAGAAAAGTTGTCGTCAACAATGTTACATTTTTTAATTTAATTGATTACTTAATATATAGGAACATTAAGCAGCGTTTGTAGTTCTGTGAGTTACAATTGCTTATCATTCAGTATTTAATTAAACTAACTATATTCCTAGTACTAATTTTGCCACATAAACATTTTGGAAGCCACCTTTTAGGGGGGTAATCAATGTTGACGTAATTTTATAGGGGGTCTCTGGAAGTTTGACAATTTGTGACATGAATAATGGACAGCCCCTAAAAAGAAAATATCGGTATCGCTATCGGTAAAAATGTTGGGAAAATATCGGTATCGGACTATCGGTAAAAAGGCATATCGAATGATCCCTAGTAAATATAACAATTTTGTTAATTAATTAAACGCTTATTTCATGAACGTTTTCATCTATTTGTTAAAATATAGAGAAATATTTATTTGAATAGCAGCACTAAATTAAAATTAATTAATAGACAGGCTCGGTAAATCTATCATAGCTGCAAAGAAAACATTTTTTAAAAGTAGAGTTAGTTTGATAACACAATACCAAGATTTGTCATTTGTGGAAGACTACACAGAGGAAACTTTAGCAATTTCTGATATGTTTTTTACAATGACTAGCTACTTAAGTCTACTCTGAAGATTATCTACATATTCTCTAAATCTACTAGTCCGGTGGACCAACCTCTGGACACGACTGTGACTGTGCTGTCTGGTCTCTAGACACATTTCTTAAACACCTTTATAAAGGCTGTAAGGGAAAAGAAGAGATCCGGGTTATGAGGAGGTGGTGTTTCTTGCCATTCCATTTATTCCTCGATGGGTCATCACGGAGGCGTGTTTTGGGATTGGGCGCGACTCCGGGGGGATTGAAGGGAGGGGTAAATTCTAAACGTAACATTTCCTCGGTACGTGAGCCAGTTGATGAATCTGCACGTATGTTAGAGAGGTGGTGATTTTGCCATTCCATTTATTCCGGGTGATGAGGCGTGTTGGGATTGGGTTAATCTTTGGTAATCAGTATTAACGGGGTTAAATTTAGACTTTACGTTAAGGGGGAAGGTGGAGGACCAGTGCATGTGTTGGCATTGAAGGGGTTGGCCCTGACGTAACATGTCCCTGACCTTGCGTTCTTATTACATGGTCAACTGATGAGGTGCGCGGAGGGCTGTATTGGTGGGGTAATTGGCAGTGGAGGTGGAAAGGGGGGGGGCTAATTTCAAACGTAACAATACATATAATTCTCTTCACCCAACCAGGAATGTATACCAGAAACCTTGCAAGACGCAATTCTATATATATATATGATAGATATATATGTATGTGTGTGTGTGTGTGTGTGTGTTTGTGCGTGTGTGTGTTTAAATATCGCGTTTGTGGAATTCCTGAATACGTCAAAGCAAGCAAGACGCGTTCATCATTCAACCACATTCGACAACTTGCTTTATTTTCTGACGTTACAAAACCAGATTTTTCTTAATTTCTAAAAGACGTTTAGTCCTTTTATTTAGTGAAGATATTAAATGAGCAATTAAGCCTTATTCCATTCAACAGGATCGTTAGCGCATTTTCGTAAGTTATGTATCAGTACGTTTGTTAGCTTTAAAATATTTTTAAATTTTGGAAATGTTTATAAATTCAATTGTGTTATGGCATCTGTAAACAAAAAATTATTATAAAGACGTTTTTTTATATTTGAAAAAAATTCTCTCAAATCTAACTACAAGTGGTTTGTGGTTACTGAAACAGGACTCATAATTGAAAAACATTCAATTGTATTTAATCGTCCGAAAACTCCGTCAATTGTTACATAGCTCTGATACTTTCAATTAAACTCAGAACACAAGCTTACTATTTCATTTGATGAGTTTTCTAATAAATCTTGGTGAAACTACGTGCTGCAGTATTTCGCACCAAATGAATGGGTTATTGAACGTACAAGGTGTATATATAATATATAAGTCCCTTAGGAGCCCTGAAGCCCGGAATTCAAGAGGTCATGTCGCGAAAATGAACTTTTGATGTACACATGGCAGGCCAAGAATCACACAATGATATATACATCATGGGTCTAGGACTTATAGTTGCTGAGAATGGGCGCTCCTTTATTAATATAGCTTATATAGTAAAAAACGGTACTAAGCTCCCTTTACGGCCCTGAGAGGTCGATCGCGAATGAAAAAATGATTACAGGCCATGACCTACAAATGATATATACATCATGGGTCTAGGGACTTATGGTTGTTGAGATTCAGGGTGATGACAGACAGACAGACAGACAAAACGGGGACAATAGAGATATTTTTTTCTGAAAAATGCTCTAAAAATACGAGCACAATGTTGGTTGTACAATATTATTTCACAATCACAGCTCCAATAATTTTCAAAACTGTATTGTCTGGTCGTTATTACGTTTTTATTGGTCGAACTACAGAAACTATTTTATTTATCTCATCGCGGTAAATTATGTTTCCGTTTGACCGCGGGAAATGAGAAATGCTGTACATAAAATAACATTAGCATGCCAACTAATTATTGTAAAAAAATAAACAAAAATAAAACACATTTAATAATACAATTATGTGTGAAGAATAAAAAATATTATTGAACTAATTTCCAATTCTAGAGTAAAAATGGTGTATACATATAGATAAGATGTGAAAATGCTATGAAGCAATGGCGCTACCATTAGGCTTTAAAGTTGGTTCAAGAGAACACATTCAATGCTGAAGTGTAGACAATTTACTATTAGATATTGGTGAAATCTTTTTGTTTTGATTAAGTATTATGTATGGCGCATTACAAACTAATGTTAACTGATTCAGAATAGGTAAGGTATTAGAAAATCTTTACAAACATCGATCTGTATTGAATATAGGATGAAGGTTACACTAAAATAATTTAGTTGCAAGGAGCCAGTCTAAAAAATACACAACAGCTGCCTACAAGTTATGTGAAGACTACACATGAATGAAAAAAATGTTGCAACAAAATAACATCACAGTGTGCTGGGGGAAGAGACATACACAAAACGAACCAAATTAAAAGCAATGCAAATTAAAACACCCAGCCCCCGAAATATATTTGTTAGAAACTGATAATGAAAAAAGAAATTACAGTTCCAAGAAAATATGTTTTAGAATCTGAATGAAAAAAAAAATCCTGATTTTAAAAAGGCATTCAAATATATCTAACCAATAAAGAGAGAAATGAAACGTTGGCAGCTCAGTAGAGAACCAAGGGTACTAAAGAATTAACTAAAATCTGAAAACAATGAAATAAAAAATTAAGTTAGAAGGTGCCAAATAGTGACCATAACGTCTGCACATGATAGGTCAAATTTCAACTTTGCTAACATGTATGTCGGATTGTTATTTTGTTTGATTGCTTATTTAAAAAATAATTACAGCAAAATTATATTGATTGATAAGGCGGCGTATGCTAAGAAACGGAATGACTAGTTGTGTATAAACTAAATGGTTAGCCAGGCAGAGATTTTTAGAATTGTTAAACATAATCAACTGTTACAGCTTGTAGTGTTTTAATTAAAAAAATGTCGTGTTCTTAATACTATCGAAAAGTATGCAGATAAGATAATTATTGAAAAAACTAATTCATTATTTTTTTTTTTTTAAATAGCCGAAACTTCAGAATGTGAGCTGTGTTTTTTCACCTCTGACATATTACAACAGGACTTTATCCTTAGAATGTTCAACAAAAAAAAGTTTTCCTCTCAAGCTTATTGTTGGTTTAAACCTACAGATGGTGTGAGTTTTTTTTTTTAATTTTTAATATATCTTTTTTTTTCAGCGGGAGGGATGGCAATAGTTAATAAGAATAATATATGTCTCTAGTCTTTCCGGCTGTCAGCGTTAGATCAAAAGTAAGAAAAAGAATCAAAGAAGATTGAACAGTCTGGGGAAGAGCGAATCACTAGATATTAAGCCCGGCGTTGCCCGGGAAATCTAGATGTAATGTTAAACCCCTTCCTAATCAACTAATGTGCAGAAATGACCTCCACATTTCATACGTCAAAAGATGTGGCCGCCATAACCAACAAAACCATCAACAAAAAGTAATCCATCGAGGGAAAAATTACCTAAAGTACACAATGTTAACAAACTATAATAACTGAGCATGATTACACTGGTAAACAGTGACTTCATCGCCAGTGATATTTGAGTTTGTTTTATACAAAGTAAACTATGCTGATTTAGAATATGTAAGTGCTTTTGCTAGTTTTTTTCTCTATTTTACGAGATAATTAAAATTAATTAAATAATGTATGTACTGTGTTTGAAATTGTCAAGAATTGCATGAAGTAAAATATATACTAACAAATACTAGAGAAACTGCTAATAGTGATGCCGACATTTGTTCAAAAATATTTGCAATAGTGTTATAGAAGAAAACATTTTCACATTTTGAAAAATAATTATGTCTAATTAATTAATTAATGAATATGTTAATTGGTTCTGTAGTAATGCATTAGCAAATTGCTTTTTTCTCGACTTCCTTTTGTGTGTCGTTGAAGCAACTATGCTGGAGGCCCCAATAGAAGTCAGCCATCATATGTATGTCCCATCTTCCTCGATATCTCTTCCATCACCCCTCATATCCTGATAAAACATCTCGACTTGTTCCTCACTGAAGTCCCCAAGGTAACCTGAAATTTGTTTAAATGAATGTAGTCATGTACCATGATGCTCATATTTGCTCCAATAATTCTAAAGTTAGCGAGCATATTGTGCAACACAATTCTTCGAAATTCTTTGCTCTGTTATTACCTAAGAAGTTCCTGATAACTGAAACAAAAAACTGTTCCATGAAGAAGCTTCAAGGTGATCCATGAAATTAGTAAAATTTAAATCGTTGATGAGTTATCGAATCTGAGGACCGGCAAGAATCCCAGTTTTCAGCTTCCATGCTCAATCCGGGGGAATGATTTGCAAATATAGCTGAAGCAAATGCCAGATTTGTCCAAAGCCTTAAAAATTGCTTCATTAAACCTGACTGATATGAAGCGGTGAGAGAATTATATTTTTTGTTGTCAACCAGGGGCTTGCTGGCGATATTTTCTTTATCTAAGGTCATGGTATCCCTTAAAAGGCCATTTCATTCTTGTCCAATGATCTTGCCTTTGTCCTGCTATCCCAAAGGCACATGAAGCATGGGTATTTTGTGTATCCTGACTGCTGCCCAAGCAAAAGTTTACCATTTTAAGATCAATACAAATTGACCACTGATGCTCATAATAAGGGACTTTCTGCAATACTGTTTTGATTTTCTCATACCCTTATTTAAGTGTTGCTGGAGTGAGCAATGGGAAGAGATGCATAACGGTTACCATTGTGTAACAGAACACATTTCAAGCTTCTGACAAACCCAAACACACACACGCACAAACACACACACATATATATATATAGAATTGCGTCTTGCAGGTTTTGGTGTCCATTCTGGTTGCCAGAAGAAGAGAATTATATATATTGTTACGTTTATAAATTAGCCCCCCCCCCTTCCACCTCCACTGCCAATTTAAATTTACCCCACCAATACTGACCCTCGTAAAATTCTCATCAGTTGACCATGTAATAAACTAAAGGGTTTGGGGACATGTTACGTCAAGACTTAACCCCTTCAATGCCAACATGCACTGGTCCTCCACCTTCCCCGCCAACGTTAAGTCTAGAATTTAACCCCGTTAATACTGGGTCACAGAAGTCGCGCCCAATCCCAACACACGCCTCATCAATGAAATAAATGGAATGGCAAAATCACCACCTCCTCGCCCATGTACGGGTCATCAACTGGCTCACGTACCGAGGAAATGTTACGTTTAGAATTTACCTTCCCTTCAATTTCGGAGTCGCGCCCAATCCCAAAACACGCCTCCGTGATGACCCATCGAGGAATAAATGGAATGGCAAGAAGCACCACCTCTTTAAAAACGACGCCAGTCTTCTTTGGAATGGTCGTCTTATAGTCCCATTTGAAGCAGAAGCCCAGGGATGTCGTTACAGTAAAAAGACTTTCCTCTTGTCTGAAATATGAAAGAAAAAAAAAATATTTCCTCGCAAGATGTTATTTTAACTTCTGTTTTGAGAAAATGTATTTCATTGAGCCTGGACGCTAAAAACTCAGATACTTGCTTGGACAGATTTAGGTCTTGTATCAGGTCATTGAGTTCTTCTTGGCTGAATGTTTGAGGTGTTGAAGAATTTTTTTCACAATCGCTTCCACTGTTTTTCACCCGCCAAAAACTCCAGATCTTGCCACTGGTCGGAGTCTGATGGTGAAAGCTCTAATAATCCAGTAAACACTGGTATAAGAAGTTCACTGCTATGTGGAATTGGTCTCCTTGCAGATTCAAGATTAGGATAATCCCACTTAGATTTCTTGTGTCGATTAAAGCCTTTAACATTCACAATACAAAAATGACATCACCAGGTAAGAGTCTTTTCGGCTCGCCATACAATTGGTACACCGAAACTTAGACATTTCACCATTTGTCCACTGTGTCATGCCTTCATGATTTGTAGACCTTTATGGGCCCAAGATATATTATCATAATATTAGTATAACAATGAGCGTTACGTGAAACAAAAGTTCAGAGTTCAAGGCATAAATCGGCGTTTCTTCGATTCGTGTGCGAGCAGCTGCTGTGGGCTGGACTCCTTTAGCGACCAGCAGTAGTCCGCCAGCATGACTGGGTGTCCCACCTCTCCGGGCGCATTCATGAAGTAGTCCTGATGGAACCTTTCTCCTGCTCATCGCTCATCGCCCCAAGGTTTTCAGGAAACTTAGAGAACAGGAAGTGCATCTTTATACCATCAAACAACTTGAGATTGTAAGTCCCCTATCATGCAGCAGATGAGTCTGGCGTGGTTTGCTGCCTTTGTGTTCTCCAGAAAGTTCTTCACCATCTGCACAAACGATTTCAGGCGGCGCACTCAAGCGCTTTCTATGGAGTTTTTGGAACTATGTGTCCTTTATGAGTTGCCGTATCTGTGGGCCGTCAAAAAATACAGCCTTCAGCTTTTCAATGTTCAAGAGGAAACGTCAGTAATAGAGCGGTATCGAAGCGCCTCCCATCCTTGTCTAGAGCGAGCGTAAACAAATTTCATTAACCCAAGTTTCATGTGTAGCGGTGGATCAATATCTTCTCCGGTCAACAAGAGATTAGTTTTTATGGTGTTTATCGCCCCTTGTACTTACTGCCTCGCCTTCCGCTACTCTTTCTTTACATAGTACTGGGCGCGACTGTCCCACATACATATAAAGCATGGGTACTAGTGAACGGACCGTTGACCGGTCATCCCCTTGAGTGCCACATCAGTGTTTCTAAGGGTACCGTTTTTTTTTTTACAATAAAAGCTTGGTATTAATAATTGCAGATTCTATTCAGGCCCCATTCTTTACAACTTATACGTGAGGTTGATACAAGATAAACGGCCTTAGAGGCCCCAAGAGAAGCGTTATCCCCCTAACATAAATTTGGTTAAAAAATTTTTTGTCATGCCCTTTGAGTGCTAGGGAAAGTAGTGTATCTAAGGGTACCGTTTTATTCATCTGTCTGTCTGTCTGTCTGTCCGTCATCAAACTGGATCTCAACAACCATAAGTCCTAGACCCATGATGTATATATCATTTTGAAGGTCTTGGCCTGCCAAGAAATGACTTTTGTCCGTTTCGCGATCTGGACCCTCTGATGCCGTAAAAGGGGGCTAATAGCACTGCTTGCTATATAAGCTTTATTAACAAAGGAGCGCCTTATATGTCAGCAACCATAAGTCCTAGACCCATGATGTATATATCATTTTTGTAGGTCTTGGCCTGCCAAGTGTATATCAAAAGTCCATTTTCGTGAGCCAAAAATATAAGAGTTTTTATATAACGTTGTTTTTGCTTGAGAGCCTTAATATAACAATAAAAGTTAATCAAAGTAATCATTATTATTTTTGTAATATTTATTCAAATACAGATTACTTCCTCAAATTATCAAAATCCATCTGGGTGTGGAGCAATATTTATTGTTGTAACCCGGAAAAAATATGGATTTCGTCCGAAAATGCTCTAAATGTCCTTTGTCCGAAACGGAAAAGACTTAAATTGCTTGTTTAATATAAACTATATTATTATCTATGCTTAATTATGGCCCCGTTCTACACCTTATACTTAGAGATACAAAATAAACGGCTCTAGGGCCCCAAGAGTGTCTATTCCCTAACATAAGTTTGGTTTATAATTTTGGTCATGCATTTTAAGTGCACGGCATTAGTTTTTCTGAAGGTACCATTTTTTTACAATATAAGTTTATATTAATATATATGTCCAGTTCAGGGCCCCGTTCTACACCTTATACTTAGATAAAATAAACGGCCCTAGGGGCCTCTAGAGTGTCTATCCTCCTAACATAAATTTGGCTTTAAATAAGTTTGGTCATGCCTCACAGTACTGGGCATCAGTGTTTCTAAGGGTAATGTTTTTAGCGATAAGCTTTATATTAATAATAATAAAAATGCTTAGGTGGCTCCAATTCTACACCTTATACGTAGGGGTACAAGATAAACGGCCCTAGAACCCCAATAGTATCTATCCTCAAGATAAACTTGGTTTATATAATTTTGGTCATGCCTTTTAAGTGCAGGGCATTAGTTTTTCTGAAGGCCGGGTTTTTCTTGCATTATTGTTTAATAATCTTGTATTGGCAGCCGCCTTTTTTGTATACAACCTAGGACATCTCTGAAATTAGCTGACAGTACTTTATATAGATTATAGAGGACCTTTTTCCCAATGTATTTGATTTACTTAAGCACATTTAAAAAATATTTCTCGTATTTTTTTGATAAATAACAATCAATACTAAGATTTTGGAATGTTTATAGAGGTAAAATATCAATAATGATATGTCAAAATTAGTTTGGTCGTTATCTAGTGATATTACCATTTAATATTTAGGACTTTTACAACCACAGAATATATTTAAAACTGTAGATTTTTTAAAAAAGAAATATCGAACCCATTGATTCCAAACGCCATTTTGACTATTTTCGTGACCTCGCTGGTCACTTGATTGCTTTATCAAATAATATTGTTTTATTTATTATTTTGGATGTCGTTTATTTATAGAACGGATTTCCCACAAGCGACCCGAAAAAATTTAGCTGCTTAATAAGAAGGATGGCTTCTTGGCACGGCACAATATTTATAATAATCAATAGCTGTAAATAGTTTCTTTAATTTTAAATATACGACGTAAAATTCACAAATATTAACAAGTAATAATAATAACATTTAAGTAGTTTGTCTTACAACAAAAACATTTTTAAAATTCTCAAATTGTAATTATGGCATAAAAATATTATTAAATTCCATGCATCTTTATTTATTTAAAAATTGACTTTAATGGTATTTTTTGTCTTTCCTGTGTAAATTGATATCTAAATATGAAACTTTTAACATTTTTAAAATAATTGTCTCGCCTATTTATACAGCAGTAACCGTCTTGTAAAAAGCGATCCAATGATTTTAAATACTTTATTGGGATTAAGTGCTTACAATTTGTTTCTTAAATATATAGTAATTTAGATGCAGTTCAAATTATATAGTCCGAAAAATGCCAAAAAATTTCATCCAACCTCCAACGCACACAAAATATTATTTGACATATTTTCAACACCTCTTATCTGCCATAATTATAATAGGTGCACCAATCAGATTTTTCATTTACAAATAATTAAGTTTTTTTTACACTTTGTCTAAAAAATATTGGTCATTCTAAGTTCATTGACACCAAAATTTGTCTATGTATGAAGCGAAATTTAAGAAAGTACATGTTTTTAACTTGTCTGATAATTAAGACAATTTTCAACATTTTAAAGTGCCCACTTTGGGGATAAATATTTCGAAAGATTTTACTCTGAGAAAGACCATTATTAAAGGAAATCAGACACAATAATGTATAACATACTCATTTTTTCCAAGAACTTTTAGAAATTGGAAAGCTATGTTATTTGGGGTCAAATATGGGACATCATATTTTTTATAAAATTTAAAAAGGAGGTAAAATATATGAAAATTGGCATTTTATATAAGCTTATATTAGAAAAAAGCAAACAACTAGCAAACCCACAAAAGATGTTGGTATCATTTTAAAGAGTAAAGTTGAACAATGAAAATATGTAAATATTATTCATCAAAAAATTTTTTAAAAAATTCAAATTTATCTTTAAATCAGTAATTTTGCAGCAAAAGTAACAATGCTAATTCAACTGCGATAATTTGCGATTAATACGTAATAAATTTTGCGTTTAAATTTTACGCAACACATATATGCGTTAATTTTACCCTCAATGTTTTAAGTTCACCAAATCGATAAATAACAGATTTTCACTCAACAATATGAAGTTAAGTCTGTTGATTTATTCAGTAGATCTACCACACCATTCTGTCGCAATTTGCTCACACCCTAACACCCAGGTATATGAACAAAAGGTGATTGATGCATGTCAATAAACTGGTCTAAATAACTAACTCAATAGACATATATGACAATGTATGCTAATGCTTAATAAATATTTTACAATTAGTTATACCCTTTTGTAAATTAATCTGACTAGTTATGCCAATATTATGCTATGATATTACATACTAGTTTGAATACAAAATTATATTTTATTGTGTCGATTAAAAATAAAAATAATTGCGTTAAAATTATTAATCAGGCGTAAATTACGATTCTTTTTTTATCGAACAACAGCTATATATAAAGTAAGCAAATTCAATTATATATAGTAATTGAACTATTTAACATGATCAAATGTGTTTTATTTTTTTTAACTTAGAGATATATCCACTTTAAATAAAAGCCATAAGCACAATTATGACATTTAATATGAATGTCATCTAAAGCTATAATTTTTTTTTTCATTTAGACCTGATGAATTCGAGTTATAAATTTATACTTACATCATGATTTTAATAATTTTTTTCTACAATAAAAACAATAAATAGGTAATGTGAGTGCTTAACAAAATTCTAATAACAGTAGTTGAAGAACAAATATAATCTATTACTACACTTTTATAATATTAAGACAATGTACCAGTGCAGATACCAAATTAACAAAATTACTTCTTCTTTACTTTGTGGATATTGATCGGGAAGTGTTTGTAGCTCAAATTTTTATTATTTGTAGCATATGCATATGTACTGGGTGAATTTTAATTTTCTTTTAAATTCAAGTATGATTTATTCAGAGAAATGATACAGAAATCTTTGAATTAATTGCTATTATTTCTAGTTGGGGCAAATTAGGATTCAATTTGAAGAATTAGATGAATTATTGAATTGACATTTTAAAACTAGTATATGCCTAATAATGCTATCTGTACTTTTATTTTCGTAGCTTTTTATAACTTTTACATAACATCAATAGATGTTTGAGTACATTACTAATGTTAACTCTATTTGGAAAGTTATCTCAATTCTTCACATACAACAACAAAAAGAAATCTATTATCTTTTTATTCATAAGTTGTTCATTAGTTATGTAGTAAAATTAACTGCAGGACGGTAAATTATGTCCCAATACACTATGTGTAGTACACAATACTGACTGAAATATTTGAATTGCATTCAACAATTTCACTGAGAAACAGCACATCTTGGATACCATGCCCTCTGAACTAGATACATGTCTTCTACAGTTCTTGACAAATACAGTAGGGTCTACTATTAATTTGTGGAATAAGCATTTTTATAGTAAGAAATATTACTGCTTTAAATAATGTCACTAAAATAATGAGCTGGTCATCATCTAAAATTAAGAAAATCATAGTAAAAAATAATATATATACAATAGAAAACATACTAGCTTTCTATTCGCTGGGGTTTAAAATAAGGTTTCCAGTTTACCTTCTCCCTCCCTCCTTCTCTCTCTCCTCCTTGGCCCCTCTTCTTTATCGCTCTCCCTCCCTCTCTCTTTTACCTCTGCCTCTAATATCCCTCCCTCCCTCCCTCCCTCCCTTTTCACTTTCCCTCCCTCTCCTACTCCCTTTCTATCCCCTCCCTCTCTCCTTTTTCTCCCTCCCTCCATCCCTGCCCCCTCTCTCTTTATGTCTCTCCCCCTTCTCTCCACCCTTCTCACTCTCTCCCTCCCTACCCCCTCTCTCCCTCCCCCTTTCTTCCCCTCTATTTTCTCTCTCACACTCTCTCCTCCCTTCCCACCCCCCTCTCTCTCTCCCTCCCTTCTTCTCCCTCTTCCTCTCTCTCCCTCCCTTCATCCCTCCTTCCCTCTCTCTTTCCCTCCCTGCCCCCCTCTCTCTCTCTCTCTCTCTTTATCTCTCTCTCTATCTTTCTGTACAATTAAACGTCAAATTACGCTTCTTAAATAAAAAGAGAACCGTATTTTAAACCCGGGCAAAGCCGGGTACTTGCAGCATAAAAAAAACAAAAAAAAAAAACAACCATTCTTTATTTCTTTTTCCGTACCCAACTTTTCCGCCCGATCAATGACACATCTACTTGGTGCGCGAATAAATGGAATGCCCTGTGCATTGATACAATTTGAATACAATAACATTACGATGCAGCACCCGCGCGCAAGTTCAATTCGGCTTTTTTAGTAGGAAAACTTAAAACGAGTGGATAATATGTATTCCACAGAACCCGTATTTTTTATTCCGGGTACCAGCCATACTAACATTGCATTTTTTTTTTGTTTTCGGGGCTAGGGCTAGGGTTAGGAATATGGTTAGGATAAGGTTAGGCTAGGAATAGGATTAGGTCCAGCTATTGATATTGCTCCTCGCCCTAACCCTAACCCTAATACTAACCCTATTCCTGAACCCTATCCCTAACCCTAATCATAACCCCAATTTAACCCTATTTTTAACCCTAACCCTAACCCTAGTCCCGAAAAACAAAAAGTATGCTGACAATTCACATTAAGATTTTGTTTGTTAAAATATCGAAAATAAAAACAAAATATAATAAGACGCTTATAAAATATTTTAATGATATATTTTAAAATTTTAAGTTGAAAATTGGCATTAAATTATTTTCATGTAAGAAAATCGCTGTTTTTCGTCGGTTATTAAGTCATTTCTATTGATTTATTATAATGTTTTGCAGTCTCATGAATGACTACGATTGTAATATTAATTACTAGTTGATAATATTATTACACTTACAAATGACTATTAATACGTTAATGGTATATTTAGTGGAAGGGTTTTTATGAAATAAAAAATATTTGAAAGAAGCGTGATTTTTGTGGACTTCTTGTTGGAAAAAGCTTATCTGTACTAGAGAGATATTCGGGGATGGGTTTAGCGCGGGGATAGAGCAATAATTTGAAGATAACCCGCCGGGGGCAGTTAAAAACTTGTGGAAATCCTGCGTGGACGAAAACACCAATCATTAATCATTTGGTAGCTGCTATTCAAGAAGATTAGATAAGTGTCCATGAGCTCTAGACACGACACTCTTTTTTGATGGCATGCTGTAAATAATGTGTTTAGTAAGGGCGCTATTGGTAGTTAAGATACTTGCAGTCAATCATCTGGTAACATTCATCTGAACTTAAATCTAAAACCCTTTTAGTCATTAGACATCAACATTACATCAGATTTATATCACAGTACAGTACATTTTTCGATTGTTTGTGAATTAACAATTTGTACGAATTGACTGATTAAGTTATATAACTGGGAATACAAGGAGATGACGTGAAACTTAAAGTGTTACTAGTTTTTCTGGAGTTATTCAGTTATAGGTGTATTGTAAAATATATAGTGTTATATTTTGTTAGTAGCCAGAGCAGTTTATTTTTATGATAACAGTTTTTAAATTAATGTTGTACATTAGTGTTATGACTTTTTACAATTTTGTTCAATCTAATATATGTATTTAAATGAACATTAGTGCAAAAAAAGTAAGGTAAGACATTCATTTATTTTTCACTCAAAAAAAAACCTTTCCCATCAGTCTATCTTGTGTTTACAAAGACAAGTTGCTTCTTTTCAATATTTTTTTTTCTTTAATGATAGCAATAATATGTATTTAATTACATTAATTACATCCTGAAACTTTAAAGGTTATTTTTTTACCTCCATGTCTGAAACAAATAAATAAAAAAAGTTAGTTTTAGCTTAAATTGCACCGTTTTAATGTATTACTGCAACTTTGCCCAAATGGTCAAATCTTATGATACCAAGTTGTTTGGTAACGAGTGGTCTGCTTGGAATATGGAAAGTTGATTTGGGTATATTGTATTCTTTTATTTCAATTTCATTCAATTGTAATCGTCTGTTTGTAATCAAATTTGTATTTTGTGTCCTGTTACAGAAGAAGTGTAAAGAAAGTTTTATACCGAAATAATATCATAAAGTTTGGCATTTTCTGTGCAGAAAAATAGTGTAGTATAGTCAAGAAATCTTCAGTCACTGAAGTCTACAAGGAAAACGTGGAGAGTGTGCAGTAGTAGACGAATATTTATCAAAAGTATGACAAATATCTTAAAAACCTGTTGCTAAAGTCATATAATATTTATCTTCTACCTTATTTGACGAAAAACTGGATATGCAGAGAAGATAAAGAATTTTGTCAAATAATGTTTTGCTGCAAGGATATGGTAAGGAAATTGCCAAAAAATATTGGAATCATCCATAAAAAAGAATCAAGAAATCAGTTGGGAATTAGTTATTGGACAGATCACATTGTGGATGATTTACACAGCAATAGTGATAGCAATGGTAAATATGATGAAGATGTTGAGGAAACTACAAAAGTATGGAAGACGTATTTGATGAAGAAAGAGGAAGAAATGTTACAGTTCAAAGTGTGGTAAATTAAAGTTAGAAAGCAACAACAGACAAAGCTCAAAATATACAAAGCAATCAGCGAACTCTCTCACTTCAAATTTTAAGCTCCCACGCAGTCAGGGTGTATAAGGCAAACTATAAAGAAAAATAATTGTTGAAGTTGCAGTTTAAAAAAGCTTTAAAATTGTGAATGGTGCATACATTTTGACAGAAAAAGAATAGAGGGAGAAAAAACACGTTGTTTTATTGAAAAACGTTGAAAAAAGAAATTCGATTAGCCGTATTATCTCTTGACGATTGAAAAAGCAGACACAATATTTACAGGATTAGACTGTTCTAGCTGAATACGAGCTTAATTCATGTAATCGAGTAATTATTTGTGATACAACGAATACCAATTCTGGCAGCAAAAAGGTATTGTACGCAAGGTGCAAAATTACAACAGAAACAGTGGACAACTCTGTAGATAGCTGCCAGCTTCATGTTTTAGATCTAGCACCTGCCATATGGATTCTGTTTTAGGTAGGAAACTTCTAGTCCAAATATTTCTTATTCGTTTGTTGCTGATATAGTGCAAATTACGAGTCACTTAAAGAAAAATTAGATTATCAAGATAATAGTCCAGAAATCGAGAGATAACAAGGATGAGAGATAATGACATGAAGTTTTTACATCACATGACACAAGTATTTCGCTATTACGAATTAACAAAACCTTTCCAGTTATTCACTTCCAGAGACTGCCGGCTTTAGCAAGGTTTAGTTAATTCACACGACACTTGCACTTCAATTCATTTTAATTCCATTTGAAATGAGAATTTAGTAAAATGTGTGTGCCCCACCTCCACCAACCCCGAACCCACGCCCCCTGGAAAATAGGAACACCACCTCTTCGCGTCCTCACAAATGCGTACATATAAGTGTCAGTGTAGACGTTTGGTCTATCTGTCTGTAAAAGTGTGTGTATGTGTGTGTGTGTGTGTGTGTGTGTGGACCGCCCCCCCCCAAACCCCAGACCTGATCCGTTGCATCACTCGAAGAAAGATCCGCCAGCTACACTATTGATCAATCAATCTACTGTCTGTCTCTCCCCCCCTCCTCACCCCCATTCCCCTTTGCTGTCTATGACACATGGGCACACTGTGTATAGTAAAAGGGAGAGGAAAGCGGGAGGAGGGAGACAGCCATACGATGACCTCCATGGGACAAGCCCAACTGTGTCATCCAGACATAATTTATTCTTGTCCTCTCTCTCTGTCATAGGGTCATCAGTCTCATCCCAGCTACGACGACACAGATTAGTTTCGTATCTTCAGGACCACCCCCTCCCCAACATCCACAACAGCTTTACTCTAGTAGATTTATGTTGGCTATGATTCACCTCTTCATCGCTTACACGTTAAAATAATCACGTCGTTTTTTTTTTTATCTTTATTTCATATTTTGTCGTCATCATAATGTGCCGTCCTATTTCTATATTAAAAATTACACATCTTATTTCCTCGACTTTTTTACATTGATGGATCTTCTCAAATCAATTTTAAGTTTTTTTTATTCATTACATATTCAACTCGTATAATCTTGCTAGGTTTTATTTCCCAGTGATGATTTATGTCTACTTTCCTATGTCGTTTCCTTTACCCACAGAATATAATTTATACAGAATGAGCATCCTCTTTAAGATCGCTACTTCCGGCCGCTGCCATATTTGTTAACTTTGAACTCAGTGAGACTGATAAATTATTGTCCTAAAATAATTGGATCATCAGATCGAGGAACTCCTAATACTTCATCCGCTAAGTCATTGAAAATAATTTAACCTACTTTTGCTAAGGCCGAAACGACATTTTTTTTATTAACAAATCGGTTTTTAAAAAGGTGTTTATTTAAACGGAATAAACTGTTTCAGAATTCACTGCTTTTTATTACTTAATATCTCAGAAGTCCTTATTTTTACGCCTACTATTTCATAGCAATATTTATTAGTATTTCTAAATATGTGAAACTAAAGATATGGCCGTTAAAAAACTCTTATTCAAGGATCTGTGGATTTTGAAATAAATTGACGATTTTTAATACTTTTAAACCAAATCGATAAAAAAGTAAAGTTCCCTTAGCCCTAACGGGCCATCGGGGCAGATGAAGTGTAGAATTCATCTGTTTCTTTAACCTCGGCATATGAAGGGATTGTGTGGTTAGCACGACGCCCAGCCGCCTTTACTTCCCCAACTTAAGTCAGGTACCCATTTAAAGCTGGGTGGACTAGTGGGATGACTTTGTACCAAATTTCACCTGGAAAAATTCCATGGGCCTCACCGAGGAACGAACCCAGGACTCTCAGGTCGACAGTCGAGTATCTACACCACTTGGCCATCCATCCCACCGAATCGATAACGTTTATTAAAAAAAAATTTTGACCCAAAACTCGAGGCATTTACCCGTTGCAATGGAAAAAGCCTATGACGACAACAAGAAAGCCAATTAAATGTAACTGGAAAAAATAGTGGCATTTTTTGAACCAATGGTAGAGAGCTGTATCATTTATGTCTTTTGGTACAGTTAGATGTTTGTGATGTTTTTACATTGTGTTTGAATGAATCGGTTCATTTCCAAACAGAATGTTGCCTTTACGCATCATAATGTTTACGTGTTATGCAAATAATTTGTCGGGTTATGAGGTCACAGACAGAAGGTTTGACTAAATAAAAAAATAAAATAATGGATGACCAGGTGGAGTTCAGAATGTGTAGTGAACAGATTGAGACAGTTTTTTTTTTGCTGTACAGGCAGTTGCAGATTTAACTGCGGGCGCACATCATGCGCTCCCGGGGCCCCGGACTTCTCTGGGGTTCCATTAAAAGACTAACCGTTTTATATATATTAGTCAATTTTTTTTGTATCAAACTAATAGAGCTAAAACACATATATCTAAATAATTTAATAAATTAAATACCCAAAAATGAAATTTTGAATTTTTTAAAATACATTATGGCCTTTTAATACTTTTGTTGCTTAACAAAAATCCAAGGTTTTAAAATGTTACAGTAACAGACAGCGGTAGTGGACACAGGTCAGTGCCTAGAGCACCAGATGACAGGTCTTGGAACATGTAGTCTGTGACTTTTTTTTTTATAGTGACCGTGTATTGAGTTCAATTTATTGTCTGTCCCACTATATCGACTCTTGAATCTCTAAGACTTTACACGCAAGATCGCATTTATATTTAAATTGTTTCATTTCCTCCTTTTTTAATTGCTGAGTATTTCAGTACAAAATGAGTCTATATTCTAAGAGAATAATAAACATAAATGAATTAGTGTTAATAAATAAACCTAGGAATCCTTGACCCAACTCTCACCACGACAGGCAGTGACCACCAGTGACCCAACTCTCACCATGACAGGCAGTGACCACCAGTGACCCAACTCTCACCATGACAGGCAGTGACCACCAGTGACCCAACTCTCACCATGACAGGCAGTGACCACCAGTGACCCAACTCTCACCATGACAGGCAGTGACCACCAATGACCCAACTCTCACCATGACTGGCAGTGACCACCAGTGACCCAACTCTCACCATGACAGGCAGTGACCACCAGTGACCCAACTCTCACCATGACAGACAGTGACCACCAGTGACCCATCTCTCACCATGACAGGCAGTGACCACCAGTGACCCAACTCTCACCATGACAGGCAGTGCCCATAAATGACCCATCTCTTACCACGATATGCAGTGACCAACCAGGTAGGTGATTAGAGAAACATGCCAATCACGATACAGCGTGTAGATCAAGCAACCAACCGAAGCGGCCTGTCTTTACTTCATTGGGTCCACATTTTTAACATTTGAAACTTTCTTTAGAAATATCCCGTGCCTTTCATCGGGGGGATTACAACCCAAGACATTCAGATCAACACCGCACGATCATCTACAGATGACTACAAAATGTTAACGAACGTCCTTGGAGTAAACAAAAAACAACAACAACAAAATCAAATATTAATAGTATGTGTGTCTGCCCCTCTAATGTAACATTACTTAGCGCCCCTAAATGTTCCTTTGCCTAGTGCCCCAAAGTGAGGTTTTGCTCCAGGATCCCCAAATCAACCTAAAAAACGGCACAATGTGAATGTATTCCCATCATTACGACATAACCAATACAATCCCCCCTGGGCCGTCTCAAACCTCTCAAACAAAAGAGTCAACTGACGATCAACACATTCAATAGAGTATCACGTGACCCGGGTAAACAAAGTGTTCAAGAGATGGGAAGAGAATAGAAAAAAAATATATTGACTCGCATCCGAAAAAAAAAAACCGTTCACAACGCTGGGCAAGTAACCGAGTCCTATAGTCGCATTTATTCGGCATTAATTACTTCCCCTATTCAATGTTAATTACCGCTTTGTCGTTACTGAAACAGTTACACCCGTGGGGTGGGGGGGGGGGGTTTGGTCACGTGACGGACGTCATTGTAATTTCACCGAACCCTAACCACCATGGTGGAGAATGTTGTGTTTTACATTCTTGAGGCTTTACATTTAATGGAGCGATATTGGGTTGATATTCAATTTAATGTATTACTAGTATCACCATCTGAATTACACGGACATATGGAGTAAAATACATATTGTAAGTAGTCTGACTACAGAAGATAATTTTTAGAGCATTTTCGAAAAAAAAATGCTCTATTGTCCCCGTTTTGTCTGTCTGTCTGTCTGTCCGTCCGTCTGTCCGTCTGTCCGTCATCACCCTAGATCTCAACAACCATAAGTCCTAGACCCATGATGAATATATCATTTTGTAGGTCTTGGCCTGCCAAGAAATGACTTTTTTTCATTTCGCGATCTGACCTCTCAGGGCCGTAAAAGGGGCCTTATAAAGTACCGTTTTTTACTATATAAGCTATATTAATAATGGACCGCCCTATATCTCAGCAACCATAAGTCCTAGACCCATGATGTATATATCATTGTGTAGGTCTTGGCCTGCCAAGTGTACATCAAAAGTTCATTTCGCGATTTGACCTCTCAGGGCCAAAATATAAGAGTTTTTTATGTACCGTTTTGCTTATATTTTAAATATAAATAATAAAAGCTAATCAAAGGGGCGTAATCATTATTTATTTTTGTAACAGTTATTCAACATGACTAACTTCCCGTACTTTATATAAACATTCAACAATTGACGGAGTTTTCGGACGATTAAATGACTACAATTTAGAATGTTTCAATTATGAGTCCTATTTCAGTGACCACAAACCACTTGTAGTTAGATTTAAGAGAAAATAATTTTGTTTTCAAATATAAAGAAACGTTCTTTTAATATCTTTTTTCAGATATATGCATTACACAATTGAATTTATAAACATTTCCAAAATTTACAAATATTTACTGAAAGCTAACAAACGTACTGATACATAACATGAAAATGCGCTAACACGTCCTGTGTCCAGAATGGAACAGGCTAAATTGTTTGTTTTTTTTTTAAAGTATATCTATTCAGGACTGCATTCCAGGAAATTGACATTGTGTGTGTTTGGCAATCTGTGTGTGTTTGGCAATCTGTGTGTGTTTGGCAATCTGTGTGTGTTTGGCAATATGTGCGTGTTAGTGAGCACTGTCTGTCTATTTCTTGTGGTTTATAATATTTGATACAAGTACATTACAGCAAGCAGATCTGTTTGTAAGGAGAATTAAATAAGGGGACGGGTGGCCGTGCGGTGTAGACCTGAGAGTCCTGGGTTCGAACCTTGGGATTTTTTCAGGTCCTGGTGTAAGTCCCACAAGTCCACCCAACTTTAAATGGGTACCTGACTTTAAGTTGGGGAAGTAAAGGCGGCTAAGCGTTGTGCTAACCACACAATCCCATCATGTGCAGAGGTTATAGAAACAGGTGAATTATGCACTTCATCTGCAGAGGTTATAGAAACAGGTGAATTCTACACTTCATCTGTAGAGGTTATAGAAACAGGTGAATCCTACACTTCATCTGCAGAGGTTATAGAAACAGGTGAATCCTACACTTCATCTGCGCCGATAAGTCCCTAGAGGCTAAAGGGAACTTTGCTTTTTTTTTTACTAGGGTCAACAACATATCCCCCCCCCCCATAAGTACGTCATTGGGATTTTCTGAATGGGTGAAGACTGCGAGATGAACTTTCCTATTTCCTGGGCCCCCTCCTACAAGGGTTCTTTAAAAACCACACAGCCCCCCCCTTTCTGAAAACCATTTAGTTGGGCCTGTTACGAAAGCGAATTAAAATATAACATTTTAACAGTCTATTAGCTTAGAGCCCCCCCCCCTCCCTCCCCCCCCCCCCAGGTCGAGCCCATTCGGTAAGATGGCTCTGAAGGCGCAAATGTTCCCATAGAGACACCACCCACGTCTGGCGGGACGGTTATCTAACTGTCCCCAAATGCACATCAGATAAAAAGTATTCAGAGAGTATAACGTGAAATGCCAACAGGAAGTACGTGTAGTTTAAGTCAACTAAAGACAACCCTCATACTCGTGAACTTGCTGTTGTCATCAATCAATTGAAATATTTTCCTTCGCCGATCGATACTCATCCACGCTGACAGAGTTAACTGAATCTCAATTAACAAGTTTGACTTTTTTTTTCCTGTTCGTAATTTTATGTTTTATTTATTACATTATTATTTATGTTATATTCATATAACATACGTCAACAAATAAATAACTGCTGAATTTAGTTTATTAATAACATGTAAAAAAATGGTGAAATAAATCAAACTTTGTATCAGTAAATAGGCTGTTGCAGCTGAATATCATACCCCATTATTAGAATCATTATGAACAAGTTTAATCTCCGATGGAAAAAAACAATAACTTTGTATATGAAAATTGTTTAGGAAGATTTTTTGAAAGAGATCAAATGTATTCTAACTGATGAACCCAGTAATGTTTATTTAGAATAGATTCTTCAATTAACTGCAGTTTAGTCAATGCATTTAAGCACTGTCATTGAATGTGAAAAATTTAATATAAAGTGAATATATTACAATCATACTAACTCACCTTTTACAGTCATACTAACTCACATGTACAATCATACTAACTCACTTGTACAATCATACTAATTCACTTTTACAATCATACTAACTCATTCTTACAATCATACTAACTCACCTTTTACAATCATACTAACTCATTCTTACAATCATACTAACTCACCTTTTACAATCATACTAATTCACTTTTACAATCATACTAACTCATTCTTACAATCATACTAACTCACCTTTTACAATCATATTAACTCATTCTTACAATCATACTAATTCACTTTTACAAACATATTAACTCACCTTTTACAATCATACTAATTCACTTTTACAATCATACTAACTCACTTTTTACAAACATATTAACTCACCTTTTACAATCATACTAAGTTACCTTTTACAAATATACTAACTCACCTTTTACAATGATACTAACTCATTCTTACAATCATACTAACTCACCTTTTACAATCATACTAATTCACTTTTACAATCATACTAACTCACCTTTTACAATCATACTAATTCACTTTTACAATCATACTAACTCATTCTTACAATCATACTAACTCACCTTTTACAATCATATTAACTCATTCTTACAATCATACTAATTCACTTTTACAATCATACTAACTCACTTTTTACAAACATATTTACTCACCTTTTACAATCATACTAAGTTACCTTTTACAAATATACTAACTCACCATTTACAATGATACTAACTCACCTTTTACAATCATACTAGCTCATTCTAACAATTAATCATACTAACTCATTCTTACGATCATACTAACTCACCTTTTACAATCATACTAACTCAATTTTTACAATCATACAAACTCACTTTTTACAATCATACTAACTCACTTTTTACAATCATACTAACTCACTTTTTACAATCATACTAACTCACCTTTTACAATCATACTAACTCATTCTTACAATCATACTAACTCACCTTTTACAATCATACTAATTCACTTTTACAATCATACTAACTCATTCTTACAATCATACTAACTCACCTTTTACAATCATATTAACTCATTCTTACAATCATACTAATTCACTTTTACAAACATATTAACTCACCTTTTACAATCATACTAATTCACTTTTACAATCATACTAACTCACTTTTTACAAACATATTAACTCACCTTTTACAATCATACTAAGTTACCTTTTACAAATATACTAACTCACCTTTTACAATGATACTAACTCACCTTTTACAATCATACTAGCTCATTCTAACAATCAATCATACTAACTCATTCTTACGATCATACTAACTCACCTTTTACAATCATACTAACTCAATTTTTACAATCATACAAACTCACTTTTTACAATCATACTAACTCACTTTTTACAATCATACTAACTCACTTTTTACAATCATACTAATTCACCTTTTACAATCATACTAACTCATTCTTACAATCATTTTAACTCAATTTTACAATGATACTAACTCACTTTTTACAATCACACAAACTCATTCTTACAATCATATTAATTCACTTTGACAATCATACTAACTCATTCTTACAATCATACTAACTCACTTTTACAATTATACTAACTCACCTTTTACAATCATACTAACTCATTCTTACAATCATACTAACTCACCTTTTACAATCATACTAACTCACCTTTTACAATCATACTAATTCACTTTTACAATCATACTAACTCATTCTTACAATCATACTAACTCACCTTTTACAATCATATTAACTCATTCTTACAATCATACTAATTCACTTTTACAATCATACTAACTCACTTTTTACAAACATATTTACTCACCTTTTACAATCATACTAAGTTACCTTTTACAAATATACTAACTCACCATTTACAATGATACTAACTCACCTTTTACAATCATACTAGCTCATTTTAACAATTAATCATACTAACTCATTCTTACGATCATACTAACTCACCTTTTACAATCATACTAACTCAATTTTTACAATCATACAAACTCACTTTTTACAATCATACTAACTCACTTTTTACAATCATACTAACTCACTTTTTACATTCATACTAACTCACCTTTTACAATCATACTAACTCATTCTTACAATCATATTAACTCAATTTTACAATGATACTAACTCACTTTTTACAATCACACTAACTCATTCTTACAATCATATTAATTCACTTTGACAATCATACTAACTCACCTTTTACAATCATACTAACTCATTCTTACAATCATACTAACTCACTTTTACAATTATACTAACTCACCTTTTACAATCATACTAACTCATTCTTACAATCATACTTACTCAATTTTACAATCATACTAACTCACTTTTTAAAATCATACTAACTCACTTTTTACAATCATACTAACTCACCTTTTACAATCATACTGACTCACCTTTTACAATCATATCAACTCAATTTTACAATCATACTAACTCACTTTTTACAATCACACTAACTCATTCTTACAATCATACTAACTCACCTTTTACAATCATACTAACTCATTCTTACAATCATACTAACTCACCTTTTACAATTATACTAACTCACCTTTTACAATCATACTAACTCATTCTTACAATCATACTAACTCACTTTTACAATCATACTAACTCACTTTTTACAATCATACTAACTCACCTTTTACAATCATACTAACTCACTTTTACAATTATACTAACTCACTTTTACAATCATACTGACTCACCTTTTACAATCATACTAACTCACCTTTTACAATCGTACAAACTCATTCTTACAATCATACTAACTCATTTTTACAATGATACTAACTCAATTTTACAATCTTTGTAATTTGAATCCTTTTTATTGTGTATTCATGTCTACATCTTACTCTAAAAATTCTGTAAAGGGCCATCGGGGCAGATGAAGTGTAGTATTCATCACATTCTGTAATCACGGTATGTAAAGAGATTGTGTGGTTAGCAACTTAAGTCAGGTACCCATCTAAACCTCGGTGGACTTGATGGACTTTTAATTAACGAACTTTTATCCGAACCTGAAAAAAATCCCTAGTCGAGAGCTTCCACAACGCTCTGGCACACTTTCTTACTGTTTTCATCTACAACTATTATATCCCGTCTTATACCAATTTTGTTGTCTTAAAAATATTCTTTACTTCCGTTGTCTTTTCCAGTTTTAACTGAATCAATTGCCTCTACCATCACAACACTTGGCACGTTTATTCACACTTCATTAAGCTTATTGAAAAACAAACTGTGTCACAGTCAATAGCACTGGTCGCTTCGACGAGAACAACAATAGCCTCTTAATTATACCGTTTTAATAACATGATCTATCCTCGATTGATTCAATAAGCATGAATTAAATCTGTGTTTACTGCTCTGTCAAATCTGTGTTTACTGCTCTGTCAAATCTGTGTTTACAGCTCTGTCCAATCTGTGTTTACTGCTCTGTCGAATCTGTGTTTACTGCTCTGTCAAATCTGTGTTTACTGCTCTGTCCTATCCGTGTTTACTGCTCTGTCAATTCTGTGTTTACTGCTCTGTCCAATCCGTGTTTACTGCTCTGTCAATTCTGTGTTTACTGCTCTGTCCAATCCGTGTTTACTGCTCTGTCCAATCCGTGTTTACTGCTCTGTCAAATCTGTGTTTAGACATACTGCTCTGTCCAATCTGTGTTTACTGCTCTGTCAAATCAGTGTTTACTGCTCTGTCAAATCTGTGTTTAGGCCTACTGCTCTGTCCAATCCGTGTTTACTGGTCTGTCAAATCTTGTTTATTGCTCTGTCAAATCTGTGTTTACTTCTCTGTCCAATCCGTGTTTACTGCTCTGTCAAATCTGTGTTTACTGCTCTGTCCAATTTGTGATTACTGCTCTGTCAAATATGTGTTTACTGCTCTGTGAAATCTATGTTCACTGTTCTGTGGTCTTGTTATGCTAACATTTGGGGGCTAGACTTTCATCGTAGCCTGCAATATTAAAATCTGTGTTTACTGCTCTGTAGTCTAATTATCTTTCATTATAACCTGCAATATTCATGTTAAATTCCTTTTAAGTATGCTGCCAATCTTTAGGACAAAACATAATTTTAAAAGGGGGATAATTATAAATATTTGAAAGATTAATTTTTGTTATTTATGTAATTATTATTTGTTTGTTTAATGTTGAACAGATATTGTTGCCACTGGTGAGATTTGTTTACTTTTTTATCTTACGTTTGCTAAATATTTATGTGTACTACAATAATTGCTAATAACAATAAAAATAGATCAGGCGTTTATTTAAATTAGCGAAACTAAATCGTGATAACATTGGCGAAATAATGTAATAGAATAACAAGCTATAATCAATTTTTAATAACACATTCCATTAAGCTAATCACAACACAATTTGTTTTGAAGAGTATCATTAAATATATTGGTATGATATTTGTATGAACTCTCCTTCCTGGTCTGAGAGACATACCATGATCTATGGGGGATAGATCATAGGGGTTCTATAGTCAGGAAAAAAACCCATTACTTGCGAGGGTGGTGGTACTGTGGTCAATGAGGACTATCCGAGACCGCAGTATTCACAGCTGGGGGTGGTGACGGATGTGGTCGGCACACAACACCCTTCCACTCCGTCCCACTCAATCACACCTGCGCAGCCTGTCACTTCGGGCACAGGGTACAGGCACACTACACCCTCCCCTCTGTCCGAGTGGCAGGAAAAACCCCTTTCCTTGCCATTCTGACCGATCGGCAGTACACACACCCTGCTGGTCTGGCCAGTTTGAGTAAGGATTAAAACCCATCTTTCTGCCATCCCTGCAGATGATAGCGGGTACACTCACCCCGCCGCTCTGTAGGGATGGCAGACGTGCATCAGCGCCGCCAACAATGCTGGTGTGGTAGGCACACTACACCCTACCATGCTGGCAATGGCGGCGTTTAAAAAAAAATAATAAAAAAAAAATAATCACAACACCTTAGTTGCTATGATTTGACTTGGTTAATCTAAATTTCATAAAAAATCAATTAAAAAAAAGGTTGGACAATTTTGTCGGTCAGAAACAAATACAACAAAAAGCAGTATTAAGTTGGCGTTAATACGTTGGTTTAAAGTCACTTATATGCCTAACAGATAGTTCAATTTTTTGTAAATTGAACGATTTTTAAATTAAAATAAAATATATTTCGGCTAAAAACATTCGAAATAAAACATTCGTTAAATTGCAAAATTGTTTTTATTATTATTTCTTATGTTTTTTTTGTGTGCGTGGTTGTTAGTTTGAATAACGAAAATGTAATAATAAATAATAAATAATTTTTGTCGCCATATTGGTTTGATTATTGCACGCTTTGACAGCATTGTTAAATCAATTCAGGGGACATAATCGAGAAATAATTTTCTTTCTAAATTGAGTCAACATGTCACTCCCCCCACTTACATGCACACAATCACACATATTATTATACATCTGCCTATTGTGTTGGTGTGTACAAGTAGAGATCGTCACTAGCCTATGTATGTCCGGATTTCTCGTCTGATCCCCGCCCACTTGACGTGATCCGGGTATTTAAGACTCAGAAGACAACGAAAGTATTAATTAGTTTCTTCCTTTCCCACCATGCCTTTCCCCCTCCCCCCCCCACCTACCTCCCACCCCCTACAGATTGACAATCAGTGGAGAAACCCACGTAATTACTGTCTCCCTACTGATTGTTGGACGAGTCATTCTTTACTTTTCAAAAAAGCTCTAAAGAAATAATGAACTATATTTGATTCTGTGTGTATGTGTTTGTGTATGTCAAATTATTGTTTGTTTTCTGCCTATATACTTTCCCTCTGACCTAGATCTGGTTGTGCTGAATCGGGAATCAAACGGCGGGCGGAGCGTGGGCCCCAACTTGTGAATGCCCTTCCGCCCCCCCCCGCCTACCCCCCGCCCCCCAATTCTCAATGTAAATTTTTATCATTCTTTTTAATCTGCGCCAAGGCCTCAACAGACCTAAATCCGTCAGTGTGGATGATTTTTTTTGTTATTCAGGAAGAAAAATTAAAAGTCAAAGTTTTATTATTTATAACAACAAAGTAACAGTAATACAGTTTTGAGATCCATTGCTCAACTCTGTATCGATGAGAAGTATTCGTGGGCGGTCAATGTCCGTCCTGGAGCCAGAGAGCCGAAAGTCATTAAATAGTAAAACATTTTTCAGCCTCAAGTTTTACTACTGAAATGTCTTTACCCTGCTAAGTCAACATCAAAGAAACTTGGGTATGTGTTCAGAAACTTGGGTATGTGTTCAGAAACTTGGGTATGTGTTCAGAAACATGGGCATGTGTGCAGTAGTGACTTCGATCTGAGTGGGTCTCACGGTTTTCATCTGAATGACCCCCGCAGACGTGGAATCGAATCTCATTTCACCTTCGCACTTTTATAATATTGAAAGAAGACTAAAAAAGCTGACCAATCATTGTTGGTTAAATAAGTTAAACTATGGAACACATTGTACTTTGAGATTACAATCTTGAGAGAGAAAGTAAGATAGATGTATCATATTGACTGAAATATATATATATATATAAACATTAGCGTGATTGTAGGTACCTATTAGGTAGAGAAACGAATAGCCTTTTTTTTAAAAAAAAGTAATCATAGATAGAAGCGGATTTAGGTCGGTTGAGTCCTGGGTACAGTAAAAAACATTGAGCCCTGGCAGCCCCGTAACCAAGGGGGGGGGGCACTGGGGGCCGTGCCCCCGCTAGGTGTGGAGTGTGCCCCCCCCCCGCTTAAAAAGAAGAAAAAGGAAAAAATAAAGAAAAAGTAACTAAAATAAGAAAGTACCCCCTTTTCTGGGTATTGGTGCCCCCCTGCTTACTTTGACCTGGCTACGGGCCTGTGCCCTGGTCTGTCAACTATTTTCTTGAAGAATAATAAACAAAACATACGAATAATATCTAGAGTTTATTAAATATATAGCAGAGATTCAAAATTATATATCATAATGACATTACAAAATTATCTAAATATATTGTTTAATAACAATTTGGTATATGATTAATTGATAGTTATAAAGATAGATTGGTTGATTTATTGATAGTTATAAAGATGAATTGGTTGATAAGTCTCTCATAGGCTTTGTTTACTTCTTTAAATTCACGACAAACTTTTCTCAACGGATGAATCTTTAATGGTCACCACTACAGACAAAGTGAGACTTCACCTATTGGTCTACGTGTCTGTTCGTCTGTCTGTGCTGGCCTCCTTATCTGTCGGCATGTCTTCAGATTTATATTCCCCCCCCCCCTATGATTCTAATAATGCCCAGATTTGAACACAACGGCCTAAACACAGCCCCTGCGATCTAACACTTAGATATTATCTATATCTCGTTAAACCCCAAAGTCTTAAAGCCACAGGCCAACAGCTAGACCTACATTCACAGCTTCCACCACTATACCCCCTCCCCCCCCTCACTGCCCCGCAGCTAATAAGACAACACTAGAATACTTAATTCAGGCAACCGTGCCGCCACCCCCTGTAAACCCCACCACCACCACCACCACTTCATGACCTGCTGGTAGATCAATGAAACCAGTCAAGACATGTAACATGACGTTTTGGGAAGGGGTGGATGAGGTGGGGGTGTGCGTGTGTGTGAAGGGGGAGGGGGTTGTAATGGGAAATAAACTGTATAATTACCGTGTCGCCCCCCCCCCCTCAACTTTTTGTCTTCAGTGGAGTCAAGAAACACTGAAGGAAAAAAAAATTCTGGCCGCTTTTAATTGGCAGCAAGGGCCAGAATTCTTCCAAAAAAAAATGTTGTTACACTTGTCTCCCCTGAAATAAAAAAAAACAGCATTGTCCGGTATCCACTAACTAAAGAATAGTGTTAGACGTCATGTAGTGGAGATATCTAATACCTGAAACTAGGTTCTTCTATGTGGTGTTTTTTAAATGAGAAGAAAAGAGACAATTAAATGCCATAAACATGTCAACTAAATAAAGTGTATTTGTAATGTTTATTTCAGTTAGTACATTGATATAGACTTCTTTTCATTGCGCAGTTTGGTAAGTTGTTGTTTACAATTTAATTATATTATAATTAATTCACGATGATTTTAAAATAAATCTCTATTTATAAATATGATAATGTATAGCGGCCCATGTGTGTGTGTGTGTGTGTGTGTGTGTGTGTGTGTGTGTGTGAATATATGTATGTTTACATAGCATACAAAAATTATATTACATAAAATAAGTTTTTTATTAAAAAGAAATAGTTAATTATATCATACAAATATGTATATAAATTACCATTGTTTTTTTTTCATGGCATATTAGTAATTAGATGTTTCCATAGCATATTAGTAATTAGATGTTCCCATAGCATATTAGTAATTAAATGTTTCCATAGCATGAACATGGGATGTTTTTTTTTGCAAGTCGCTGATGAGATGTTTGTCTCTTAGAGTTTACAAACTAAATTTGGGAGTGCAATGGTCTTGGATGTACCACAGGAGACACATGAAGGAGACTGGGACTGGAGAGGTTTTAGATGCACTACTTTAGGAAACTAATCAATATGTACATGTTTACGAAAATGAATCTATAAAAACATAAAGTTAAAAATTACATAACTTTTTTTTTTGTAAAGGAGTAAACAAACATTTGACAATGTGGCGACGAATGTTCACGCAACACTGTATAGTAATTTAGCTTTTTGAGTTAGTCTATACTTTCAAGAAACTTGTACGCTGTTTTTTTGTTTAAACTCAGTATTCTGGGGGTCTCCACCACACCATTTTCCCCCCTCCCTCCCCCAACCCTACAACAGCCATTTAGTATGTTGTTTTTTCTCTCGCCTAGTACCGACAGGTAAAGAATAGAATATTGCTTCTGTGTACCTCATGACATAGTTGTCCTGCTGTTATAAGCGCTGAACTGCACGTCAGGCTATTGTTGACATTTCGACTTTGACAAAAGGTTATAATAACGTTCTCACCGTATGTTTTAATTTTGTTAACGTGTCAACATATAACAAACCACAACCTATAACAATCAACATATAACAACCTACAATAAATAACAATCAACATATAACAACCTAAAATCTATAACAATCAACACAAAACATATAACAATCTTCATCTGACAATCTACATATAACAACCTGCAATATTAACAATCTACATTATATATATATATATATATATATATATATATATATATATATATATATATATATATAAATCTACAATACATATCAATCTACAACCTAGCCAAGAAATGTCTTAACTACCCAAAAACAACATACATATATGAGGACAATTTGTCCACTCTTCAAAACCCTCAAGGTCGCCCGTACGGGAATGAGGGGACGATCACTTCACAGGTAACGATATTAAAATGAAATGAGGGTGCGCGTGTGCGATCAGAATGACCCAAGCTGGTGAAGATGGTCAGAGCCAAAGGTTAGCTGGCGGCAACCTTGATTTTTGCAATGATGAGCGACACACAATTCTTGTCTTCAATGGCCCCGTAATTAGAACAGCTGTGTTTCATTAACATCGCGAAATCACGTGACTCACGTGAAGTGACGTTAGTACCAGGGGTCCCGACTTTTGAAAAAAAAAACCGGTTTAGGTAAAAGGGTTTCATATTGTGACCCCTGGCTGGTTGCCTGACAGATGGACTTCAAATTATTTGGAATTAGTCCTGTTTGTTTTCTTTGGTTTCTCTGTTAGATTGTTCCATATATTAACTATTGAATTCCTCAATGTATAACTTTGAACCAAACATAGATAATACAACTGACATTAATTATCTCTAGTAGGTAGATCCACAGTACTTACCTGTTTTTATTTTTAAAAAAAAAAACCTCTTTACCACAAGAGCAGTTAAATAAAAAACAAGCAATTAAGCCTGTTCCATTCTGGACACAGGACGTGTTAGCGCATTTTCATGTTATGTATCAGTACGTTTGTTAGCTTTCAGTAAATATTTGTAAATTTTGGAAATGTTTATAAATTCAATTGTGTAATGCATATATCTGTAAAAAAAATATTATAAAGACGTTTCTTTATATTTGAAAAAAAAAATATTTTCTCTTAAATCTAACTACAAGTGGTTTGTGGTTACTGATATAGGACTCATAATTGAAAACATTCGAAATTGTAGTAATTTAATCGTCCGAAAACTCCGTCAATTGTTGCATAGCTCTGATACTTTCAATTAAACTCAGAACACAAGCTTACTATTTCATTTGATGAGTTTCTTAATAAATCTTGGTGAAACTACGTGCTGCAGTATTTCGCACCAAATGAATGGGTTATTGAACGTACAAGGTGTATATATAATATATAAGCCCCTTAGGAGCCCTGAAGCCCGGCCCTCAGAGGTCCTATCGCGAAATGGACTTTTGATGTACACTTGGCAGGCCAAGACCTACACAATGATATATACATCATGGGTCTAGGACTTATGGTTGCTGAGATATAGGGCGGTCCATTATTAATATAGCTTATATAGTAAAAAACGGTACTTTATAAGGCCCCTTTTACGGCCCTGAGAAGTCAGATCGCGAAATGGAAAAAAGTTGATATATACATCATGGGTCTAGGACTTATGGTTGTTGAGATCTAGGGTGATGACGGACGGACGGACAGACAGACAGACAGACAAAACGGGGACAATATAGCATTTTTTTTTCGAAAATGCTATAAAAACACTGTCTTAAACTTCTGTATTTGACTATATAAAATATTTATTGACAGAGTTAGGCTTTACTTGTATTAATTAATGGGGGAAGGAGTTATTAATTCATTTGGTCTTAGAACAAACAGGCTTTACTTGTATTAATTAATGGGGGGGGGGAAGAGTTATTAATTCATTTGGTCTTAGAACAGAACAAACTCCTTAATTCTTTCTGAGAATCAATAGCTTTTACCAGTATTCCATCTATTGGAACCCAGCTAACCTCTAATTTTTTTTTTTGCTGTGCCAGATTTTTAGCTTTATAAGTTTTTCTTCCTATCAGCTTTTTTACTTTACATATATTAACGGTGTCATCTGATATGAACGGCCCTGTTGTTATTAATAAATATCAGTATCAAGCTCAATGATCATGTTCATGTATATAAATATTGTTATCTTCCCATTAAGTTAAAACAAAACAGAATTAATGCGAATTATTGACAGGGTTTGGGGTAAACAAGGACCATTTTACGAGTCCTACATACAAAAACATAATGATACCGACAAACAAAACACACACACACACACACACACACAAACACACACGTTTACAGTGTTCACATCGTGAGTAGATGATGGCATCTCCCATCACTAATACAAATATTCACCATCACCGCCGTATAAACATTGGAACCAGCGCTGATTCCCGCCAACTCAAATCGTTGTATTTCATAACAATTTGGCTCATTGATTTTGGCTTCAAAAAGAGCTGGCCATTAACTAAGTTTATTTGCCATGTCATTAAAAACATAGGTGAACTCTTCTGGGAATACGAAAGTGGACAAATATAAAAAAATGATATGGTGAAAATAACATGGCTGGGTTATTACTACGGACTGTTATCTTCTTACATGTTATATGATGTTAGTATTATTGCTTTTAGGCTTTGTGTTGATATTTATACATGGCTTGATACATTAGTAATAATATCTAGCTATAAATATATCCATCTATCTATGTATCTATCTATCCGGGTGACTTGAATGCGCTTTGACTGTGAGCTCGACCTACCTGCAATAGATTAGTGGGTCCAAATTACAACGAGTCTAGCCACTTGTTTCTTAGGGTGGTGAAGTCATAAACATAATCACATAAGATAGTTGTAGAACATAGTCACAGAACATATCATAGGACATAGTAACAGAACATATCATATACCATAGTCATAGAAGATAGTCATAGAACATATCATAGAACATACTCATAGATAATAGTGATATAACATATCATAAAACCTAGTCACAGAACATATCATATACCATAGTGATAGAACATAGTGATAGAACATAGCCATAATACATAGTCGTAGAACCTATACAAAGAACAAAGTTATAGAACTTAGCCATAGAACACTCCGCTATGGTTAGAATGAAAGTTGAGCAAAACAGAAACTGCCCCTAATGTACTTTTAATGATATGAAATAATGATATCTCCTCCTTTTATATGGATGTTATTTTTGAAAGTCTGTCGGTTGAATCAGTGGAGATATCGTGAACCATGACCTTAAAATAAAAGCCGGCGGTTCGAATCTCTGCTAATTCATTAGCCTATTGTCTTTTGTTTTGCCACTACCGTCTCGATTATGATAACGACGTAACTGTTTTGACATTCTGCCCCGGGGAGGGGGGAGTCAATACAGAATCTAGCAATTAATCTCTGGACTTTACAGGGACATCATGTGATCATACACTATTAATACATCCAGGCTGGCCGAGAGGGGGAGGGGGGTCATTGCCAGGGGGCCCGCATCTGTAAGGGGGCCCTGCCGCCCCGCCCATGTCAATTTTTTCACGACTCATTGTTTATTAAGGGGCCCGCAAGGATGTCCTGCCCTGGGGCCCTTGTTGGCTCTCGGCGCCCCTGAACACATCAACCGGTTACGTGATTGTTTGTTTATCTATCTGTCTAACTAATCATCTTCAAAGTCTGTCTGACTCGTTGACTGTCTGTCTGTACAGGCGCAGCTAGTTAGAGCCTCGGTTCTTAACCGGTGGCACACGTGTCCCAAGACCCCAAAGGAAAGGGAATGCAGGGGGTACGCACAATTTGATACCAAAGTTGCGTTTGAGAGGTACCCGCGAAGACACTTTCGCACCCTTTGAGGTACAGTTGAGAAAAGGAATGATGAGAACCGCTGAGCCGTTGGGGCAGTTCACCAAGGGCGGCACTTTGTTGCCAGTCAGGGGCGGCATCTTCAGAGTCCTCCCTGGACACCACTAGCGCTAGTTACGTTCACGGTTCCTTCTAAGCTGTGCGCGTCATTGCAACGATCTAAAGTCGCTTAGCGCGCACACACACACACACTCTGCAACCAAGAGCATGCATGTTTTCAATATTCGTATATCACTGTATGTACGTGTTTGTGTGTAACTGTTATAAATGACTGTCTAACATAAAACATGTCTAGCGGAAATATATTAAAACAGCCTTATCCATATTTTTGTTAAATAAGTAAATAAAACAACCTGAACAAAGAAAAAACAACAACACGACATACAAAAGTTAAGTACACAAATAAATTAGAATCGAACACAATCAACTACATTTTCAACAATGGACAGCTTGTCTGGTAGCAAACACTGAGACAAACGCACAGGTAAACACAAACATGCAACCAACAATATATGTCAGTGCACTGGCAACGAACAGGTGACTTTTTACTTTGGGTCAAGCTGAACTCAATGCGCTAAGACCAAGCAACACGTTAGACCAAACAAACTACATGTTTTATTAGATACACATATACATTTGGGCCTTTGGGCTAAGACATAAGGATATTTTTTCCCTGGCCTGTAACACGTTCCCACATTTTGTATTCTGAGAAAAACAAGACAGTGAAGTGAAAGCTGCCATTTTGTTTTTCCCGAGAATTGTAGATCTAAATACCGAAAACAGTCAAACATAAACACTTTTTTTTCTTTTACAGCAAAAAAGCGAATTTATTTTTTCAATGTTTCAATTAAAGAATGTTTTTTTTTTTATTTTGTAAATACTTTTGAAAAACATACAGCTGTCATATGTAGACTTAGAATGATTGAAATGTTAGTTGAATGACTGCAGCCGAAGTACGATAACCGACTTAGTGTAGCTGACTTAAAATAGTTGACTTAAGCTCAGAACATGAACGTAATCCATATAAAAATCGTTTAGATTTCAAATTATTCCATATTCGAATACAATTCACCCTTCTACAAATCATGTAAAAGAGAGATCCATGTCTGGATTCGAATATGTTTAACCTGCAGCCAGGGGCGGCATATGGTTTACTCAGCTACTGTACAGAAATATAAAAACATGATGTATTTTGATAAGTTGTTCTATAGAGTATATAGAGTGGCGTAGGGCTAGTTCATTTGGCGGGCCTTTGGGGAGTGTCATTTGGCGGGCCTAAGAGGAGTGTCATTTGGCGGGCCTATGGCGAGTGTCATTTGGCGGGTCTAGGACGAGTGTCATTTGGCGGGCCTAAAAGGAGTGTCATTTGGCGGGCCTATGGGGAGTGTCATTTGGCGGGCCTATGGGGAGTGTCATTTGGCAGGCCTGTGGGGAGTGTCATTTGGCGGGTCTAGGACGAGTGTCATTTGGCGGGCCTAAGAGGAGTGTCATTTTGGCGGGCCTAAGGGGAGTGTCATTTGGCGGGCCTATGAGGAGTGTCATTTGGCGGGTCTAGGACGAATGTCATTTGGCGGGCCTAGGACAAGTATCATTGGGCGGGTCTAGGACGAATGTCATTTGGCGGGCCTAAGGGGAGTGTCATTTGGCGTGTCTAGGACGAATGTCATTTGGCGGGCCTAAGGGGAGTGTCATTTGGCGGGCCTATGGGGAGTGTCATTTGGCGGGCCTATGGGGAGTGTCATTTGGCGGGCCTATGGGGAGTGTCATTTAGCGGGCCTATGGGGAGTGTCATTTGGCGGGCCTATGGGGAGTGTCATTTGGCGGGTCTAGGACGAGTGTCATTGGGCGGGCCTAAGGGGAGTGTCATTTGGCGGGCCTATGGGGAGTGTCATTTGGCGGGTCTAGGACGAGTGTCATTTGGCGGGTCTAGGACGAGTGTCATTTTGCGGGTCTAGGACGAGTGTCATTTAGCGGGTCTATGGGGAGTGTCATTTGGCGGGTCTAAGAGGAGTGTCATTTGGCGGGCCTAGGACAAGTGTCATTTGGCGGGTCTAGGACAAGTGTCATTTGGCGGGTCTAGGACAAGTGTCATTTGGCGGGTCTAGGACGAGTGTCATTTGGCGTGTCTAGGACGAATGTCATTTGGCGGGCCTAAGGGGAGTGTCATTTGGCGGGCCTATGGGGAGTGTCATTTGGCGGGCCTATGGGGAGTGTCATTTGGCGGGTCTTTGGGGAGTGTCATTTGGCGGGCCTATGGCGAGTGTCATTTGGCGGGTCTATGACGAGTGTCATTTGGCGGGTCTAGGACGAGTGTCATTTGGCGGGCCTAAGGGGAGTGTCATTTGGCGGGCCTATGGGGAGTGTCATTTGGCGGGTCTTGGACGAGTGTCATTTGGCGGGTCTAGGACGAGTGTCATTTGGCGGGCCTAAGGGGAGTGTCATTTGGCGGGCCTATGGGGAGTGTCATTTGGCGGGTCTTGGACGAGTGTCATTTGGCGGGTCTAGGACGAGTGTCATTTGGCGGGCCTATGGGGAGTGTCATTTGGCGGGTCTAGGACGAGTGTCATTTGGCGGGTCTAGGACGAGTGTCATTTGGCGGGCCTATGGGGAGTGTCATTTGGCGGGTCTAAGAGGAGTGTCATTTGGCGGGCCTACGAGGAGTGTCATTAGGCGGGTCTAGGACGAGTGACATTTGGCGGGCCCATGGGGAGTGTCATTTGGCGGGTCTAAGAGGAGTGTCATTTAGCGGGCCTAAGAGGAGTGTCATTTGGCGGGTTTAGGACGAGTGTCATTGGCAGGGCCCGAAAGAAAACGTTTTGTTTGGCTACTTTTAGTTACAATACAAAATCGTACACTCTGCCCCCCCCCCCCCACCAAGGCGCTGGTCATTTTATGATCACTCTCTGCTACTGACTAAGGCCACTAATGGCTTTCATATTTTAAGGGCAACCAGTATTTGAATGTTTGTTTGAATATTTTAAAACTAACAAACGGGGAAAACAATCTTCAACTAAGCTTGGAAAAATATTGCAAAAACAACACCGGTTACTTCCATTTTATAGAGAAATGTTATCAGCGGCATAAGAAATGTTATCAGCGGCATAAGAAATGTTATCAGCGGCATAAGAAATGTTATCAGCGGCATAACAATGATATGATCACAGAGGGAAATTGACCCGAAATATACAATATCCCGGAAATAACACACCGGATGTTCTAATTTCAAAACATGTTCGTATTCTTAAGGTATCTAAATATATTTAGTTTGGCTTATAAGTTTTCAGATTTAAAACACGTTCGGGATTTTGAAAAGGTGGGCGGCATTTTTTAGAGTCCTCTTTGGGTGGCACAAAAACGATTTACTTCATTGTTTTTTTTTATCTACACATTACATGGTACCAAATTATTCAAAACTTTTTGGCATTTTTAGCCTGGTGGAGCTTTGATTTTAGCCATGTAAATAAATACCTGGGATTCCTACATTGACCGACATATTGCCGTTCAAGTGGTGTTATCTGGTGGTTAATTCCAGAGTTAATTCCCTTTGCGGAAGTAGAAATGTTTTATTATTGTGAAAAAATGTAGATAGCAAGGTAAGACTTACGTTTACCCTCAAATTTTAATATGATTGTATGGGCGTTGTTCATTTTATTGTACAGATGACATGATACATATCTTTACCTATGTATCTATTACATACCTATTCTATGTATCGATATATCTATCTAATCATCTATATATATCTATCTACGTATCTATAAATTTAGGTATTGTCGATCAGTGATTCTCTCTCTCTCTCTCTCTCTCTCTCTCTCTCTCTCTCTCTCTCTCTCTCTCTCTCTCTGTGTGTGTGTGTGTGTGTGTGTGTCTCTAAATTGTTTTTTATGTGTAGACAGATATTCAAGTCATTTTCGTATCTCTATTTTACGACCTCATCAACAGCATGCTTTCTGGGGGGGGGGGGGGGGAAGATGGCTGGGGAAAGGGATGGTTCATATGTTTTGAATGCTAAAAATTGTTATATAGTCAGAGGTAGAGGAAGTTCATGTCTGTTATTTAACGTAAAGAAAATAGAACCTAAAAATCGGGAAATTCCTTTCTAGATGGGGGGCAGAAGGGATCTCAGTTATTTATATAAATTTATGTGAACAATGTGCTCCTGAGTTTGTTTAATACCATGTTATAAATTGTAGGTGGAAAATGTTTGATCTTTTTTTGAGCGCAGAAACAATATGTGAACGGACCTGGACATATTGACTCATATTGTGTTTTATAGACAACATCTGTCTTTCTGTCTCTATGCCTGACTGTGCGTCTGTCTGCATGCCTTGTATTCCTATCTGACTGTCTGTATGTCTGTCTGCTTGTCTGCCTTCTGTCTCTCTCTCTCTTGTCTGTCGTGTGTATCTTGTCTGTCTTGTCTTGTTATCTGTTTTGTCTGTCTATCGGCTTTTTTTGTCTACATTCATGTCTGTCAACTTACATTCATATCAATCTATCAATCAACTATACCTAGTTGTCCTTTACTGACAATTATTTGGGTGTGGCCTTGAATACGGGGGTAGGGGGGTGGTGGTAGCCCATCGGTCATAGTTCACCTCACTGGCAGACAATACCCCGCCGCCTCAACAATCATTCACACCTCCCCAAATTAGACCAACCGTGTGCCCTAACCTAATTAGTAAGTTTACTGCGGCCCTCGAGAAGCGGTTTTTAAATTAATACCAATAAATACAGTTGGGGAAAAAAATAAACTTCTAAAGACTATTATCGATTGTGGTCGTGTGTTCTATGGTCGATTTTACGCTTCACATGTCTTCTCAGGCGTAATAAAATGTTGTAGCATACCGTCTGATATATAATCATTCTAATTATATGGGATTATTGAGTATTATATTACTAAAAAATACCGCGATTTTAATTATTTGATATGATATGGTTTTCACCCATCGGCAGCTAAAGTGGGTATCACAGAGGCTAGATATTTCTATGGGTAATTAGGACAAACACAGGGAATGTGTAAGATACATAGGTTAGTGATATTCGATGTTTATTATTAAGACATTCCGGGGGCATAAAACTAGTAGGAAAAATATGTCACAGTCTCTAAGTTGTAATAACAACGGCGGCCATCTTGATTTTTATTTACAAAAAATAAAAAAATAATAATTAAGAAATAAAAAAAAGTGGATAATTAAATAATGAAAAATGTTGACGACGTCGTGTTCTATGTCATGTATTGGATTGTGATCACGTATTGAATATTGCAGGGTATTGGTTCGAATCCAAACCTCGTAATTTTATAGTGATAGCGAACCTATATCAAAACGAGGTACAGTTTTATTTCAATTTCTATGTAAAGAATTCATTACAAGATTGTCTTTAGGAATGTCTCTACCGATCGGACAATTTACCGGAATCGGGTTAATCGGAGATATCGGAAGTTATTTGAAGTATCGGAAATGAACTCGTAGGAATGGGATGATTAATATACATTGTCAGATTTCTCATACGATTTATGGTGGTCCACTCTAAACTATTCTCTAACGTTTCGTAAAGTTTCTCAGTTCCGTAATTTGTTTATCGGATTCGGTAGATAGAATCGAATCGGTAATCGAATCGCTAATGGAATCAGAATCGGTAGCTTAGAGAGGAATCTATGATTGTGTCAGAATCGAAGAAAGTTTTGGTATCGCCCTATGACAGACTCGTGTCAAATGATTTAACCACAGCATACTCAGCATACTCAGCATAGTCAGCATATGAAAATACAACATACAATGTGAACAACTAAATATAAAGATAAATAAAAAAATAAAGATTTGGCAGACATTTACAAATATTGACTTATTACATTGTAAAAAGATCCGTTCTTATGGAATAGCAAAGTAGAATATTTGTATTGAAATCAGAAATGGGTAAAAAAACAAAAAAAAACAAAGGAAAATTCAAAAATTCAGAATATAAACAAGTTCATGACGTCAGATCGTAAGACGTGCACTTTACTCATTCTCTGAACAACAGACAATTTATATATACCCAGAACTCAAAGATATGTGTACCACGTCATCTTCGTGAATGTTTTATGTCGTCGCTGTTCTTCCACCGCCAAGTCCAATCACGTAACGCTGGCACAATGGGCGAGTAATTAGTAAGACTTCAATAATCGCTCACGCATACATGCGCGCGCATGACGAACAAATATCATGCTCTTTCACACATCAAAGTTCATCATACACGGACAAACGATGATCATTACGAAAGCTCGGACGATCGATTTGATGCTTTTAGGTGAAACAAATAATAATAATTTCAGAAACGGAATGAATTATCCTATATGTTTTTTTTAAACAACAGACGAATATGTCCTCACTGCCAGGTGTAGCTGAGTACAATGAGGGCGAATTATTTGCTTGTCCTTTTGGTCAATTGCATGTGATAAAGTTTATCTTGCTACCTACCACCACCAGCCTGCCTTCAAAGATATTTACATACTTACATATCAGTATCTTTTTTACCACCAATCTGTAGCTAGAAAGCAATTTTGAATCGAACATATAATATAATAATAGCGATTTGGGCGCTGCGTTAAATCGAAAGTAAAAGAATTAATACAACAGTACTCCAGTTTAAAATACAATCATGAAAAAATCGGATCTGCCCGAAACCAAAAATAACCTAGCCTACTGATCAAGCCTAAGGGGATATAACTCTATGCAAAGGTTTTGCAGGGTTACAGCTAGTATTTAGGAATGATAATATTTTATCCACACCGAGTAAGACACACGCATGTAAATATGGCGAAATAGATAAATCGAGGTAAAGGGAGAGAGTCGAGACATACAAACACATACAGAGGTAGATAAATGTATTATTATAGACACACATTTTTCTATCTATCTATCTATCTATCTATCTATCTATCTATCTATCTATCTATCTATCTATCTATCTATCTATCTATCTATCTATCTATCTATCTATCTATCTATCTATCTATCTATCTATCTATCTATCTATCTATCTATCTATCTATCTATCTATCTGTCTCTCTGTCTGTCTGTCTATCTATCTGTCTGTCTCTCTGTTTGTCTATCTATCTATCTATCTATCTATCTATCTATCTATCTATCTATCTATCTATCTATCTATCTATCTATCTATCTATCTATCTATCTATCTATCTATCTATCTATCTATCTATCTATCTATCTATCTGTCTCTCTGTCTATCTGTCTATCTATCTGTCTGTCTCTCTGTCTGTCTGTCTGTCTGTCTGTCTGTCTGTCTATCTATCTATCTATCTATCTATCTATCTATCTATCTATCTATCTATCTATCTATCTGTCTGTCTGTCTGTCTGTCTATCTGTCTATCTATCTATCCATCTATCTATTTATTTATCTATCTATCTCACTCTCTCTCTCTCTCTCTTTATTGTATATATATATATATATATATATACACACGCACACACACACACACACATGCACCAAAATAAATAGATAAATAGCTTGTCTTCTGTCTTTGTATTTCTCTGTGTTTATTCATATAATGGTTGTATCATGTTTTTGTTCAATTTCCTCTGGTAGATTAACGATATCATACTTCACCGTGGATCACCTGCAGAGCTTACCACCTTCACGTCTTGGCTGGGATCTCTTTATAAACTGGGGGATAGAAATAAAACCATGAACGTGGCACGCACGCACACACATAGAAATATATATAGACAAGTGAACGATCAATTCGATTAGCTGATACGATTGCATTGCAACAAGGGGACGGTACTGTTGAAATAACAATAACTCTTCAATTAAAGAAAAAGGATCCTGCTAGACGATAACAGGAATAAATCGGTAATTGTTTTTGATATTGTGGATTGGATTCCATTACAAATAATAAATAGTCTATCTATTTTATTAGAAGCAGACAATGTAGTACCATTGTTCGTAAATGGAATGTACTTTTATTACATAACTCAGAACACAGACGCAGTTTTATTTCAATGGATAGTGATTCGGGAACGAAACCATGAGCAACATCGCCCCAAAGCCTAAAACGGTTAAAGTTAAAAATCAAAACGGGGCTGCTCCTAAGGGTCAGCCGGCCGTGAAACAGAACGGTCAAAAGCTTGAGCCCATCGACACGCAGCATCATAACGGCCACGGAGACGGAACCAGCAGGTCGAGTGAGAGAGGTGGGAGCGACTACGACAGGCGCGTCTCCTTCAGGGATAATTTGGAGGAACGCCCAGCAGCTGACCATCAGGGGGACTACGTCACACCCACCACTTCCACGAATGGCGTCGAGGGCCGAGCCCGCCAGGGGTCGAAGGAGAGGGTTCACTCTGAGACAGCAAGGGAGCCTCGCGGTCAGGTGATGTCGAAAGAGGACGGCCGCCAGGGGTCGCTGACGTGGAGAAAGGTCTCCAGTGAGCCAGCGTTGTTGGGCTCCGGCACGGAGCGATCCTTCACGACCTCAGACGACTCCGTGATAGACAAACTTGAGAGATTCAGTGCCGGGAGAGTCGGTGTGGATTACGAACCCTCGGGGAGAAAGTTCACCAGCAAACCAGTGAAAGCAAACTTTGGGTAAGTAGAGCCATTTGAAGATTATTTTGAGAGCTTTGTGGTGTGTTGCTGATATAACCTTTGACCCTTAACTAACCTCTTAGTAAGAGGGTTAATGATTGAAGAGAACCCGGGCGCAGAAGAAGACATTTGACCCTCTTTAAAATGTCAAAAGTGGGAAAAGTTACAATTGTAATATAAGAGTTTTGCTGGAAAGGGGGGGGGGGCTTTGTAAAATGTTACTTATTTATAATAGTTAAATTTTAATTATGTCGTAGAAATATTTATTTATGAAGAGATCTAGTGCACTAGGATTTATGCAAATTTTTATTGAAAAAAAAGTATCATCGGGGCAGATGACGTATATGACTCATCTGTTTCCATAGTCACGGCTTATACAGGTGTTGTGTGGTTAGCTCAACGCCCAGTCACCTTTAGTACCCTTAGCTGAAGGGATGTACCCATTTAAAACGTCGGTGAACTTGAGGGACTTTTTAAACCAACTTGCACCAGAAGGTGGATAACTTTCTTTGCTTCTGACCTTGGCTCGTACCAGTCCGTCTAAGCGCTAGAGCCACTGCGTTATTATTATTATTCTTACTCACAGGCAGATCGACTCGCTCCACTCTTTGTTTTAAATACATCATTGTCCTGACTGTCCAAGATTCAAAAAAATGGCTGCACTACTTTGCGTTGTGTTGTATGTTCTAATTTTAGTCCACGCCCTGTTACTAAAAAAACTGTTTCCTAAAATTATTTCGGTATCAATCAAATAGTCAAATCAATAATCGAATTTCTTTTCCTCTCTTACTTGTTGTATGGTTCACTTTGCTCAACTGAGCAACCTAAAACTGTTCTGTGGTACTCAACATCCAGTCAAGACCTGAAACTTGAGCGGCTCAACCAAGTGCTGCCCGCGGTTCATGATTAATGTACAATTCTTAACGCCTGGGTAGTTGGCCGAGTTTACAGGATACAATTTCACCTGGGCTGGATATAGCAGTGCATGTAGAATGGGGGATTGTTTAGTTTACTAATGTAGGTCATTATGTGTCAGTCGTGTAGTTGAGTTATGCAATGTTCATGTGAGCGCTATGCCATTTATTTCACAAAAAAGGTGAGCGACTGTTTTTTCATTTTTTTATGTTTAAGTTTTCCAAAGGGAAACAATCTTACAAAATTATCCCGGAAGTACTCACTTTTGTCGTGTCGCTTCAGCCTCTCTCAACTGACCTCCGTGTGCCGTCTGCATGACCGTTATAATTTTGGGTGTCGATCAGTTCAAACTTTTAACCGTTTGATTTCACGGTCAGCTGTCCCTTAGGAACAGCCCCGTTTTGTTAGTAGCCTAGTGCTAAATACTTGAATGGGAAAGCACGATCTAATCCGCATCTACGGGGCATCATTTACCCTGGTTACTCTACTGCCCTGTCAGGGACTTCATTTGCCCTGGTTACTCTACTGCCCTGTCAGGGACTTCATTTACCCTGGTTACTCTACTGCCCTGGCAGGGGGACTTCATTTAACCTGGTTACGCTACTGCCCTGTCAGGGACTTCATTTAACCTGGTTACGCTGCTGCCCTGGCAGGGACTTCATTTAACCTGGTTACGCTGCTGCCCTGTCAGGGACTTCATTTACCCTGGTTACGCTGCTGCCCTGTCAGGGACTTCATTTACCCTGGTTACGCTGCTGCCCTGTCAAGGACTTCATTTACCCTGGTTACGCTACTGCCCTGTCAAGGACTTCATTTACCCTGGTTACGCTGCTGCCCTGTCAGGGACTTCATTTACCATGGTTACACTACTTGGGAGTTGCTAGCAGGAACCGGTACACAATGAGACCACTCATTCCGTTTTTTTGTTTTTTATGCAAGTTGCCACGAACATACTTTTCTTAACTTGCTTACACTGAAAAATGGCATTATCGTTTGTCAGGCATCGATCAAAAGGCATTAATTATCTGGTGAGTTGTTTTATTTGTGAGAGACACTCCACATGAACTTCGCTACACCAACCTTTGAATTTCAAAAGAATAAAACCAGCGCGATCAATCAATGTAATCAAAGTTTTACAAACGGAATATTATATTCCTCTCCCTTTTTTTCAAACCTAAAAAAAAAAGAATGAAAAATCAAGTTCTTCATGTGGTCTGTTTTACTTTGTACCAGTCAAACTATCTTCGAAGTTCCTGAAAGGATGAGATATTTTTATGTTTTAGATACTATAACCCCCACTAACGGGACGGTTATCGCATTGACCTTCTTTCATTACCATAACCGATAGTGCGATGACTATAGCGGCACCATGATTAGTTTAACCATGCCAAGGATGTATGAAAGCAACCGACCATATCGGTTTAGGGTATAAGTATAAAAAAACAATGGGGTGAGCTATAACCATGACCTGAAAAATTCCCTTGGTCTTCACCGAACAGCAAGAACCGCATCCTTCCTAGATGGGACAATTTTTTTTAGTAGGTTTTTGTAGTGCCCTGCTTTCATTCTCATCCTAACCGGGAGTGTAATGGACATGGAGGCATCACAGGAGACACGGTTGAAACTCTCACTAGGACGTAACAGTTTTCGGCCATTCATCTAATCAACAAATCTATAGCTTTATCCGTGTTTTAAAAATAAACCAATAGCGGTTTCACTTTATAGTGACGTGTTTCCTAGTCCAAAAAATAAATAAAAATCAATAACATTTTATGAGAACGCTTCATGAATCTAAGTCGCTTATCACGAGTAGCAGTCTTATAAGTCATAATTTGATTAATCAGAAATCATCATAATCTATCTAATCCTATTATCACATTTTGATGAATCATAAATCAATGTTGATTATACTGTATCAAAATAGGAAGTGGCTACGGTTCCAAGGAATGGGACTCCGTATTTTTTTCTGGGTCCAGCTATAGATGCGCATGCGCGGCAGACGGACTGCTTATTATTGCATATTTTTTTTGTTTTCGGGGCTAGGGTTAGGGTTAGGAATAGGGTTAGGAAGAGGGTTAGGATTAAGATTAGGGTTAGGGTTAGAGGGTTAGGAAGAGGGTTAGAATTAGGATTAGGGTTAGGGTTAGAGGATTAGGGTTAGGAGCAATATCTATAGCCGGACCCCGAAAAAAATTCGGAGTCCGCCCATGGCGCATGCGCACATCTACAGCCGTAAAAAAATAAAGTCCTTCTAGAGCGCTAGTGCGCATTCGCATCTATAGTTGGACCTCGGAAAAAAATAATACGGAGTCCCATTCATTGGAACCGTAGCCACTGCGATCAAAATATCATGTAACACACTTTTCACAATCTAATGTGTCTTGAATTATATCACAATGAATCAAAAAATCACAAGTGCAATAAATAATAAACTCAGTGTAAAGATTACAAAATCATAACGGCAATGAATATGAATTAAAGTCTCACCGGAATTAATGACCAGTCGCCAAAGGCTATTTAGAATTTAGCGAGTCCAGTCACTCGCACAACAACCTCCACCGTCTGATATCAAAGTGTATGATAAGATCAAAGAAATAAACACCTCATACTTAGATTGACTTTATAGTCTGTTCTGATGTCGTCCAACACCTTATCGCCGGTAAGACATTTTTGCATTAGTTCTGATATGGCTTGTGCGATGGATTTAAGGAGGAACGACGGGGAATCTCAACGAAATATGAGAATTAACAGCCAATTACCATATCTCCTAGCTGGCTAACGCTGTTGGGGCTTAGGCTATAAGAAACGATCTGCATGCTGTAGGTTACCTGTCCTAATCCCAAGAGTGTCCAGCCTTTTACCTGTGTCTCCCGTGGTGCCTCCAAAGCCACAGCACATCCAAACATGGCGGCAATATACAAAGGCACAACAAAACAGCCGCCCTATTACTGGGTTATTGGATTAACAGATACATAGATCTTCTTTTCAGCGGCTATAATAATAATACTAATGAAGTCTACTGTATCATCTTCACTAAATGAAAGGCTAACTAAGTGCAACGATTTTTTTGTTGGTTTTAATACAAAAGGTGGTGTAATGTTGCAGAAGATTGTTATGGTGCCCCAAACAGTGCCGAACCTAGGGATTTTGGGGCGCGCGGGGGGGGCTTGGCCTCTTTTGGGGCCCCTGAATTTTGACATTCGACACCATGACATGAGATAATGTACTTAATATTTAATGTAAAAAAAACTTTTTGGAACCCCCCTCAAGTTGGGGCCCGGGGGGACTTTCAAATTCGTAACCCCCTCCCACCACCCTAGGTACGCCTCTGGCCCCAAAATAATGGAATGTAAGTGTTCACCTTTTTTTTAAATGCTTAAGAAAGTAAAGCACCGTTTATAAATAAATCCCAAATGTCAGACCAGACTTGATGTGATGCGGGGCGGAAGGGGGGGGGAGTGTGAAAGTGGGTTGAGAAGGGGGCTCTGAGGAGACGGTGTAGAGCAGTGACTCTCAACCATTTTTTTGCGACTGTAAACCCCACCCCCCCCCCCCCCCCAAAAAAAATTGTGAGATTATGTCCCGCGGGTAACCCCCCTAACACGCTAGGAATGTGTTTACTTTTCTAATGGTGATGATGTCACGCAGCAGCAAAACTGTGGACCTTCTTCAAAACTCATTGGTAGTTTTAAATGAAAACTTATATGTCGCTGCGCACCCATGCGTAAACTTTCCCCCGTACCACTTGGGGGCATGGGCGTATTCATGGGGGGGGGGCAAGGGGGCATTTGCTCCCCCCCCCCACCCATTTACAATTAAAAAAAATGTCATAAAGTTGTTATTTGCCCCCCCCCACCCCCTGGAAAATTTTTGCCCCCTCTGGAAAAGTTCCTAGCGACGCCCATGCTTGGGGGTACGCGTACCACTGGTTGAGGACCACCGATGTAGAGCGCTCGACTGTCAACCTGAGAGTCCTGGGTTCGATCCTCAGTGAGAAGTAAAAGAAGTTTTTTTTTTTTTCCACGCCCTGGTGAAGTTCGAAGTCCCACAAGTTCTCCAATATTTAAACGGTTACCTGACTTAAAGTTGGGGAAGTAAAGGCGGATAACCTTTGTGCTAACCACACTAACCCCATTATTAAGCCTTGATTATATATTTACAGGTGAATTCTACACTTCATCTGCCTCGATCGATGGTCCTTAAATGTTAAATAAACTTCTTTTAAGAGGGGGGGAGGGGGCTATAGAAGCTGGGACGCCAATAGATTTAACTAAAACTCACATTCATTTAACTAGTCATTTGTGTTAAACCAAAGTTAAACCGATCATAAGTTATATCCACATACGAACACATACAAACACAGGCAATATAACACTGTAACCTTATGATTACAATGTTGTTCTTTTTTTTTAAATTAAGTTAAATATCAAAGGGAGATTATTGACCTGGAAACATGAATGAGTTAAAAAAAAGGGGGTGGGGTAGGGGGCGGCGGCTGAATGATGTTTTTGATTTTTTGTTTTTTAAAACCAGCGGATGAAATATGAACCGGCGCTAGCCTTGAAACAATTAAAATTGACGTGAATTGAATGACAGGACTGATAGGTCCCCTTCCCCCCCCCCTTCCCCCGTCCCCGGGCCACCGATCAATGGTTAGCCGTTTACAGCAAATTAAAGGTGTTTACTGTCAAGACTGGGAACACGCACGGGAACTCTACACGTGACATGTAGGTCACAGCCAGGGACACACCGAGAGACACAGCGTGGACGTAATTAGGGATTTAATTTCAGGGGAGGGGGGTGTAGGTGGTGTGATAACAAAGACCGTTACTTCCAGGACGTGGAAGTTGTTATTTTATTTTGAAAATTTTATTTCCCTTCTAACGCTTGAAATACTTTTTGCACTTTTAGCTTGGTTATCAACTGCTATAGTTATAGACGTACTTGGTTAACGACGGCTTTAGTTAAAGACGTACTTCATTAACGACGGCTTTAGTTAAAGACGTACTTCATTAACGACGGCTTTAGTTAAAGACGTACTTCATTAACGGCGGCTTTAGTTAAAGACGTACTTCATTAACGACGGCTTTAGTTAAAGACGTACTTCATTAACGACGACTTTAGTTAAAGACGTACTTCATTAACGACGGCTTTAGTTAAAGACGTACATCATTAACAACGGCTTTAGTTAAAGACGTACTTGGTTAACGATCAGTTTCAGCTAAACAAACAAAAAAATCGACTTTAGCAGCGACGTAGGCTTTGGTTTACGACCGAAATAAAAGTTACAAATTATTGATCGGTAACCGTTTATTAAAATTGTTGGAGATAGAGCCTTGGATAACGACGGTTTTTTTTTTGGTTAATGATGAATCCTGTAACGGATTACCGACATTAACCAAGGCACCGCTGCAGTTCTAATTTGATTTTACCACACAGTCGAATAACAAAAAGGGGAGTCACTCGTTGAACACATTTCTAGTTTACCTTACAGAGTTATGTCGCAGTTATTTAAACCAGAGGTTTTCAACCTGTGGTCCGCGGACCCCTGGGGGTCCGTGGGGAGCTTCCAAGGGGTCCGTGGGCAAGTCAAGGAAAGTAGTGATTTTTCTTGTATTAAGTATTGCTCGGTTTGGTTGATTGGTTAGCTTTTAGCTAAAGAAAAAATACTAGCTATGTCAATGTTTCAGGCACAGACAACAATATGTAGAATTGAAAACTTCGCTGGTATTTCATTATATTTTCGTTTGAAGTCTGAACTAGACTGAATACTACTTATACTTGTGCAGTGCGTTTTTGAGTCAATCTTGGCAATTTTTCTGACTTACTGAGCCTAGATCTAAATTTAAGCCTAGATTGGCCTAGAAATAATCTTATACAAAAGTTTTTGTTATCAAATTGCTGGTATACACTTCGCATATTATTTCAAAATGAAACCCACAGATTGTTTTGGTTGGAAGTAGATTTTTCGTACATTTTTAAAATGAAAATAGGCCACAGCGATAGTTATAATAGGGACTTTTCGCTAACGCATCAATGAAACTGTGCGAAATTCTAGCGATGAACCTGATGCCTATTATTCTGTTCTGTTGTCATTTGACTTGCTTATGTGACAAATACTTTTTAAAATGTTGGTAAAGAATTCAAAATATTTGATGAGATTTGTTTAATTAAGGTCGTCGATTTAATTTTAAAATGTGAGTTTTCGTCATCAGATTGTGAAATATTTTACAGATAGATACCTTCTTTAAGCCTCTCTATAGTCTCTACTCTGAAACATTGTCTCCAATTTTTTTCCCTGTGAGATCTGAGTCAACGGGACTAAACTGTTGTTGGTCATTTGTTTAGCAATATTTGTATAAATAAACTGTCCAAGGCTAGTAGCATGGAGAAATTCGTGAAGAGGATAACTGACCAGAACCTGGAAGATTCTGATGATCAAGCAGCCAAAGACGAATGAAAAAGAAAACGGCGCAAGTATAGTCCAGAATGTATACCATTTGGCTTCATTGCAATGGGGACCGATGCTGACCAACCTCTTTTTTTTTACATGTTTTAAGCGTAACTTAGGTTAGGCCTAACGTTTAGCAGAATTTAAGTAGATTGCATCGGCAAACGTAAGACATATTCTGACCCAACATGAGTTATGAAAAGTTTAGGCCAGGGCAGCTTGGGCAATGGTGGTCCGCTACCCGAGCTTGGAATGTCTGTGGGGTCCGCAGTATAAAAAAGGTTGAAAACCTTTGATTTAAACACTAGAGAGATATTTTTCTTTATACTGTTTTTGAAGTGTGCGATTTAAGTGAAGCATTTACTTTTTATTCAGAATAGAGCAGAGTTACAGACCGTAGTTTTTGACAGTTTTCAATACAAATAAATATATATACTTTCAATTATGTGTCTTGAATTTAGGTTATTCAGGTGTAAGTTATATGTAATTGAAAGATTTCGTTAATGGACTTGTGGCCAAATTAAAAAAAAAAAAAGTGAATGGCGAGCTGCCAACCTATTCATTTTAAATCGTAGTACACCCTGAATAATACATGAAAGACGGTAATCGATTCTGAGTAACATTTGGCATCAACCAAAGACGACCTCATTCAATAGGTACTTTTTTTCTCAAGTTAAGTAAAATTGATTTTTTTTAAAAAAATCAGTTGTGAATTGTAGGAAATGGAAGAAATAGATTAGAAGATACAAGGCTGACATTAGAAGTTTTGAGCTTTTGAAAAAAAAAATGATTTTATCCGTTTTCAATTTTTAGTATGTGGGCCACAGTTTGGTGTTAGATTCGAATACGACATTAAGCTTTAAAAATTAAAATAGTTGAACGTTCGTCTTTACTTGCTAGCAACATCTAGTTAGCACAATATAAGAAAAGTAAACATTGGCGTTAAAGGCGTAGACGACCATCTAGGTCAGAGGTAGGCAAACTTTTTGAATTGGGGGGGGGGGGTGTCACATTGAGTTCATAGATTTGACAGAAGCGCTTGAATCTTGAGAGCGGAAATGAGACGGAAAGATTAGACCAGCATAAAATGGATAGAGCTAATTTAGATTAGATGTGTGTTGGCTACATTTTTCATTCCCCCCCCCCTCTCACATTCTCTGTCTCTCTTTTCCATCCTCTCTCCCCTAATTCTCTGCCTCCTTCGAACACTTTCCCTATTTCCTTTGTTTTTTTAGTTTCTGTCTCTCTTATTTCTAAGTCACACCTGTAGGATCATGTTACAATCGAACCCTAGGTATAAGATGAATAAAACGAAATCACTGAACACAAAGCCGATCTTCTGTTGTTTGTTTTTATTTGCGGGGGGGGGGGAGAGGTGGAGCGGTAGAGGTGGGGGGGGGACACATTTGTGAGCCATAGGCACAAGAAAAAATATTTGGGGACTTTAAGCGAAGAACAAAACATTTGGGGCTCAAGTCAAAGCTTCTTTTGAGGCCCCAGGGCAGGAAATATTTGGGGCCCTAGGGCAGGAAATATTTGGAGGCCCTAGGGCAGGAAATATTTGGGGGCCCTAGGGCAGGAAATATTTGGGGGCCCTAGGGCAGGAAATATTTGGGGGCCCTAGGGTGGGAAATTTTTGGGGGCCCTAGGGCAGGAAATATTTGGAGGCCATGGAGGCCCTAGGGTAGGAAATATTTGGGGGCCCTAGGGCAGGAAATATTTGGAGGCCCTAGGGCAGGAAATATTTGGGTGCCTTCGGCAAAAAATACGTGCAGATCCCAGTGCACTCAGTCACCCAAAACTTTTAAAATAGGTTCTTGCCTGTGTGCTGGTCAAAACAATGAGATTTCAATACAGCTTCCTTTTTTTTATGTTTGATGCGAGCCAATGTGTCAAACTCTGACGCCAGACAAACGTGACAAAAGTATCCCACGCTTGTGTGAGTGTGTTTGCGTTTATGCGTGTGTGTGTGTGTGTTAATGTGTTTGTGAGTGTTTATGTATGTTTGTTAATGTGTGTGTGTGTTAATGTGTTTAGGAGTGTGTGTGTGTGTGTGTGTTAATGTGTGTGTGCGTGTGTGTGTTAATGTATGTGCGTGTTAATGTGTGTGTTTGTGTGCGTTACATAATCTTTCAGTCAGATGCCTGGTCAAATGTGTGGCGTGTCCTTGTCTGTTTTTAATTTATATATATATATATATATATATATATATATATATATACACACACACACTTTTTGCTTCTGTCACCAGGAGCAACACGTCGTTATCAACCACTACAGAAAGTTCCGATGACTCGGATGATGTTTTCAACGTTATTCTGAGGTGAGTACTGACTTCACTCAGGTAACTCACCTACAGCGGGCTCACATTATAAGACAATCGCACATTAGTGATTCTCAAAGTTGGATCACTACTAAATGTAAAGTTATAATTAATACATAAAGAATGAATATGTAATTAATTAAACTCCATTTTCATAGATTTATCAATTTTCATAAGTTGGTTTACCTGAGAAAAGGGGAATAATCAATTAATTTTTTTTCAGGTTGATTTCGAAAAATTTTTTTTTTTAAATAAATCCAACACAAGGGATCTAACTACGTTTTATAAACAAGCGTAAATACAAACACAGTAGTTTCCCCTTGAAAACAGTGGCGTCATTTCACCAAAATGTTGGGGGGGGGGGGGCAAATAGCGTCTTGTTTTCATTTTTCCATCAATTAAGTCATCAAAATCCATTGATTTAACCAATTAATTTAATTATTTTAAGAATCTTGGGGGGGGGGGGGGACCATGCCCCCCCCCAAATGACGCCACTGCTTGAAAAGTGAATTTTTAAAACAAAACATTTCCTTTCGTTTCATTATAATTTTTTTTAAAGAGTGCGACCTTTGAACTCCCAGGAGACGTTACGAAGAGATAAGTTTGTCGCAGACTTTCCAGGAGATGGCCAGGTGTCGGTAAGTTGCAAATTTCACCGAAATAATTAATTAATAAAAAAAAAATAAAAAGAACAACTTTGAAGTTTTATGACTCACCCAGTGGCGTATCTAACAGCCAATACTCATATTATTTGAGGGATCCCTCATAAATCAATAATATCTAGCCCCCCCCCCACACCTAGAGCCCCACCTCAGAGATGTTAACAAGTGAGATTGCCAGTTTGTAAACAGTTCTTAATTTGCTGACGCTGGCCCGTCGTGGACACTACATAAATGTCGCCCTCCCCCTCTCGGTGACAAAAAAAAAGTCCGACGGTGGCAGCCTAGAGACTGAGCGCGCCGGCAGTTGAGCCCGAAACCCACAGCATGTAGGTCCGGCTCACTACTAAATCGCAACCCCGACACCCTTAGGGCTCCAATTAGCCCCCCCCCCCCCTTTGTAATATATTATGTTCGTCACTTTGAAAGGAAATGTCAATTAGTGTTTACAAAATAACTTTGTACGAGGGTATTAAAAAATGTGTGCGCCCTTTCGTAATGTGTGCGCCCTTTCGTAATGTGAGCGCCCTTTCTCGTAATGTGTGCGCCCTTTCGTAATGTGAGCGCCCTTTCGTAATGTGTGCGCCCTGTCGTAATGCGTGCGCCCTGTAGTATTGTCTGCGCACTGTCGTATTGTATGCGTCTTACTGTAATGTGTGCACTGCACACTCATTAAGCAATGTGCTCGCGCACACGAGCACAGCTGTTAAATTAAACACTTCACCTCCCCCCCCCCAAGGCCCCTTAATACACGTATTCCCCCCTCCCGGGCCAACTTTGTAATCAACATGCTTCAGGTTAATTCTTTCGCACTGTAATGTTAATATACTGAAGACAAAATGAAGTATTTTTATCATGTTTGCCAGATGAACAATGGCGGGTCTATCCGCAACTTCCAGTTCAACGCTGTGTTTGAACCAGACGCCACTCAGGATGATGTCTTTGAGAACTCTGGAATAAAGAAGATGGTCGAGGCAGCTCTGAACGGGTCGGTAACTTTTTTTTTTTAATTATAGTCCACGGTGGGACGGATTGCCGAGTGGTGTAGATACTCGACCTGAGTCCTCGGTTCGATTCTCTGTGAGAACCATGATAATTTTTCCAGTTCAAATTTGCTACAAAGTCGTCCCATAAGACCACCCAGCTTTAAACTGAATACCTGACTGAAGGCGGCTGGGCGTTGTGCTAACCACACAATCCTTTTCATATGCCGAGGTTAAAGAAACGGATGGTCCGCTAGGGCTAAGGAAACTTTGCTTTACTCTCCTGGTTATTCGGCACGGTATTAGAATTTAGTAGCACCAACATGATTGCTAATCCTTCATTCTTTTTTTTTTTTACAACTAATTGTTACATATTTGTTCAGGGAAATAGTTGCCATTAAAGCGCTTATTTATAAATTTATTTTACAATTCCTTTTTGAATTCCGTCATTTCTAAGTTTCATTTGTGGCTTGTAGGACCTTTTCATCTCACCCTTTTAAGGACCTAACAAACAAAACAACGTTGGAAACAGTTTCAGCTTTACATGTTCAGCCATACTGTTCTGTTTCAATTTTTTTTTAAAATAAGGTATTAGTCATAATTTTGCAGTTTGCGTCCTCTTCCACAAAAGCCATAACCAAGCTGTGTGTCAATTTGTTTTGAAATCTTTCTGACTGGAAACGTATCACATGATTGTCGCCTTTTCATGGAAAGTGATGAAATTTAAAGAAAAAAATATTTTTCGCCTTGTATTTAATGTAAAGTTCACTCAGGTGCTCAATCATGTCAGATATACCAGGAAGATGAGCCAATCGAATGACTTCATAATATAGCATGGCTCATATTGGCTCATACTCCTTCATAATGCTTCATACTGGCTTTTATTAGCACATACTCGCCTCGCTCATAATGGTTCAAACCGGCTCATAATGGCTCATACTGGCTCATCCTGGCTCAAACTGGTTGATACTAGCTGATACTGGCTTATATTGGTTCATACAGGTAATAAAATAAACAAAAAAAAATTGTTTGGCAAGAGGTCGGTATATAACTGTAACAATAATATATAGGCTATATATATATATATATATATATATATATATATATATATATATATATATATATATATATATTGTTGAAATCGTTTTTTAATGCGACATCATTACATTTTATTTTAGGTACACATGCACAGCATTTGCGTTTGGTCAAACCGGAAGTGGAAAAACTCACACCATGACAGGCCCGCCCGCACAGGTAACTCGAGATGAATGACATTTTTTTGGAAACCAAACATACATGATGAAAACTTTGTTTACATTTTTAAAACCATTTGGCTGAACGATGTGATCAATTTGACCAATCGACTGACTTTATTATTGATTATAACTCAAGCTAGTTTGTTAATTCTATTTTCCTATAGAACAATAGAAGAAAAATAGAGATAGTTTCCAATTCAACAGATAGATATATACCATGATGTTTCTTTTTTTTTTTTTTAAAATAGATCTTTCCTGTGCCAGGATCATTACTTTAATCTTAATTTCTGTTTTATAAATCTTTATTTTTCAATAAGCTGATTTTCTTTCATAAATCTGCAATAGTACATGTTTTATTCCCAACAATAGGAGCTCTATATATTAAACTGTCTGTTGCATTTTGATCGATACACAACATTAAAAGGAAAAAAAAACTTTGTTTCTTTGTATTCGTGGACTATCATTGTAAACTATTCCCATTGAGTTATTACAGTACTAGTACTGTCAAAGTAAAAACCATTTTATCTGTGGTTTTGATAAATATTAACTGACTTAGATCAGTTATTACTGTTTGCATCAAAGTAACATTGCTTATTTATTTTTTTAACCTTAAAGACAAGCGATATTATTTTTTTTAGTTTACACCAGGGGTGGACACAGTTTTAGTCCAGGGGTAGACACAATTTTAGACCAGGGGTGGACTCAGTTTTATCCAGGGGTGGACACAATTTTAGACCAGGGGTGGACACAGTTTTAGTCCAGGGGTGGACACAGTTTTAGACCAGGGTGGACACAGTTTTAGTCCAGGGGTGGACACAATTTTAGACCAGGGGTGGACACAGTTTTAGACCAGGGGTGGACACAGTTTTAGACCAGGGGTGGACACAGTTTTAGACCAGGGGTGGACACAATTTTAGACCAGGGGTGGACACAATTTTAGACTGGCTTGCTTTCAATCCCTATCCCCTTACCCTTCCTTATATTTTTATTCATCACATGCTAGACTATTAGAAATGAGTTAAACCAAAAAATGAATTTCTCTGGTCTCAGGTAAATATTTAGAATCAATGATGGCCTTGAAGAGCTTTCAAAAAGAAATATTAATCGTTTCAATTTTATATCAGATTTTTATTTTATTTAATATTCCTACATATTATTTAGATTATCAGTTATTCTTTACGCAGATACCAAACTAATTTCGTTACGTATGTAAAATTATCAGTGTTTGCATTATATTTCGTACTTTGTGCGACCGTAGCTAAAATGTAACTCTTTTACTATATATATAGGTACTGACAATATAAAAAAAGCGTAAGTGCTGCGTTAAACTGTGAAATGCTTTAAGTTTGTGTTCCACTGACTGGGAAAAAGTCAATTTGTAAACTTCTTCAAAGATGTTTACTGTTTTAGAATAAGGATTGCATTATCTGTTTTCCAACTATAAGCCAATTTTAAATGACTTTATAAAAAAAAATGGTATTTAGACTTTGTTTAGGACATTGAGCAGTTTAGTAAATATATAGGTCAGTTGATTTTAAATTATAAAACGAACAATTCATAAAACTGGAAAACTAAAGAAACATGGACATTTTAAATAGTCAATTTTTACATGGAACGAGATTTTTTTGTTAATCCTGGACTATAAAGGGTTCTTAAATTGGACTATAAAGGATTCTTAAACTGAACTATAAAGGGTTCTTAAACTGGACTATAAAGGGTTCTTAAACTGGACTATAGAGAGTTCTTAAACTGAACTATAAAGGGTTCTTAAACTGGACTATAAAGGTTTCTTAAACTGGACTATAAAGGGTTCTTAAACTGAACTATAAAGGGTTCTTAACTGAACTGTAAAGGGTTCTTAAACTGGACTATAAACGGCTCTTTAACTGGACTATAAACGGCTCTTTAACTGGACTATAAAGGGTTCTTAAACTGAACTATAAAGGGTTCTTAAACTGGACTATAAAGGGTTCTTAAACTGGACTATAGAGAGTTCTTAAACTGAACTATAAAGGGTTCTTAAACTGGACTATAAAGGTTTCTTAAACTGGACTATAAAGGGTTCTTAAACTGAACTATAAAGGGTTCTTAAACTGAACTGTAAAGGGTTCTTAAACTGGACTATAAACGGCTCTTTAACTGGATTATAAACGGCTCTTTAACTGGACTATAAAGGGTTCTTAAGCTGGGCTATAATGGGTTCTTAAACTGGACTATAAAGGGTTCTTAAACTGTAATATAAAGGGTTCTTAAACTAGACCTTATAAGGGGCCGAACTAAAAACAGACGGATGGAGTGTTTGTTTGTAAAGTGATGGAGTGCCGGTGCTGTAAGTACCATATAAGGTGGAGAAAGGGAAGTGCGGGATAGATCAATCAACCCAACGAGCTGTTTTGGGTCCAAGGAAACCTTAGTTTTAACACTTCCCTTCTCTCCCCCACGTGCTGTACACGAAAAGTCAATTAATTTATCAAGGCTTCTTACATCAAGCCTCTTTAGATCAAGGCAAGCCTCTTTTAGTACACAGGTTGGGGGGGGGTACTCTTGGTTTAAATTATGTACCTATGGTTTTGACTTATTTTATAATCGATTCTTCTGCTGCGCGCATCAGAAAAAGGGCAACAAGCAGGTAAGTGTGTAGGTCACTGTGTGCATGTCAGTGTGTATGTCACTGTGTTTAGAATCAGCAAGCTGCACGTCGCACTCACTTCTTTTCACGCTGCTCACTCTGATTAAGGACCCATTGCTCCAACGCTCTATATGACGTCATCGGTCTCAGGGCTCTGCTAGGGAGTGCAACCCCAAACACTAACTAATAAGGGTACCCTGCCACTTTAGGGCTCAAACCTATTTGGGGGACTTGCAATTACAGTAATCTAATATAAAATGTCGTATAGATTGGTGGATGCGTACGATCAAAGGGGCCCGATGTTCATGGAGATATTTATGGGCCCAAGATTACCCGTAAACGCCATGTTAGCAAATATCACGTGTTTGTCTTGACCAGTGTTTTCATTTCAGCTGCGAGCGCACACACATTACAACATAGCCCACACATGTTTAGTTTAATGGGCCTGTAGTCCGTTCAGCTGCTCACTAAAAATGTGATGTTTCCTATTAGAACTGCGCCAAAGCCAATATTTTTTTGACGGACAAAGTCTTCAGAAAATGAGAGAATAAACATACTTTATGATAAACATTATTTATGATAAACTTTATTTACGATAAATTTATTGATGAATTATACTAGGATGACGCCCTTCTTTCTATGTGAAATTTTCGGTACTTAAAAAATACTTTTGGAGTTTTTGTAATACGTCGGCACTCCCTCTGCAAATCTGGTAGTCTATCATTGATTTCTATTGAAAAAAAAAAGTGTTTGGCGTATCACACTTTTAAACTTGAAATAAACTATATTCAATAACCTCGCTGTCAAAGCTGAGGATGAAAGTCAATATATATTTATATACATGTATATATTGTGGGCTTATTGTTCTAGAACACAACTCACAGATTTAATATATCTCCAGAGGCGTACCTTGGGTGGGGGGAGTGGGGTCCGAATTCGAAAGTCCCCCCCCGGCCTCAGCTTGAGGGGGACCCCAAATTTTTTTTTCATTTTTGTACATTAAGTACATTATCTTATGTCATGGTGTCGAATATCAAAATGTAGGGGCCCCGAAGAGGCTAAGCCTCCTCCCCCGGGTCCCCAAATCCCTAGGCTCGGCACTGGCATTCTCTCTTATCTGTCAAACTGTGTAGTATTACTTGTGTTTTACAAAGTTCCCTAGTCGATATTGTAAACCTAAATATTTAACTTTGATTACATTTTCCAGCACACAGAGACAAAAAATCTATGAATTGAAATGCGATATCAATTGTTAGATAACCATAAATTATTTTTTAATATCACTTTTATGAAAACGTAATAGTTGATTTTCTTAATCGCTGTTGAAATTAAGTGAACGGGTCTTGTGTTTAGCTTGTTGAGGTTTTTAATGGGAGATGCAGACTGGTTCCTACATTTTGTATGACCCCCCCCCCCACACACTCTCTCAAACCCCCACTTCCTTCCGAGTTCGAATCTTTCACATAATTACATAGAACTGAGACTTTCAAAATTCTGTAATTCATTTACATTTACATTTTTGCCTCTTTTTTTTTTCTATTTTTTAGGCTATTCTTTAATTACTTTTTAAAAAATGTAACTATATTTTTTTTTCTAAAAGCTGTAAAAAAAAAACAAACGATGTCTTTGGATTTGATATGAGTTACCATGATCATTAATATAAGGGGGCTAATCGTGTATGTCCATATTTATTAAAGGGCCGTTTGGAAGATTCAGGTTTTTAAAGTTCCTAATCAGGATTCAGTCTACATTTCCCCCACATGGGGGGATAATCATTTCTCCTAAAGACAACAGTACGCTAGAGGTTAATGTTATTGTCTCTTACAGTTTCATACAGAGGGCGTGACCCCTGACCCCAGCATGTACGGAATGATACAGAGGAGCTTCAAGTATCTGTTCCAGACCATGAGGAAACAAGGAACAAGTAAAGTCATCAAGGCCTCATTCCTGGAGGTATACAATGAACAGGTGAGATAAGTGGAAGTATACAATGTACGGGTGAGATAACTGGAGGTATACAATGTACAGGTGAGATAAGTGGAGGTATACAATGTACAGGTGAGATAACTGGAGGTATACAATGAACAAGTGAGATAACTGGAGGAACACAATGAACAGGTGAGATAACTGAACGTATGCAATCACAGGTGAGATAACTGAACGTATGCAATCACAGGTGAGATAAGTGAACGTATGCAATCACAGGTGAGATAACTGAACGTATGCAATCACAGGTGAGATAACTGAACGTATGCAATCACAGGTGAGATAACTGGAGTTGCCGCCGTGTACATGATTGTATCACCCAGAGCAGCTATGGAAAAGGTATTTACATGCGCGGCACGCCTGCCAAACTTGGCACTCTGGGTAATTTTTCCTTGGCGCCAAAAGATAAATTAAAAAATATATACATTATGTCCTACTAAAATACTACTCTTGGCAAGCACTCAAAAAAATCATTAAAACCTTCTCAATATTTGATATGTGCGAAAAATTGCTATTATTAATTTTTTATAGTACTTTGATAAAGTGCTATTTGCCATATTGCTAATCCATATCAGTAGGAAAAAAAAACTAGAGCTAATGACATAGCCGGGTACAGCGTAACAATTGACTAGCGTAACAATGGACTACGTTGGGCAGTAGATGTGGATGTGGATGATAGTAAGGAAGTTACACTGTACACAAAGTCATATACATGTGTCTGCGATGGGCATGAACATCCACACTAAATAAACACACACACACACACACACATACACACACACAGTCCACTGGCGTCGTTATAGTGTTGAAGGATCCTGGGTTGCTTTATGGGGACCCCCCCTCCCCCAAGGGCTGTTAGCTCAACCCAAGTTAATCTTCCTATAGGCCTGAATTTTAATTTTGTGAATTTAATAAACTATTTCTTTCAGATGTACGTGCAATTCACTCCGCCAAACTTTTGTCTAACTTAAATAAATGTAAAGCCTAAATCAGTCAAACTTTTGATCAGAGTTCATAGATTTGGTGGGTTTCCAGCCCTTTTGGGCTGTGTTTTGGGGATTATCGGCGCGAGTTTGTGTTTACTGGCGACTTGGCGGGTTTTCAACTAGTTTGGGAGGTGTTTTGGGGATTAATGGCGCGAGTTTATATTCACTTGCGACTTGGCAGGGTATTCGGCGGTATGAAATTTTAAATAGCATGAAAAATACAAAAAAATAACAAAATGTAGAAACTGAGGTTAATGTTGAAACTCCCTTGATAGTTACTTATTTGGCCGACCCAAACATTGGTTAACTGCTGCCCGCGGGACACGTTCAGGCCCGCCAGAATATTTAAATCCGACCCGCGCTCTGCTACAGTCCACTCGTTCATTTCAATGATCTTCGCAAAATTGGGAAACCCCCTAGGCCAACCCATTGGTTGACTTTATTTTATAAAAAAACAACAAATGTATCTTTGTACAACAAATGTATCTTTGTACAACAAATGTATCTTTGTACAACAAATGTATCTTTGTACAACAAATGTATCTTTAACAGTACAACAAATGTATCTTTGTACAACAAATGTATCTTTAACAGTACAACAAATGTATCTTTGTACAACAAATGTATCTTTGTACAACAAATGTATCTTTCACAGTACAACAAATGTATCTTTGTACAACAAATGTATCTTTGTACAACAAATGTATCTTTGTACAGCAAATGTATCTTTGTACAACAAATGTATTTTTAACAGGTGATTGACCTACTTAACAACAGTCAACGGCGTTACCTGACGGTCAGGTGGAGCAAGAACAAAGGTTTCTATGTGGAGAACCTGTTCACTGTGAGGTGTGAGGCACTGGATGACCTCATGGCTGTCCTAGAGGAAGGTCAGTAAACATACAAGCCGTTTGACCTGCATACGTTGCCATGTTATATCACCAGTCTGTAATGGTGTTCATCTATTCAAGTTCAGTGGATATTTGACTAGCTGGAGGGAGGGTGGGGGGGTGAGGGGGTAAGGTGAACACGAGAAAACACTTGACTTATGAGGGAAAAGAAAACGAAAATAATGACTTAAAAAATGATATTTAACTATAGCATTATAAAAATTTATATGGATGATTATTACTAAAAATATAGATTTTTGTCTCCGTCTAGATATATAGAACATTGAATTATTGCTATTTATCAACTATTGTGAAAGGTTTATTCATCTCACTATTTTGTAAGCACTCTTTTAATCTTAAATGATAACAATCTAAGTAAATTTAGTAAATATTTCTATGATATAATGAATTCATTTTTTTTTTTACTTTTCAATGCATTTTTCATAAAAGTTTATTTTAAAAAAAAATATTCTTTAAATTTTTTTATACTGTAATTTTTTTTTTTAGTTGTGAATTAAACAAGCAATTGTTGCACACTTTTGCCTTTTTTCGGCTTCTGAATAAAAGACTAAAAAAAAAAAAGCTTTACTGTTGTGCGCATGTGTGCACTGGTACAGTACTCCACGTTTTTTGTACATGATAATCTTGAGGCGCATTTTTTAGAGTATTTTCGAAAAAAAAAAATGCTCTACTGTCCCCGTTTTGTCTGTCTGTCTGTGTGTCCGTCATCACCCTAGATCTCAACAACCATAAGTCCTAGACCCATAATGTATATATCATTTTGTAGGTCTTGGCCTGCCATGTGTACATCAAAAGTTCATTTTGCGATAGGACCTCTCAGGGCCGGGCTTCAGGGTTCCTAAGGGGTTTATATATTATATATAGATTGTAAGCGAAACAAAGGGGCGTAATCATTAGTTATTTTTGTAACAGTTATTAAACATGACTTACTTCCCTCTCTATACATGAAAATGCTCTTAAACGTCCTGTTTTTACAGGCGTTATTTTTGCTTGTTTTGCATTATAAGAATTACTGAGCTGAGCGCAACATAATGGGTAGGCCCGTGGTTAGACCCATTGGTAGGCCATTGGTAGGCCCATTTGTAGGTCTATTGGTAGGCCCATTTGTAGGCCCGTGGGTAGGCCTATTTGTAGGCCTTTATAGGCCGACTAACAGAAACATTGTTGCTATCTGTGTGCGCTCTTCGAGTTGTTAGCGAGCGCATGCTAGCGCAGGGAAAACAGCACAAGACCCATGACTTTTAACTAGGCGTATTAATGACTGCTGATTTTTTTTACCACGTGACCGACGGGCAGCGATTATTAAAATAACACTCGTACTACAAATGTAGTACAAGGATGGTTTGTTTGTGTATGTATGTGTGTGTGTGCGTGTGTGAGTGTGTGTATGTGTGTGTGTTGGCAGGGGCGCCGAGAGCCAACAAGGGCCCCAGGGCAGGACATCATTGCGGGCCCCTTAATAAACAATGAGTCGTGAAAAAATTGACATGGTCGGGGCGGCCGGGCCCCCTTACAGATGCTGGCCCTCTGGCAATGACCCCCCTGGCCCCCCCTCTCGGCGTGCCTGTGTGTTGGCAGGATGGTCGGGAAAGGTTGGTTTTATTTTCATGAAATAATGCAAAAGTCAGATCAAAACCATAATTAACACATTCCAAGTGCGAAACGAAACAAACGAAAAAAAAAACTGAACGGCTTGAAATGAATAAGTTTTTCTTTTTCTTTTGGATTAGTTCAGGTCTCGTACAACGATCAGTTCCCGTGAGGTCTCGTACAACAATCAGTTCCCGTGAGACAAAGTCTGCTCACTTCAAATCAATCAATATCTATTTGAAATCAGTGTTTGACAGTACTCACTGCTGTATTGGACAGTATTGGCCTTAGAATATTGAACGTCCTATTCTTTATGTTTGAATCAGGACGTAACAGACAATGGATAAAGTGAACCGGCCAATACCACCAGTGTATAGGATGTTTGGTAGTTGGCAGCTTGTGTTTTGAAAGTCTTGGAGACAAAAGACGTGTGGTGTAGTTCATGGGTGACGTATTGATATGTGCAGATTTAGATTGTTTTCAGTGATTGTATTCAGTGATCGTATTCAGTAATTGTATTCAGTGATTGTATTCAGTGATCGTATTCAGTAATAGTATTCAGTGATAGTATTCAGTAATTGTATTCAGTGATTGATTGTAGGCAGTGATTGTATTCAGTGATTGTGAGAAGTGATTGTATTCAGTGATTGTGAGAAGTGATTGTATTCAGTGATTGTAAGCAATGATTGTTTTCAGTGATTGTATTGAGTGATTGTATTTAGTGATTGTATTCAGTGATTGTATTTCAATGAACAGCTGATCATTTTCATGGTTGTAATTTGTATCTTTTTTTTTCTTACTTTTCCAAAGGCAATTTTTTTTCTCAAACCAATGGATATTATTTAAAAATTTAATAGAATGAATAAATTAGATACGTTAACAAAACTCATTAATATTAATGTTTTGATAACACTTAAGATGGAAACAATTAAAATTCAGTAGTCTATTTATTTGAGAGTGTTGTGAATGACTGTTATAAACTATACCTGTTAGCGACTATTTCTTCATTCAGTATTTACAGGATTTCAAATCCATTTTTCACTATAAACTAAAGAAAATAAAAACACTTCATCTAAAACATACCATACTTAACACACTAGTTTTTTTTTTATACCGGTATATAGCATACAACGAAATACCGGTATTATTTCATTATACCTTCTATTCATATAGCAATAAACTCTCACATCTATCCGTTTCGTCCATACTTCTTCAGATTACAGAAATTATAATTTGACTTTACTGCTATATTTAGTTTTATATCTTCATTAGTTAAACATGTTGTAGTGTTGTTCTCCCATTCAAATCGATTGAAACGAAACCAGTAAAAATTAACAATGACATAAGGAATTTATTTTTTTTAAATCTTGAATTATGGAAGGATTAATAAAATCAACCTCCCTTTATTCTTTAGAAATTTCTCTTTGAATTTCATTCTTAAAAAAAACAAATAAAATGGAATCGAATCGAAAAGAATTTCTCTCATTGAACAAGGTCGAATTTCTTTAAAAAAAATTTCACACACACACGAAACATAAACAGGTTGTTCAGAAGCTGCCAACTTTATTGTTACTGATAAGTTTCACAGAAGAATGTAGACAATACATTCAGGGGAGTTGGCAGAGAAATGTCAGTTGAATGAATGACCACACCATAACACACATGTATTACCAGTTAATGGCAAAAAGCCAGTTTGTATTGTTGATTGCAGTGGCGTATATAAGAGGTAGGGGTGGGAGGGCGGAAGGGGTAGTCCACCCCGGGCGGCAATATATTACCTGTATTAGGGGGCAGGCATTTTGGGTGTTCGATACCTCAGAAAACAAACTTAGTACGTTTGAAAATTGTTGGAATTAAAAATTGTTCAGGGTACGTATAATTTTTTTTTATCTTTATAAATGATATACAAAACTTTTTTTTTTCTAAGTTTAGAAAAATTTCCATTTTTTCTAGAGTGTATGTGTTGGGGGAATTCCCTCTGAACGTTGAGGCATTCTCCAGACTGTACAGTGGACTTCATTGAATTAATACATTGAATCGTTTTAAATCGGGGACGGTGGGATAGGGGCGTTGAGGGGTGGCGGCAGGCCCGTAGCAAGGTTAAAGTAAGCAGGGGGGCACCAATACCCAGCAAGGGGGCACCTTTACTTTTTCTTTATTTTTTCCTCTTTTCTTCTTTTTTCAAGCGGGGGGGGGGCGGCACTCCATACCTAGCGGGGGGATATGCCCCCACCATTGGTTACGGGGCTGGGTGGCGGTAGGAGGGGGATAATGTGTACGACCGTTGGACTTATCATTCATACACTCAACTTACCTTTTAAGTTGAACAACTCTCAGATAAAACATTTCCTATTCAAATGTCCATTCTATGATGTCCTTTGCCATTTGCTGCTGTCGATATGGTATTGTTGAAATGTCATTTAAAGATTTTCCCGTCAACACTAGTTGTCCTAAACTCAGTGCAGTGTAACATTGTGTCATGTTTTGAATTTTATTTTGTTCTGTACATTTAATAAAACAGGAAAGACTTTGTTAAGATCATTTTGACTTCCCGAGGTTTTGCCGATGACTTTTGTTTTAAAAAAAATAAATTTAAATCGATACTTTTTCATGCATATATCGGAAATCAATACTCCATCTCTTCTGCCATTAAGAAGAAAAATAAAAAAAAAAACTATGTTAGAATTAGGTGGAGAAAATGTGTACTTTAACACGCTTGGGCTTTATGATTGTGAAACTGGGATCCGTACTATTGACGTCAGCTGAACTGATTGTAAATATTCTTGATGACATGGACACAAGCAGGCGGTTCAGGATCCAGTCATCAGGCAGTGTGACTGGAAGTGATGATGGGATGGATCCGTTCAATTTCACCGGGTACGCTCCTGAGCCTAAAACGCCCCCAGACCTGACTGCACTGAGCGCCAAGCGCCAAATTCTGTACAAGACGATCAACTCGCATCCCAGGTTGACCGAAGACGACGTCTTATCATTCCCGAGCACCGCGACATCTTTCAAGGGAGACAAAATTAAAGAGTTGGAATCTATAGTCAAGAAGTCCGTCTCAAAAGGAGGCCACATGAAAAACGATGTTCGTAAGAGTGATGTCGGCGAATACCAGCCAAATAGCGGTCAGCTACATCTGGACCTGGTGGACGAACTCTCCAACTGCGATGTACAGTCTGAGTACCATGGTGGGGACACTTACATTTTTTATATTCAGTCTGAGCAGGGGGAGATCATCGGGCCTTTGAGGTTTGACGTTGAGGATATTTTGATGGGTCTACCATTTCCGGAAGAGCAGAAGAATGAAAGCAGACACACAGGTAAAATAAAATACCATATATAATTTCAGAGCTTATTAGGCTATTTAGTTTAGTTCTCCTGTGTCTTTTAAAAAGTAATTAACTTCGGTCAATTTATTAAGTCAAAATATAAATGTAACGAGGGCAAGAAAATTGAAACAGTTTTGAAAGCAGTTAGTATCGATTACTGATCGAACGATACTTTTTAGTTTAAATCAGGTATAAAAAATGGTAGAAAATTTTATATACTGGAATTTGGAGAAATTTGGAATTCTGTTCCTTTTCCTAAACTGATTTTTAGAACAGAGTCTTTGAATTACAAACAACACCTCAAACATTTTATACAATTCTATGTTGGCTATCTAGTCATATTGTGATCTGAAGTTTATAGAATATTGAGCAGGAAATGTTTATGATCAGTATTAATAAAAACACATGAAGTCGTCCCATCACTAGATTCAATATTGTCTTTTAGTTTTAGTGAAAGGTTTTGATAAAAAAAAACTAGATTATCAAGTGTCTGTTTCCTTTTTTTTTTGGACTATACTGTATCAGATATATCTGTGTGATATATGTGTGATATATGTGGGATACTTGAGGGATATCTGTTTAATATATTTAGGATATCTGTGGGATATATGTGTGATATATTAAGATATATGTGAGATATGTGTTGGATATCCTTGTAATATCTGTGGGATACATGAGGTCTATATGTTGAATATCTGTGTGATATCTGTATGATATAAATGGGATATATGTGGTATATCTGTGGGATATGGTTGTCTGTATGATATCTGTGGGATATGGTTATCTGTATGATATCTGTGGGGTATGGTGTTAGCTTGTGACTGTGAGGGTACTTAATTAGTGTCGTTACTAGACAACTAGCCAATAGTGACCTCACTGTGCCGTTATTTAACAATGACCTAGACAACTAGCCAATAGTGACCTCACTGTGCCGTTATTTAACAATGACCTAGACAACTAGCCAATAGTGACCTCAGTGTGCCGTTATTTAATAATGACCTAGGCAACTAGCCAATAGTGACCTCACTGTGAATTATTTATTGGAAAAAATCAAACGTCTTGTTCAACAGGTCAACGCTAATCGATGATGTGTTGATCATACTGTAATATGACTTGTCTTTTCCTGATTACACCCCCTCCCCCCAACCCACTTTGATGTTTTTATTACAAGGTACCGTGCAGGGTGATCACATTATAAAGGTGAATTAAAAACTAAACATGTAATAGGCGCGGTGTGGTAGGGTGGGGCAGGAGGGTAAGGAGGCGGGGGGGGGGAGCGGGGGATGGAATGGCAGTCTAATCTGACTTCCTGTTCTGTTACGTCTGTAATCAAATATCGACCTCTGTAGTTTGTTGCTGTTAAGTCTTTTGTTATTTTTAAAGGCGGCTGGTTATAATTATCAAGTTATTTGGACTTTTTAGATGTTTTATTTTCTTGTAATACATTCAAGTCAGCTGACTTTCAGTGTTGAGTTATTAACCTCGTTTTGTATTAAATTAAGACAGTCTGACAAATGGAAAAAAAATGTCAGAGAGTTAATACAATAAATGTCAACATACTAATCCCTTTTCATAGATAGTCAAACTAAGCAACCACTTAGGACCCCATGAGGCCTAGAGACCCCTTCTACTTAATTGGTACCAAGAGGGCCCCCGTGGGCAATTAAGCCTATGGCTCCAACATATATCCGAACTCTCTGCCTCCAAAATGCCTACAAACGGCACAGTAAACATTTATCCATACAAATGAATAACAAACATTGCATGTGTTCGGTCCATAATTATTGATGGTGAAATCTATCGTCATAAATTCATCTGGTCAACCATGGGTAGGACCATATGAAAGGGTGAATTCTTAAGTATGTGTTCATGCTATAACTGTCTCTCTCTCTCTAATACACAGCAGTGACTTTTTTTTCTTTCACTTTTAAGAAATAAGCAATATACATTAAACATCACATGATATAAATCACTAACAGACGATGTATTGGACCTCTAAACGTGGATTCTGAGCGCTTAGTTTTAATGTGTTGGCGCGCGCTCGGTGTGTTATCGGCTCTAACAGGCGAACAGCTTAGAGGGAACACAGTGGACGAGCAGCTTATAAGAAACACTGTAGGGAAACATCTTAGAAGGAACTCAGTAAGCGACACTCTCTCAGAGAGCACACAGTAGACGAACAGCTGAGAGGGAAAACAGTAGGCGAACAGGTTAGAGGGGACACAGTAGGCGAACAGCTTAGAGGGAACACAGTAGGCGAACAGCTTAGAGGGAACACAGTGGTGAACAGCTCAGAGGGAACACAGTAGGTAAACAGCGTAGATGGAACTCAGTAGGCGAACACCTCAGGGGGGGACACAGGCGAACAGCTTAGAAGGAGCTCAGTAGGCGAACAGGTTATAGGGAACACAGTAGGCGAACAGCTTAGATGGAACTCAGTAGGCGAACAGGTTAGAGGGAACACAGTAGGCGAACAGCTTAGAGGGAACACAGTAGGCGAACAGCGTAGATGGAACTCAGTAGGCGAAAAGCTCAGACGGAACACAGATCGTAACTCATTATTGATTCTGCATGACTTTTCTTCAATGTTTTAGTACAACGGGATATTTGTCTATTCAATTTTTCACCGTCTTCCAAGCTAGCAATTTTACAGTGCTTGTATTCAACTATATAAAGTTTTCAATGGGCACTGTATCTATCTCACCTGTATGTCTCTCATGTATCTATCTCACCTGTATGTCTCTCATGTATCTATCTCACCTGTATCTATCTCACCTGTATGTCTCTCATGTACCTATCTCACCTGCAGGTCTGAGAAACAGACAGACCGGTTCTCACGGCTTGAACGAGTTCTCCAGCAGGTCTCACAGTGTGCTCACCGTCACCGTGGACTCAGAGACGCAGCCGGAACCCGATGATGAGAACCTCTACATCACCAAAAGAGGGAAACTGTCATTCGTGGACTTGGCCGGTATGATGTGGTCATTTTGAATTGAGATATTTGTAATGACGAACAATATTGTTTATTTTTTTTAAAACACAATAGATGAATTTAAAGAGGCCAATTATTCGTGAGCTCTCTCTCTCTATGTGTGTCTGGCCCCCCTGCATGCCACTCACAAATCATGTATGTAGATTTAATATTGAAAACAATTTGCTCTCAAAATGGTTTCGTTTGTGTAAACTTAGCGACGGATATTACAGATTGTAAAGAACTATAAAACTTCTTGAGTGCTCAATTTTCTTCCCTTGGATAAAATTTAAAAAAAAGGGGACATGGGGTGGGTCGGGGTTCATTTAATTTGGGAAACTCCCTTGCAAGAAAACTGAAGGTATACTATATTTAATCCTTGTTAGAAAACTGAAGGTATACTATATTTAATCCTTCTTAGAAAACTGAAGGTATACTATATTTAATCCTTGTTAGAAAACTGAAGGTATACTATATTTAATCCTTGCAAGAAAACTGAAGGTATACTATATTTAATCCTTGTTAGAAAACTGAAGGTATATTATATTTAATCCTTGTTAGAAAACTGAAGGTATACTATATTTAATCCTTGTTAGAAAACTGAAGGTATACTATATTTAATCCTTGTTAGAAAACTGAAGGTATACTATATTTAATCCTTGTTAGAAAACTGAAGGTATACTATATTTAATCCTTGTTAGAAAACTGAAGGTATACTATATTTAATCCTTGTTAGAAAACTGAAGGTATACTATATTTAATCCTTGTTAGAAAACTGAAGGTTTACTATATTTAATCCTTGTTAGAAAACTGAAGGTATACTATATTTAATCCTTGTTAGAAAACTGAAGGTATACTATATTTAATCCTTGTTAGAAAACCGAAGGTATACTATATTTAATCCTTGTTAGAAAACCGAAGGTATACTATATTTAATCCTTGTTAGAAAACCGAAGGTATACTATATTTAATCCTTGTTAGAAAACCGAAGGTATACTATATTTAATCCTTGTTAGAAAACTGAAGGTATACTATATTTAATCCTTGTTAGAAAACTGAAGGTATACTATATTTAATCCTTGTTAGAAAACTGAAGGTATACTATATTTAATCCTTGTTAGAAAACTGAAGGTATACTATATTTAATCCTTGTTAGAAAACTGAAGGTATACTATATTTAATCCTTGTTAGAAAACTGAAGGTATACTATATTTAATCTTTGTTAGAAAACTGAAGGTATACTATATTTAATCCTTGTTAGAAAACTGAAGGTAATACTATATTTAATCCTTGTTAGAAAACTGAAGGTATACTATATTTAATCCTTGTTAGAAAACTGAAGGTATACTATATTTAATCCTTGTTAGAAAACTGAAGGTATACTATATTTAATCCTTGTTAGAAAACTGAAGGTATACTATATTTAATCCTTGTTAGAAAACTGAGGTATACTATATTTAATCCTTGTTAGAAAACTGAAGGTATACTATATTTAATCCTTGTTAGAAAACTGAAGGTATACTATATTTAATCCTTGCTAGAAAACTGAAGGTATACTATATTTAATCCTTGTTAGAAAACTGAAGGTATACTATATTTAATCCTTGTTAGAAAACGGAAGGTATACTATATTTAATCCTTGTTAGAAAACCGAAGGTATACTATATTTAATCCTTGTTAGAAAACCGAAGGTATACTATATTTAATCCTTGTTAGAAAACCGAAGGTATACTATATTTAATCCTTGTTAGAAAACTGAAGGTATACTATATTTAATCCTTGTTAGAAAACTGAAGGTATACTATATTTAATCCTTGTTAGAAAACTGAAGGTATACTATATTTAATCCTTGTTAGAAAACTGAAGGTATACTATATTTAATCCTTGTTAGAAAACTGAAGGTATACTATATTTAATCACAAGTGTGAGTAATTTCGGCTCTTATGTTATGAGTAGTTTTTATTTGAACTATGTATATGTGTTATTAGACTATCGACTGTGTCCTAAAAACGGAAAGTAAATTTTACAGAAAGTGCCATTTGTTATATTTTCCTTCATAATAGTGTAACCCTGTAAATATTGATACAACACTTGGATAAACAATAGAATAAAACACAAATATGGCGATTTTCGGAAAAAAATCTATTAAAATCCACTTGTGCCTTATGTAACATTTACATTCTGTGGTCCTATCCGTAAAACATCTCATATATATTCTGTGGTCCTATTCATAAAACATCTCATATACATTCTGTGGTCCTAACCATAAAACATCTCATATACATTCTGTGGTCCTAACCATAAAACATTTCATATACATTCTGTGGTCGCAACCATTAAACATCTCATATACATTCTGTGGTCCTAACCATAAAACATCTCATATACATTCTGTGGTCCTAACATAAAACATCTCATATACATTCTGTGGTCCTAACCATAAAACATCTCATATACATTCTGTGGTCCTAACCATAAAACATCTCATATACATTCTGTGGTCGCAACCATTAAACATCTCATATACATTCTGTGGTCCTAACCATAAAACATCTCATATACATTCTGTGGCCCTAACATAAAACATCTCATATACATTCTGTGGTCCTAACCATAAAACATCTCATATACATTCTGTGGTCCTAACCATAAAATATTTCATATACATTCTGTGGTCTTAATCATAAAACAGCTCATTCCCACAGGTAGTGAGAAGGTCAGAGACTCCAGCCTTAATGGTGGGCCTGGAATGACCGAGTCCAACAGCATCAATAAAAGTTTACTAGTCTTAGGTAAAAGTTTACTAGTCTTAGGTAAAAGTTTACTAGTTTTAGGTAAAAGTTTACTAGTTTTAGGTAAATGTTTACTAGTTTTAGGTAAAAGTTTACTAGCCTTAGGTAAAAGTTTACTAGTCATAGGTAAAAGTTTACTAGTCTTAGGTAAAAGTTTACTAGTTTTAGGTAAAAGTTTACTAGTCTTAGGTAAAAGTTTACTAGTTTTAGGTAAATGTTTACTAGTCTTAGGTAAAAGTTTACTAGTTTTAGGTAAATGTTTACTAGTCTTAGGTAAAAGTTTACTAGTCTTAGGTAAAAGTTTACTAGTTTTAGGTAAATGTTTACTAGTCTTAGGTAAAAGTTTACTAGTTTTAGGTAAATGTTTACTAGTCTTAGGTAAAAGTTTACTAGTCTTAGGTAAAAGTTTACTAGTTTTAGGTAAAAGTTTACAAGTCTTAGGTAAAAGTTTACTAGTTTTAGGTAAATGTTTACTAGTCTTAGGTAAAAGTTTACTAGTTTTAGGTAAATGTTTACTAGTCTTAGGTAAAAGTTTACTAGTTTTAGGTAAATGTTTACTAGGTAAAAGTTTACTAGTCTTAGGTAAAAGTTTACTAGTTTTAGGTAAATGTTTACAAGTCTTAGGTAAAAGTTTACTAGTTTTAGGTAAAAGTTTACTAGTCTTAGGTAAAAGTTTACTAGTTTTAGGTAAATGTTTACTAGTTTTAGGTAAAAGTTTACTAGCCTTAGGTAAAAGTTTACTAGTCATAGGTAAAAGTTTACTAGTCTTAGGTAAAAGTTTACTAGTCTTAGGTAAAAGTTTACTAGTTTTAGGTAAAAGTTTACAAGTCTTAGGTAAAAGTTTACTAGTTTTAGGTAAAAGTTTACTAGTTTTAGGTAAAAGTTTACTAGTTTTAGGTAAATGTTTACTAGTTTTAGGTAAAAGTTTACTAGCCTTAGGTAAAAGTTTACTAGTCATAGGTAAAAGTTTACTAGTCTTAGGTAAAAGTTTACTAGTTTTAGGTAAAAGTTTACTAGTCTTAGGTAAAAGTTTACTAGTTTTAGGTAAATGTTTACTAGTCTTAGGTAAAAGTTTACTAGTTTTAGGTAAATGTTTACTAGTCTTAGGTAAAAGTTTACTAGTCTTAGGTAAAAGTTTACTAGTTTTAGGTAAATGTTTACTAGTCTTAGGTAAAAGTTTACTAGTTTTAGGTAAATGTTTACTAGTCTTAGGTAAAAGTTTACTAGTCTTAGGTAAAAGTTTACTAGTTTTAGGTAAAAGTTTACAAGTCTTAGGTAAAAGTTTACTAGTTTTAGGTAAATGTTTACTAGTCTTAGGTAAAAGTTTACTAGTTTTAGGTAAATGTTTACTAGTCTTAGGTAAAAGTTTACTAGTTTTAGGTAAATGTTTACTAGGTAAAAGTTTACTAGTCTTAGGTAAAAGTTTACTAGTTTTAGGTAAATGTTTACAAGTCTTAGGTAAAAGTTTACTAGTTTTAGGTAAAAGTTTACTAGTCTTAGGTAAAAGTTTACTAATTTTAGGTAAATGTTTACTAGTTTTAGGTAAAAGTTTACTAGCCTTAGGTAAAAGTTTACTAGTCATAGGTAAAAGTTTACTAGTCTTAGGTAAAAGTTTACTAGTTTTAGGTAAAAGTTTACTAGTCTTAGGTAAAAGTTTACTAGTTTTAGGTAAAAGTTTACAAGTCTTAGGTAAAAGTTTACTAGTTTTAGGTAAATGTTTACTAGTCTTAGGTAAAAGTTTACTAGTTTTAGGTAAATGTTTACTAGCCTTAGGTAAAAGTTTACTAGTCTTAGGTAAAAGTTTACTAGTTTTAGGTAAATGTTTACTAGTCTTAGGTAAAAGTTTACTAGTTTTAGGTAAATGTTTACTAGTCTTAGGTAAAAGTTTACTAGTCTTAGGTAAAAGTTTACTAGTTTTAGGTAAAAGTTTACAAGTCTTAGGTAAAAGTTTACTAGTTTTAGGTAAATGTTTACTAGTCTTAGGTAAAAGTTTACTAGTTTTAGGTAAATGTTTACTAGTCTTAGGTAAAAGTTTACTAGTCATAGGTAAAAGTTTACTAGTCTTAGGTAAAAGTTTACTAGTTTTAGGTAAATGTTTACTCGTCTTAGGTAAAAGTTTACTAGTCTTAGGTAAAAGTTTACTAGTCTTAATTATTGTTTTTGTCAATATATATCATTTCCATATTGCCTCGATTTTGATTGCACCATCCGCTATGGTGGTGGTGAAAGAAGGGCACTACACAAACAATCGCATAGTGGTTTATAATATGTAAGACATTAACCACCTCATCCTTACATGGACTTCACAGAATCTGAATCAACTATTCAAATTTATTCATGTCAATTTAAGAAATAGGACTTACTTATCTGGTTTATTTTTGTTTCTTTTGTTAAGGTAATTGTATATCTCACCTGTGTGACCCGAAGAAAAGACAAGGTCACATACCTTACAGAGATAGCAAGTTGACCAAACTGCTGGCCGACAGCCTGGGTGGTAACGGCATTACTTTAATGGTGAGTACTCCAATGTACTTTGTGTAACACCGTCATGTAATTAGTTGGTGTATAGATCAACTGGCATCATTTAGTTTTTTTTTTTGTTGGTGTAATGTTGGGCTTTGCCCAGCCCCTCACTATTTGGGGCACTAGACTTATGCCCTTTGCGCCCACCGCTGAATCCACCTCTGGAGGTCTGTCATGTGACATTTATTTGTGATCCAAAGGACGTTAAATAAAACCGTGGTCCAAAGACCGGTGCCGGCCCATCATAAATTGACTTCCAAACGTGATAATTGCTCTAATATAATGTCGTGTGTTTAAAAGTGACCTAATTCACCTATGTTTACTACCATACAGATTGCCTGCATCACACCAGCGTCATCGAACGTCACAGAGACCATGAACACACTTCGATACGCCAGTCGAGCCAAGAAAATCAAAACCAAACCGACAATCAAAATGGTGAGTGAATCTGTCTATTAGCAGACGACATTTCATCTGAACTATCTGCACCCTGCACAACCTTTGAATATTGATAAACCATAGTTCAATTTTTGTGGTTATCATGATAAAGGCCACTGTAATTATATGGATCAATTTGTTTAATATTATGAGAACATTTATTTAAAAAAAAACATTTATACGAAAAAAGACTCAAGCAAAAGGCCATCGGTACTTTAAACAGGAAACAGTATTTTTCCTTTCGATCTACAACTGACAGACTCGAGACGGAAAATATTTATATAGGTTGTTCAGTTTCTTAATTACTGTTGGTATTTATATATATAAATATATATGTTACGGGTCCTTATAATGAAGATACTTGTAGAAGGTGTAATAATTCAGACAACACAAATCACGAAGTTAACTCCAGTGAAGTAACATCAAACAATCATTTAATTCTTGAACATAAACTGACATAAAGGTAGATCCAGGAGGAGTACAATAGCAAACTGTAAATATGCATCCATGTACATCGATGCCCAAAGCTAGACTAACTATAAAACAAAGCATGTGCTCCCAACTGTCGGTTTAATATACGTCATTTATATCAAATGACGTATACACCAAAGTTCCCAATATTTACACTCAAGATGGCGGAATGACGCCATAGATACTGTGGTTGGCGGAGCCTACCAAATTGCGTCATCAAGCTTAGGCTATACTATTTCTCCACAATATATATACATATATGTGTTTGAAAACAAGCTACACATTCTATGTTCATTATCTACAGGATCCTAGAGAGAAGTTGATTGTGTCTTTGAAGAAAGAAACCAAAATATTACGCCAGGAGAACCACTACCTCAGACAGCAGGTCTATATTAGAATTTATTTATTTTTTAAAATCATAACTTCATTTTTAATTTGAAACTCATCCATTCATTTTTTAATGGATGCTAAGTGAGAATCATGTCAACCTTTCATAATTTTTTAAAACATGCACACGATGAATTCAAACCTAAAACTAAACTACGTAATTATTAACAACCAAAGCATCACAGTTATAAGCTTTTTTTTGGAGAATGTCTAATGTATCCAAATGTCCAACTAGTTAATGTTACATTCCTCATACTAATCTAAGCATCATTCTTCCCGTTCTATTATATTCTGTTGACAATTATATATTTTACTAGCTGTACCCTGCAAAACCTTTGCATAGAGTTATATCCCCTTAGGCTTGATCGGTAGGCTAGGTTGTTCTTTTTGTTTCGGGCAGATCCGATTTTTTTTTCATGATTGTATTTTAAACTGGAATACTGTTGTATTAATTCTTTACTTTCGATTTAACGCAGAAACCACATCGCTATTATATATTTTGTATTTTAAAAAAGATAAGAATGAAGGGTTTAATCCTCACTGGGGAACCAATGGAATTAATGATCCAGGTCCCGGTGAAGGTTATTAGAAAGTTCCTCCCACCCCATCCCAACCCAACCCTAGCACACCTTTAACCGGGTACTTTTCTTAAGTTGGCGAAGAGTAAAGGGAGATGCGCGTTGCCATGGCTACAGAAACAGGTGAACTCTACACTTCTTCCAGCCCGCAAGGTTTTGAGGGAATTAAAAAAATAAATATTTGTATTTTTTTATAAGAAATATTGGTATGTCACCCGACAGCTCGATTTTCCCGCCAAGCCCAGAGGTCAACTGCAAAGAGAAAACGACGAGAAGTTCCACCAGTTTATGAAGGAACAACATCAGAAGGAGACCGGACTGTATGACATGTTACAGGAGTACATGATTGAAAACGAGGCTCTCAGGTAATCGGATTACTTGTTTGTTTTTTTTTGTTTTTGTCATTGTTTTTTTTTTATTAAGCTAATGTGATTCGTAATAAATTTCAACGTTTTATTTTTTTTAGTAGCATCAGGGGTATTTGTAACAGTTTACATCTCTTACTTGTCAACAAATTAACAATGAATGAAAACGCATAGGAAAAAAAATGGACAGAGTTGGAAAAAAAACTGTACCTGTGCTGGTGTATTTAATGACAACAAGCAAACGAACACACACATACACACACTACAGATTGACACAATTACCACATATGCTTAGTGTACATGTGAACACTTTTTGTTTTTTAGCCAATTTAAGCCTTTTCAAAATCCATAACCATCCATGCACAACAATAAGATATATCACTTGGTTTATACATTTTTCCATTGAATAATCAAATCTGACACCCCCCGCCCCTACACACACACACACACACACACACACCAAAGGGACATGTGCTCCTATTTGAGAAACACTGAAATAGAATGGACACAGATACATCGTGTAACTTGTCAGATTGTTTGAGATTCCCCTATTCTAATTAAAATACTTTTCAAATTGTGCTCATTTGGTTACTTGGTGATTTCCTTCCAAGGGCGGAGAACTCTGAGATGCACGCCACCAAAGAAAGTTCCAGACGTGAACAGCAAATCCTGTACAGAGAAAATGAAAAACTTTGCAAACGAGTGGAGGAACTGGAGAGGTATTTGGGAATGTTTAAAAAAAATGTAAAATCTAAAAAGTAAACATAGAAAGCAAATCGATAGCAAATCTGTTTCTCATGACCAATAAAAATTATTTAAATGAATTTAGATAAAAAAAAAACCAGTTTTTGAATTGCATTATAAATTTAAAAAATTTAATCAGCTGAAATTTTATAAAAAAAAATTTCTAAGAGGTGTATCGTTAGAAGTCAGTGGTGTGGGTTTATATCTTTCAAAAGTGAAATAGAGCATGACCAATGTAAACAGAAATACATTCATTCAGTCAAATATTTTAATCCTTTAGAGTCTAAGAAGTAACTGGTAAACTGATTAGTGACCTATTTTATCACGGATGGCCGAGTGGTGTAGCTTCTCGACTGTTAAACTGAGAGTCATGGGTTCGGTCCTAGGTTAGAACCAAGAAAATTTTTACAGAACTTAGTGAAAGTTGGCTAAGTCCGACAAGTCCACCCAGCTTTCAATGGGTACCTGACTTAATTTGGGTAGTAGTAAATGCGGCTAGCCGTTGTGTTAACCGTACAATCCCTTCATATGCGGAGGTTACAGAAACAGACGAGTTCTACACTTCATCTGCACCGATAGCCCTTTAAGGTTAAGTGAACTTTTTTATCACGGTTAGTTAGACGTTATAAAATTTAAAAAAAATGACTCACATAAGTATTTTTTTTTAAGATCATTTTTTCTAAGTGGAAAAATAAATATGTACTACACATATCAATGCAGGTGTTTGAATGGACAGGAAGTTATTAGAATTCTATTGGACGGAAAGGTAGTATCTTCTACCGAGTTTGATAATCAATCCTTAATGGATACAGTTCAAACTTGGCCAGTTTTTGTATTGTGTAGATAACAGATTTGTTGTTACACACACTTATACACACTATAAACAGAAACAACCTATCAGTATGAGTGATGTGTTCAGTCTGGAGTGTACCTGTCAGTATGAGTGATGTGTTCAGTCTGGAGTGTGCCTATCAGTATGAGTCATGCGTTCAGTCTGTAATAGGGTGGTGCTTAGAAACGAACTTTCAAAAATCTCTGCTCTCACCCCCTATTTTTGTTCATTTATATATAGAAACTCTTAAAATAAAATATTAAGGTATTCAGTTCATGTTTACTGGTAGCTCAATGGCGTCAAAGTTTAGGAGTATTGGACCGTGATGAAAATACATAGTGTACTGCACTATAATATTAATTCAAGTTATGTGGATTGTCCTACACTGCTGTACTAAGCATTTAAAACATGTAAATAAGCCCCGAAGTGGTAATTTTTAATACACATCAGGCCTAGTAGGCCTAGACAAAGAAACTATTAGCAACACAGTATAGGCCAACATACACCACCTAGAAACTATTGGTAACGTGCCAGTATAGCAATTTGCCAGCAAACAAATAGTTAAGAGATAAATTACATAGCAATGGCTGGGGTAGACCGGACATTATCTGACAAGGAAAGACGTTCAGCAGACAGAAAGCAGCGGATGATGTTAAGACACCAAGAGATGAAAGAGCAGGAAAAGAGGCTTCTGGAATCAGCAGTCCTTGTATCCTCGTCATGTAGCAGTAGCTCAGCTGAGGAGAATGACAGCACAGAGCAGAGTACAACAGAATGTGAAGAACCTGTTGCAAGCTGCTCATGCTAAGAAAAGGAGAGGCAAAAAGCCAATTCTAACACCTCGATTAACAGCTGCACTGGATCGAACAAAAATGTCAAGCAATTCAGCAAAACTTGTCATTGCTGAGACAGCCACATCCCTTGATCACGATGTTCTAGATCTGGCTCTGAACCGTTTTACAGTTTGCCACCAAAGAATGCTACACAGATCCCAGTATGCAGAACATCTCAAAGCCAAGTTCCAAGCTGATTATTCTATGGTTGTGCATTGGGATGGAAAGTTGATTCCGGATCTCGCAAATAAAGAATGCATCGACAGACTTCCTGTAATTGTTTCTGGGAAAGGAGCATCACAGTTGTTAACTGTTGCGAAACTGCCTTGCGGAACTGGTGCTGCACAGGCCGGAGCTGTCTTTCAAGCTCTGCAAGACTGGGGTGTCAGAGGCATGTGCTTTGATACTACTAGTTCCAACACTGGTCGGATTAGTGGTACCTGCATCCTGCTGGAGCAAAAACTTCAGCGAGGTCTTCTATCACTTGCTTGCAGACATCACATTATGGAACTGATTCTGGGCGCAGTCTTCCAAGTCTGTCTAGGTACTACTTCATCTCCTGAGGTTCTGCTATTCAAACGCTTCAAGGATCATTGGCAGTTCATTGACAGAGCAAACTATGAAACATCAATCACAAATTCAGACGTGTCTACTTCGCAAGAAGATGTGCGCAACTCTCTGACTGAATTTGCTCAGAAGCATATTCAAGAACAGCAGCCAAGAGATGATTATCGAGAGTTCCTGGAACTTACTCTGCTATTTCTTGGGGTCGTGCCTGAAAGAGGAGTGCACTTCATTGCAATGCACCATGCTCGCTGGATGTCGAAGGTTCTGTACAGCTTGAAGATATGGATGTTCAAAGGGCAATTCAGACTGACAACCAAGGAAGAGAGAGGTCTTCAAGAGCTGTGCATCTTTATTGTACGTGTCTACATGAGAGCCTGGTTCACGGCTAATCTGGCAGCCGCTGCTCCATACAATGATATGCTGTTGCTCCAATCAATTCTCAGCTACTCCGGAATCAACAGAGCTGTTTCCAGTGCTGCATCCTACAAGTTTTCAAAGCACCTCTGGTACCTGTCACCTGAATTGGTTGGGTTGGCATTCTTCGATGATCAGGTATCGGCGGAAACGAAAAGACGCATGGTAAATTCCATGAATGAAAGCGGTAATGAGGAGCCAGAGGACATCAAGCTAATCTCTGTTAATTTGGAATCCTTCAACAACAGGCAGTTCGAGGACTTCGCGTCGCCAAAGTCTAAGAGATTGTTTGACATGATGGAGCTTCAGACTGGATTCCTGGATGCTGACCCAGATGAGTGGACCAACCATGAAGATTATCGGCGATCTTTGGAGACCGTTCGGCAGATTCAGGTTGTCAACGACCATGCAGAGAGGGGTGTAGCATTGATTCAAGAGTACAGTGGAATCCTCACCAGAGATGAGGAGCAACTTCAGTTCCTGCTGCAGACTGTTCAACAGCATCGATAATACTATCCAGACACTAAGAAACAGACATTGTCAAAATGACTTCTTATCGGACTGATAACATTGAACTATAATTACAGGTAGAATATTGTAGATGCAGGATTGTTTGTGCTTGTTTAATAATTCATTCTACTGTTTAATGTTGTGTTTGAGAATATATCTTAGATTTAAAAAGCCAAAAATTCCAAAAGCGTGATCAGTTTACTTGTTGAACGTGGCCTACCTAAACTTTGGCTTCATTGAGCTACCTCTAAATATTAAGATATCAGTACCAATTTTTTTTCTAGATGTTTCTACATCCAAATGAACAATTTAAAGGGGTGAGACCTAAAGAAATCAAGGTTTTAATTTTAGTGGCTCCTAAGCACCACCCTAGTCTGTAATGTACCTGTCAGTATGAGTGATGTGTTCAGTCTGTAGTGTGCCTGTCAGTATGAGTGTTGTGTTCAGTCTGGAGTGTACCTGTCAGTATGAGTGATGTGTTCAGTCTGGGGTGTGCCTGTCAGTATGAGTGTTGTGTTCAGTCTTGAGTGTGCCCATTGTTTCCTCTAAGGTGTGGTATTAAGTGAGCAAAACATTTTGTCTCTGCGCGACATTTTGTTTGAGGCCACAATTTGTGAGCGATTTAAGCGATGTCGTCCGTCGGAGTGAGCTATCGTACATGTAGTATGAGCGACGCTCTGAATTCGTGTGAGCGATCGCTCACGCGCTCAGCTTAGAGGGAGCATTGAACTGTTGGCCTATCAGTATGAGTGATGTGTTCGTTCTGGAGTGTATCGGTTAGAAACTCCAGAGAGTTAATGTACCATTTCTATAGAGACATACATGTTGTTTGCTGTTGTTTATGTGTTTATTAATAAATCAATGAATGGTGTTGTCAGATTTAAAAAAATGTATCACCCTTATCTACAAACACCATAATTGCTTTATACAACAGGTTAATGGCAGAGAATCCAAGTACTTGGTCACTACTTGACCACCACCGGACAGATGGGTACGGACAACAGGATCTCTCTCCAAGAGGCTCTCCGATCATAGTGGCCAGCAGGAACCCACCAATGAAGACGTCCCTTAGACCGGTATGTGATGGTTTTATGTTTTTTTTTTTATAAAGGGAGGTAAGTTGTATATGAATAAATATTTTGGGGAGGCGCAAGGGAGATTACAATATCAATACGAGTATGTTTATTTGCAAACTTATTCCACTCAAATGATTTGCTGCACTGATATACATAATATACAATATACATATTGAGAGTGTCTCTATAACTATTTCAAACTAATGTATTTTAGTTACAGATAGTGTGTGACAGTGTGAATGTAAAAGCTGAATTATGGTCTATTTGTATGCCATTGTTGTGCATGGTGCTGCTAGTATTGCATTAATACAAGAATCGCTTCACACAGGAAAAAAAACTACATTTTTTTAAAAATTCTTTCACTAAAATAATTGTTAACACCCTTGTTTTTTTTCATCTAATTTCATTTTTTTAATAATAATAATAAATGTATCAAATAATTCATCTTCTTCTAAAGAGTTATCTTTATATCAACCGAATGGAATTGTCAGCAAGTTTAGTTGTCAAATACAGTATTAGCTATTATTTTTATATCAATGCATTCTATTATTCATGTACACCCAATCAAAATGTTTGCGTTTTGTCCCACCATGTCTTTTTTTATTATTTTAAATTTTAACTCGAAATTTTTTTCGACAGCTGATGTATTTTTATTTATTCCTTTTTATTATTTTGATTTGGAAATCATTGACATTTTTTTTGTTTTATTAAGTCAAATTGTTGAATTATGAATGATGACGTCAAAATGTTGAATTATGAATGATGACGTCAAAATGTTGAATTATGAATGATGACGTCGAAATGTTGAATTATGAATGATGACGTCAAAATGTTGAATTATGAATGATGACGTCGAAATGTTGAATTATGAATGATGACGTCAAAATGTTGAATTATGAATGATGACGTCAAAATGTTGAATTATGAATGATGACGTCAAAATGTTGAATTATGAATGATGACTTCTCCCACAAAGATGAAAAGACCAGAGTAAAACATTCCCTTGAAGAATCATTTTCAAAAATCGATCAATTTCTCTCTCTCTCTCTCTCTCTTTCTCCCTCTCGCTCTATCTCTCTCTCTCTCTCTCTCTCTCTCTTTCTCTCGCTCTCTCTGTCTCTCTCTCTCTCATATGCTTGAATTGTTGGAAACAAGAGTTAAGTCCTACAGTATCGTGCTCATAATACTCCCGGATGGTATCGATCCACACTTTGTGTTAAAGTTTCCTACTTGAAGGAATATTTTTTATGTCGATACTCTGGTCGATACTGGAGTCGGTACACTTGACACCAAAACAAGTTCGGTAATGTCAATGTATGTCTGGGCTCAGAATAAACCATCCAATGTTTGTGTTTGTCTTTATTTTCATTACACAATCATACAAACACATCATTTACACCAACACATCTTGTACACAAACACATCTTATACAGAAACACATCTTGTACACAACAAACACATCTTGTTCTCAAACACATCTTGTACACAACCACATCTTGTACTCAAACATATCTTGTACACAAACATATTGCCACTCATAAATGTAACATCCATTACCTGACGCCATGTTTAGTAATCCATTGTTTTGATCAGAGGCGGCCCTAGCATTACGTTGGTTGTATGACTTAGCGAGGGTCCATCTACTTTCCTCTTGAACAAAAGTGTAGTATAGTTACATTTATGAGGACTCAAGAATCTCATATTGAGAAGCTCTACCCACCCACACACACACACACACACACACACACACACACACACACACACAAAGGCAAGGATCCACCCACCTAAGGCCGCCTCTGGATGTTATTTTTCGTAAGGTACATGTAGAGGTCAGGGGGCCCATTCTGTGAGCCTAATATTTTTAATTAATTACTGTTACATTTTAATTATAATTTCCATTTCCAGGCTGGGGGCTCGCCATCCAAGATACCCGCACCCGTGTACGCGCAGCCACAGAAGCCGCCACACCGCCTACCAGATCATGTGATACGCCCGGCCCCCAGGTGAAAAAAAAACCAATCTCATATTTGATTGACTGTTGGTGAATGTATTTAAACTTGACTTGTACCAATAATTACACTATATATTGATGTACACTTACTTTCTCAAACTTGGATGTACACAGGAGTCATTTATTAATACACACTTACTTTCACAACTTGGATGTACACAGGAGTCATTTATTAATACACACTTACTTTCACAACTTGGATGTACACAGGAGTCATTTATTAATACACACTTACTTTCACAACTTGGATGTACACAGGAGTCATTTATTAATACACACTTACTTTCATAACTTGGATGTACACAGGAGTCATTTATTAATGCACACTTACTTTCACAACTTGGATGTACACAGGAGTCATTTATTAATGCACACTTACTTTCTCAACTTGGATGTACACAGAAGTCATTTATTAATACACACTTACTTTCACTACTTGGATGTACACAGGAGTCATTTATTAATACACACTTACTTTCACAACTTGGATGTACACAGGAGTCGTTTATTGAAATAATAACAAACGTTTCAATCCAATATGAAGGATAACCTATACACAAAACCTTGGGTGAAAAGTCTCCTGTCACCATGGCCTCATGCATCACAACTCTTTCCCTGACCTGGGTTGAGTTCGTTTTCCCCCCACCCTACCCCCTTACACATACAGTTCCCCCCCCACCCCATTTGATGCAGCGTCTTCTGATCTCCTCAAACATTCACAGTCATGGTCCACCGGTCACCTTTCCTTCACTCAACGGTCAGACTTGATCTTACAATCCCATTCAAACACGTCAATTGAGTCGAACAGCCCCACCCCCACCCAACCCCACCCCGCTTTTCTCGCCCCTCCCTCCTTCCCCCCCCCCCCACTGTTTTCACTTTCTCACCCTATAAGTAATTATTATAAAAAGTTGTTTTTTTTTTTTTCTGAAATGTTAACCAAATGATCGCAAGACGAATATCAAACCAGCTAAATTAAAAACACTCATATCAAAGTTTGTTATAGTTTGATTGAAATAAATTCTTTACCTGTCACTCATGACCTGTGACTCTTGACCTTTGGGTTTCACTTTTTTCAGGCCAGTGGAGTACATAGAAGACAACATGTACAACGGGAACGATAGAATGTCACCTCGACCTTCTACTTTAGTCAAACAGGGAGGTAAGGCAGTTTATTTAATAGTTAAATACAAATCAATGTAAACTAAAATAAATCCCGTATACTTCAAATAATATCAGTAGATGGTAGTCAATGGTTCTCAACAATTTTAATTCACCCCCACCCCCCACCCCTGCTATTTTTAAAGAATCTATTTCTGCAGCGGAACCTTTTATGCCTACATTAAACTCTAATCCTATTTAAGGACAACTGATATGATTATAAATTATATTCAGAACGAGACGAAGACCTTAGCCCATTCCAATCGCTACTTTACAAATAGCAGGTCCTGTGTGTTGAAAGTGATACCTCTTATGTTTCCCCCGTGGTGCCCTCTGAAACCTTGCACTCCCGGGCAACAGCATGCCGTGTTTGAAATATATTAACTGCTGATTTGTTGTCATGTCACAGAGCGCGAAATGTTCAGTATCCGTTGGTATTTAACCAAATGGTTATCGCCTGCCCCCCCCCACACACACCCACTTTCCTCTCCATCCCCATTCCCCCCCCTCCACCCATTAAGAAGGTCACATGATTAAACTGTTGCACCTGTTTCATATTTTATAGAGATTCATTCACATGGGGTGATGTAATATGTTTTTTCTTCAATGTTTATTTTTCTTCCATTACACCTGTAAACCCACCAGGACTGGGACAAGACGCCGCCCCCGTGAAGTCATTTAAGTGATTGACAGGAAAGGTTTTTACTTCATCTTGATTTCTTTACAAGCAGTGGCGTAACTATGGGTTGGGGGGTCCGACCTGGGAGGAGGCACTTCCATTGCCACCATCCATTGGCGTAATTCTCACCATTTTAATATATTTTTTTTCTTTTTGCACGAGACTGGGTTGGCAGCTTAATAAGAGTCCGTCCCTGGCGCCCCAAACGCTAGTTACGCTCCTGCTTTCTCGTAGCCTGCATGTTTTGTTTTTTTTTAAATACAAAGTGCCTGCCGTGTCCTCTCTGTTTGTATTTCACTGAATGTTCAGGACATTTGACTGCGTCACTTGGGGAAAGCACCCCCTGTAACAATATTTGTATTGAAATCACGGCCATGGAGTGGATGAGTGAATCTGGAACTATGGGTAGCCGACGTACACCAGGAGGAGGGGGGCACTCAATGATGCATTCATTTTTATTTTGTTGACGAATACAACCTATTGTTGGGCCCGGGGGGGGCATAAAGTGTACTGTTCTAGTCCCACCACTGCTTGCCAATGACCAAGCTGACGTAATGACCAGTCGTCCACTGCAATTTGAAAAAATTGTTTTTTTTTATTATTTCATGTGATTTGTGATTTTAAACTACAAATAAAATTTTCAAGCGTGTGTGTGTATGTGTGTCAGGTGATTTCTTTTCCAAAACTCAACTTTTGTAATTTATATATGAGCCGATAGAGTTGGGGAATGAAATTTAGAATTCATCTGTTTCCGAATGTACATCGTTTATTTTGTTGGTCAAGTTTCTTTTATTCACACATAAAAAAAGTTAACTATCACATCTATTTGTTACGACCAATGTCTGCCAATGGTCGGCCAATGTCTGTCAGTCGACCAATGTCTGTCAGTTGGCCAATGTCTGTCAGTCGGCTAATGTATGCCAGTCAGCTAATGTCTGCCAATGACTGGCCAATGTATACATTGGCTGGGTGCTCTTGTGTTACTAATTTAAGATAGTTAAGACGTTTAATTAATTTTCTCTATTATTCACTGTTAAACAAAATAAAGTAGGTCATAAACAAATTTAGAAGGAACTTTTTTCTGTGAGTTAGAGATTTAAAATATTTGAAATGATAAATCTACTTTCTCTGGCGTCAAATTTTTAGGCAAGCCATCACGTGACACCTTTGATACAACATTGCTCAGATGGATACTTTCAGTAATTCTAATTAAAATAGATTCGAGATAGTACATTTCCAACCACACTGATCACACAGTCATCCCAACAAATAATATAAAATGAAAGTTGATTTATCATGTGAAATATTTCTACTCAGTAACACAGAAAAGTAAATAAAAATGTTTAATTCAAATTCCTTATGATTTTTTATATCCTTTTGTCTAACAATGGATGTCAAAGAAAAACTATTTCAACAGATTTTAATTATCTCAATAAGGATCAAATGAACTACAGTTCTAAACTAAATTGAATCAAAACTAGAAAACAGTGGCCGTAATACCTACAATTATACACTTAATGAAAGCTTTTAATAGTTTATCTTTTTTTTTATAAATTCAATAATGTATGTATAGTTTGAAGTCTAATTCAAAATCAAATGTCCGAATGTATCTGGCAAACATATTTTAAAACATTTCCTGTGTCATCTTTCGTTCCATTGTAGTTATATTGTAAACACATTTCGGTTACTGAACATCAAATTAGTGATCAATTTAAATGACGATTTTGGGAATTGTACAGTTAGTTGGACGTTGCTCTTTGTAAGATGTGCCTACGCTATGTTATGTGTTGTACTAACATCCCCCCTACCCCACATCCTCAGTCCATATCGATGCCAGTGTTTCCAGATTGTGGAATCTATAATTTTTTTGAGATGAGCAAAGAATACACAAAAGAAGAAAAATATATGTTAAAAAAAGAAACCATACTGGGTTTACAAAAAGAAACAATACCGGGTTTACAAAAAGAAACAATACTGGGTTTAAAATAAAGAAACAATACTGGGTTTAAAATAAAGAAACAATACTGGGTTTAAAATAAAGAAACAATACTGGGTTTAAAATAAAGAAACAATACTGGGTTTAAAATAAAGAAACAATACTGGGTTTACAAAAAGAAACAATACTGGGTTTAAAATAAAGAAACAATACTGGGTTTACAAAAAGAAACAATACTGGGTTTAAAATAAAGAAACAATACTGGGTTTACAAAAAGAAACAATACTGGGTTTACAAAAAGAAACAATACTGGGTTTACAAAAAGAAACAATACTGGGTTTAAAATAAAGAAACAATACTGGGTTTAAAATAAAGAAACAATACTGGGTTTAAAATAAAGAAACAATACTGGGTTTACAAAAAGAAACAATACTGGGTTTACAAAAAGAAACAATACTGGGTTTACAAAAAGAAACAATACTGGGTTTAAAATAAAGAAACAATACTGGGTTTACAAAAAGAAACAATACTGGGTTTAAAATAAGGAAACAATACTGGGTTTACAAAAAGAAACAATACTGGGTTTAAAATAAAGAAACAATACTGGGTTTACAAAAAGAAACAATACTGGGTTTACAAAAAGAAACAATACTGGGTTTACAAAAAGAAACAATACTGTGTTTAAAATAAAGAAACAATACTGGGTTTAAAATAAAGAAACAATACTGGGTTTACAAAAAGAAACAATACTGGGTTTACAAAAAGAAACAATACTGGGTTTAAAATAAAGAAACAATACTGGGTTTACAAAAAGAAACAATACTGGGTTTAAAATAAAGAACCAATACCGGGTTCAAAATAAAGAAACAATACTGGGTTTACAAAAAGAACCAATACCGGGTTCAAAATAAAGAAACATTGCTGGTATTTAAGAAAAGAACCAATACTGGGTTTAAAAAAAAGAACTTTTGAAACACGGTCATAATTATTTCCTATTATATTTTGAACTAATGTACCTATAGATAGATAAGACGTGAATGTACCAATGTATAAAAAAAACATTTTACCATCTTAATTGTTGTTAGTTTACTTGTGCTATTTACTGTGTTAGTGTTATTTACAGGTGTGTTACTTTTTCACAGTAGACACTTCACTGCATGCAGCTCTAGTTTAGCTGAACACACACACACATACATACGCACACTCACGAACACACGCACGCACACACTCTGAAAATGAATGTTATTGTTATTTCATGTTATTTTTTTTCTCGTTTCTCTTTAAATTCTCTAACCGTGCAATAAATGTTTTAAAAATATAGTCCTAGATACAAAAGTTTAACGAACAGTATTTGATATAACATTTCCGCCTCACATCCCCGTGATGACAAAAAAAAGTACTTACGTAATACTAATGGTTTGTGCCGCATCCATCCCTCCCTCCCTTCCTCCACCCATTCATCCATCCACCCATCCATCCATCCATCCATCCATCTATCTATCTATCTATCTATCTATCTATCTATCTATCTATCTATCTATCTATCTATCTATCTATCTATCTATCTATCTATCTATCTATCTATCTATCTATCTATCTATCTATCTATCTTTCCATCTATCTATCTATCCATCTATCCATCCATCTATCCATCCATCTATCCATCCATCCATCCATCTATCTATCTATCTATCTATCTATCTATCTATCTATCTATCTATCTATCTATCTATCTATCTATCTATCTATCTATCTGAACCGACATTCTCCCTTCCCCTCTCCTCCACTATCCCTGCCCAGTTACGCCACTGATATTGTGATAAGTTTTGCAATCAACGAAATCAACAGCCACAACTAAACGTTTGAAAGTTTTACTTCAAAAGCCTACCTACATTCAAAAGAATGTTCTGGCACATAAAAGCCCATAACGAGAAGCGATAAATTAAAAAAAAAAAGCCATAAAAGGTGCAGCCATTTTGGCGAATGTTTCCCCTCCCATTGTTTTATTTACATTCGACCTGGCTGGACTTATGGTTGCATTTAAAATCGATGCGATAAGTTAAGGGTTCAATAATTTATAATGAATGTGTTGAATATTGTTTAATTTTGATATTTAATAACAGTTCGTAATTTTGTTATTGATTAAACTTTATTTTAGTTTTTACTATAACGACTGCTCGTCTCGACGTACTCATAGTCCAGTCCAGCTTCATCTGTTTCCTTTCATTCAGACTTGAAGATATTTTTTTTTCTATTTCATTATAGATGGAACCTGATACTTCTGTGTATTTATTTGTTGATTCTAATTTTTTTTAAAAAGCCGTAATTTTGAAACAAAAAAAAACAAAGATGAAGATAATTAACATTTCAATATTTCTCTTTATTCTGACAGTTTCCTCCCCTGTACATTTAGAGAGAAAGTCTTCGCTGGTCTCGCACACAGGTTGGTTGTACAAGAGAAGATAACTAGATGTGTGGCTTAATTGACTATCCTGGTGTACGGGTTATCTTTCTTACGCTATTCAAAGAAACCTTCCATGTCTCATATTGGAACCATAAAGCTGTGTAATCAAATTTTCCTGGTTCAGTTTTCTACAGATGTAGACCTAGTGGACCGGGGAGGAGGGGGCGGGGGGCGAGGTCAGGAGCTAAATTGATTGCGAGTATTTATTTATAGATCACAACTGTATATTCTTCAGTGTCCGTTCGAAAGTGTCATTCACGTTTTACCGATCAAATTACCCTGTTCGATAAGTTTAGATAGAACGACAATGTCGTCATCGGTAGCAGTTTCGTCGCTTGAATGGGTGGGGGGGGGGGTAAGGCTTCGATCAGAACACGTGGTATGGGCCCCTATCGGATACAGCAACGCCTATTTAATTACCCACATATTCATGACAGTCAATCATCATAGGGAGCCCTAAGTTGAAATAGATTGAAATGGGTCCAATATAAGCTGATGACTGTCCTCTAAGTGAGATATTGATGACAGTCAATCATCATAGGGGTCCCTAAGTTGAAATAGACTGAAATGGTTCCAATATAAGCTGATGACTGTCCTCTAAGTGAGATAAAAGTTTGGCCGGCTACCCACTCAACGTATACACCAGTGTTTCCCAAAGTATCGTACACGTACCCCACGGGGTAACACTTAACCTCCCCCCCACCCGACCCACACCCACGCACACATCCACCCCAACAGCGGCATCGTTTAAACCTTTCAGCTTCTGAAGAAACAAAACTCCGCCCGTTTGTAATTTTCAGATATTATACGTGGCATGAATGACAAACTTCGTCAGGACATCATGGAACTAGATGGGCAGATACAGCATCATTCCAGAACCGTTACCAATAGCAACCACTACAGATGACATCTTCTTTTTTTATATTCCAAACTATTTCATTTTCTGTACTTTTATTTATTTATTTATTTTATATTATTTTATATTATTTTATGTTGTAATATTCCATTCGTCATCTATTTCAATCATAGCGACTTTAATTTTTTGTAGTGACAGCATCATGTTGACATGTATTCTTGTCTGGAAACAGATTCTTACACCTAACCGCTGCAACTTTTAACAATCGTACAAATGACGTCAAGATATGGGGAGGGGAGATAATCGTTTTTTTTTATTATCTCTCCATTTCACTTTTACATTTCACAGAAAAATTGCTACTTAGAAATTTTATAAAACTCTGGTGTTATTTAAGAGTGTAATTCATCTTTATTTTTTGGTAAACATTGTTACATGGCTTTATCAGGGAATAATTTGTTACTTCGCCACATACTTAAATATGTGGGCATATTGAATACAAAAAATAATATGATCCTTTCTTAATAACCTAAACAGCTTTTTTTCTTGTTTTATTTTATTTATAACATGTGATTATGTTGTGAATGAATATTGTTTTTTCTAGGTTAAAATGTTTACATAGGCACACACAAAAACACACACGCACACACACACATATATATATATATATATACACACACATCATATTGTATTGTCTTTCAATCAACTATGTTTAACACTAACAAAATTTATAAACATATCAAGTTATTTTCTGTAATTCATTTCATGATCCATTGACTTTTCCATTTGAGTGTTTATTAAACATATTTGTTTATGTATTCAAAATGAAATTTTTCTCGTTCATTTTAAAGGTTTTAGTGTGTGCGGATCTCTTTATTTATCTTATGCATTCATATATTACAATACATGTTTAAGACACACACTAATTATCAATTGAACTGAATGAACAACTCCACACACTATTTGTATTTAGTATATTTCAAGTTGAAGGTCTGATTGATTCTCCTGGACGTTTGTCGTTCATGGTATGTGTTTTGGTTTAACATTTAACTGGAAATGGTGTGACACAATATGTGTGTTACACTAGGAAAGTAAAATGAATGTTAATTGACAAAAGGATGCATATAAATTAACTCCTTTCTTTCATTAACCCATCTGGACTGCTGAACATGTCCATACGTCTCGGTTTGGTCAAAAAGTTCAACTCCTAACGTCCGTTAGTCATTTAACAGGATTGTAAGTTAGCTTGACTATCTATTAGCCAAAAAGGTCAATGATTCAGACTGTTTGATAATTCAGACAATGTTTAAACCATAATGCCAACTTTACATTCCACCCATTATGTAGTAAACTTCAATCAACCAGACAGTCAATCACACAATCTGTTATCGAGACCAGTGGTGCCGAGAGGCAACACGGGCCCCAGGGCAGGACATCATTGCGGGCCCCTTAATAAACAAAAATTCGTGAAAATTGACATGGTCGGGGCGGCCGCCCCCCTTACAAATGCGGGCCCCCTGGCAATGACCCCCCCCCGCCCCCCCTCTCGGCGTGCCTGATCGAGACAACCAGTTATACAGATCATAAATAACGAGAACATCTATAAACAGATCAGCAGCTAGTCAGGACATCTACTACATGGACTACTAGATTATCAGCTAGCCAAAGCATCTACAACATAGACTAAAAGTTAGTTAGATCATCAGCCAGTCAAAACATCTATAACATATACTACAACTTAGCTAAATCATCAGCCAGTCAAAACATCTATAACATATACTACAACTTAGCTAAATCATCAGCCAGTCATAAAATCACAGGTAATGATTTCTTGGGTAAAAATTTTTGACCGGTCAAAATCCCATTCAGATAAATGTATTGTATCTTACAGAGTTGGTTACAATCATGGTTACAATCATGGTTACAATCAGTGCCGAATCTAGGGATTTGGGGCCCAGGGGGCTTGGCCTCTTTGGGGGACCCTGCATTTTGACATTCCACATCATGACATGAGATAATGTACTTAATATTTAATGTAAACAAAAATTTGGGGGGCCCTTCTCAATCATGGAAACAATCATGGTTACAATCATGGTTCCAGTGTCTAGATAATAGTAGCAGACTCTGTCTTCCCCTTATACTCCATGCCGAAATGTTTTGCAATGAGCCGACTGAAATTTAGAACAAATAATAAAAGGACTGGAAACATTACATCTAAAGGTCTAGTTAGAGAAAATAAATTATGTTCGACCATCATTTCCCTCCCCATCTCCTCATCTAAAAGATTATTTGGACAATAAACAACTCTAAGTTGGCGCTTTACGGTTTTACCGGTCTCGGCGAAATGATGTAAGGGAAACCGTTATCACAACAGTTAACCGACCGGAGAACGGGGGATGGTGAATAAGACGAGGGATGGAAGAAGGGTTTGGGGGAAGATCGCTTAATATAGAAACATGGGCGTAGCTCTAACTTTTTTTCAAATGAATCGTTTGGGTGGGGTTGAAGAAGAGGATTTTTAGAAGCGATTATTATTTCTTCTCAGCGTCGTAATGAAATAAACTCGACAAGTATTTCCGATGTTTTCTTCATCTTTTACATTTTTAGTAACTGCTTGAGCAGATGTTCTAACAGTATCGTGCAGGCGGACACTGTTCAGGTGAGTCATCTTCAGATGGACCCAGTGGCGAACCTAGCGATTTGGGGGCCAGTGGGGGCTTGGCATCTATGGGGGCCCCTGCATTTTGACATTCGACACCATGACATGAGATAATGTACTTAATATTTAATGTAAAAAAACATTTTGGGGCCCCCCCTCAAGCTGGGACCCGAGGGGACTTTCGAATTAGAACCCCCTCTCCCCTCACCGTAGGTACGCCTCTGGATGGACCCATGACATCCAAGCCTCTTTAATTTCATCGTCCGCAGTTTTCTCTCCATGTTTGTTTCTTGACCTCTCTATTTTCTTCTCTTGCCCTCTGGGCCCTATTCTACTCCTTGTCTAGTAACATTATCAGCTGGTTTTCTAAAAGGGCATGATGACATGTCCATCGCCATTCAACATGTCCTTCATGACCTAATGCCGGGATGCATCTTTCTGTGTCGTAACGCCCAATGTCTGATATGTCTGGGAACGTCAGGGATGGATTCAGCCCCGTAGCGTACAGCAGGGGCCAGGTATTCTACAGCAGGGGCCAGGCAATAGCGGGGTTGGGGGGCATGAAATAAATTTTACTAAGTAGAGCAAACAGGCATTGGGGGCCAGTAGCTACGGGCCTGGATGGATTTCCACCACAACTAATTAAGCACACTAGGTTGCTGCATAGGTGGTCCACACCTTCCCCTCCCTCCCCCCTTAACCAAATTTGCAAGTTCGATTTGTCTTTTTTTTTTTTTTAAAAAAAACATTTTTATTCTGTGCCATCTTGGTACTAGAGACAAACTATGCGAGGACAATTTAGCTCCAAATGTACTATCGCGCAGGGCCCCCCTCAAATGTACGTTCGTATATTGCCTCCAGAATTCATTTTTAGATGAGGGCCACAAAATTAACTTTTAGACGCCCCCCCCCCCAACCCTCATAAAAACGAAAGAAATATATTCCTCCCTTGTACTGTACTGGGTTTAATATCCACGCCCATGTTGTCCAGACTCCACTAATCCACACCCCCCTCCTCCCCCTACCTTCCTTCGTCATCTTTGATCGAATTAGGTGTAACTTTCATTAAACACTAAACAGATCGGACTGGGTGAGAGTTGGATTGGGGGGGGGGATGATGTGGGAGAGGAACTTTGATATGATTAACTACTAATGTAATATATGGCTGTTGTTGTTGTTGTTTTTAAAAGAATAACCCTCAGACTGACCGTCTTTATTATATAGGCTCGTGACCCCCAGACCTGATTAGCTATAGACTACACAGACAGACACACACACACACACACACAGAGAGAGAGAGAGAGAGAGAGAGAGAGAGATACATTGACTTAGCCAACTAGATGTAGAATAAATAAGACTAGCAAACTTGATGTAAAATAAATATAAGACTAGCCAAATGGTCAAATGGTTGTATGTGGAAGCTCATCATTATAGAAAGTTCAATATGTAGACAGAATTTGATGCTGCGTTAAACATAATAAATAATTACGACTCAAGTCTTGGCACATTCATATCATCATGAAATCAGGTTAATAATAAATTATAATATTCTGCAACCCTTTTTTATTTCTTTTTTTTTAATTCTCAAAATAGATCTACCCCCCCTCCCCCGATGATCAGAGTGTTACTCCCCTTACGCCACCTACAACAAAAAATTATCGTCTATGGCTTCTTTAACTTAATATTAGGGAGCGACCGATAATCGGATCGGTATCGGACCGATATTGGTACTATCGGTTAATATCGGATCGGCCGATTGTTGTAGGGAGCGACCGATAGTCGAACCGATATTGGCACTATGGGTTAACTGTCGGACCGGCCGTTTTTTAGCTGCCTATACATTGTTTTTTTTTTCACAACAGAGTTGCAGAAAAAAAATCAGTAAATAACCCAATTCTATAACCAGATCAGAGAAGATTTAAAAAAAAAAGGAAAAAAAAACCCGTACACAGAAATTGTCACGTCTACATCAGAAATATGACCTTGAAACAATAGGATTGGCATTTCTTAATTCTAATGTATGACCTTGAATGATACAATTAGTGAACATCTGTGCGTATTTTTTGTTGGGATGGGAAGTTGGGGGGGGGGGGGGAACAAGACTTACGTGTGGGCGGGAAGTGTCACGAAATATGACAGGGAAGGGGGTAAGCATGGGTTGACATACGTCATTAGCTGTAGCACGAGAAAAACACGTGTTTGGCATTGTTGTTGATTAAAAAAAATATTGGTATCTGGGGGGGGGGGGGGTAAACAAGACACGCGTGGGCGAAGTGTTACAAAATATGTGAACATGGGTTGAAATACGTCATACAGCACGAGAATAACACGTGTTTGGCATTGTTGTTGCTTAAGGGGCTGTCCATTAATTACGTCAACAAAATAAGAGGGAGGGGGGTCGGAAAAGTTTTGACAATTGTTGACAAGGGGGAGGGGGGGAGGTCAAAAAAAGTTGACAACAATGTTACTTTTTTAAATTTAATATAATTACTTAATAAATAGGAAAATTAAACAGGGTTTGTAGTTCTGTGTTACACACTCGCTTAACATTCAGTATTTTAATTAAACTAACTATATTCCTACTAATTTTGCCACATAAACATTTTGGAAGCCACCTTTTTTAGGGGGGGGGTAATCAAATGTTGACGTAATTTTATAGGATGGTCTCTGGAATTTTGACAAGTTGTTAACAAGGGGGGGGGAGGTAAAAATCGCCAAAAATTTGTTCACATAAATAATGGACAGCCCCTAAAAAGAAAATATCGGTATCGGTATCGGTATCGGTAAAAATGCTGGGGGAAAATATCGGTATCGGACTATCGGTAAAAAGGCATATCGGTCGCTCCCTACTTAATATCATATTTTTCAACAAAGTAATTATCAATTCAAGCTGACATTTCAAAGTAATCATCAATTCAAGCAGACGTCTCTCAAAGTTTTACTTGAACAACGTTTGTTGTCTTTTAATTTAATTATTTTTTTTCTTCGAAGTTTTAAAATTTATAGGACCACATTTTTAAAGGTAATGGCCAGAATAAATTAAAAACAAAAATGATTGTAACAATTGCATTCGAATATTTTTCATACATAGTAATTGTCAATTAAGGGCAAAAGAATTCAATGAGCTAGCTATAAAGCATTTTTGAATATATGAGACCGCCGCAAAAAAAACCTAATAAAAATACACGCAAAAAATATGTGTTGCAATTAGCTATGGGAAAAGTCTTAAATAAAATTATATAAAAACAACAGAATTAAAACGATTCATATATAACATATAATAGCTATGCTTGTATATTTTTAAATCACATCTCTATTGCCAAGTAAAACCTTGGACATTAAAGGAAAAATAATCTCTGAACTAGATCGGAAGTAATTTGTTGTGGAATTTTTGTTTCCTTCTAATGTTATCACCATAGAGAGAAAGTAATTTTTTTTTTATTCCTTCGCTGCTTGTTCTGTGAGATCTACACTTAGCCTATATGAAACGATGTGGGATGGAAGTATGGGGGGGCGGGGGTGGGGTGGGTGAGGGGGGAGTCGGTGTGAGTTCAGTGTGTGGGGGACGACAGAGCTTTTAGAAGAGGGGTATCTGTCTTTGATTTTCGTCCAATATATTGCTGAGCTGCCTTCAAGCTACGGAAAAGAAGAATCAGGACAAGAAAGGGGGAAAGATGGGGAGGAGAAAGAAATATATATAGGGCAGATATTTTAACTTACAGATTGCAGTATAGCTTGGGCCCAGAACGTGCCGTAATTGGGATCACAAACACAGATGACCTTTTGAAATCGATACAACAAAGAAAACCTGATGAGAGATTTGTGTTTTACATGTGTGTGGACATCGGGTTAAAGTAGAGCTCGGGGGAGTGGGAAGGCGGGGAGGGGGGAGGGAAGGGAGTGAGAATGAGAGAGATAGACAGTGAGACGATGAAGAAGAGCAGGATATTTTATATGTGGGATAGAGAGATTTTGAGAGATTTTTGTATCTGCTCCACAACTCAATAAGCCTGATTTTAAAAACACACAAAAAATTAAAGCAAACATAAGGCAAGGCAAATATCTCAATGTCAATCTTATCTTAGATTTTAACTTTATTTGTTTAGTTTGGATTCTCGTACTGACCGATAAAAACAAACAAGTCCAACTGGTGTATTCACCGAATATGTTTAGCAGGAAAGTGTTAGACTCAACTCACACAACAAAATGTATGTTTAGCAGGAAGTATTTAGGCTCAACTCACACAACAAAATGTATGTTTAGCGGGATGGTGTCAGGCTCAACTTGCACAACAAAATGTATGTTTAGCAGGAAGCATTTAGGCTCAACTCACACAACAAAATGTATGTTTAGCGGGATGATAACAGGCTCAACTTGCACAATAAAATGTATGTTTAGCAGGAAGTATTTAGGCTCAACTCACACAACAAAATGTATGTTTAGCGGGATGGTGTCAGGCTCAACTTGCACAACAAAATGTATATTTAGCAGGAAGCATTTAGGCTCAACTCACACAACAAAATGTATGTTTAGCGGGATGATGTCAGGCTCAACTTGCACAACAAAATGTAAGAGGAGCGAACAAAACAAGCTGGGCTCCATAATAAAGGGTGAAACGTCGATGATCATTAAGCTTGCGGGGTTCCTGTAAACATAAGACCCACCCCCAATCATAGGACCGACCCCCAATCATAGGACCCACCCCCCAATCATAGGACCCACCCCCAATCATAGGAACCCCCCTCCCGGGCAAGTACCCGGTGTGCTCATGCGTTTAAGATGGCCCTTAATCAGGGGCGCCGAGAGCCAACACGGGCCCCAGGGCAGGACATCATTGCGGGCCCCTTAATAAACAATGAATGAAAAAATTGACATGGTCGGGGCGGCCGGGCCCCCTTACAGATGCGGGCCCCCTGGCAATGATCCCGCCTGCCCCCCCTCTCGGCGTGCCTGCCCTTAATAGAGCCCCAAGTTCTGTGGTAAAGACCACGAGTTTGAATCCCATTGATGTCAGGTGCGCTACACTCTCAATGTGCTTCCAGTGTTATAACGATTGTCTTCAATTTAAAACGAACAAGCAAAAATTATCCCACACAAACATTTACAAACAGAAATTGTTTGTCAATAAGCATCGTGTGTAAAAAATAGTTTAATATCTGACATAATAATAATAATACATAGCACATGTTGAATATTGTCATTATTTTTTAATAATATAAAGGCAATCTTCTTACGATAATGAACGACTGGACAGCTAACAACACACAGGGAATATTTTTATTGTTTTAGTTGCCCGTGGAAAAAATATCTAATTCATTTGTAGGCCTGCACATGTAAATTGGGTCAAGTTGATATTATTTACAAGAGGTTTTAAACTTTGAAAAAAAAATTTCAAATCATGATAAGATTTTATATTACAAAATGAAGTTTACAAAAAAAAATTAATTAATGAGAAAAATCTGATTTCATGGTAATATGAATGTGCCCAGAATAGAAACAGATTATAATGCCTCAGCTTCTAATTAGCGGTTCCTAAACTTTGCTTGGGTGTGGAACTTTTAAATCTATGCTTGAACTTCCTAAAGGCTCATTTTGCCTTAAAACTAAATAAATTACTCATAAATGTAAACTAATTTACTCATAAATAGAATAAATTTCCCAACATGTAGGTCTAAAGATTCCTAAATATTTTAAGTGGTAAAAATAGAGATGTGTGTTTTACAGGCTGAGAACCTTTGAGTGATATATGAATCTCTTTTCATTTTTCATGGAAAAAAAACAAAGCAAAATTGGTTTCGAGATTAAGCTAACATGAAGTTTTCCAAGAAATGTAACTAAGAATGTCACCAGTTTGAAATCTGGAATTGTTTTAAACACAGCTGATGAAACACAGTTTTATAAAGTAAAATTACTTTGGTGATGTGACCTTGACATTTCTGCTAAAGAATTTGATTCCTTTCAAAAGGCTATAGTATGCTGCTTTTTTTTTCCAAGCCAAGTGAAAAACTCAATTAAAGATAATTAACCTAATGCGCAAAAGTAAAATCGTTTCCTTATAGTGTATGTATTATTATTACATTGTTTATTTCAATTACCAAGTATGTGTAGTCGTAGTTAACTCAAAGTTATGCACACACTCTTACACAGAATTATTTTCATTCACATATTGTTATACATGTTTAAATTAAGTTGCTTATAATTTATATAATGTTTTGTTACACATTAGTGTGTGTACTGCACGGTATTCATAATTCAAAGACAATATATGTACAATGTAAACACATTTCACATGAAATCCACTCATGATTCTTATTTCTTTTTTTTTTGCTAGTCAGACCAGCACAGAAGATGGACATTTAAATCCGTTCAGAATGTTCGCCAATTCGTGACTTTTTCAGTGCATGCCTTTATTTATTGTACAACCCCCCCCCCTTTCAAAACTATGTGGTTTGTATGACAAGGCCTGAACTCAATTCAGAAGATGTTGCCTGATCAGTGAGCTGGTTGGTCTACGTTGACCAAGCCACAATATTATGGTGAGCAGAGGTGTGTTATAGCCTTTGCCCGTCACCTCGATGACGATCTGTCGCTAGAGTGACTGAGATTTGAATTTTACCCCACGTGGGACAAATGTGTCAGTTGAAAGTAAGCTGAAACCCACGTCAGACGTCCTCGGCTTGTCACAGAGAAATGAAATCCATGACGTTTATTTCCCCTTCCTCGTCATCGTCCTCGTCTTCGTCATCAAAATCTGGGTAGCTGTTCCCCTTGTTATTTTTGTTGCCGTCCTTGTCGTCATCCGGTTTCTCGAGCAGGATGTGCACGCCCCCGTTTCTCGCTACTGGCTGTGACGTCACTTCAGACATTTCCATGGTACCTATTTTATGAATTTAAAAAAAAGCGGAAATATAAAAAGGGATGCAGAATATTAAAATTTATCATTATTAAGGAAATGTTTTAATAATTCAGTACAATTAGCAGCATAACATTAGATTTAACTAAATAAAAAACCAAAAACAGAAGAATCCATTTTAAACGTTTGTCTTGTTGTTGTTAGTCTTTCTTGAAAGTCTTTGTAAAAATGTCAAGAAATAACTTGAGGATATTTAAATGAATGAGAAAACAAGCAATTAAGCCTGTTCCATTCTGGACACAGGACGTGTTAGCGCATTTTCATGTTATGTATCAGTACGTTTGTTAGCTTTCAGTAAATATTTGTAAATTTTTTAAATGTTTATAAATTCAATTGTGTAATGCATATATCTGTAAAAAAAATATTATAAAGACGTTTCTTTATATTTGAAAAAAAAATTATTTTCTCTTAAATCTAACTACAAGTGGTTTGTGGTTACTGAAATAGGACTCATAATTGAAACATTCTAAATTGTAGTCATTTAATCGTCCGAAAACTCCGTCAATTGTTGCATAGCTCTGATACTTTCAATTAAACTCAGAACACAAGCTTACTATTTCATTTGATGAGTTTCTTAATAAATCTTGATGAAACTACGTGCTGCAGTATTTCGCACCAAATGAATGGGTTATTGAACGTACAAGGTGTACATATAATATATAAGCCCCTTAGGAGCCCTGAAGCCCGGCCCTCAGAGGTCCTATCGCGAAATGAACTTTTGATGTACACATGGCAGGCCAAGACCTACAAAATGATATATACATCATGGGTCTAGGACTTATGGTTGCTGAGATATAGAGCGGTCCATTATTAATATAGCTTATATAGTAAAAAACGGTACTTTATAAGGCCCCTTTTACGGCCCTGAGAGGTCAGATCGCGAAATGGAATAAAGTCATTTCTTGGCAGGCCAAGACCTACAAAATGATATATACATCATGGGTCTAGGACTTATGGTTGTTGAGATCTAGGGTGATGACGGACGGACAGAAAAACAGACAGACAGACAGACAGACAAAACGGGGACAATAGAGCATTTTTTTTCGAAAATGCTCTAAAAAAATTTCTGTGACCACGGCACCTTAAGGGGGTAACGAGGCTAGCGCAACACCTAACTACTAAAATCAGGTGCCCTTTTAAAGATGGCTGAACTTTGGAGTGGGAGGGGTGGACTTACAATCAACTTAAACCAGGACATGGAAAAGTTCTCTGGGTTCTCATCCAGAGATAACCTCGAGACTCCCGGTACGACAGTCAAGCGGGTGGTTGTGTTGTAGTGCACTCGGCGGTGAGGGATTTTCATGGATGAAATTTCCGCTATACCTCCCGTGGTGCCTTCGTGGCCAATGCACTATTCGTGGGGATGAGAGAATTGCAGCATCAATACAGTTCCATTAGTTGTTTAAAGCCTCTAAGAGATTTCATCTCTTCATTACAGCGACATCAGATTTCATTTCATCCTTACAGAGACTTCACATTTCATCTCATCATTACAGGGACTTCAGATTTCATCTCATCAATACAGCGACTTCAGATTTCATCTCATCATTACAGGGACTTCAGATTTCATCTCATCATTACAACGACTTCAGATTTCATCTCATCCTTACAGGAACTTCAGATTTCATCTCATCATTACAGTGACTTCACACACACACACAAACACACACACACAGATTGACCAGAGGTCAGCCAGTTCAATTAGAAATATACACACTTTTATTTTTGGACCTTTCATTTTATTTAGACATTTCCTAAAACTTTAAACGGAATTACTAAGAGGTCAAAAGTTATAAACGTCACGATACTGGATGCACGATACTGGATGAACGATACTGTAAATGACAGGAAACGAACATTTATAGAACTTGTCTGTCTGATAGGGATAATATGCAAAGACCACTGTAATGTGCCGCCACATTATGCAGTGACAATGGGAAACTCTCTCTGAGTCAGTCTATCCAGTGCAGGGATTAAGATCCTGTAATGCCCTAAGCACAGAGCTCCTGTGGTGACTCCTTTGTGCACATTTCAAGTAATTAAAAAATACTCCATTAACCTTATTTTTTTTACTAAAACAAATTAACAGAATTTTTACAATATGATAGGAAGCGTAGTGTGGAGAGGAAATCTAATTCCAAACTGGGGAAACTTGTTATATATATATATATATATATATATATATATATATATAAATATATATATATATATATATATATATATATATATAGAGAGAGAGAGAGAGAGAGAGAGATCACACAGTGTTGTCGACTTTAGCTCTAATTCTAAATTCTTCTCACATTTATTGATTTGATAGTTTTCACTTTTGTGCACCGCTTAACTGAAACTGGTTTATCTTCGTCATGACTCATGTGGGTCTTTTCAATACGAAACTAACAAGATCTTATTTGAATTATTTTGTGACATTCAACACAGCTGTACGTTTCATATTCCATAATGTAATTAATTCCCAGCTTACATTGCGACAATCTTGAAAAATCAACTCAAGGTTTGTTTTCTTATGTGTCTCTTATTAAAAACATGGTACTATCCGTCACTTGCACTGGGTTAAGCACATCTAGACTAGTTTATACTGTGTATACGTATAGTTTCATATTATTTAGCATCTGTTACTTCTTGTGCAGGATAAACATGACGGCACGTGATTTTAAGTTTTATGAATGATTTTTAATGTTTCTTTACTTTTTGTAATGGGCTATAGATTGAATTAATTCATCTGTGGTACCCCCTCTTCACTTGCTGCCCCAAACATGTGCTGGTTATGTTTAATAGTATATATATATATATATATATATATATATAATGTCAACTGATATAGACTAGAAAGCGACCGATATGCCTTTTTACCGATAGTCCGATACCGATATTTTTCCCCAGCATTGTTGCCGATACCGATACCGATATTTTGCTGTTAATGAAAGGGTGTCTTGCAGATGAAGAAGATTAGAAGAAAAAAAGATTTGAAAAGACAGACCTGAAGACCGAAGTCAGAAACACAAACCATGCCTGCATAATCTCAGAAATCTGCATGTTTATTGTTTAAAATTAAACTTATAACAAACAATCTGTTGTTTTTACTTTTTACTTGTACTCAAAGAGAAAAGTAAGATAAAGTTGTAAATAATTAATGTCAAATTAAAAAAGTAAAAATGTATTAATTATTAATTGTAACTTCACTAACTTGTGAGAATTGTGATGAAACTAAAATATTTTTCTTCGTTTTTTAAATAGTTAGAAAAATTAAAAACACTTAATTATATCAGTAAATCACTTCACTCAGGTGAAAAGTTAACTCGAAGTCTGTGAGTAAACTTTAACTCTTTAAACCAAAACCAGTTTAGAGTTACTAGATTTGTGGAAAAAAAAATGTATCGGCAATCAAAAAACGGCCGGTCCGATAGTTAACCCATAGTGCCAATATCGGTTCGATTATCGGTCGCTCCCTACAAAAATCGGCCGATCCGATATTAACCGATAGTACCAATATCAGTCCGATACCGATACGGATCCGATTATCGGTCGCTCCCTAATATAGACTGCTGTCAGAATAAAATCTTTTCCATACACTGACCGAAATGTCTAAATGACTTCTCATTTAAGGGAGTTAATTTAAGAGAAATAAAATAATTTTCTTTGCTGTTAATTTCTATTTTTGGTAAGTCTGGGTGAGTCATTACAGTCAGAAAAAATGTATTGAAACTTGAAGTGCCAGAACTATAATCTACTCGAAATTTACTGTCACTGGAACATGGTCTTTGATGTCACAAATTACCTCCCTTTCAGTTCCCCATCTCACCAAAATGCAATCCAATACTTCGACAATTTTTATCTTCATTTTTTTTTAAAACAGATGAAGAGTTTGATTGATAAATATAGGTGAGTGATGTGAGGAACGGGAAATCATCAGGGTGAACAAAACGGGACAGAGAAATAGAGTACCAATCAAAATAGAAAAAAATCTGATTAGACAAATCAGGATAAGATGATCAATAGAAATATGAAAATAGACACAAGGGAAAATAAATGATAGAGAAATTATAGATAGATAGATAGATAGATAGATAGATAGATAGATAGATAGATAGATAGATAGATAGATAGATAGATAGATAGATAGATGGATGGATGGATGGATGGATGGATGGATGGATGGATGGATGGATGGATGGATATAGATAGATAGATAGATAGATAGATAGATAGATAGATAGATAGATAGATAGATAGATAGATAGATAGATAGATAGATAGATAGATAGATAGATAGATAGATAGATAGATAGATAGATAGATAGATGGGTCTTGAACGGCTGTTCCTGTTTGTTAATAAATTTCGTTCATTAAATTTAAATAACAAGAATTCTCTACCCATGAGTTAGGCTAGATCTTAAGCCGTATCAGATAATGACTAATAGTAAATTGATGAGTGAACAAAGATACACTTCACTTCCTGGTGTAAATGTTGATGCGTCGATGTATTGTTGTCGTTGTTGTTTAAACTGAAGCAGGAAGACGGTTTTTGACATAAAAGATATGTGTCTGTGTGTCTTATTCAAGTCAGGTCAAACTCGTGGGTCAGCTCGACCTACCCGTGTGAAGCGGCCCGGTGGTGTCGTCCGTAAAGACCACCTTGACGTTGTCCTTCACCGCTGGAAGATTGCTGGAGTCCGTCTCAATGTGGAAGGACGGGGCCATGTGGTTCTGCGCCGGCCGGCCGCCCCTCTCGCTGGACTGGTCGGAGTTGTCCCGGATGAGCCGCCTCCTGCAGTGGCCCCACACGTTGACCCCGTGGGCGAAGGTCAGGATGGAGAGTAACAAAAGTAGAATGTGTACCTGTATTAAGAAATGTATATATATAATCCCTTCCGAGACTCTTATATGACCGTCACTTCATACATATTTTGAGGTTAAATCTGTTGTTATTTTTTGGAGAAGTAAATATGGCGTAAAATTGGGGAAATGGGGGGTGGGGGGAAGGGGTGTGGACAGGCTTTTTTTTTTTAAATCAGAGAATTTCAGCCCCTTGGTAATAGACAAAGTTGTCTTTTTTTAATATATTTTATACTATTGCACATGATAAATCCAAAGAATGGCAGCAAGTAAACTTACGGGCAACATACTTGAATACTTTTGTATGACTGCAAGTAAACTTACGGGCAATATACTTGAATACTTTTGTATGACTGCAAGTAAACTTACAGGCAACATACTTGAATACTTTTGTATGACTGCAAGTAAACTTACAGGCAACATACTTGAATACTTTTGTATGACTGCAACTAAACTTACAGGCAACATACTTGAATACTTTTGTATGACTGCAACTAAACTTACAGGCAACATACTTGAATACTTTTGTATGACTGCAGCAAACTTACAGGCAACATAAATACTTTTGTATGACTGCAAACTAAACCAAGGCAACATACTTGAATACTTTTGTATGACTGCAACTAAACTTACAGGCAACATACTTGAATACTTTTGTATGACTGCAAGTAAAGTTACAGGCAACATACTTGAATACTTTTGTATGACTGCAAGTAAACTTACAGGCAACATACTTGAAAACTTTTGTATGACTGCAAGTAAAGTTACAGGCAACATACTTGAATACTTTTGTATGACTGCAAGTAAAGTTACAGGCAACATACTTGAATACTTTTGTATGACTGCAACTAAACTTACAGGCAACATACTTGAATACTTTTGTATGACTGCAACTAAACTTACAGGCAACATACTTGAATACTTTTGTATGACTGCAAGTAAACTTACAGGCAACATACTTGAATACTTTTGTATGACTGCAAGTAAAGTTACAGGCAACATACTTGAATACTTTTGTATGACTGCAAGTAAAGTTACAGGCAACATACTTGAATACTTTTGTATGACTGCAACTAAACTTACAGGCAACATACTTGAATACTTTTGTATGACTGCAACTAAACTTACAGGCAACATACTTGAATACTTTTGTATGACTGCAAGTAAACTTACAGGCAACATACTTGAATACTTTTGTATGACTGCAACTAAACTTACAGGCAACATACTTGAATACTTTTGTATGACTGCAAGTAAACTTATAGGCAACATACTTGAATACTTTGTATGACTGCAAGTAAAGTTACAGGCAACATACTTGAATACTTTTGTATGACTGCAAGTAAAGTTACGGGCAACATACTTGAATACTTTTGTATGACTGCAAGTAAAGTTACAGGCAACATACTTGAATACTTTTGTATGACTGCAAGTAAACTTACGGGCAATATACTTGAATATTTTTGTATGACTGCAACTAAACTTACGGGCAATATACTTGAATACTTTTGTATGACTGCAAGTAAACTTACGGGCTATATACTTGAATACTTTTGTATGACTGCAACTAAACTTACGGGCAATATACTTGACTACTTTTGTATGACTGCAAGTAAACTTACGGGCAACATACTTGAATACTTTTGTATGACTGCAAGTAAAGTTACAGGCTACATACTTGAATACTTTTGTATGACTGCAACTAAACTTACAGGCAACATACTTGAATACTTTTGTATGACTGCAACTAAACTTACAGGCAACATACTTGAATACTTTTGTATGACTGCAACTAAACTTACAGGCAACATACTTGAATACTTTTGTATGACTGCAAGTAAACTTACAGGCAACATACTTGAATACTTTTGTATGACTGCAAGTAAAGTTACAGGCAACATACTTGAATACTTTTGTATGACTGCAACTAAACTTACAGGCAACATACTTGAATACTTTTGTATGACTGCAACTAAACTTACAGGCAACATACTTGAATACTTTTGTATGACTGCAAGTAAACTTACAGGCAACATACTTGAATACTTTTGTATGACTGCAAGTAAACTTACAGGCAACATACTTGAATACTTTTGTATGACTGCAAGTAAACTTACAGGCAACATACTTGAATACTTTTGTATGACTGCAAGTAAAGTTACAGGCAACATACTTGAATACTTTTGTATGACTGCAAGTAAACTTACAGGCAACATACTTGAATACTTTTGTATGACTGCAAGTAAAGTTACAGGCAACATACTTGAATACTTTTGTATGACTGCAAGTAAAGTTACAGGCAACATACTTGAATACTTTTGTATGACTGCAACTAAACTTACAGGCAACATACTTGAATACTTTTGTATGACTGCAACTAAACTTACAGGCAACATACTTGAATACTTTTGTATGACTGCAAGTAAACTTACAGGCAACATACTTGAATACTTTTGTATGACTGCATCTAAACTTACAGGCAACATACTTGAATACTTTTGTATGACTGCAAGTAAACTTATAGGCAACATACTTGAATACTTTGTATGACTGCAAGTAAAGTTACAGGCAACATACTTGAATACTTTTGTATGACTGCAAGTAAAGTTACAGGCAACATACTTGAATACTTTTGTATGACTGCAAGTAAAGTTACAGGCAACATATTTGAATACTTTTATATGACTGCAAGTAAACTTACAGGCAACATACTTGAATACTTTTGTATGACTGCAAGTAAACTTACAGGCAACATACTTGAATACTTTTGTATGACTGCAACTAAACTTACAGGCAACATACTTGAATACTTTTGTATGACTGCAAGTAAACTTACAGGCAACATACTTGAATACTTTTGTATGACTGCAAGTAAACTTACAGGCAACATACTTGAATACTTTTGTATGACTGCAAGTAAACTTACAGGCAACATACTTGAATACTTTTGTATGACTGCAAGTAAACTTACAGGCAACATACTTGAATACTTTTGTATGACTGCAAGTAAACTTACAGGCAACATACTTGAATACTTTTGTATGACTGCAAGTAAAGTTACAGGCAACATACTTGAATACTTTTGTATGACTGCAAGTAAACTTACAGGCAACATACTTGAATACTTTTGTATGACTGCAACTAAACTTACAGGCAACATACTTGAATACTTTTGTATGACTGCAAGTAAACTTACAGGCAACATACTTGAATACTTTTGTATGACTGCAACTAAACTTACAGGCAACATACTTGAATACTTTTGTATGACTGCAAGTAAACTTACAGGCAACATACTTGAATACTTTTGTATGACTGCAACTAAAGTTACAGGCAACATACTTGAATACTTTTGTATGACTGCAAGTAAACTTACAGGCAACATACTTGAATACTTTTGTATGACTGCAACTAAACTTACAGGCAACATACTTGAATACTTTTGTATGACTGCAAATAAACTTACAGGCAACATACTTGAATACTTTTGTATGACTGCAAGTAAACTTACAGGCAACATACTTTGAATACTTGTACTGCAAGTAAACTTACAGGCAACATACTTGAATACTTTTGTATGACTGCACAAGTAAAAGTTACAGGCAACATACTTGAATACTTTTGTATGACTGCAAACTAAACTTACAGGCAACATACTTGAATACTTTTGTATGACTGCAACTAAACTTACAGGCAACATACTTGAATACTTTTGTATGACTGCAAGTAAACTTACAGGCAACATACTTGAATACTTTTGTATGACTGCAAGTAAACTTACAGGCAACATACTTGAATACTTTTGTATGACTGCAAGTAAACTTACAGGCAACATACTTGAATACTTTTGTATGACTGCAAGTAAACTTACAGGCAACATACTTGAATACTTTTGTATGACTGCAAGTAAACTTACAGGCAACATACTTGAATACTTTTGTATGACTGCAAGTAAACTTACAGGCAACATACTTGAATACTTTTGTATGACTGCAACTAAACTTACAGGCAACATACTTGAATACTTTTGTATGACTGCAACTAAACTTACAGGCAACATACTTGAATACTTTTGTATGACTGCAAGTAAACTTACAGGCAACATACTTGAATACTTTTGTATGACTGCAAGTAAACTTACAGGCAACATACTTGAATACTTTTGTATGACTGCAAGTAAACTTACAGGCAACATACTTGAATACTTTTGTATGACTGCAAGTAAACTTACAGGCAACATACTTGAATACTTTTGTATGACTGCAAGTAAACTTACAGGCAACATACTTGAATACTTTTGTATGACTGCAACTAAAGTTACAGGCAACATACTTGAATACTTTTGTATGACTGCAACTAAACTTACAGGCAACATACTTGAATACTTTTGTATGACTGCAACTAAACTTACAGGCAACATACTTGAATACTTTTGTATGACTGCAACTAAACTTACAGGCAACATACTTGAATACTTTTGTATGACTGCAAGTAAACTTACAGGCAACATACTTGAATACTTTTGTATGACTGCAAGTAAACTTACAGGCAACATACTTGAATACTTTTGTATGACTGCAAGTAAAGCTTACAGGCAACATACTTGAATACTTTTGTATGACTGCAAGTAAAGTTACAGGCAACATACTTGAATACTTTTGTATGACTGCAAGTAAACTTACAGGCAACATACTTGAATACTTTTGTATGACTGCAAGTAAACTTACAGGCAACATACTTGAATACTTTTGTATGACTGCAAGTAAACTTACAGGCAACATACTTGAATACTTTTGTATGACTGCAACCTAAACTTACAGGCAACATACTTGAATACTTTTGTATGACTGCAACTAAACTTACAGGCAACATACTTGAATACTTTTGTATGACTGCAACTAAACTTACAGGCAACATACTTGAATACTTTTTTTCTGTAAGGATCAGTAAGTAAAGTTACAGGCAAACATACTTGTATGACTGCAACTAAACTTACAGGCAACATACTTGAATACTTTTGTATGACTGCAACTAAACTTACAGGCAACATACTTGAATACTTTTGTATGACTGCAAGTAAAGTTACAGGCAACATACTTGAATACTTTTGTATGACTGCAAGTAAACTTACAGGCAACATACTTGAATACTTTTGTATGACTGCAACTAAACTTACAGGCAACATACTTGAATACTTTTGTATGACTGCAACTAAACTTACAGGCAACATACTTGAATACTTTTGTATGACTGCAACTAAACTTACAGGCAACATACTTGAATACTTTTGTATGACTGCAACTAAACTTACAGGCAACATACTTGAATACTTTTGTATGACTGCAACTAAACTTACAGGCAACATACTTGAATACTTTTGTATGACTGCAACTAAACTTACAGGCAACATACTTGAATACTTTTGTATGACTGCAAGTAAACTTACAGGCAACATACTTGAATACTTTTGTATGACTGCAACTAAACTTACAGGCAACATACTTGAATACTTTTGTATGACTGCAAGTAAAGTTACAGGCAACATACTTGAATACTTTTGTATGACTGCAAGTAAAGTTACAGGCAACATACTTGAATACTTTTGTATGACTGCAACTAAACTTACAGGCAACATACTTGAATACTTTTGTATGACTGCAACTAAACTTACAGGCAACATACTTGAATACTTTTGTATGACTGCAAGTAAACTTACAGGCAACATACTTGAATACTTTTGTATGACTGCAACTAAACTTACAGGCAACATACTTGAATACTTTTGTATGACTGCAACTAAACTTACAGGCAACATACTTGAATACTTTTGTATGACTGCAAGTAAACTTACAGGCAACATACTTGAATACTTTTGTATGACTGCAACTAAACTTACAGGCAACATACTTGAATACTTTTGTATGACTGCAACTAAACTTACAGGCAACATACTTGAATACTTTTGTATGACTGCAACTAAACTTACAGGCAACATACTTGAATACTTTTGAATGACTGCAAGTAAACTTACAGGCAACATACTTGAATACTTTTGTGTGACGACAACTAAACTAACAGGCAACATACTTGAATACTTTTGTATGACTGCAACTAAACTTACAGGCAACATACTTGAATACTTTTGTATGACTGCAACTAAACTTACAGGCAACATACTTGAATACTTTTGTATGACTGCAACTAAACTTACAGGCAACATACTTGAATACTTTTGTATGACTGCAAGTAAACTTACAGGCAACATACTTGAATACTTTTGTATGACTGCAAGTAAACTTACAGGCAACATACTTGAATACTTTTGTATGACTGCAACTAAACTTACAGGCAACATACTTGAATACTTTTGTATGACTGCAACTAAACTTACAGGCAACATACTTGAATACTTTTGTATGACTGCAACTAAACTTACAGGCAACATACTTGAATACTTTTGTATGACTGCAACTAAACTTACAGGCAACATACTTGAATACTTTTGTATGACTGCAACTAAACTTACAGGCAACATACTTGAATACTTTTGTATGACTGCAAGTAAACTTACAGGCAACATACTTGAATACTTTTGTATGACTGCAACTAAACTTACAGGCAACATACTTGAATACTTTTGTATGACTGCAACTAAACTTACAGGCAACATACTTGAATACTTTTGTATGACTGCAAGTAAACTTACAGGCAACATACTTGAATACTTTTGTATGACTGCAAGTAAACTTACAGGCAACATACTTGAATACTTTTGTATGACTGCAAGTAAACTTACAGGCAACATACTTGAATACTTTTGTATGACTGCAAGTAAAGTTACAGGCAACATACTTGAATACTTTTGTATGACTGCAACTAAACTTACAGGCAACATACTTGAATACTTTTGTATGACTGCAAGTAAACTTACAGGCAACATACTTGAATACTTTTGTATGACTGCAAGTAAACTTACAGGCAACATACTTGAATACTTTTGTATGACTGCAAGTAAAGTTACAGGCAACATACTTGAATACTTTTGTATGACTGCAAGTAAACTTACAGGCAACATACTTGAATACTTTTGTATGACTGCAACTAAACTTACAGGCAACATACTTGAATACTTTTGTATGACTGCAAGTAAACTTACAGGCAACATACTTGAATACTTTTGTATGACTGCAACTAAACTTACAGGCAACATACTTGAATACTTTTGTATGACTGCAACTAAACTTACAGGCAACATACTTGAATACTTTTGTATGACTGCAACTAAACTTACAGGCAACATACTTGAATACTTTTGTATGACTGCAACTAAACTTACAGGCAACATACTTGAATACTTTTGTATGACTGCAACTAAACTTACAGGCAACATACTTGAATACTTTTGTATGACTGCAAGTAAACTTACAGGCAACATACTTGAATACTTTTGTATGACTGCAACTAAACTTACAGGCAACATACTTGAATACTTTTGTATGACTGCAACTAAACTTACAGGCAACATACTTGAATACTTTTGTATGACTGCAACTAAACTTACAGGCAACATACTTGAATACTTTTGTATGACTGCAACTAAACTTACAGGCAACATACTTGAATACTTTTGTATGACTGCAAGTAAACTTACAGGCAACATACTTGAATACTTTTGTATGACTGCAAGTAAACTTACAGGCAACATACTTGAATACTTTTGTATGACTGCAAGTAAACTTACAGGCAACATACTTGAATACTTTTGTATGACTGCAAGTAAACTTACAGGCAACATACTTGAATACTTTTGTATGACTGCAAGTAAACTTACAGGCAACATACTTGAATACTTTTTGTATGACTGCAAGTAAACTTACAGGCAACATACTTGAATACTTTTGTATGACTGCAAGTAAACTTACAGGCAACATACTTGAATACTTTTGTATGACTGCAAGTAAACTTACAGGCAACATACTTGAATACTTTTGTATGACTGCAAGTAAACTTACAGGCAACATACTTGAATACTTTTGTATGACTGCAAGTAAAGTTACAGGCAACATACTTGAATACTTTTGTATGACTGCAAGTAAAGTTACAGGCAACATACTTGAATACTTTTGTATGACTGCAACTAAACTTACAGGCAACATACTTGAATACTTTTGTATGACTGCAACTAAACTTACAGGCAACATACTTGAATACTTTTATATGACTGCAACTAAACTTACAGGCAACATACTTGAATACTTTTGTATGACTGCAAGTAAACTTACAGGCAACATACTTTGAATACTTTTGTACATGACTGCAAGTAAACTTACAGGCAACATACTTGAATACTTTTGTATGACTGCAAGTAAACTTACAGGCAACATACTTGAATACTTTTGTATGACTGCAACTAAACTTACAGGCAACATACTTGAATACTTTTGTATGACTGCAACTAAACTTACAGGCAACATACTTGAATACTTTTGTATGACTGCAACTAAACTTACAGGCAACATACTTGAATACTTTTGTATGACTGCAACTAAACTTACAGGCAACATACTTGAATACTTTTGTATGACTGCAAGTAAACTTACAGGCAACATACTTGAATACTTTTGTATGACTGCAACTAAACTTACAGGCAACATACTTGAATACTTTTGTATGACTGCAAGTAAAGTTACAGGCAACATACTTGAATACTTTTGTATGACTGCAACTAAACTTACAGGCAACATACTTGAATACTTTTGTATGACTGCAGTAAACTTACAGGCAACATACTTGAATACTTTTGTATGACTGCAAGTAAAGTTACAGGCAACATACTTGAATACTTTTGTATGACTGCAACTAAACTTACAGGCAACATACTTGAATACTTTTGTATGACTGCAAGTAAACTTACAGGCAACATACTTGAATACTTTTGTATGACTGCAAGTAAACTTACAGGCAACATACTTGAATACTTTTGTATGACTGCAAGTAAACTTACAGGCAACATACTTGAATACTTTTGTATGACTGCAAGTAAACTTACAGGCAACATACTTGAATACTTTTGTATGACTGCAAGTAAACTTACAGGCAACATACTTGAATACTTTTGTATGACTGCAACTAAACTTACAGGCAACATACTTGAATACTTTTGTATGACTGCAAGTAAACTTACAGGCAACATACTTGAATACTTTTGTATGACTGCAAGTAAACTTACAGGCAACATACTTGAATACTTTTGTATGACTGCAAGTAAACTTACAGGCAACATACTTGAATACTTTTGTATGACTGCAACTAAACTTACAGGCAACATACTTGAATACTTTTGTATGACTGCAAGTAAACTTACAGGCAACATACTTGAATACTTTTGTATGACTGCAACATACTTGAATACTTTACAGGCAACATACTTGAATACTTTTGTATGACTGCAAGTAAAGTTACAGGCAACATACTTGAATACTTTTGTATGACTGCAAGTAAAGCTACAGGCAACATACTTGAATACTTTTGTATGACTGCAAGTAAACTTACAGGCAACATACTTGAATACTTTTGTATGACTGCAAGTAAACTTACAGGCAACATACTTGAATACTTTTGTATGACTGCAAGTAAACTTACAGGCAACATACTTGAATACTTTTGTATGACTGCAAGTAAACTTACAGGCAACATACTTGAATACTTTTGTATGACTGCAACTAAACTTACAGGCAACATACTTGAATACTTTTGTATGACTGCAAGTAAACTTACAGGCAACATACTTGAATACTTTTGTATGACTGCAAGTAAACTTACAGGCAACATACTTGAATACTTTTGTATGACTGCAACTAAACTTACAGGCAACATACTTGAATACTTTTGTATGACTTTGTGGCAAAGTTACAGGCAACATACTTGAATACTTTTGTATGACTGCAACTAAACTTACAGGCAACATACTTGAATACTTTGTATGACTGCAACTAAACTTACAGGCAACATACTTGAATACTTTTGTATGACTGCAAGTAAACTTACAGGCAACATACTTGAATACTTTTGTATGACTGCAAAGTAAAACTTACAGGCAACATACTTGAATACTTTTGTATGACTGCAAGTAAACTTACAGGCAACATACTTGAATACTTTGTATGACTGCAAGTAAACTTACAGGCAACATACTTGAATACTTTTGTATGACTGCAAGTAAAGGTTACAGGCAACATACTTGAATACTTTTGTATGACTGCAAGTAAACTTACAGGCAACATACTTGAATACTTTTGTATGACTGCAACTAAACTTACAGGCAACATACTTGAATACTTTTGTATGACTGCAACTAAACTTACAGGCAACATACTTGAATACTTTTGTATGACTGCAACTAAACTTACAGGCAACATACTTGAATACTTTTGTATGACTGCAACTAAACTTACAGGCAACATACTTGAATACTTTTGTATGACTGCAAGTAAACTTACAGGCAACATACTTGAATACTTTTGTATGACTGCAAGTAAAGTTACAGGCAACATACTTTGAATACTTTTGTATGACTGCAAGTAAACTTACAGGCAACATACTTGAATAATTTCTTTGTATGACTGCAAGTAAACTTACAGGCAACATACTTGAATACTTTTGTATGACTGCAACTAAACTTACAGGCAACATACTTGAATACTTTTGTATGACTGCAAGTAAACTTACAGGCAACATACTTGAATACTTTTGTAGTGACTGCAACTAAACTAACAGGCAACATACTTGAATACTTTTGTATGACTGCAACTAAACTTACAGGCAACATACTTGAATACTTTTGTATGACTGCAACTAAACTTACAGGCAACATACTTGAATACTTTTGTATGACTGCAAGTAAAGTTACAGGCAACATACTTGAATACTTTTGTATGACTGCAAGTAAACTTACAGGCAACATACTTGAATACTTTTGTATGACTGCAAGTAAACTTACAGGCAACATACTTGAATACTTTTGTATGACTGCAACTAAACTTACAGGCAACATACTTGAATACTTTTGTATGACTGCAAGTAAACTTACAGGCAACATACTTGAATACTTTTGTATGACTGCAACTAAACTTACAGGCAACATACTTGAATACTTTTGTATGACTGCAACTAAACTTACAGGCAACATACTTGAATACTTTTGTATGACTGCAACTAAACTTACAGGCAACATACTTGAATACTTTTGTATGACTGCAAGTAAACTTACAGGCAACATACTTGAATACTTTTGTATGACTGCAAAGTAAACTTACAGGCAACATACTTGAATACTTTTTGTATGACTGCAAGTAAACTTACAGGCAACATACTTGAATACTTTTGTATGACTGCAAGTAAACTTACAGGGCAACATACTTGAATACTTTTGTATGACTGCAAGTAAAACTTACAGGCAACATACTTGAATACTTTTGTATGACTGCAAGTAAACTTACAGGCAACATACTTGAATACTTTTGTATGACTGCAAAGTAAACTTACAGGCAACATACTTGAATACTTTTGTATGACTGCAACTAAACTTACAGGCAACATACTTGAATACTTTTGTATGACTGCAAGTAAACTTACAGGCAACATACTTGAATACTTTTGTATGACTGCAACTAAACTTACAGGCAACATACTTGAATACTTTTGTATGACTGCAAGTAAACTTACAGGCAACATACTTGAATACTTTTGTATGACTGCAAGTAAACTTACAGGCAACATACTTGAATACTTTTGTATGACTGCAAGCTAAACTTACAGGCAACATACTTGAATACTTTTGTATGACTGCAAGTGGAAACTTACAGGCAACATACTTGAATACTTTTGTATGACTGCAACTAAACTTACAGGCAACATACTTGAATACTTTTGTATGACTGCAACTAAACTTACAGGCAACATACTTGAATACTTTTGTATGACTGCAAGTAAACTTACAGGCAACATACTTGAATACTTTTGTATGACTGCAAGTAAACTTACAGGCAACATACTTGAATACTTTTGTATGACTGCAAGTAAACTTACAGGCAACATACTTGAATACTTTTGTATGACTGCAACTAAACTTACAGGCAACATACTTGAATACTTTTGTATGACTGCAAGTAAAGTTACAGGCAACATACTTGAATACTTTTGTATGACTGCAACTAAACTTACAGGCAACATACTTGAATACTTTTGTATGACTGCAACTATACTTACAGGCAACATACTTGAATACTTTTGTATGACTGCAACTATACTTACAGGCAACATACTTGAATACTTTTGTATCGACTGCAACTAAACTTCACAGCCAACATACTGGAATACTTTCCTTTGTATGACTGCAACTAAACTTACAGGCAAATATACTTCGAATACTTTTGTATGACTGCAACTAAACTTACAGGCAACATACTTGAATACTTTTGTATGACTGCAAGTAAACTTACAGGCAACATACTTGAATACTTTTGTATGACTGCAACTAAACTTACAGGCAACATACTTGAATACTTTTTATATGACTGCAAGTAAACTTACAGGCAACATACTTGAATACTTTTGTATGACTGCAAGTAAACTTACAGGCAACATACTTGAATACTTTTGTATGACTGCAAGTAAACTTACAGGCAACATACTTGAATACTTTTGTATGACTGCAACTAAACTTACAGGCAACATACTTGAATACTTTTGTATGACTGCAACTAAACTTACAGGCAACATACTTGAATACTTTTGTATGACTGCAACTAAAACTTACATGAAAATATACTTGAATACTTTTGTATGACTGCAAGTAAACTTACAGGCAACATACTTGAATACTTTTGTATGACTGCAAGTAAACTTACAGGCAACATACTTGAATACTTTTGTATGACTGCAAGTAAACTTACAGGCAACATACTTGAATACTTTATGTTACATACTGCAACTAAACTATACAGGCAACATACTTGAATACTTTTGTATGACTGCAACTAAACTTACAGGCAACATACTTGAATACTTTTGTATGACTGCAAGTAAAGTTACAGGCAACATACTTCTTGAATACTTTTGTATGACTGCACCAGTAAACTTACAGGCAACATACTTGAATACTTTTGTATGACTGCAACTAAACTTACAGGCAACATACTTGAATACTTTTGTATGACTGCAACTAAACTTACAGGCAACATACTTGAATACTTTTGTATGACTGCAAGTAAACTTACAGGCACACTTGAATACTTTTGTGTGACGACAACTAAACTAACAGGCAACATACTTGAATACTTTTGTATGACTGCAACTAAACTTACAGGCAACATACTTGAATACTTTTGTATGACTGCAACTAAACTTACAGGCAACATACTTGAATACTTTTGTATGACTGCAAGTAAACTTACAGGCAACATACTTGAATACTTTTGTATGACTGCAAAAATAAACTTACAGGCAACATACTTGAATACTTTTGTATGACTGCAAGTAAACTTATTTAGGCAATTATTCTTGAATACTTTTTGTATGACTGCAACTAAACTTACAGGCAACATACTTGAATACTTTTGTATGACTGCAACTAAACTTACAGGCAACATACTTGAATACTTTTGTATGACTGCAACTAAACTTACAGGCAACATACTTGAATACTTTTGTATGACTGCAACTAAACTTACAGGCAACATACTTGAATACTTTTGTATGACTGCAAGTAAACTTACAGGCAACATACTTGAATACTTTTGTATGACTGCAAAAGTAAACTTACAGGCAACATACTTGAATACTTTTGTATGACTGCAACTAAACTTACAGGCAACATACTTGAATACTTTTGTATGACTGCAAGTAAACTTACAGGCAACATACTTGAATACTTTTGTATGACTGCAAGTAAACTTACAGGCAACATACTTGAATACTTTTTTTGTATGACTGCAAGTAAACTTACAGGCAACATACTTGAATACTTTTGTATGACTGCAAGTAAACTTACAGGCAACATACTTGAATACTTTTGTATGACTGCAACTAAACTTACAGGCAACATACTTGAATACTTTTGTATGACTGCAACTGCAACTAAACTTACAGGCAACATACTTGAATACTTTTGTATGACTGCAAGTAAAGTTACAGGCAACATACTTGAATATCTTTTGTATGACTGCAACTAAACTTACAGGCAACATACTTGAATACTTTTGTATGACTGCAAGTAAAGTTACAGGCAACATACTTGAATACTTTTGTATGACTGCAAGTAAACTTACAGGCAACATACTTGAATACTTTTGTATGACTGCAACTAAACTTACAGGCAACATACTTGAATACTTTTGTATGACTGCAACTAAACTTACAGGCAACATACTTGAATACTTTTGTATGACTGCAACTAAACTTACAGGCAACATACTTGAATACTTTTGTATGACTGCAACTAAACTTACAGGCAACATACTTGAATACTTTTGTATGACTGCAACTAAACTTACAGGCAACATACTTGAATACTTTTGTATGACTGCAATCTAAACTTACAGGCAACATACTTGAATACTTTTGTATGACTGCAACTAAACTTACAGGCAACATACTTGAATACTTTTGTATGACTGCAAGTAAACTTACAGGCAACATACTTGAATACTTTTGTATGACTGCAAGTAAACTTACAGGCAACATACTTGAATACTTTTGTATGACTGCAAGTAAACTTACAGGCAACATACTTGAATACTTTTGTATGACTGCAAGTAAAGTTACAGGCAACATACTTGAATACTTTTGTATGACTGCAAGTAAACGGGGGTTACAGGCAACATACTTGAATACTTTTGTATGACTGCAACTAAACTTACAGGCAACATACTTGAATACTTTTGTATGACTGCAAGTAAACTTACAGGCAACATACTTGAATACTTTTGTATGACTGCAACTAAACTTACAGGCAACATACTTGAATACTTTTGTATGACTGCAAGTAAACTTACAGGCAACATACTTGAATACTTTTGTATGACTGCAAGTAAACTTACAGGCAACATACTTGGAATACTTTTGTATGACTGCAACTAAACTTACAGGCAACATACTTGAATACTTTTGTATGACTGCAACTAAACTTACAGGCAACATACTTGAATACTTTTGTATGACTGCAACTAAACTTACAGGCAACATACTTGAATACTTTTGTATGACTGCAACTAAACTTACAGGCAACATACTTGAATACTTTTGTATGACTGCAACTAAACTTACAGGCAACATACTTGAATACTTTTGTATGACTGCAACTAAACTTACAGGCAACATACTTGAATACTTTTGTATGACTGCAACTAAACTTACAGGCAACATACTTGAATACTTTTGTATGACTGCAACTAAACTTACAGGCAACATACTTGAATACTTTTGTATGACTGCAACTAAACTTACAGGCAACATACTTGAATACTTTTGTATGACTGCAAGTAAACTTACAGGCAACATACTTGAATACTTTTGTATGACTGCAAGTAAACTTACAGGCAACATACTTGAATACTTTTGTATGACTGCAAGTAAACTTACAGGCAACATACTTGAATACTTTTGTATGACTGCAACTAAACTTACAGGCAACATACTTGAATACTTTTGTATGACTGCAAGTAAACTTACAGGCAACATACTTGAATACTTTTGTATGACTGCAAGTAAACTTACAGGCAACATACTTGAATACTTTTGTATGACTGCAAGTAAACTTACAGGCAACATACTTGAATACTTTTGTATGACTGCAACTAAACTTACAGGCAACATACTTGAATACTTTTGTATGACTGCAAGTAAACTTACAGGCAACATACTTGAATACTTTTGTATGACTGCAAGTAAACTTACAGGCAACATACTTGAATACTTTTGTATGACTGCAAGTAAAGTTACAGGCAACATACTTGAATACTTTTGTATGACTGCAACTAAACTTACAGGCAACATACTTGAATACTTTTGTATGACTGCAACTAAACTTACAGGCAACATACTTGAATACTTTTGTATGACTGCAACTATACTTACAGGCAACATACTTGAATACTTTTGTATGACTGCAACTAAACTTACAGGCAACATACTTGAATACTTTTGTATGACTGCAACTAAACTTACAGGCAACATACTTGAATACTTTTGTATGACTGCAACTAAACTTACAGGCAACATACTTGAATACTTTTGTATGACTGCAACTAAACTTACAGGCAACATACTTGAATACTTTTGTATGACTGCAAGTAAACTTACAGGCAACATACTTGAATACTTTTGTATGACTGCAAGTAAACTTACAGGCAACATACTTGAATACTTTTGTATGACTGCAAGTAAAGTTACAGGCAACATACTTGAATACTTTTGTATGACTGCAAGTAAACTTACAGGCAACATACTTGAATACTTGTATGACTGCAAGTAAACTTATCAGGCAACATATTTTTAAATATTTTTAGCACTGTGTAAGTAAACTTACAGGCAACATACTTGAATACTTTTGTATGACTGCAACTAAACTTACAGGCAACATACTTGAATACTTTTGTATGACTGCAAGTAAAGTTACAGGCAACATACTTGAATACTTTTGTATGACTGCAAGTAAACTTACAGGCAACATACTTGAATACTTTTGTATGACTGCAAGTAAACTTACAGGCAACATACTTGAATACTTTGTATGACTGCAAGTAAACTTACAGGCAAACATACTTGAATACTTTTGTATGACTGCAAGTAAACTTACAGGCAACATACTTGAATACTTTTGTAAGGATGCAAAAGTAAAGTTACAGGCAACATATACTTGAATACTTTTTGTATGACTGCAAGTAAACTTACAGGCAACATACTTGAATACTTTTGTATGACTGCAAGTAAACTTACAGGCAACATACTTGAATACTTTTGTATGACTGCAAGTAAACTTACAGGCAACATACTTGAATACTTTTGTATGACTGCAAGTAAACTTACAGGCAACATACTTGAATACTTTTATATGACTGCAAGGTAAACTTACAGGCAACATACTTGAATACTTTTTGTATGACTGCAACTAAACTTACAGGCAACATACTTGAATACTTTTGTATGACTGCAACTAAACTTACAGGCAAATATACTTGAATACTTTTGTATGACTGCAAGTAAACTTACAGGCAACATACTTGAATACTTTTGTATGACTGTGCAAGTAAACTTACAGGCAACATACTTGAATACTTTTGTATGACTGCAAGTAAACTTACAGGCAACATACTTGAATACTTTTGTATGACTGCAAGTAAACTTACAGGCAACATACTTGAATACTTTTGTATGACTGCAAGTAAACTTACAGGCAACATACTTGAATACTTTTGTATGACTGCAAGTAAACTTACAGGCAACATACTTGAATACTTTTGTATGACTGCAACTAAACGGGTTACAGGCAACATACTTGAATACTTTTGTATGACTGCAAGTAAAGTTACAGGCAATACATACTTGAATACTTTTGTATGACTGCAAGTAAACTTACAGGCAACATACTTGAATACTTTTTGTATGACTGCAAGTAAAAGTTACAGGCAACATACTTCTGAATACTTTTGTATGACTGCAAGTAAACTTACAGGCAACATACTTGAATACTTTTGTATGACTGCAAGTAAAGTTACAGGCAACATACTTGAATACTTTTGTATGACTGCAACTAAACTTACAGGCAACATACTTGAATACTTTTGTATGACTGCAACTAAACTTACAGGCAACATACTTGAATACTTTTGTATGACTGCAAGTAAACTTACAGGCAACATACTTGAATACTTTTGTATGACTGCAACTAAACTTACAGGCAACATACTTGAATACTTTTGTATGACTGCAAGTAAACTTACAGGCAACATACTTGAATACTTTTGTATGACTGCAAGTAAACTTACAGGCAACATACTTGAATACTTTTGTATGACTGCAACTAAACTTACAGGCAACATACTTGAATACTTTTGTATGACTGCAAGTAAACTTACAGGCAACATACTTGAATACTTTTGTATGACTGCAAGTAAACTTACAGGCAACATACTTGAATACTTTTGTATGACTGCAAGTAAACTTACAGGCAACATACTTGAATACTTTTGTATGACTGCAAGTAAACTTACAGGCAACATACTTGAATACTTTTGTATGACTGCAAGTAAACTTACAGGCAACATACTTGAATACTTTTGTATGACTGCAAGTAAACTTACAGGCAACATACTTGAATACTTTTGTATGACTGCAAGTAAACTTACAGGCAACATACTTGAATACTTTTGTATGACTGCAAGTAAAGTTACAGGCAACATACTTGAATACTTTTGTATGACTGCAAGTAAACTTACAGGCAACATACTTGAATACTTTTGTATGACTGCAACTAAACTTACAGGCAACATACTTGAATACTTTTGTATGACTGCAACTAAACTTACAGGCAACATACTTGAATACTTTTGTATGACTGCAAGTAAAGTTACAGGCAACATACTTGAATACTTTTGTATGACTGCAACTAAACCACAGGCAACATACTTGAATACTTTTGTATGACTGCAACTAAACTTACAGGCAACATACTTGAATACTTTTGTATGACTGCAACTAAACTTACAGGCAACATACTTGAATACTTTTGTATGACTGCAAGTAAACTTACAGGCAACATACTTGAATACTTTTGTATGACTGCAAGTAAACTTACAGGCAACATACTTGAATACTTTTGTATGACTGCAACTAAACTTACAGGCAACATACTTGAATACTTTTGTATGACTGCAACTAAACTTACAGGCAACATACTTGAATACTTTTGTATGACTGCAACTAAACTTACAGGCAACATACTTGAATACTTTGTATGACTGCAAGTAAACTTACAGGCAACATACTTGAATACTTTTGTATGACTGCAAGTAAACTTACAGGCAACATACTTGAATACTTTTGTATGACTGCAAGTAAACTTACAGGCAACATACTTGAATACTTTTGTATGACTGCAAGTAAACTTACAGGCAACATACTTGAATATTTTTGTATGACTGCAAGTAAACTTACAGGCAACATACTTGAATACTTTGTATGACTGCAAGTAAACTTACAGGGCAACATACTTGAATACTTTTGTATGACTGCAAGTAAAGTTACAGGCAACATACTTGAATACTTTTGTATGACTGCAACTAAACTTACAGGCAACATACTTGAATACTTTTGTATGACTGCAAGTAAACTTACAGGCAACATACTTGAATACTTTTGTATGACTGCAAGTAAACTTACAGGCAACATACTTGAATACTTTTGTATGACTGCAAGTAAACTTACAGGCAACATACTTGAATACTTTTGTATGACTGCAAGTAAACTTACAGGCAACATACTTGAATACTTTTGTATGACTGCAACGTAAACTTACAGGCAACATACTTGAATACTTTTGTATGACTGCAAGTAAACTTACAGGCAACATACTTGAATACTTTTGTATGACTGCAACTAAACTTACAGGCAACATACTTGAATACTTTTGTATGACTGCAACTAAACTTACAGGCAACATACTTGGAATACTTTTGTATGACTGCAAGTAAACTTACAGGCAACATACTTGAATACTTTGTATGACTGCAACTAACCACTTACAGGCAACATACTTGAATACTTTTGTATGACTGCAAGTAAACTTACAGGCAACCAGGAAGATACTTGAATACTTTTGTATGACTGCAAGTAAACTTACAGGCAACATACTTGAATACTTTTGTATGACTGCAAGTAAACATACAGGCAACATATATATAAAAAGCTTATGAATACTTTTGTATGACTGCAAGTAAACTTTACAGGCAACATACTTGAATACTTTTATATGACTGCAACTAAACTTACAGGCAACATACTTGAATACTTTTGTATGACTGCAAGTAAACTTACAGGCAACATACTTGAATACTTTTGTATGACTGCAAGTAAACTTACAGGCAACATACTTGAATACTTTTGTATGACTGCAACTAAACTTACAGGCAACATACTTGAATATTTTTGTATGACTGCAACTAAACTTACAGGCAACATACTTGAATACTTTTGTATGACTGCAAGTAAAGCTACAGGCAACATACTTGAATACTTTTGTATGACTGCAACTAAACTTACAGGCAACATACTTGAATACTTTTGTATGACTGCAACTAAACTTACAGGCAACATACTTGAATACTTTTGTATGACTGCAACTAAACTTACAGGCAACATACTTGAATACTTTTGTATGACTGCAAGTAAAGTTACAGGCAACATACTTGAATACTTTTGTATGACGACAACTAAACTTACAGGCAATATACTTGAATACTCCTTTGTATGACTGCAACTAAACTTACAGGCAACATACTTTGAATCCTTTTGTATGACTGCAAGTAAACTTACAGGCAACATACTTGAATACTTGTATGACTGCAACTAAACTTACAGGCAACATACTTGAATACTTTTGTATGACTGCAAGTAAACTTACAGGTAACATACTTGAATACTTCTGTATGACTGCAATAAACTTACAGGCAACATGCTTGAATACTTCTGTATGACTGCAACTAAACTTACAGGCAACATACTTGAATACTTTTGTATGTTCTTGATCTAAACTTACAGGCAACCATACTTGGAATCACTTTTGCAATGACTGGTACAACTAAACTTACTAGGCGAAGTATACTTGAGTACTTTTAGTATGATGCAACTAAACTTACAGGCAACATACTTGTAATACTTCATTATGACTGCACCTAAACTTACAGGCAACCATAGTTGAATACTTTTGTATGACTGCAAGTAAACTTACATCCAACATCGACATGAATACTTTGTATGACTGCAATTCAACTTACTGGTAACATACTTGAATACTTTTGTATGACTGCAACTAAACTTACCTAGGCAACATACTTTAATACTTTGGTATGACTGCAAGTAAACCTACAAAGGCAACACCACTTGACTACCTTCTTGTATGATTGCAAGCTAACTTATAGGCAACACATCGCGAATACTTTTGTATGACTGTAACGATACCTTACTGGCAACATTACTTGAATACTTTTGTATGATTGCAAGTAAACTTACTGGCAACGTATACTTGAATACTTTTGTATGTACTGCATCTAAACTTAAAGGCAACATAATTTTGAATACTTTTATATGACTGTAAGTAAACTTACAGGCAACATACTTGAATACTTTTGTATGACTGCATCTAAACTTACTAGGTAATATACTTGGAATACTTTGTGTATCGACTGCAAGTAAAGTTACAGGCAACATACTTGAATACTTTGTGTATGACTGCAAGTAAAATGTATAGGCAACATACATGAATACTTTTGTGATGACTGCAACTAAAGTTACAGGCTTTCATTTTTATAATGTATTTGGTAAGTTTGAACATACTTGAATACTTTTGTATGACTGCAAGTAAAGTTACAGGCAACATACTTGAATACTTTTGTATGACTACAACTAAACTTTACAGGCAACCATACTTGAATACTTTTGTATGACGTTGCAACTAGAGTTACCGGCAACATACTTGAATACTTTTGTATGACTCCACCTAAACCTACAGGCAACATATGAATACTTTGTATGACTGCAGCTATCTTTACCAGGCAACATCCTTGAAGACTTTTGTATGACTGCAACTAAACTTCACAGGCAACATCCTTTTGAATACTTTTGTATGATTGCAACTAAACCTAAAGGCAACATACTTGAATACTTTTCTATGATTGCAACTAAACTTACAGGTTATATACTTGAATATCTTTTGTATGATTGCAATACTTCTAGGCAACATACTTGAATACTTTTGTATGACTTCAAGCAAACCTACAGGCCACATACTTGAATACTTTTGTGTTATGACTGTTTCTAGTTTTAAACTTATTGTTCTGGTAACACAGTCATATCCCAGTTTTTGTGTTGTCAGGTTCAACATACTTGAATACTTTTTGTATGATTGCAAGTAAAGTTGGCAAAGTACCATACTTGAATACTTTTGTATGATTTCTATTAAACTTACAAGGCATATTAATATTTTTAACAAACATACTCGAATACTTTTGTATGACTGCAACTAAACTTCTGAAGGCAACCTACTTGAATATTTTTGTATGACTGCCAAGTAAACTTACTGAGGTAACATCAACTTGAATCCACTTTCGTATGACTGCAAGTAAACTTACAGGCAACATACTTGAATACTTTGTATGACTGCAAATCTAAACTTACAGGCAACATACTTGAATACTTTGTGTAAGCTGACTGCAACTAAACTTACAGGCAACATACTTGAATACTTTTGTATGACTGCAAAGCAAAGTTACAGGCAACATACTTGAATACTTTTGTAGGACTGCAACTAAACTTACAGGCAACATACTTGAACACTTGTATGACTGCAACTAAACTTACAGGCAACATACTTGAATACTTTTGTATGACTGCAACTAAACTTTCTACAGCAACATACTTGAATACTTTTAAATGACTGCAAGTAAACTTACAGGCAACATACTTGAATACTTTTGTGTGACGTAGACAACTAAACTAACAGGCAACATACTTGAATACTTTTGTATGACTGCAACTAAACTTACAGGCAACATACTTGAATACTTTTGTATGACTGCAACTAAACTTACAGGCAACATACTTGAATACTTTTGTATGACTGCAACTAAACTTACAGGCAACATACTTGAATACTTTTGTATGACTGCAAGTAAACTTACAGGCAACATACTTGAATACTTTTGTATGACTGCAAGTAAACTTACAGGCAACATTCTTGAATACTTTTGTATGACTGCAACTAAACTTACAGGCAACATACTTGAATACTTTTGTATGACTGCAACTAAACTTACAGGCAACATACTTGAATACTTTTGTATGACTGCAACTAAACTTACAGGCAACATACTTGAATACTTTTGTATGACTGCAAGTAAACTTACAGGCAACATACTTGAATACTTTTGTATGACTGCAACTAAACTTACAGGCAACATACTTGAATACTTTTGTATGACTGCAACTAAACTTACATGCAACATACTTGAATACTTTTGTATGACTGCAAGTAAACTTACAGGCAACATACTTGAATACTTTTGTATGACTGCAACTAAACTTACGGGCAACATACTTGAATACTTTTGTAACAAAAACTTCCAAATGGGAAACTGGAAGGCAGCAATGACAGCACTCACTGCGCATGTCAGACCATAAAATTTCCCCAGATGTTGATGGTTGAAATGGCTGAAAAAATAACGAATAACTCGATTAGTTAACACATTTAACAGGCTAGCGTAAAGAATCTATTTCATGAAGGTGATTAAAAGAACTCTGTAATTAATAAATGGTAAAAAAAAATCTTAAAAAGAGTAAACCAGAAATGTGCGCAATATTATGTGTGAAAAAAAATATATCGGCTAATGTAAATTAATAATATATTAACATTTATATGACTAAACATTTATGCACTTCTCTCCTTGATATTTTCTTGTGTTCAAGTAACCAGGATTTTGTGCCGGGGAATCGGGTTAAAAATTAACATTTCTAAAGTCTACATTATTTTAAAAAAATATTTCTATTAAACAAATAATCTTATCAATTTGTAATAGGATATAGAATAGGGACGGGATGAGAGAAAGAGAATACTGATTAGGGGAGGGGTAGAGAGAAAAGAGAAGAGAGAGAAAAGAGAGAGGGGAGAGAGAGAGAAGAATAAGAGAATACTGATTAATGGAGGGGCAGAGAGAAAAAAGAGAGAGAGAGGAGAGAGAGAGAGAAGAGAGAGAGAATACTGATTAATGGAGGGTCCAAATATTAATACACCACCTTTTTGCACTGTTTTACTGATAAATACAATCTCACAAAAACACATGATACTGACACATGCCCTACTTTCGCATATACATTTCACACACATATACGCCCGCTGACTGCATCCTACGTGACATACAGGCTGGTTCATTACGTCACAGGAAGCAGTAAACCTTGTGTCCACCGTACACAATGAATCAGTCGGTGTTGTTTTATAGACCACGCTGTGCACACGACTTCTTTTGTCCATCACTCCGGACGTGCGTGGACTTATGCAGTACGGCGCAGGAAAAAAAAGGAAAATCTCAGTCCGCGGAGCGATTTGAATTACTGAACCTAAATCCGGGCAACCGTAGTTTGTATTTTTGTTTTCGTTTCTCTTGTACGTCCATCTTTTGATGAAAAGGTACAAATACCGTCGGTCTGTTATGTACGGGTATCAATAGAAAGTAGGTCCGCGTGATTGAGGACTGAATACGAACGATCCAAGTAGGACGGCTTCGAAGTTGTTTACAAATGAAGACTCCATTACATTTGTTCACAAGTACCACATTATAGAAATCGATAGTGAGCTTCAAAAAGAATTTCAATACGTTTACTGTATGAACGATACTGTTACTCCTGCTTTCATCGAAAGGGCCGAAGTAGAAGAAATTATAAACTCGAGTACAAATTATATAAAAACTAAATACTAAGTACATAAAGTAGGTCTTTATTCATAGGACCGTCTTATCTCATTAGAACAGTAGGAGCACTGCTTGGTGCCCATAAAACTAATAGGCCCCCGCCAAATATAAAAATACAATTTCAAATACGAAAGTAATTACTCCAAGCAGAAGCGTAACTGGCTATGGTGGCACCACTGCTATAATGTCGCCCTCATTAATGTGCCCTAGAGCAGAGGTTTTCAACCTGTGGTCCGCGGAACCCTGGGAGTCCGTGGGCAAGTCAAGGAAAGTAGTGATTTCTCTTGTATAAAGTATTACTTGGTTTTGTTGATTGGTTGGCTTTTAGCTAAAGAAAAAATACTAGCTATGTCAATGTTTCAGGCACAGACAACAATGTGTAGAATTGAAAACTTCGCTGGTATTTCCTTATATTTTCGTCTGAAGTCTGAACTAGGCTGCATATTACATATACTTGGGCAGTGAGTGTTTGAGTCATGTCATCTTGGCAGGACCGAAGCATTCGGGGGAGGGTCCGGGGGCCGGTCCCCCCGCGTTTTGTCTGGTCCCTCTACTTGTTTGCTCTACTTAGTAACATTTTTTCCTGCCCCCTCCCCCCCCCCAGCTGTGGAATTTTCACGCTACAGGGCTGCATCTCGGCAATATTTCTTACTGAGCCTAGATCTAAACCTAAGCCTAGATTGGCCTAGAAATAATATTAGACAAAAGCTTTTTATATATATATATCAAATTTCTGGTATACACTTTGCATGTTAATTTAAAATGACTCTCACATATTGTTTTGGTTGGAGGTAGATTTTTCGTAATAGGCCAGAGCGATAATAGGAACTTTTCGCTAACGCATCGAAGAAACGGTGCGAAATTGTAGCGATGAACCTATTATGCTGTCCTGTTGTTATCCGACTTGCTTATGTCACAAATACTTTTTAAAATGTTAGTAACAATTCAAAATAGTTGATAAGAATTGTATTTGTTTTACCATAGTAGCCGATTTAATTTAAAAATGTACGTTTTTGTCATCAGAATGTGAAATATTTTTTACAGATAATTACATCCTCTAACTCTCTCTACTCCGAAACTTTGTCTCTAATTTTTTCCATGTGAGATCTGAGTCAACGGAACTAAACTGTTTTTGGTCATGTGTTTATCAATATTTGTAATAGTAAACTGTCCAAGGCTGGTAGCATGGATACAATTGTGAAGAGGAACATTGACTAGAACCTGGAAGATTCTGATGATCAAGCAGCCAAAGACGAACGAAAAAGAAGACGGCGCAAGTATAATCCAGAATATATACCATTCGGCTTCACCGCAGTGGGGACCGATGCTGACCAAACACTTTTTTTTTACATGTTTTGCCCGTAACTTATGCTAGGCCTACCGTTTAGCAGAATTTAAGTAAATTGCATCCACAAACATAATAAGACATATTCTGGCCCAACCCGAGGTACGAAAAGTTGAGGCCAGGGCGCCTTGGGCTATGGGGGGGGGGTCCGCCACCCGAGCTTGGAATGCCTGAGGGGGTCCGCAGCATAAAAAAGGTTGAAAACGTCTGCCCTAGAGTAATCAAGTACGGCAGAAGCCTCCACTCAATAGAGGTAAAATAACTGCCGCCCGGCATAGACCGACCCAACACCCCAGCCTCATTGCGCCACTGCCCCCCCCAGCCCCTTTAAGTGCACAAGTGTATAGGGCTCAAGACATCCGAAGAAAGACCTCTTGGTATGTAAGGAAAAATAGAACGACAAAATTTGACCCCGTAACCTACAAGTGTCCTCTGAAGGTGTCCCTGGTAATAACTGTAAGCTGGTTCCTCAGTGAGATCATGTGGTTAAGAATGCGTTGCTAGGTAGGCCCCAGAGGAGTGTACCCAGTAGGGCCAATCGTTCAGATTACATTTAATTATATATATATATATATATATATATATATATATATATATATATATATATATATATAAACCGAAATGCGTTTATCTATTAATTTTGACTTTTTGTTACTGTCGTTGCTGCAGATTGTAAAATATTTATGGACACACTATCGATGATTTTCTAAAGAAAGAGGAAATACTAATAAAGAGTGTCTCTTTATTAAATACAGTTTATTACTTTTACCGAAGTCATTTCTAAATTACACCCATTACCTAATTAATCAGAGCCGAACCAAGGTCGGTTGATAGCCCTGGTACAGAAGAAAATGATGGGCCCCTTTGAAAAACTGTCAAAACTAAGTCGATAAGGAAGATAAATTATTTGGAACATCCTTGCGAAGTCGAGTCTCAGGGACTCGATATGCCCCCTTTCCCAACCCCCGTTCCAAAATTTCTACGCCCGAAAAGCAGGCTACAAACTCACTACATTAAGAAAAGGCTTCACCCCCCCCACACACACACACCTGGGTCACACCCTATGTTACTTATACGGCCAGAAACTCACTACCTTAGGTAAAATACTCCCCCAACCCCCCATTCCCCATCTCCAGACGCCCCGCCCCTACTTACACGTGCATGACAAATGCGCACATCGTCGTGTGAGTGAAGACTTTGTGCAGTATGTTGAACAGGGCGGAAATGGCTTTAGCCGCCGCACCAGGGATCATGTCCACGGAGATCTCCGTCAGGGCCAGGGCCGACGTCACAAAAATGGCCGGCACGATGCGCTGCATCTGCTGGGTGGCCGGTGTCGTCCCTGGAAAGAAAACGAACGAAAATAAGAGGATGCGCCCCTGTCACGTTAGGTTGTTTATTTTTTATTTATTTATTATTTATTTATTTGTTACGTAAGTTTCATATCCAGAGTCACGTGACGTGGATGACAATACTCTCCTATGATATCTGTTAGAAGGAAGTCTGTGTATACTGGTTGATAATGCAAATGAACTTATCGTTAATGGAACTTTTCTGTAAATGCACTCAATCTCAATATTCTTGTCGGAGTTGATGCCAGGGAAATGATTACAATAGAAAAAACCAAGAAACATTGCCAGATTGTATACATGGTATTGTGATATATCATAGAAGTGCAATACTTAGTGATAGAAAAAATGTGAATAGTTGTAATGTAATATATTGTAACAAGGGCAACCCTGATTTTTTTTGTATTGTTGATATTTTTAAATACTGTACAATGTTTGTTACATACAAACATAACTTATTTAAAGAAATATTGAATAAAAAAATGGTTTAATCACCCTATTAACGTTATTTCTTATTAAACCGAAAATTATATTTTAAAATCAATATTCTTTAACTGTATTTAACTTAAATAAGACCATTTTAAAATACAAAATTATGTTTACTTATAATTTAGCGCAATCTGCTTCCATCACAGCATACAGCCCGCTTATGGGAATTGCACTGGAAATATAAATCTACTGCAATAATAATACTGAAGTGTGTTAAGGGATAATGTATTTCGACCGGTAATACAGCAAGTTTTATATATGAACAGGTTGCAGTGAGTGACTGAAAGATACTTAAAAAGGCCATAATTTTCAACCAAATACCACAGCCTGATTGATTTCTCGACGATATACTATCTCTGGATCAACATACATATAGGTAATACATAAATATAAATTATTGATTGTGATGGATGATTGTTGGTATGCAATAAATTTAAGATAAAAACTTTTTGAAAACTTTGCTTATGAACTTTTTGTAGTAAAACATAAAATAATTATTGATTGTGATGGAATGATTATTGGTATGCAAAAAACTTTAAATAAAAACTGTTTGCAATAGAGATAGATATTGCGAAAGTAGTAAAGAAACAGGTAGAAAATGGAAGAAAAAGAGTAATTTTGAGACTTAAAATAATCTTCAAATGGAATTGAAGATTTTGCGTCACTTGACTAGGTCATGTACGGATGGAGGTAAAAAAGGATAGAATTAGCAGCTAAAGTAAGTTTCAAGCAGGATGAATGTGGCAATAGGGTATGGACCTTTCTCACATGTATTCCTGCGCGTCAGCTGTCTTTGTGAAAAGATCATAACGGGCTTCCGGTCGCTTTGTGTTATTGATATTTACATACTTGATTAATACTTAGCTCGATAAATTCTATTAATTCTCGATTATTTTTTCTACATTTTCGTCTAATCTAAGATATAATGAGTTAAAATTTATTTCCAAAATGTAATTTTTCTGACGTTGACAAGTTTTTAAAGTCACAAAATGTCCCGATATCAGATTATGTAGAGACTTATGTAGGTACTTATGTAGAGACTTATGTAGGGACTTATGTAGGGTCATATGTAGGTGCTTATGTAGAGACTTATGTAGGGTCATATGTAGAGACTTATGTAGGAACTTATGTAGTGACGTATGTGGAGACTTATATAGGGACTTATGTAGTGACTTATATAGGGACTTATGTAGAGACTTATGTAGGGACTTATGTAGGTACTTATGTAGAGACTTATGTAGGGACTTATGTAGGGTCATATGTAGGTACTTATGTAGAGACTTATGTAGGTACTTATGTAGGGACTTATGTAGGGTCATATGTAGAGACTTATGTAGGAACTTATGTAGTGACGTATGTGGAGACTTATATAGGGACTTATGTAGTGGCTTATATAGGGACTTATGTAGAGACTTATGTAAGGTAATATGTAGAGACTTGTGTAGGGTCATATTACGGACATATGTAGAGACATATGTTATATAGGGACTTATGTAGGGTCATATGTAGGGACTTATGTAGGGTCATATTTAGTGACTTATGTAGGTACTTATGTAGGGATTAATAAAGGGACTTATGTAGGGTCAAATGTAGAGACTTATGTAGGGATTAATGTAGGGACTTATGTAGGGTCATATGTAGAGACTTATGTAGGTACTTATGTAGGGATTAATGTAGGGACTTATGTAGGGTCATATGTAGGGACTAATGTAGGGACTTATGTAGGGTCATATGTAGGGACTTATGTAGGGTCATATGTAGGGACTTTTGTAGGGTCATATGTAAAACAGTATATTTTTGGTTAGTATACATTGTGCGATAGATAGTAATTAAAAATCGGTAGTAAAAGGTTTGAAACTACTACCTCATTATGCTGAGGTGATGGTCAATGATATTATTTTTTTTAACCATTCTACTTTTTAGCTTCAACTTTTAAGATAATAATAATAAATAATCACACTGAAAAATATATTAAATTTTGATTATTTGATTTTCATGATTAAATTTAAAAGAATAGCGGCAACAGAAATTTATTATTCGGAAATTCAAGTACATTAATTGGTACCGGAAGTGTAACTTGTCCATCTAAACAAACAATTCAGTAAGGGGACTACTTTTTGAGAAAGGTGTATACAGACACACACACACACACACACACACACACACACACACACACACACACACCTATATATAAAGACAGCGTGTAAGAAATTAAGAAAGAAGGAAAGATAGAAGCCGAATTGAACTTGCGCGCGGGTGCTGTATCGTGCCACACCAAACTTGCCTCTGTGCTGCAAAATGTCATAATGTAGTTTTTATTTTTCACTTTTCAGTTCATTTTTATAAAAGATTATTTTTTAAATGCTTCATTTTGATTTTAACATTGAGATAATTAATTACTGTTTAAATGAATAATCCTAAGTTATTAGCGTTGGCGGGCAAAACATAATTTGTGACGCATGAAATGTAGGTCATTTCTGCATATTAGGTAGGTGGCATAAATTAGCACCCATATTTTTACCTCAAGGAATATAACTTAATTAATCGTATGTAAAAATGCAGCAAATGAATTGATTAGGAAGGGGTATTACATGACACCTAGATTTCCAGGGCAACGCCAGGCTTAATAGCTAGTATATATATACTAGCTGTACCCTGCAAAACATTTGCATAGAGTTATATCCCCTTAGGCTTGATCGGCAGGCGAGGTTATTTTTTGGTTTCGGGCAGATCCGATTTTTTTTTTCATGATTGTATTTTAAACTGGAATACTGTTATATTAATTCTTTACTTTTGATTTAACGCACACGCGAAATGAATATTATTATTATTATAATATATATATATATATATATATATATATATATATATATATATATATATATATATATATAGATATAGATATATATATATATAAATTCTGCATATTGGATTGAAACTATTTTTTTTTCAGTATGTTACAAAGCAAATAGAAAACTGAATATGTGATAATACCTGGTAAGCAATCAACATCAAAACAATCATGATTGAAGATTGAATCCCATGCCCTGTCGGGGCCCAAGTGGAAGTACCTGTCAACGCCCTGTACTCAATAATTGGTCCAGGCCCAAGTTAAAAATACCTGTCAGTGCCCTGATGTCTTCATATGATTACATGGTAATAACAGTGTCACCGTGGGATTGCGAGCTAACTAAATATTTCATCACTAGTGATTCGAGGCTAATCTGTGTATGACTGTGTGAGCACCAGATGGACTGGACTTAGAACTGGCACAGTTTGGTCATTTTGTAAAGGCATAATAGCCTGCGAAAAACATTTTTTAGGAAAATGTAGGCCGTCGCAGAGGTCGCCAGAGGAAATGTTGGTTTGACAATATACAAGAATGGACAGGGCTACTAATGTATGAATTAAAGACAGCAGCTCAGGTTAGGCAACTCTGGAGAAATACGTCTGTTGATGTGTCCATTCGTCGTCCCCCTTCCAACGACCACATCGGTTATGGGTATGATGATGTTCTGCCAATGAGGCAATTCGTCACGGGAGGGGAGCCTTGTAGAAGGGGGGGGGGGGGGAGAACATATTTTTTTTCTATGCTTAAGAAAGCCCTGGCATATTAAAATGTGAAGATAAAGTGTCTTGAAACATCACTCAGTTGACGGCGTTTTACATAAAAATCATTTTGAACGTGTCAGTAGATGATGACGGATTATGTTTTTTATTACTTTTAACTGGTTGGTAGTGTAAATACGAGATACACACACACACACAGACACACCCACTCACACAAACACACACACACACACATACAGTCACGCTCAAACTCAACGTAAGTAATTATTGGCAGAGATAGAAAATGACCTTCTTTGATCCATAAAACACGTCCTTCGAGCCAAAATGAAAATAAATATGATAAATGTACGCCATTGACTTTATACCTACCAAGTTCCCTGGGGAAACGTCTGTCTATCAGTACTCCGACCAGTGGAGAACAGACGATACCGAAGAGCTGCACGATACCAAAATAGGTCTCGTAATCTGGAGACAAAGTTAAAGAGAAAGAAAAATAGAAAAAAAATAATGTCTGCGAATAGAAAAAATGATCTGTGGGAATAGGAAAAATTGTGTGTCGGAATATGGAAAATGTGTGTGTCGGAATAGGAAAAATTGTGTGTGGGAATAGGAAAAAATTGTGTGTCGGAATAGGGAAAATTGTGTGTGGGCAAGGCCGTACCCAGGGGGAGGGCTAGGGCTGCAGCCTCCCCCCAAATTAATTCTAAAAATCAAATTTTATAAACTTCTTTATCATTGTGTTCCAATTTTTTCTTATATAAAAATATCCGCACAGCCCCCCCCCCAAACCGCACAGCCCCCCCCCCCAAAAAAAAAATCCTGGGTACGGCCTTGTGTGTGGGAATAGGAAAAATTGTGTGTGGGAATTGGAAAAATTGTGTGTGGGAATAGGAAAAATTGAGTGTGGGAAAAGACAAAAATTGTGTGTAGGAATAGGAAAACTGATATGTTTCACTGGAAAGAATGCTATGAAGTATGCGAGGATTTACTTAGAGATTTGTAATATTCATAATCACTCGACACAAATACATTTATCTTCGACCAGTTCAATATTTCATGACAATGACTGGTGTATTCCTTTCGCTTGTAGATATAACTAGCAGCTCGATCATTGATCAGTTTTTAATTATGGTCTATCTAGGGATGAGTATATCCTAGTCGAATTCAATATATGTCATTACAAAGCGAGAGGTATAATAGTTAGAGTTGGTGCCAGCGACATAACACACGTCTTGCAAGATGACTACAGCCACAGACAAAGCATTTCATCTTGTTAATTACTAACAGTTAGGCATCAGACTGTAAAGGTTGGATTGGTTGGGTGGGAGGGAGTAGCAGGATCAGAGTTTGCGCCCACTGTGTCCCAAGGCCCGAGCATCCCATCATAGGCACTGGCTAAATATTCAGGTGAATTCTACTTTGTCTCGATCCCCATGGTCTTTGTAGGTTTTTTTTTTTTTATAAAAGGTAATTTAGCCTAGAATGCACATGCTCTATAACAAATGTTTGTTTAAAAATGTGTTTGTTTTTTTAATATTTATACAACATGCTGGTTTTCTGTTTGTAAAAGAGAATGGGGGGGGGGGAATCGAAATAGTTCGTATACAGATCAATAAACAATAATCTATACATAGTACATATTATAATTAGCTTTCTTTATTGTCGGTCAATTCTAATCATAAGTGTTGCGTAAGAATTTATATATATATATATATATATATATATATATAGTTGTTTTTATTTTAAATATGCAGAAATTCAAAATCAATTTTGAATGCAAATTGTTCTCTTTCCCCCCCCCCTCCACTCATACATCCATATCTTGGTCATCACAGTTCATGTATGACTGACAATGAACTATATAATAATGTCCGTAATATATATATATATATATATATATATATATATATATATATATATATATATATATATATATATATATATATATATATATATATATATAACCTAATGGTCACATTACAAACTTTCACTTTACACAGACACAGTTACCTATATATATATATTCGTGTCTGTCATATTTACCTAAAGGTCCCATGATCTCCAAGTCGGCCATCTCTACTACACTGGTCTCAAAGACCGCCTCGTGAAGTCTGTGGATCCCGAACCAGAGGACTGACCACACGAACAGCGGCTGTATGGCGGAGGGCGAGTACCTCGGAGGTGGGCGTCTGCATCTGACCACACCGGCCTCTGTCGAATCGTAATCGGTAAGATGGGAAGAGTCGGGAAACAATTGTGGTTCAAGGTCGGGGTCAAGGTCCTCTACAGGAAGAGTGAGAGAGGATGTCATGACCTTTGGAGGTCCTAGTTTAAGAGACCTTTTTGAGGTCAGGATAGTCTTTTTTCTTCAAAAGTGCAATTACTTATTGGAAGGACCATCTAGTAAAATGATTTGGTTTAGAAATTTATTTTCGCCAGACAGACGTACTTTAACTTTGAAATGGACCAAATGATGAATGTTATGAAAAATACATTTGAAAATCTAAATTTAAATTATCAGAGTTGACGGTAACAGTTCTAAAAGTAACTACAATTAAATAAATAAATAAAAGACTTGAGGTAAAATCCGGTTACTGGTGGCAGGCTTTTAAAAATTATTTTACATTACAGTCCGACTTTTATTTTTTTCATTTTAAATTTAATCCATTATACGTTAGTTGGATTGAAATTAGACCAGATTAGACTACTAATATTGTGTTTGTAAATCTTTTATAAGACCTGCACAGTTTATCTCTACTTGTAACAGAAATGTCCTATTAACACATTGACTCACAAAGGCCCAAAGGCCACGCCCCGGGGAGAGGGACACACACACACACACACATATATATATATATATATATATATATATATATATATATATAGGCCTTATTCTAATCGACCATTTACATTTCATTATTTGTAAAGCGCGTGACCTTGAGGGCATAAGTCAGCTCTGGCTGGCCTAAAACTAAGTAATTAACTTTGATAAATATGATACTTCAAAGGTCATGGCCGTACCTGACATACGCCTCTGCCACGCCCTCTGCTTCCGTATCAAAGTCTCGTCCAGGGACTGGTTTCGGCGTTTCCCGTAATCCGCCGGAAGTGGCCAGGGAATGCGCGTTTTGGGCAGGAAGGCAACGGTGGAGACCAACATGGGGACGATGCCGATGGTGAGGAACATGAATGATGTCTGGACATTCACCCCAACGAAATGTGATAACTGGGGACAAGAAAAATGTGATAACTGGGGACAAGAAAAATGGGATGAATTTTTACCTTTGGACAATACGTTGATATTAACATCCTTGAAATCAATAAAAGCGGTGAAACATTTTAAGAGACAAAAAAGTAAATTTCAATAAAATATTAATTATTGAGACTAAATGAGTTCATTAAAAAAAAAAGTATGTTTTAAACTGTAATTACGTTTACAAAGTTTGTTTGGTTTTTAAGGTAACAAAACACATTTTTTTCCCTAAAACACTCAGACAAAGAAAGATATCATACATTCATTAAAAATTATAATACCCCCCCCCCAAACAGCGCCGTGCGAGTTACATTCTTTGGCGCCCTCCTCCCAATCTGAATAGTGCAAAATCACTTAACATTGCTCTTTCGGCGCCCCTAACTAGTTCAGCGCCCTCTGCCGCCACACAATCCCCAGCAACCATCCTACTCTACTTATCCCCAACTACACCGATCGTATAAACGAGAACCTGACATTAGCTGAAGAATATAAAGTGGGCTGGGTATGTTAGTTGCCCGAATGTCGACAAACCCCGGCGCGCAGGCTACATACGGTCCCTTTTTGGGATGTTTTTATTTGGCCCTCGCTCCACTCCTCGTTAAGACGTTTTATATTATATGACGTCCACATTGAACTAATTCATGCAAACAATCTATTCATCTCCACATGGCTCGTCATTTCTCTCAAATTTAAGAAGTCACTGTGGCCCATGATAAAAAAAAACAGCCCACCTGTAGTACTAGCTAAACAACCCCAGAATGTACCATGGCTATAGAAATAGATGACGTTTGATTCGAGTGGCCTGATTGTCCTTAAGTTGACCTTTATATCTTTTACGACCAATCACTGTTTATAGAGACCTTCTGTTCACTGTTTTTATTTAAACTCATAAATAAACTTCATTAACGAGTTCAGAAGTATTTTAAAAGTATAAACACCTTTTTCAATGGGGTTTTTTCCCCCTACTTGAAAGTGTCATTTTTATGGTTAAAATCGATTTTCACTCTGTTATCATTTTTTTTTCACTACAACACCCAGTTTAATTTTTAAATTGGTTTACACTTTGTATTCACTTTAACCAGCTTACATCTGAAAACAACTTTTTAATTTAACGCATAAAGTCCAGTTGGTGTTTTATTGTGTACAACTCATCAACTGTTAAGGTAAAAGAGAGAAAAAAAGAAAAAAGGCAACTGAAGGAAACAAAAATAGTAAAATGTTTTTTTTTAATGTATCCATAAATGTATTCATAAAAAAAGGAGCATAGAAAAAAGATCGACAATTTACTTTCAAGTTGACAAAAAAATAAATTGTACA
>JAGDYQ010000001.1:10648453-10708453 GCA_021962125.1 Bulinus truncatus | reverse complement strand
TGTAATTTCCTTCCTTCTTCCCCCCCCCCCACCATAGACGATTGTGCAATACCCATGGAGGCACCAAGGGAGACATAGGTTGGTGAATGGACGCGCTGGTAGTTGTACACGTAATACACAACATACAGATCGAGTACCCTAAGCCACCCGGTGATTTCCTTTATCTAGAATTCCTTCATCGTGCATTGTTGGTTTTTACTCATCTTTGATTCCCTGTTACACCTTCACAGACGATATAAGTTCAACGGGTATGTTTGAAGAATGTATTTTTTTTTCCGTCATCCGCTTGAAATATGATGGTTTCGTCCCAAAAATGGCGGTTTGCTTTGATCATTGATCAATACCGATCACGTGACATCCGGCGTCTCAGCTCCGCCATTTAATCCAGCTCTTGTATCAAACTCATAAATATTCTAGGAAATTATGTCAAACTAAACACTTGGGATCACGTGTATATATATATATATATATATATATATATATATATATATATATATATGTATAATGATCCTTCCGCAACAACCAACTATCTTCAAGTGTGACAAGTGCGGCAGGGATTGCCACTCCCGAGTCGGACTGCACAGCCATTCCCGGCGGTGTTTTGTAGACTCAACTTAGCTACAACATCGTCTCTCGAGACAGACGGATGCCGACGACGACGATATATATATATATATATATATATATACATATATATATATATATATATATACATATACAGGTATATGTGGAAAGTACTGTTACTGAAATACATAGCACTAATTATTTAGTAAAAAATTATAGAATCTATTACAATGACAGCAACAGTATTTGCCCATCTTGTCAAAGTGACTGGGTAAGAGCAGTCTGGACAAATCAAATAAGATTATTAAATAAAAGTCAATTTACTGTTTAATGAAGACGCTATAAAACAATATAGTTCCTACATTAGGATGTGTCTCAAGTTGATGTTGTTTTTTTTTAAAGAGAATTTGGTAACTAATTATATTTTCGTAAACATTAGTTCATGTTAGGAACTGTTAGAATCGGCAATCTGTCGTAAAAAGGTCCCTTATCCCTAAAGGCCCATCGGGGCAGATGAAGTGTAGAATTCATCTGTTTTTATAACCTCGGCATATGAACGAAGGAAATGATAGAGATCAAAAACAGACTAGAATATATCATACACTGCATAAAATTCTGAAAAACAGACAGACCTCCAGAAAACTTAAAAAAAACAAACAAACCCATATACAAGACAATGATCTGATCAGCAGTAACATATGGTAGCGAAACATGGACCATCAGCAAACAAAAGGAAAATATACTAAACACTTGGGAAAGGAAAATATTTAGGAAAATATATGGGCCAGTAAAGGACAATAACGAGTGGAGAAGTAGAACCAATTCAGAGCTGTACGAACTATACGAAGAACCAAATATAACGGCTGAAATTCAAATGAATAGATTGAGGTGGGTAGGGCACATAGAAAGAATGGAAAAAACCTGAGGTCCAAAAGCAATATATATAAGGCAACACCCAATTAGAAAAGCCCTAAAGGCAGACCAAGAAGCAGATGGTTGGAGAGCAAGTGGAGAAAGACCTTAAAGCCGTAGGAGTGAGAGAGTGGAGGTAGAAGACCATGGAGCGGGAAAAATGGCAGGCCAGGGCCCTAAATGGGCTGTAGAGCCAAAGGAAGAAGAATAGGAAAGAAGGGATTGTGTGGTGAGCACAACTCCCCCAACATAAGGCAGGTACTCATTAAACGCTGGCTGTACTTGTGGGACTTTTTTGTGGGATTTTTTACAGACCAGGAAAATCCAAAACTATCAGGTCGACAGCCGAGCATCTACACCACTCAGCCAGTTGTATCATTTTTGTATCGTTTTTCGGGGATTTATTAGAGTTCCATGGTACTGACTGTTTAAAAAGAAACATATTTGTGTATGTAACAAAAAAAATGTATTACACTCCGATTTACCGAATAATTTAATTTTTCAAGGTTAAAATCAACATAATGTGACAGAATGTGTGGCATGCGTTTGGAACAAAATGTGACACAAAATATGACACATTGTTTTCCTAACTTATACTCTGCACTATACCAATGTAATAAACATTTATTTTTCTGTTCGCCAATAAAGAAAAAATTAAATTAAAAAAAAACAAGAAGTTTGTTTATCCAGAGTAATTTTTTTTTTAATTTATTTTGCAATATAATTCGTGTCATGAAGCTATCAAACTATCAACTTTTAATAAATAGTTTCGTTAAAAGTTGGGTTTTCACAACAGTCATTACACCAGCTGCTGCAAGATGAGATGTGTAGTAAAACGAATTATGATTGTTCTAATTTATGCTGGTGTATTGGGTTTTTTTTTTTCTTTTTTTGTGAGGAATTAGATATAATGGAATATCCGTTCTAGGCTGTATTTTTTTATTCGGCTATAGATTTTAAATATATAATTAAATTTTACTGCATGGCGGCATGAAAAATTGATTTCGTCTTCGCAGGTCCAGTTCAGAATGCAGTGGTCAAGATGGATCCCGTCATACCGTTCGTAGGAAAGATGTACTACATCAGATGTGTTCTCGAGTGAGTCACTACTTGATATTCTCTTTGGATGAAGAATGTGTCAGTAAAGCCCCTATTTCGTTGACATTTATCAGATAAGTTGACATTGGTCAGATAAGTCGAATTTGTCAATTAGGTTGACATTTGTCATATAATTTGACCTTTTGTCACCTAAATTGCCTTTGGTCATATAAATTAAAATTTGTCATCAAAGTTGACATTTGTCAAATAAGTTCACACTTGTCAAATAAGTTATCACATGTCTAATAACTAAGACGGTGTATATGTGAATTGATGGGGGTTGGGAATTTGATATTCCTTGTGGGGATGAAGGGTTAAAATCTGACTATGACTAGAATGAAATGAGCTCAAATCCCATATTCTATCAGTTTCCTTTGTACACCTCATTACATCCATGACCATGCTAGTCGCCGGTATTGTGAGACTAGAAAGATCGCTAAAAACAATAAAAGACTGTATCAGTATGGGATTACGGCACTCTGTTATGGCGATTCAAAAACCCAATTGAATGTTTGTTGCTTCCCACTTCTTGATGGTTGAGGTGAAAATGATTTGACACATTGCGCCATCTGGATTAAGTGTAGTCAAAAGTAGTAAGACATTTCCTGGAAGTCCAGGTTGACCTGGTAAAAGCCGCAGGCCTGGTCATGACAGTGAACTGTGACTTCTGAAGTGACCACATGACCGTTTCGAGATGATGAGGAAAGGGGGAGGGATTAATCGTCAACTGTTCAAGAAATAAGTGGGACGGATGGCCGTGTGGTGTAGATACTCGACTGTCCTGGGTTCGATCTCGGTGAGCCCATGGGAAGTAGGTGAAAGGAGGAAAAGGGAGGGTGAGGGGGAATGGGGGGGCGGAAGAAGGCTGGAGAGAAATGGAAATCAGGACTGGGAGTTTCCTTCCTTAATTGTTTATTTCTCTTAATTCAGTTTTGTGTGTTTCTAGTTTTTAAACTTACTCGAACATTCTTTGAATTAAAGTTTATGTATTTATGTTTCCTTTTTTTCCTTTACTTAATGTGCGTTTTGTGTACTTTAGATGTGCTTGTAGCTCTAACGGCATTTTCTCGCCAACACAGCATACTACACTACTTCTCGTCAACACAGCATACTACACTACTTCTCGTCAACACAGCATACAACTATACTTCTCGCCAACACAGCATACAACTATACTTCTCGCCAACACAGCATACAACTATACTTCTCGTCAACACAGCATACAACTCTACTTCTCGCCAACACAGCATACAACTCTACTTCTCGTCAACACAGCATACAACTCTACTTCTCGTCAACACAGCATACAACTCTACTTCTCGCCAACACAGCATACAACTCTACTTCTCGTCAACACAGCATACAACTCTACTTCTCGCCAACACAGCATACAACTATACTTCTCGCTAACACAGCATACAACTCTACATATTGGATATACCAATTTGTTTTAATTGCTTTTTTTCAGAACTGAAATTGTGGATTTGGAAGCACTGCACCAAACTCCTTTCAGATTTCAACTAAGAAACAAGGTGAGAGATTATGTTCATGGCATTTCGTGGCATATGGGTTGTTGGGTTTTAAACAAAAATAATAACTGTATTTATCGATGAATAATGTACTTTTTTTGTAATCATTCGCCGATGAATCTGGAAGATAATAGCTGGGTCAGTAACGTAACAAATGAATTTGTTATTGGTGTAACAACTGACGCAACGGAGTAAAAGTTATGTTTGTGTGAAAATGTATAACATGTAATGTTGTATTTGACAAATTGATAAATGATGCAGTCATGGTCGTGTGAATTATGGGACGGTTGAATCAAGTGTGATGTATGTGCACACACACACACACATATATATATATATATATATATATATATATATATATATATATATATATATATATATTAAGGAGAGAAAGGGAGAGAAAGAGGAAAAGAGAGAGAGAGAGAGTTATTCATTCGTACTATTAACCTTGTCATCGCCTACCACATTTAAATGAGTGATTCGCTGAAGAGTGAACCAATTCATTGTCTTTGTTTAACTGTATACTAATTTATTTTACAGGTACATGTAAGTATGAGATGTTTATGTCTTAGATCCTTTTCTAAACCACTAACGGTACGGATTTGTAGTGCCCAGTCTTTATCCCTGTCCCAGCCGATGGTGCACTAGTGTATGTACATGGGGACTTCACAAACACCACAACTACACATCGATGAGATCGACTTCAAAGCGTTGGTTTTATCACGACATCAAAGTAGTGTATTAGACGATACGCGACATCTTGTTATGATCAATAGCAATAGAATAATTCGTAAACAGACAGGTAATTCTTTTCCAATCTACATGTTTACACACCACTCGTGACAGCTCTCTCTCACCTGTCCAAAGCTCAACTCCCTCTCTACGTCGACTATTTTCCTTCTAACTCCACCAGTCTTATATCCCCCATCGCCCGGTTGTTTAATTACAGTGGTCAGTTAATGGTCAGTTAATGGTCAGTTAATGTCTTGAGTCCCCTAAGTTGTGCCTTTATCAAGGTTTCAGACTACCCTGAAAATCACGTACCACAAGGCGTCTCCCGCGATCGCACCTGGAATGGCTTCTCTCTACCGCTGACCTGAAGTGACCCTGTCCCACGATAAACCTTTCATGTCACTGTCCGTCCCAGTCCTAGAGACAATAAATCGTTAATGTCAGGGCCGTATCGGTCTTCCGATTAATTATAGGAGAGAATAAATAGAGTTATAAATTAAGTAGATAAACACATTTTGTAAAAGATATATTTTTCTCTGGTTAATAACTAACTTGCGAGTTTCCTCTGAATGGTGTGTGTGTGAAGTCCCCTGTAAGGATGAGATGAAATGTCTCAGATCCTATAAACCACTAATGGGACGGTTTTTATGATGCCCTTCTTTCATCCCCACTATAGCCGATTGTGCAATTGCCATGGAGGCACCACGGGAGATATATCGGAAACTTGAGCCAAGACCTGAAACATTTCCAACCGGAGATCGAACACAGGTACCTTCAGGTCGACAGTCGAGCGCTTTACCGCACGACCATCCGATTGGATGGTAGTGGTCGGCAACCAGTGGTCTGCGGAACATCAGTGGACGGTCAGAAAATGTAGCTAATCCTCGGGAGAATTTCAGACATACTTTTATTTTCCCAATGTTGATCACATTTATTTTATATAAACATTAAAAACTATAATTTTAGAAATTCAGAAATGGATGAGTGAAACAATTCGTAATCAACACTTGATTAAGCGAAAACGACTATTGAATTTAAAATTATCATTTTGGTTTTTATATACAAATGCGCACATAATCACACATTGAAAATGCGTACACTAAAAAAGAAACATAAATGTAGTGGTCAGTGGGGGGGGGATCGCGGGGGGGGTCCCAAAAGGTACCTGACCCTTCTCTTTAAGGATGATGTACATCAATGATACTCAATCTTGTTGAACACTAAAGCTAGACATTTATTTGTATCGCCCAAATACTACACCTAGACCTGTCTGTGTTTATTCAGAACCTTTACAACTTATCAGCTTTAAATCAAGGGCGATAAATGTGTTTGATTGTTTTGGTTTTTTTATTAAATCAAAGCGTCGAGAAAGAAACGAAACAATGTTGTTAATAAACCTAATGTTAATTGAAAAACACAAATAATCGTGTGGATGATCACGCTTGTTCTATCACAACAATTTTTTTTTTTCTTTTTGACTTTTTTTTTTAAATGGTAATTCAAATCAAATTAATTTAGCACTACACCATGGACCAGGGATAAAGAACTACTTGTCTCAAAATGCCACCTATATTCCAACTAAAATAAAACTTTATCCCATTATTCATATCCAATATATTAATATTACGTTGTTGTTAAAAAAACAACCACCACCCCAAACCGGCCAAGGGGAAAAACCACCAAACAGCACAAAGCCGGGCCGGGGGCAGGGAACAACCTAAAAACAAAAAAAAAAAAAAAAAAAAAAAAAAAAAAAAAAAAAAAAAAAAAAAAAAAAAAAAAAAAAAAAAAAAAAATTGCTTTTTTTACTTTCGCATTCCATAAAAAAATTAAAGTTTGGTTTTGGTTTTTAAAAGCCTTTGTTTGGCTTTAATAATAAATGTTTACACATCGAAGATCTGGCACAATCTTTTAGAGCCAATTGCATTTGTGCCAGTTTGGCTAGTTATCATTTTTTTTTAATTTTCGAAACAATCTTTTTAAGCTGTTCTAATTCGGTTTGTTTAAATTAAACTCGGTGCATGCGGTGTGTTTGTTTACGTCTGAGTGCACTAGGGTCGACCTGCTCTGATCAGTAAATTTGAACTTATATAAATTATAAGAATATATATTAAATTGATCGGTAAATAGAGAGGGCGATTGATTAGACAGACGAGATGACCAGACATACTTATCAAACAGATGGAAAATAAACGGACCAAACAGATTTACCAAACAGACTGACTAAGCTAATAGTTGGGCCAAACGCTAGACCAGACTGACAAACCAAAATGACTGGTCCGGCAAATAGAATGACAAGACGGATTAGTAAAAGAGGTAGACTGACCAATCATATGAATCGATCACGCAGACTTACCAAGCTATTAGACCGACCACACGGATTGGCTTACTAAAAAAAAAAAGACGTCCCAATTTAGATTGACGAAACAGATATGCCGAATAGACTCAATGACCAATTGAATAGACTGGTCAAGCCGATAATTTTTACCAGACATGATGACCAAGCACATAGACAGACTAATAGATCTACCAGGAAGAGATACTGACTAGACATGCTATTGGGCTGATCAGGCAGTTAGACTAAACAAATAGATAGATAGGCTCACCAAACATAGATCACATTCGTTACGCATTAAGGATGCTGATTACACAAAGCTTATATCACGATTTCCAATATCTGACCTCCTGATACCCAGATCTGTGAGGTGAGATCCTGGCTGAAGTGTGAGTACCGACAGCGCCGGATGACTGACGGAGACTGTTTCTGTAGCCACAAGTACATCCAGGACGGCCTGCTCCTCTACAACTTCCTTTACTTCATTCAGTCCTTCCCCAGGAATGTCGTGGTGAGTCAGATACTGTACAGCGTACACACGGCTTCATGAGAACAAAGAGACTTAAGCCAGCCATGGGGCAAACTGCAGTCCGAGGGCCAAAATCTGGCCATCCGGACTGTTTAAACCGGCCCGCGGCATGCCCATCGTTTTAGTGTAAAATGCTGCATTAAAACAGTAAGTCTCTTTGTTCTATTATTTACTATATACAAAAAAACCAGGATATGTCCATCATTGTCCTCTTGCCTCCCTTGGATTCAGACTTTTAAGCAAATTTTGATGAAATTTAATAGCAGAGAATAAATGTGAATAACACATTTTTAAAAAATGAGTCCGACATGACGTTGTATCACTTATAACGGCTGGTGGGGGGGGGGGGCTTTGGACAACGACCAAGGGGGCTAAGTTTCCAGCACAGCCACAAGATTTATGTTGGGCAATAAAAGCCCAGCTTGCTGAGGCCAGCAAAACCCAATGTTCCAATCAACAACGACTAAGTCGAAGACGTTGAAGAAATAATTCCGTTATCAGTAGGGAAGGGTACTGCGGGTTGTACGGCAGCACAGGGCGCCGACGATTTATGAAAGGGGGCGCCGAAAGAGCGGTGTTAAATTGTTGGCACTTTTTTTAAGATTCGGAGGAGAGCAACGAAATATGTAAATCGCGCAGGGCTCCACATAGCTACCCGCGCCTATGCAGTTGTTTATTAGTTGGCGAGGAGTGCTGTTGATATTAAAGGTGTTTGTAATGACGCTTACCTACTCCTCCTATGGTACGCCTCTGTCAGTGTTTCATTAGTAGTAAATATACCAACCGGTCACTGTTTGCGCGTGCACCGGTCCTAATTTTAGAATGATACTATTGTAACCTTGACCTGGCCCATTGGATGTCCATAAAAAAACGATCATTTCATTTATATTCGATTACCCAGAACCTGACAAGCTGTGGACTCGAATATTACGCCAGTGATAAACGAGAGGTGGAAACTGTGGGTGAGTGTGTGGTATCAATTACGTGTCATATTAACTCGATACATATTAGTAAAAAATAAAACCGACTATCCTTATCTCTACCTATTGAATATGTTTGTTCGTTAAGTAACTACAATTTTGCCAAAGTTAAAACAACAAAAAATGGGAAACCCCGTTTTGAAAAGATATTGTTTTCAGCCATTCAGACATGTTACAATACATCAATAATTGTTTTCATTACTATAATATACATATAAAATTTTAACAAAAAAAAAGAATCACGATGTAATATCGAGCAACATAAAACAAGCAATTAAGCCTGTTCCATTCTGGACACAGGACGTGTTAGCACATTTTCGTGTATGTATCAGTACGTATTTTATATTTCAGTAAATATTTGGAAATTTTGGAAATGTTTATAAATTCAATTGTGTAATGCATATATCTGTAAAAAAAAAATATAAAGACGTTTCTTTATATTTGAAAAAAAAATTATTGTCTCTTAAATCTAACTACAAGTGGTTTGTGGTTACTGAAATAGGACTCATAATTGAAAACATTCGAAATTGTAGTCATTTAATCGTCTGAAAACTCCGTCAATTGTTGCATAGCTCTGATACTTTCAATTAAACTCAGAACACAAGCTTACTATTTCATTTGATGAGTTTCTTAATAGATCTTGGTGAAACTACGTGCTGCAGTATTTCGCACCAAATGAATGGGTTATTGAACGTACAATGTGTAGAATGCGGCCATATATATAATATATAAGCCCCTTAGGAGCCCTGAAGCCCGGCCCTCAGAGGTCCTATCGCGAAATGAACTTTTGATGTACACATGGCAGGCCAAGACCTACAAAATGATATATACATCATGGGTCTAGGACTTATGGTTGTTGAGATCTAGGGTGATGACGGACAGACAGACAGACAGACAGACAAAACGGGGACAATAGAGCATTTTTTTTTTCGAAAATGCTCTAAAAAATCGAAATAACAACTAAGGAAAATGGGGAAAAGGGTGGGGAATGTCAATCAGTCATCTGACAGCCATGTCTCTTTCAATCATTGGGGGGCAGCTGGTGGGTTTCCACACACGATTCACTTTCCCTCAGTTCGTGTAAAAATCTCCGAGCGATGCACTTATTTTACAAGATAATGAGAAATTGTGTGAAAAACGTTTCAATTTCAGATCAGGGCAGTTTTTTTTTCTACGTTTTTTTTTACGAGATCCTCATAATAGTGCCACTTCTGAGACCCCCCCCACACCATTTTTAACTGTCAAATAATTTTAGCATGGGCCCCCTAACAAGCAGCTTAGATCTTACATCATTGTAGCTTATATAATAAATTTCAGAGTCCCAACAGGTGGGGGCCCTTGTTAGCATCTGAGGTTTAAGGCAGACGCCAAGTTGGGCCCTCCCCCATCAATAGGAACGACTCTGCATCAGATCACAAGCACTGTATTGTAAAAGTCGAGCCCTTTATCTCAATGTTGTACTGTCGTTAACAATCGCCGCACAAAATATACATTCAGATGAGGTCTGTGTTGATGCTGACAATGCCTCCCACACTGGGGTCTCAGCAGTGCCGCCGAGAGGAGGGGGGAGGGGGCAAATGCCCAGGGGCCAGACGAGGCTTAGGGGCCCGGACTGAGCTGGCCAATCAACTTTTGAAAATATTACTACCGGCACGGGGGGGGGGGGCGTGCGTGACAGCCCTGCGCAGGGCATCGAAAATTCTGTCGATGGGGCTGGGTCTCAGGTGTTAGACTAAACAGAACCCCGAGCGGACTCTTAAAATTCCGCTCCCGCTAGTCTGGTGCCAAACAAATACTAAAGCATTGAAGGATTAATATCTATTTATTTATAAAAAAGTAAAAGAAATAAAACAGCTTCTAAAACTAAGGTGATAATTTTATTCTTGTGCCGACAAGTCACCACGGCTCATGTTCCGCTTTGTAGATTTTGCAATGAGTCCGGGTCAGTCCATCCGGAACTGCTCTGGGGGTGAGATGAGGCTCAACTGGGTGTACCACCCACTCAGCGACAGTATCAGGGTGAGTCCAATGTGCTGTAGGTCCAGACTAACCACTTTCTGTATTTTGAAATGTTTTACAAATTATTCCCCAAGATTCAATGACGATCTTTAGAGATTTGGATCGTTGTAATTCACCCACAGTTACAGTCAAAGTGTGTGTGTGTGTGTGTTTGTGTGTGTGTGTGTGTGTTTGTGTGTGTCTATGTGTGTGTGTGTGTGTTCTAAGTTCAAGTCGATGTATTAATGACAAACAGTAAAGCGTTGATTTTGACTGCAATATGACACTTTCTAAAGACACATATTTTGATGACATGAATTTATTGGCATGCGTGAATGAGATGTACTCGTGATATATTCCGATGATATGATGATAAATGTCATGCGTTAATGGCATTCTCGATCAAGTGTGCGCAAGTGGGCATAATTAATGGACTTTAATTTTTAGCGGTGTATGTTCATGACGTATATTGATGTCACACATCGATGACATGCATTGATGACATAATCTGTCAATGACAGGAGGCCATGATACCTAAAAAAGTCGAGTGGTTCTTTCAGAACAGACCATTAGCTGATTACAGAGTTTCCAATGTAAGTTTGTGGCTTTTTTTTAGTTAAAAACTGGGTTATATTTTATTTGATTAAAGAAGTATATTGATAGTTTTATTTTCTATGAAGACACACAAAGTACATGACCTAATTTTGTTGCTTGAGTCCGAGATTTTAGTTTTGAAACTTGTCCTACTTTTTCCTGTCATAAAAATTTGGACCTCCATCTAATTTTATTAAAAACATACAATGGATCTAATTTTTTTTCATTTTATTTTTAGATTTTATTTTGATTCAACGTTCAGTCGCATTTCAATAGTTAGACTTTTATTTGAGATTTTCTTTTCCCATTCTTGAAATTGACCACTGACCTCCACCTTTTGGACTTTTAATTCAATGACATTTTCTTCTCCTTAGTATATCAGTTTAATGTTTAATTTCAAACATTTTCACCTTTTTTTTGTTGTATATATATATATAGATAGATAGATAGATAGATAGATAGATAGATAGATAGATAGATAGATAGATAGATAGATAGATAGATAGATAGATAGATAGATAGATAGATAGATAGATAGATAGATAGATAGATAGATAGATAGATAGATAGATAGATAGATAGATAGATAGATAGATAGATAGATAGATAGATAGATAGATAGATAGATAGATAGATAGATAGATAGATAGATAGATAGATAGATAGATAGATAGATAGATAGATAGATAGATAGATAGATAGATAGATAGATAGATAGATAGATAGATAGATAGATAGATAGATAGATAGATAGATAGATAGATAGATAGATAGATAGATAGATAGATAGATAGATAGATAGATAGATAGATAGATAGATAGATAGATAGATAGATAGATAGATAGATAGATAGATAGATAGATAGATAGATAGATAGATAGATAGATAGATAGATAGATAGATAGATAGATAGATAGATAGATAGATAGATAGATAGATAGATAGATAGATAGATAGATAGATAGATAGATAGATAGATAGATAGATAGATAGATAGATAGATAGATAGATAGATAGATAGATAGATAGAGAAATTATATATATATATATATATATATATATATATATATAGAGAGAGAGAGAGAGAGAGAGAGAGAGAGACATATATATTGATACCAGGAATGTACGCAGCGTTGCTCGGGAAGATGGATTGCCATTAAACTTATACCATTTCTAAAGCTATACACTACACAATACATGCATACCTAAGTTCAAATGTATACGCATAGCGATGTAACAGTATAATTTAACACAGACTTCTTGGTATTTTTTCGTTAACTTTCTTGCTGGTCATCATTTTTTTGTTTTGCTCGTTTTGGGAGATCACTTTTTGAAAGTCTACCCTTGACCTCCATTAGAAAGTCTTTACCAGTCATGTCAGTCAGTGCTGCTCCCTGGTCAAGACAGGGCTCATCCCGCTGCTCAAACTGAGGAAACTGACCAACATGTCCAGCGGGGTCTACTCCATCAACGTCATATTTCACCAACTCAGGTGAGCAGGTGGTGTGGAAAGTTTGGTGGTAGGCTGTTACGTGCTTCTAATAGATCACCTTGAGTGTGAGCAGGTGGTGTGGAGAGTTTGGTGGTAGGTTGTTACGTGCTTCTGATATATTACCTGGAGTGTGAGCAGGTGGTGTGGAGGGTATGGTGGCAGGTTGTTACGTGCTTCTGATATATCACCTGGAGTGTGAGCAGGTGGTGTGGAGAGTTTGGTGGTAGGTTGTTACGTGCTTCTAATAGATCACCTGGAGTTGCATCTCGATGGCAGACTTTTATGTCCTGTTTTTTTTTTTTAAATTATAATTGTTTAAATGAGCCTCCAGGTATTCTAGAGCTGAGAGGGTTTTGAGAAAGGTGCACGTCTGTGAGGGTGTATATGTCGCTTATGAACGTGTTGACCGATGAGATGTAAGGTATGGCTTCAAAGTCCAACCAACTGACCTACCTATAAAAAAAAGCTGTATTATTTGTGAGTAGATGGCGGTGAGGTTGTGGGGGGGGGGCTGTTCTTAGAGGCTTTTGAAAACTGGTTCTAGCTCCTGAGACGCCCCGGTGTCCACTGCAGTGACTCAATTAACGCTGCACTCTAGGATAATGTGGAGTCGCATAAATAGAGAGAGGGAGAGAGCGATCAAAACTGACCCATTGATAGCTACGTGTGTTTATACAGGATTCAGACTGGGCAACTCAGAATGACAGGGCACTCATTGGGCAGGGCTTTTCGAACATCCCCCCCCCAAATATAAACACATTATAAATGTCCTTACAGACTAGAGACACCCACCCACCCCCCACCCACTGGACATCGTTTAAAAGTGCGAAATGCATCGAAGACATTTTCTGATCACCTTGCACTCGCTTGAGACCCGACCCCCCCCCCCCCGACATCTCAAAGAGCATGACGCTATTGAACGTGAAACCTAAACACATATAAAAAAAAACAAAGCATCACACGAGACAGTGGCGAGACCACTCTAGATTGATTAAAGATGAACATGGGGTTCAGGAGCGTCACTAGTTGGCATTGTCAATCACAATAGCAAAGTGCGCGGGCGAGTGGTCGGGGCGAAATCCTATATATAGAACATAGGTTTCAATTGTGGTATTGTTGTTGCACTTACACCAGATACAGTATTATCGTAATAATAACAGAGTATGTAATATGTTATTTAAACGGCTTAATACGTTCGTTTATATGCAACATTCGCGTTAAAACTAAAAACAAAATATTTTAGGTTTGCTGCACATCGCAGACACCGACTTGTAAATGCATTTGTCAAGTCAACAGGGCACACATCCTTAGAACCAGTATATGTTGTGTGTATCACACATCCTTAGAACCAGTATATATTGTGTATAACACACATCCTTTGAACCAGTATATGTTGTGTATAACACACATCCTTTGAACCACTATATGTTGTGTGTATCACACATCCTTAGAACCAGTATATGTTGTGTGTATCACACATCCTTAGAACCAGTATATGTTGTGTATAACACACATCCTTTGAACCAGTATATGTTGTGTATAGCACACATTCTTTGAACCAGTATATGTTGTGTATAGCACACATCCTTAGAACCAGTATATGTTGTGTATAGCACACATCCTTAGAACCAGTATATGTTGTGTATAGCACACATCCTTAGAACCAGTATATGTTGTGTATAACACACATTCTTAGAACCAGTATATGTTGTGTATAGGACATGTCCTTATAACCAGTATGTGTTGTGTATAGCACACATCCTTAGAACCAGTATATGTTATTTAAAAACATTAAATCCTTACCTATTCTCTTTAAAAAAATATTTTCAGAACAAGTAAAGACCAGGAGGACGTAAGTAGTCTAGTCCGTTATATATATCAGTGATCGCAAGACCCGTTATATAGGCAGGCAAACTAGACGACAGCACAAGACCCCAATAGTCAGTACTAAATCCTATTAAATATGGTGCTATGGGGACCACTAATTGGACGCGACAGGAACTTTTGCTAAATGCACCTAATTTGATTTAATTTTCTGTAAACCCCCTCCCCACCCCGGGCCTTTAAAAAAAAACCTACCATCGGTACAGGTGATCAAGTATATGATGTTTGTTGTTCTGGGTACAGGGGTGTACCTTACGGTCAATGACTTAATTCGTTCCAGAAATCGGTTTGGTCATTCGAAATTATTTTTTTCTAATCCGAAAACGCTGAGGTCAATAAAATAAAGACAGTTCACCTCTCTCTCTCTTTCTCTCTCTCTCTCTCTCTTTCTCTTTCTCTCTCTTGCTCACTCTCTATATCCCTCTCTCTCTCTCTTTCTGTCTCTCTCTTTCTATCTCTCTCTTTCTATTTTTTTCTCTCTCTCTCTCTTGCGCACTCTCTATATCCCTCTCTCTCTTGCTCACTTTCTATATCCCTCTCTCTCTCGCTCTCTCTCGCTCTCTCTCTCTCTCTCTCTCTCTCTCTCTATATATATATATATATATATATATATATATATATATATATATATCATTACGGCTGAGTTCATCGGTTATATATCTGTAGGGCATCCAACTATACAATCTCACCTGGCTGCCTGCTATGTTGGTGTACACAAAATTAAGAGATGGAAAACACTGGGTTAAAATAGAAGTACAATTTAAAACCCAGAAATCAATAATTCAAATAACCCAAGTTTGTTTTGTTTTATTTTTTTAAATCATCATATCTTTTGTTTTGTTGTGTGGGTTTGGTTTTTTTTTTAATGTTTCCTTTTAAAAATATAAAAAAAAACATTCCTGGCAGATTAATTCCCGCCGTAGTTGGTGTGGTCAATATCTGTGAGTGAAGAGGGATGTGTTGTTTTTTTTTCCTCTCTTCTCTCTCTCTCTCTCTCTCTCTCTCTCTCTCTCTCTCTCTCTCTCTTTCTCTCTCTCTCCGTCTGTCTCTCACTCACACACACACACAACCCCCGCCACCGCGGTATGTTTTATTTATTCTCTATTTCTCCTATATATATAACATATTCCGATTTTCTAAATGCGTCTATTTCAAAACAGCAAATTAACAGTAACACAAAAAAAAGCACACAGTTTCAGCATTGAACAAATATTAGCACCACCTACCCTCTCCCCTTCCCCTCCCTAAAAGGAATGTTTACGCTCCAGTGCTGTGCTCCCCGGGGTTTATACAAACATTTAATGCCCATATGTGCCGCGGTTTACACGGACGTAACCCCACACATCCTTATTTGAATCAAAGGTAAGCAAACCAGCGGTCTCTATCTCTCTCCTCGGTGAGTGATTACACAGCAGATTGCAGTATAAATCTTGCTCTTGTTGATTAGTTTGCCGATTTTTAAAACCGATAGATCGATACGATACATTGTTTTATAGTCTAGCCTGTTATCGACTAGAACGGGACAGATTATTATGTGTAGCATTACTTTCACAATATCTTCTTCATTTTCATGGAACATAGACCCGACAGGCGAAAGATTTTGGAAAATGCCTAGCCTAATGTTTGATAATTCGAGTTGTAATATTGAACAATTTAACTTGTGATACTGAACAAAGGAAGATCAGATATTGAACAAAGTACGATCTGATATTGAACAAAATAAGATCTGATACTGAACAAAATAAGATCAGATATTGAACAAAGATCAGATAATGAACAAAGTAATATCAGATATTGAACAAAGTAATAACAGATGATGAACAAAGTAAGATCAGATATTGAACAAAGTAAGACCTGATATTGAACTATACAAGCTTTGATTTTTAACACTATACTTTCTATAATAAATCATATAGCCTGCAATATAATATGAGACATTATATGCCGTTTTGAAAGAGTCATGCAGAAGATTTGAAAGATCAATAAATCATTTTGCCTATTCTGATCTGATTTTCTTCTGTTGCTAGGTTATAACAGTGTACCGGTTTAATGGCTGACCACTCAACACGCCCCCCCCCCACAATCTCGTTCTCTGTATTCTTGAAATGTACAGGTAGCTGTGTAAATATTTCCAGGTGAGCAACGTATATGAGGACAACGAGCCATCGTCAGTGAGGATAAAGAGAAACGGCCAGGTGGTACCTCAATATGACATCCACGGTATGTGACGTTTTTTTATGACGTCTTCACGTGCGACTTTTTTAACGTCCGTGTCTGTGATCTGTGACGTCTCTGTAAAAAGAGGATATTTCTTTACCCCATAAACCACCTTTTCCTATGCAACTGGTGCTATGGCCATGGAGGCACTACGGGAGACATGGAGGGAACTTTCACCCATGACCTGAAAAATGTAGTTGTATCTCACAGGTAATCGAACCAGGGAGCTTCAGATCCGTGCGACCATCCGTCCCCTCCATTGTTGTAGTAGCGTCCTCGGTCTGTGACGTTTTATGACGTAATTCGGCCAATGTGAAGTTTGTGACGTTCTCTGAATATGACGTTCTCTTCACGTCTTAATAAGTGACGTCCTTAAGATATCTTTGGTTAGCCACCTTTAATTGGCGTCCTTGGCAAATGATGTTTGTGACGTGCCGGTTGAGGTATTTATAGCCTCTTTATTCGACACTTTGATAACTTACAATATCACCGGTCGCTTATTATTTTCTGGATTTTCGTTCAGGTGTATTGTAGCACTTCTACAGTAGTCAGTAGGAACATTCCCCATGCCACGCTAATTTTTGCTGATGTATGTTTGTTTTGAAACTCTATACTTGTTTGTAACATGGATGTAAACAGAAGCATCAGAGCCCGGAGACGAGTCAGATCCGAACCTGTCCCCTTTGTCTGAAGACACCACCACACTGCCACCTTACCCTGAGATACAGAACACGCTGACCGGAACTACCAGGCTGACGGTTTCATGTAAGTTCTATCTGCATGAATGCTCGTTGAGTGTATGCAAAGGGGAAGATAAAGAGCAACGTGACAGACATTCTGTTCTGTAATTAATTAAGTCATGGTAGCAAACACTCTAAAAAAATATGTAACAACGATAAAGCTTCCCATATCTTGCTTGGAGCAAATACGTGATCACTATGTTGACCAATACTACTGTTAAGCATAATGTGAGCAAGTCATACTTAGTTTTAGTAAAATCCCACCTAATTGCGACCGACAGGAACAGCCAATGGCATTAAACAAAAGCCTACTACGCATTCGACAACTTCAATGACGTACACAGCAACTCAATGAAATGTAAATACAGCCATTAATCTCCAACCCTAAATTGTGTACACACTCACACAACTTAAATCCACAGTGTGGTCTTGCGTTGCCATGGTATGCACACGGTAGTATATCCTCTATTATACACAGACCTTTATCAAGTTTCACTACTCTGTCTTTTAACTGTCCATTTTTGTGTAAAAGTCATTGCATACATCATCAATAATTATAAGGGTTTGACCAATCAGAGCCAACGTGGTTAAATGTAGCGCATTATGTTTTGATCACGATATGCAAATATTGTTATAGGACTGTTATCTTTGTTGTTGTTAATGTTGTTGTTGTTTTCATAGACATTTACCATTTTCAAGTGATCAACAGCCTATAACTGTTGGTGTACTGTTATGGTTTGGTTATAGTTGGCTTTACGCTGAAGATTCTGACAAGATAATAAAAAAAATGAACACGTGAAAAAGTAATTCGACCCACATTTCTAAGAACCACATAATCATACACCGTCTTTGAGAAAAAAAGAAGAAAGAAGTAAATGAATTGAGACAGTCTCTGGTCCGTATGACCAAAGCTCTTGCTAACAAAGTTTACAAAGAGATGTGGCCACATAACGAGATCAAATGGTGGTACAAAGAACAAAAAAACTAAAAGGGACATTCCTAAAGACAGAAAGTAAAAAAAAAAATAGGGATTTTGAGGAATTGACCAGTAAAAAAAAAACTTGGCCAGTAAAAACATTTGTCCTGGCTAAGACTTCAACACACAACCGTGACCATTGATGGTCAGTCACAGTAGATTCCAAAGTTACATAGTAGAACAACATGTAACTGATATTGTGTACATAACAGAACAACATTTTGCATGTTGTTGTTGTTCTGTTCATCTTTACATAATAGAACAACATTTTACATGTTATTGATGTTCAGTTGATATGTACATAATAGAACAACATTTTACATCTTGTTGATGTTCAGTTCATCTGTTAGTTATTGTCAACGATCATAAATTATAAAACGCTAAAAAAAAAAAGAAAATTTAACATCACCCTTCCCTCTCCCCAATAAAACAGTTCACATTGATAACAACATTGAGACTGTTCTACAAGGTTATAGAAATTTAAAAAAAAACATCAAATACCCTATTTCTTTTTTATGTTGATGACTTCGAATTTCATGTGGTTTTTAATTATTCATTACAAATAAAAATATTATCGGTGGGTTATACAACAGAATTTAACCAAACAACCCTTCCGCATTATATAACAAATTATTAGAAATATCCAACCACCCCACCCTTCCCCTCCCAACCTCATAGAGTCATATGATATGTGAACGGTGTCATACAACCTTAAATTTAGAATTGGATTTCAACAAGTCAGATGTATTAAATATCTGTTCATATACTTTATTCTTCTATAAATTTCCCGATATCCTCCACACAAACAACCACACACACACACATTTCTGGATAAATAATTTGTGGTGATATTGTGTCACAACATAAATTGATCAACACTCGATAATACTGTTGTGTTGTTAAGATATTGTGTCACAACATACATTGATCAACACTCGATAATACTGTTGTGTTGTTAAGATATTGTGTCACAAAACACATTGATCAACACTCGATAATACTGTTGTGCTGTTAAGATAATGTGTCACAACATAAATTGATCAATACTCGATAATACAGTTGTTTTGTTAAGATATTGTATCACAACATGCATTGATCAACACTCGATAATACTGTTGTGTTGTTAAGATATTGTGCCACAACATAAATTGATCAACAATCGATAATATTGTTGTGCTGTTAAGATATTGTGCCGCAACATAAATTGATCAACACTCGATAATACTGTTGTGCTGTTAAGATATTATGTCACAACATACATTGATCAACACACGATAATACTGTTGTGCTGTTAAGATTATGCGTCACAACATACATTGATCAACACACGATAATACTGTTGTGCTGTTAAGATACTGTGTCACAACATACATTGATCAACACTCGATAATACTGTTGTGCTTTTAAGATAATGTGTCACAACATAAATTGATCAACACTCGATAATACTGTTGTGTTGTTAAGATATTGTGTCACAACATACATTGATCAACACTCGATAATACTGTTGTGTTGTTAAGATATTGTGTCACAACATACATTGATCAACACTCGATAATACTGTTGTGTTGTTAAGATATTGTGTCACAAAACACATTGATCAACACTCGATAATACTGTTGTGCTGTTAAGATAATGTGTCACAACATAAATTGATCAATACTCGATAATACAGTTGTTTTGTTAAGATATTGTATCACAACATGCATTGATCAACACTCGATAATACTGTTGTGTTGTTAAGATATTGTGCCACAACATAAATTGATCAACAATCGATAATATTGTTGTGCTGTTAAGATATTGTGCCGCAACATAAATTGATCAACACTCGATAATACTGTTGTGCTGTTAAGATATTATGTCACAACATACATTGATCAACACACGATAATACTGTTGTGCTGTTAAGATTATGCGTCACAACATACATTGATCAACACACGATAATACTGTTGTGCTGTTAAGATACTGTGTCACAACATACATTGATCAACACTCGATAATACTGTTGTGCTTTTAAGATAATGTGTCACAACATAAATTGATCAACACTCGATAATACTGTTGTGTTGTTAAGATATTGTGTCACAACATACATTGATCAACACTCGATAATACTGTTGTGTTGTTAAGATATTGTGTCACAACATACATTGATCAACACTCGATAATACTGTTGTGTTGTTAAGATATTGTGTCACAAAACACATTGATCAACACTCGATAATACTGTTGTGCTGTTAAGATAATGTGTCACAACATAAATTGATCAATACTCGATAATACAGTTGTTTTGTTAAGATATTGTATCACAACATGCATTGATCAACACTCGATAATACTGTTGTGTTGTTAAGATATTGTGCCACAACATAAATTGATCAACAATCGATAATATTGTTGTGCTGTTAAGATATTGTGCCGCAACATAAATTGATCAACACTCGATAATACTGTTGTGCTGTTAAGATATTATGTCACAACATACATTGATCAACACTCGATAATACTGTTGTGTTGTTAAGATATTGTGTCACAACATACATTGATCAACACTCAATAATACTGTAGTGCTGTACATTCCTCAAGATCCCCCTGATAAAGACGTCTACTTCCAGATGAAAGGTTTCCACACTCTGTCCGGTACGATGGTGGTCAGATGCAGCGTGTACAACATTCAGTTCTTTGGCCGTCCAGAGGTCAACTTGACTGTGTGGGTCAGTAGAATGTTACCTATTATGGCCAGATGACCTGGCGCCGTTCAAAAAGTGTGGGGCTGCCCACGTCTGGCAAGTGTGTCTGTGTGGTGTGTGTATATGGTGTATGTGTGGTGTATGTTATGTGTAGTGGGTGTCTTTGTGTGGTGTGGTGTGTGTTTAGTGTGTTTTGTGTATGTATGGTGTATGTGTGTGGTGTGTTAGTATGGTGTGTGGTGTGGTGTGTGTATTGTGGTGGGTGGTGTATGTGTGGTGTTGGGAGTAAGGTGTGTGTATGTGGTGTGGTGTGTGTCTGTATGGTGTGTGATGTGTGTAGGTGGTTTGTGTGATTGGTATGTGTGTGGTGTTTGTCTGTGTGGTGTGTGTCTGTGTGGTGTGTGTCTTTGTGGTATATGTGTGGTGTTTATCTTTGTAGTATGTGTCTGTGTGGTGTGTCTGTGTGGCGTGTGTATGGTAAGTGTGTACGGTGTGTGTGTCAAGTGTGTGTCTGTTTGTTGTGTATGTGTCGGGTGTGTTATGTTTGTTTATGGTGTGTGTGTGGTGTGATGTGTGTGAGGTGTGTGATTATGTTCCTTAGTGTGTGCATGTATATGGACTACTGTGTAAAGTGTAACCGTGAATATGCGGGGGAATGGGGGAATATGGTGGGTGCGGTCAGCCCAGGGAAGCGCTTAATTTGCTGCCAACTAGTAGCGGCGATTTTTACCATTGTGCTACTTTTTGACTCAAGAATGGGGTGGCATTTTTTTCTTTACATTCCGCCCCGGCTGACCCTAACACTAGTTGAGACACTGAATGTGCTAGTGAAGATGTGTGTGTAGATGGTACAAACTTTGTATGCAAGTGGACGCATTGGAGCATATTAGTGTATAGTGACCTGATATTAATGTACATGTGCACCGCTATGGGGGGGCCCTTTTAAGTGACAACTATTAAATCTACTGCTAAAAGGGCTACGGCAGGTACGATTTGTGGCCTTTAAATACCTTAAAACGACTCTATAGATATGCGTACATGTGTTTTTGTATGTGTACTACGGTTTGTGTGTATGTGTGTGTTTATGTACATTGTACAGGTCTACTAGATTCAATTACGCCTTTGTTGTCAACCTGACATAAATGCTGTGGGCTCGTGTCTCGGCCGGCCCAGTTCCCAACCCCCCAGGTGTCCCTAAAACCACTTCAAGCTCGGAAATAGAATTTTTAAAAAGACCACCCGTTTAGAAGCCGTCATATTGGTGGTCTGTACTCTAGACCAGTGGTCGGCAACTTTTTTAAGAAGGGAGAGCCAAAAGTTAAAATGTGCATTTTTCTCAAAGTTTTTTAAAGAGCCACTAACTTTTTTTTGTTTCAATATTATGGTATTTAATTAGGCCGCAATTCGACATCGAAAGAGCCGCATGCGGCTCGCGAGCCGCTGGTTGCCGACCCCTGGTTTATACTCTAGAGCAAAGAGGACAAACATCAAGGAGTAGCACATGCCTTAACACTTTGATTATGTCTGTGTGTGTGTGCCATTTAGTCTGCCAGGCTGTCGGTATATGACGTCAAACTTGCATTAAACGGCTCATTTCTGCGCTCCATTCATCAGCAGATGTCCCAACTGGTAGCCAGTAAGTCGGCGGCGTACTCCCTTGTCTACAGCGCCCCAACTGGCAGAGGAGTCACCTTCAACTTTTCATGCGGGTAGGTAAGATATTAAACACCTCGACCACCCACCGCTCCACCTGACGGACGCTTACAAAATCAGGGATAGACATACACACACACACACACATACACACACACATACACACTTCAGGGTGTTTTCAGTAAGGACAACAGTATAACACATGAGACAACACAACACATGAGACAACAGTATAGCACATGATACAACACAACACATGAGACAACACATGAGACACAACACATGAGACAACACAACACATGAGACAACAGTATAACACATGAGATAACACAACACATGAGACAACAGTATAACACATGAGACAACACAACACATGAGACAACAGTATAGCATATGATACAACACAACACATGAGACAACACATGAGACACAACACATGGGACACAACATGGCATGAAACAACAGTATAACAGCAGAGATGCTACACACATGAGACAACGACAGTAAAACACATTGAGACCAGCACAACACATGAGACAACTCAACACATGAGACAACAGTATAACACATGAGACAACACAACACATGAGATAACACAACACATGACACAACACAACACATGAGACAACACAACACATGAGAACACAACACATGATACAACACAACACATGAGACAACAGTATAACACATGAGACAACACAACACATGAGACAACACAACACATGAGATAACACAACACATGAGAACACAGCATGAGACAGCACAGCATGAGAACTCAACATGAGGACAACAGGTATTAACACATGAGACAACAACAACACATGAGATAACACAACACATGAGAACACAGCTGACAGGATAGCACAACACATGAGAACACAGCTTAGACAACATTATATTTCTGTGAGAAAAACAACATGAGAACACAACATGAGACCATTACATGGACAGTATTTCCATAGCCACGTGTGTCCAATAAAACTCAGTATGTCTTAATATTTTATTGGGGGATCGGGGGGGGGGACTTAACATTGCATTGATTTCTTTTTGCTTTTTCGTTGTTGTTGTTGTTGTTTTAATTATTACTTCTTTGCTTTTGTAAAGATGTTCTGGTCCCTGTCCGCACGTTCCAGTCAAATAACTCCTTGATCCACTCCCTCTCCCCCCCCCAGCCCCTCCTCCCCCGGGCACACTGCGTCCATTTTACTCTTTATATTACTGCATAATTATATACCGTAGATTTTTAAGAAAGGCAGAGGGGCATAAATTAGTTAAAAGCAGAGACAAGACAGACAGGATAGACAGACATGACAGACAGATGGATAGACAAAAATGACAGTTTAGACTTATATTACTTGAATGAAGCCCTTTTAGTCTAAGACGATTTATTCCATCACCATCACGAAACTCAAGTATAATTAGCAACCCTTCCATTTCTGTTTCTTTACATCAGTCTAGGGTGACTTTAGTCCCAGGTCATATTTTAGTTTCAGTTTTTATTTCGTTTTTCTTGTTAATTTTAGTTCTCGTCTAGTTTTAGTCATGTTCTAAAATTAGTTTTAGTTTGTCGTTGACGAAAGTCAACATTTCGCCAACGAAGGTTTTAGTTTTAGTTTTGGTCAACGAAAACAACACTACATCAGTCCGTGTATTTGTTGAAAGATGTGACACATTCCTCTAACAGTATGACATCACATAATATATGTCACAACCATCTCTCAGATTCTCTGGGGAAGCGCTACAGTGTCTCCAACCCAAAGACCCGAGATTAAAAAGAGTTTATTTGCATGGTGGGTGACCTTTTCTTTTTTAAACTTATCATTTTTTAAACAGTGTATCATTTATTTATTTTTTTTTAATCTGGCCATCTTTGTCTGGCTGAGAGACTGTTTGTTGATCAATGACTCGGGTGGCTAAAGTTTGAATCCCATCAGTTAACTCGTCTATGACGTGCATGTGTATATATATATATACATCGCTGGGCCTACTAGGTCACTGGCCTAACCCTACAGTGCCCAATTTTTTTTATATTAGTACTATTATTAACATTAGATGGTAAATAAAAAAGCGAAAGTTGATTGCGCATGCTCTTCTGGTAATTTTACATCCCTTTGAAATAACGTGAATAAATACATTCACCTTTTTAGGCCAAAGTTAATAATAATATTATAATAATGAAAAAATATGGTTGATTCATATATGAATCATGGGGCACTGTAGAACAAGTCGACCTTTCGACACTGAGGCGCTCGATTGTCGACCTGAATGTACCTGGTTCCATCTCCGTTGAGGACCAATGAATATTTCAGATCATGGCTAAAGTCCCCGCTATATCTCCCGTGGTGCCTCCATGGCCATTGCACTATCATCTATGGTGTGGATGAAAGAAAGGTACCATAAAAAAACGTCCCATTAGTGGTTTAGAGGATCTAAGAGATTTCATCTCATCCTTACAGGGAAATCACTCACACAGTGAGGTTAGAGAAAATTAAATTGTGAAACTGACCGTATCTTAGAACTGATAGGTTTAAAAGAAGTAAAAAAAAATGAATTTATAATGGGCCTAATGCAGTGCCGATCCTTTACTGCGTTTGTTATCTTTATTCTTTTTTCATTTCCCTTTCCATTTACGTTCTTAGATAAATTAGCTAAACCGCAATTACAGCAACTGGCGAAGAGATCATGTGGAGTTGGCGATTTATAACGTATTCGATAAGTCTAGCTCCGGTTGGTATAACTCAGTTGACTCCTCCCAGCATCTATCTCTACCAAGGCGAATGTAACGTGTATCTATATATCTATCTATTTATATATCTATCTGCAGACTATGAGAATGAAAAGAGCCCCAACACCATTGTGTCTGACGTCATGAAGATCATATTCGGGCTGCAGACGGTGCTGTGCCTGGGGCTGACCCTCTGGACCACGTCCCTCCTCATTCAGCACGTCAAGCTCTTCATCCGAGTGGTCAACCAGAGGAACCAGCGGCTGGTGGAGGCGCCCAGGACTATGGGGCGGCACATCATGGGGTCCAGGGTGAAGTTCGTCATGGGCGACTCCTGGGACAAGACGGAGGAGGGAAGCGAGATGGAGGAGTCGTCTGTGGACGAAGATTATAGCAGGGCCGGAGACGCGTCGTTCAGTCAGCGGTGACCAGAGGCGAAGGCTCTCTGGATGGGAGGTTTTGATCAAGATCAGGGAGACGTATGAACAATGAACTTCCTCACTGTGCAGAAAATGACCACTGAAAGATTGGATTTGATAAGAATGTGGAATGAACACTGGCGTCTCAACGAGAAGTTGCCGGTTAGATTTTACATCAAATGATGACTTTTCATCTTTATAAAGACAAAATATGTGTGATATTTGCCGCTTTGAGAGCGATAAGATGAAATGAGTCGTTAATAAAAACAAAGTCATTCCAACCATCAAAGAACAAAATGACTTGATTATTTCATTGTCTATAACTGGTGATGTAAGGATACCACATTGTGTATTGAATCCGATAAAAAATATAACAATTTCTAATTCCGATACCAATGACAAGAGGATTTTTTTTTTTTAAAAGTTCAATAAAAGGGAATAAACTCGAAGATTTAATTCAAACGATGTAAATTAGGAATTGGAAATTAGTTTAAATTTTTCTAATTCCGATTTCAACATACAAAAAAAAATATTTCATGTTACCGATTTCTTTTTACCAAAACTTTAAAAATCTGTATATTTGTCCATACTAAGCTGAGTGATGTAGCCTTGCGTAGTTGTATCTCGGGGCATAGAAACCATACTGCTAACAATTTTGAACATGTTACACTAACTGATGTGCAACCTTTAACCCGAGGATCTCAGTCATAAGGGTTAAAGTTTGACTAAGTGTCAATCCAAAGTGTCACTATCTCAATTCAGTCCCGTTTCGATCAACTCATCTCAGTCAATAGGTTGTCCCCATCCAATCAAGATGCCTCAATCAATATAAACTGTCTCATTCAACGCAAGCTGTCCCAATTAATACAAAATTTTCCCAATCAACACAGTCTGTCTAGATATTTCAATCAATAAAATATGGCTCAATCAATAAAATATGGCTCAATCAATAAAAGACTTCTCAATCAATAAAATATGGCTCTATCAATACAAGATCCAAATTAATACTTTAATGACAATGAAATGAAATACTTCAGTTATTTTCAGTGAAAAAAGGGGGTTACAGAAAAGAAAAAAAAACTATATCCTGCAGAGCACCTTTTACACAGCTAAAAATGTACCGAAATGACTATTTCAATAGACATAAAAATCACTATCTCAGTTGTCCTTTGTATGTCTACAATGGCGAGGTAACTTGGACAATATGTCAACTCCACTGACAGACCCGAAAAAATACTAAAAGAGAGAAAAACACTCCTTTCTTTACAAACTAATACAATTACAATGACCATGTGAACAATGACGATGTGTACAGCATTGAAGACGATTCCGGGAATTTCCGAACATCTCTTACACTAAAGATCCAATTATAGTTGATTCCATGGCAGATATCACTCACGCAATGCCATTACTTTGTGAGGTGGTGGGGGGGGGGGAGGGGCATGAGGGCGCAGGAGAGGGATATATTAGGGTGGAGGGTCAAAGGGTGATTCAGCTCACATCGTGCCGATAGTCCGTTTGTCTTAAAGCGCTCGCGGGTTTAACATATTGGATCTGATAGTGGCTGTGCGTCAAGTGAGCGAGACTCGGTTTTAATAAATTTCTCAGGGTTTGATCTTTAGCGCTTGATGGTCTACATGGTATTAAACAAAGACTTTTGAATAGTTTATATTTTATTTGCCGTTCTTAGTAAACCTTTCTTTTGATATATTAGAATTTCAAACCCTTTTCAATGTATATACTATTATCGAACGATGATTAGATATTGGAAGGAAAAGAATTTCACTGGGTTGAAATTTCGTCTCAGCTTTGCAATTTATTGATATTAATTTTCTCTATAACTATACGAAGGCTGTGTGCATTGGGTGTGTTACTCTGGAAGGAGATTGGCTATTGTGTCCGCAAACGTTTTCTGCGCCCTGTTGAAATGAGTGAGCGTACTCTGCCTGTTATATGAGAGCGCTTAAAATGCATTGTCTTTATCATTATTAGTTTATAAAGTCCTGCTACGAGAGATTTTGGTTTCGCTGTTTCTCCCCCCCCCCCCCCAAATCGCACCATGCCCCAGAGGTGGATTAATCGTGGGGTCATACGAAGTCAGTAGTACTATAGACATTGGAATGCGCCCCCTCTCACTCTACAGCCATTAACCATTTACCCCCCCCCCTCCCCTCCCCCTCATATCAGAAGAAACTGTCCTGCCAGCGAAAACGAGGATGACAAAAAACTAGTGTTCATGATGAAGCACTTGTTCTGTAGTGATGTGGGGTGGGGGGGGGGTAGTTCAAAATACTCGCTGCTGGACCCCCTGATTCAAGCCCCTATAGTTGTAAGTGTGGACTACACAACCCAGACCTTGTTGGTCGAAAATCGGACTGGGTAACTCTGGATATTGGTATAAACTGCCCAACCATATAAAGTGTTGATATTTCATTAAATTACATCACCTCAATGTATCCTCTCACCTTCTTACAAAGACTTAGGGGTCATAAACAACGTACAGGGCGCTTTCAAAGACGTAGGGGTCATACACAACGTGCAGGGCACTTTCAAGGACTTAGGGGTCATAAACATCGTGCAGGGCACTTTCAAGGACTTAGGGGTCATAAACATCGTGCAGGGCACTTTCAAGGACGTAGGGGTCATACACGTCGTGCAGGGCACTTTCAAGGACGTAGGGGTCATACACATCGTGCAGGGCACTTTCAAGGACGTAGGGGTCATACACATCGTGCAGGGCACTTTCAAGAGTTTTGGGGTCATAAACAAGGTACAGGGCACTTTCAAGGACTTAGGGGTCATAAACATCGTGCAGGGCACTTTCAAGGGTCATGACCAGCGTGCAGGCACACACATGCTTATACAGACACACATTCTGGTGTCAGCTTTTCTTTGATTTATTCATGTATAATAATCAATTAGAATTATATTTAAAAAAAACATCTAAAACAAATTACATTTTAATCAAATTTCTAAATGTTTCACAATTACGTTCTGTTCTTGCTGTTGATGTTATTTTTTGGTGTTTGTTTTTTGATGAAATTCAAGAGATTTAGAATTGGTTCACAAATGTCAAGATATGTCCACATATTTCCACATAGGTCTACATCAATATGCAGGCCTAATAATATAACTCTATGAAAGTCCAGATATGTTCAGAAATGTTCACTCAATGACCAGATATATTTAGATATGTCCATATATTCAAGATACATCCATGTCAGACCACACATGTTTATTTAACTTGCAAAAATCATGCAAATATTTGCTTGATTTACATTTTTTGTTTAAAATCCTAAAAAATATGTTTACATGTATTGATTAGGACGTACCAGTTTTTGTGGAGCTCGGTTGGTTTATATATATATTTATTGTTCTCTTTTTTCTTTGATTTGTTACAAAATAAAAAGAGATTTGTTTTCACCTTGGCCGTAGACAACCACTGAAACACTGACAAGAAAAAAAAAATGTTTCAAATCATTAGAACGGATCACAAATGTGAGTTGGATCGTGCGGATAATTACTTGCAGTATTTCAGCCTGCGTCCTCGTTTGTCTCCGTCACACGTCCGGGTTTTTCCGTTGGAATCTTTCCACATCCGGGTAATTAGTTTTAAGAGAAAGGGGAGAGGAGGGGGGTGTTTTAGTGGAAACTAAATAGGAGGAATAACATCTGCCCCCCCCCCCTTACTGGCAGGGTCACATGAGTAAAAGATGGATGTTATGGGAATAATAATTAGTCTGAATAATAAAAAATAATAATACTAATATTATATGATAACGACCTAAGTGTAGGTAGGCGAAGGTGAAAGGTCAAAACGGTTTGCAGATTAAAGATATGAAGGTGTAAAGATAATGATTTCAAGGAAAACTACAGAATTGACGGATATGTTTAAATAAATATGGTTGAAAAGTTTTTGTATTATTTGCTAATTTTTTTAATGTATTGAGCAACAGATAATACAGAGAAAAAAAATCTAATAAACTATCAAGCAAACTAATATATTTTACTTTTGCTTCATTTTGTATTTATCCCTCCTACTTGTGTGTTTATATGTGAATTCCATTGACAGTTGTTGTTATAATGTGACATATGTAAACTGCTTCATAAAATTAAGCTAAGGAAAGTTTACATGGGAAAAAGATGAGGTGTGTGTGTGAAGTCCCTGAGATGTAATCTCTTACATCCTATGAACCATTAATGGGACGGTTTTTATGGTGCCCTTCTTTCATCCCCACCATAGCCGATAGTGCAATGGCCATGGAGGCTCCACGGGAGATTTGTCGAGAACTTGAGCCAAGACCTGAAAAAGTGCCTTGGTCCTCACCGGAGATCGAACCAGGTCGACAGTTGAACGCTTTACCACTCGACCATCCGTCCCCATGGAGTGATGAGGTAGACTAGGTGAGTAAAACAGTGATAACATTCAATAAACTCAAAGACAATAAACAAAACAAAAATGACAACGGCCGGCATTGGTTCGTGTTAAGCCAACGGTAAATAAAAACCAATACAGCCATATTAATATGGTGTCGAGTCAACCGTAAAAAGGCAAAAGCTTCATGACAGTAAAGTGTCTAGTCAACCGGAAATAAACAACACAGCAATGACAGTATACTTACACCGTCAGAAGTCTGGTTCTTGTGGTGCCGTACTTGTCATAGATGTAGCCCAACGGGAAGGTGAGCAGGTCACGTAAGATGATCACCAGGGCGAGCATGACTCGCAGCTTCTCCCGGCAATGCCCCATGGCGGCTTCAAGTTCCGCTTCGTAACTGACTGACGCCGCATCATCATCCCTTGCACGGGTCGACACGGTGATGGAGGCAGAAGTAGAAAACAGAGAAATATTGAACGGTTGTCTTCTCTTGAGCCTGCGGAGTGAAAGAGAAAAAAAAATTCTTCATGCGAGTCTTTGGGCTCAAACTGACTAAAAAATCATCAATAATTCAAAATATTAACTTTTAAATATAAATTTCTATAAATAGTATCGGTTGATGCAAAATATTTATGTCGGCGACATTACAACCTTGTCAGGGAGAGGTGGTAGTAGAAGGAGCGATATGTGTATTTGTTTCTTTTTTATAACACACTAGTTGAAAAGCCTGATGACGCTGGCTGCTTGCTACCTGCGATATGATAAGAAATCTTTGTTGTGTTTAGAGTTCCAGTTTTGGAATTCCCCAGACTATTTTTGAGCCGAGCTTGCGAGTTAACTCCCCTTGAGTGAGACGAAAATTTTGGAATTCGCACTTGCTTGCTAATTCCCCAGACTATTTTTAGCCGGGATCACACGTACAGTCGGTCTACCGCCTCGGTTTGACGATTATGTATTAGATTGCTTGTCAGTAGGTAGATTTAAATTTGGGATCATTAGTTAAATTTTATTTTGCGGGCCCTAGATTGGATATTTTAGGAACCCTAGGCAAAGTTACCTTTTGGGTTCTCTAGGTAAATTTACCTTTTGGGTTCTCTAGACAAAGTTAACCTTTAGGGTTCTCTAGGTAAATTTTAATTAGCAGGTCGAAAAAAAAGAAAATATTAAAGACCCTCCGCAAAGGGGGCAAATATCTCTGTAAATGTCGTTATTAACAAACCGTGGGACCCACTCAACTATTCAGTCACGTTAGAAATGTTAGGCATTGGTCTAAACTAATGTCATATACCCCCCTCTACTCCCCCGTTGGCAGTGAGAAGTTATGCGCCCGTCTAGTTTCGCTTATTATAACATCTCTCGCGACCAAGGCCGCCGATAAGAAATTCCGGGACCCCAGTACAACGAAGTTTGGGTCAATATGAGAAAAAATGAATATATACTTAAATCACATGTATAACATTGTTGTGAAGCTTCGAGACTGATGCTCCTTCCCACCCCCACTCCCTCCCCCGGAGCTTGACCGACCGGGACCCTAACCAATATAGCAGCTACACTTCTCTTCCATCTGTCAAGGAAGGGACAGAAAGTTTATTACAGGATATGTAAAACATCTGGGTAAACACAGAGAGTTCGCTTTAATAACACGTGAGCTACATTAAACACATACATATCAGTTGTGTGTACACACTTTGATGATATACACATGTATTCGTTCACACGTGATCAGTTTGATTAAATATAGGTGAAAGTTCTTTACTTTTTTATATACCTGTGTGCCAGTTAATTTAAAATGGAAAAGAATTGTAATTTTGAGATGGGAATAGTCATAATCAAGGTCAGTCCCGTAGCGTGAAAATTCTACAGCAGGGGCAAGGCTTTCTACAACAGGGGCCAGGCAATAGCAGGGGAGTCCAGTAAATAGATTTTACTAAGTAGAGCAAACAAGCAGAGGGGGGCCAGACAAAACGCAGGAGGGGCGGCCCCCTGCACCCCCCGCACGCTACGGGCCTGATCAAGGCACATAATTCATATCTTCTTATGGTATCAATTATATTTTGATGAAATCCTCTACCGTTTTAATTAAAAAAGAATTACTTTCACCTTACCAGCGACACATACTGAAATATTTCACGTATGACATGAGTAGCCCGTGTGCTATAGTTTCGCCAACCCTATGACGGTCCCCCCCCCCTCATCCGATTCATAGCCTCAAAAAATTCCCCCTGTATTTATAAATGTAAACATTCTCCCCAGTGATTGACACTGCAATTAACAGTATGTCACATCCGGGTACTTCCCAGTCTCACTGATGACGTTTTTGTATCACAATCAGGGGCGAAGTTTGCTAATGTATACTTCTCTTAGCAGACCAACCCACCCCCCACCCTTATACCCAGGGGGACGTATCCCATTTTAATGAATCACTAATTCACCAATAGTCACGTAGGTGGAGCTGACTTGTTATTGCTACTTTCGGTTTCCCATGTTGCCCTCACGTCTGCTGCGATCTGGCTCACAAATAAGTCGTTATCAGAATTACTCTCAGTGATAATTTCCGTATCGTCTCAATTGGCTTGGTCCGACCTATATTTATCGTATGAGTTTTAAGGCTTTACCAACCATACTTCGACATCAGCTTCACACAATAAAAACAAGCAATTTAAGTCTTTTCCGTTTCGGACAAAGGACATTTTAGAGCATTTTCGCCGGACGAAATCCGTATTTTTTTCCGGGTTACAGCCATAAATATTGCTCCACGCGCATGAATTTAGATAAATTTTGAGAGGGAAGTAATCATGTTGAATAACTATTACAAAAATAAATAATGATTACGCCCCTTTGATTAGCTTTTATTATTTATATTTAAAATATAAGCAAAAACGGTATATAAGAAACTCTTATATTTTGGCTCTGAGAGGTCAGATTGCAAAATGGACTTTTGATATACACGTGGCAGGCCAAGACCTACAAAATGATATATACATCATGGGTCTAGGACTTATGGTTGTTGAGATCTAGGGTGATGACGGACAGACAGACAGACAAAACGGGGACAATAGAGCATTTTTTTTTCGAAAATGCTCTAAAAATGATCAGCTTAGGTTAGTATTTAATAAATGTAAGTCCTGGCCAATGATCCATTTGTCCTGATGGCTTATTATTAAGTAAATAGATGTTTTGTTCTGATGGCTTAATTTATTATTAAGTAAATAGATGTTTTGTCCTGATGACTTAATTTATTATTAAGTAAATAGATGTTTTGTCCTGATTGTTTGATTTATTATTAAGTATTTAGATGTTTTGTCCTGATTGTTTGATTTATTATTAAGTAAATAAATGTTTTGTCCTGATAGCTTGATTTATTATTAAGTAAATAGATGTTTTGTCCTGATTGTTTGATTTATTATTAAGTAAATAGATGTTTTGCCCTGATTGTTTGATTTATTATTAAGTAAATAGATGTTTTGTCCTGAATGTTTGATTTATTATTAAGTAAATAGATGTTTTGTCCTGATTGTTTGATTTATTATTTAGTAAATAGATGTTTACTTCTGATGGTTTGTTTTATTAAGTAAATAGGTGTTTTGTCCTGATGGTTTCATTTACTAAGTAAATAGTTAATTCCTCCATACCTCTCCAAAGTATGCGTCTCCGCAATGCTTTGCCATTCCACCGGAAAATTTTTACTTTGGTTAGCTGGTACCTTGTACCTTGACGGCTTTCGGCCAGAGGTCTCACATTTTGTGGTTCTGTTCCCAGAAACTGCCCTGGCCACACGACAAGGTCTTCTGGTGGTCAGTTTTTCAGTCCACGGGGCAGTCGTGCTGGTGGCGTCCGGCATAATGAACTGTGGGGACGTGTCATTGAAGTGAGAGCGGTTGCAATATTCTGGAAAGTAGCCGTCCTTCCGGAACACGATGGACATCCATGTCCAACCAAGGACCACGGATGAGAAGAACATACACTCCAGCATTGCCCATGTCAGTGCTATGGCCTTCTTGGAACATTTGTGAGTCATTTTTTTTTTATTGTTATTTATTTTTGTGCTGGTCTTCTTTTCAAAAGAAAAAGAAAGTTCAATTGTAATGGACAGCAATCACAAAATTGAATTAAGGCCAACTGACAGCTTCTCTTGGTGAAAAAAAATAATAATAATAATTTTTTCCAATTCAAATCTATTTACACCGATGTTAAATCATGTTGTCATTTCTGTGAATTAAAAAAAAATTATATCATATGAAATCATTAAATTTAAAAAAAAAAAATTTCGATCGTAAAAAAATTTTTTTATAAAAAATTGCGAAATCATGAAATGCAATTTTTTTTAAATCTGTAAAGTCATAAATTTTTTAATTTGAAAAATTCATCAATAAAAAATATAAATTGTCAGAATGCAAAATAAACTGAGAGATGTCAAAAAAAAGGTAATGACAGGTTTCATGTCGGTTGTCACAGGAATGTCTGTGACATAAGTTAGTCTATTTGCTTTAGTAAAATTTCAACCTGAAATAAATGACTATTACGAATGTAGCGTACCAAATGATCACGTATAATGACAGTATTGATCTGTTTGTTACAAAATTAAAAGTACAGTCGATTTCGCTTAATTGGGACACATCGGGACCGAGGCTTTTTGTCCCAATTAAGCGGCTGTCCCAATTAAACGGTGTCCCAATTAAGCGGAATCCACTGTATTTATATCTGCAAAGTAAGAGGGGGGTGATTGAGATATACAGCTTTAAACGATTTTATTCTTTTATCCAAGTTTTTCTTTGCTGGTAGATTGAGAAAACAAAACAGCTTGTATGGTTAGTTTTTACATAGAGGGCCGAGAAGCGTAAAAGGTTTAAGAAGCACTGCTAGCCTTTGACTAATAGATACAGAGGCCGCTATTATGTTTTTTTGTAGAAGGGTGGTCATAGGCGAAGACTTTGAGATATGTGAGGGCCCTAGTCGAAGACTTTGAGATATGTGGGGGCCCTAGGTGAAGACTTTGAGATATGTGGGGGCCCTAGTCGAAGACTTTGAGATATGTGGGGGCCCTAGGTGAAGACTTTGAGATATGTGGGGGCCCTAGTGAAGACTTTGAGATATGTGGGGGCCCTAGGTGAGGCAGACACTTTGAGAGGCAAATATAATTGAAGGGGCCCTTATAACAAAGGATTTGATGAAAATCTTAACTGGAAAGTGGGCCCTTTTGTAAGCAGTCGTCACCTGGTTTACCTCGCCAGAAGAGAGGCCCTGCATTATGCATAATTAGCATGAACCCCCCCCCCCCCATTTTCCCCTGGACCTGTTGCAACATTCCAAACGGCGTCCTGTGTTTTTTTTCTTTGCTATCACACTGGTCACTTTTAATTTTGTATCAAACTGATCAATACTGAAGAGAAAATGGGGGGAAAAAATGGCGCAGAAATCAAGTTATAGGGCTTAGGTTAAACAGGGATATATATCAGTGGTTGAAGGGGGATGGGGGGGGGTAAGGGGGCGGGGCGATGACGTTGTGCTACATATCACGTGCCATATGTGATTGTAAACAAAAGGAACATAAATCTTCCAGCGAATTGCACAAGGTGCGGGCTACGTGAGACGGATGTTGGTTGGAAGTTGGGGGAAGAGGGGAGGGAGAGGGGATGAGGGAGGGAGGGGTGTCATGGTGAGTTCCAGAGTTATAGTCTTGGAGATTATGTCATCATTATGTCATCAAATTTATGATCGGTTTTCGCATTGATCAAGATAAAAAACATCTTTGAACACCACCATCCCCCACCCACAGTCCATGTAGCACACACACACATACACATACACTCTCTCTCTCTCTCACACACACACACATACTTATCATTTTTATGTTCCGTAACTTGTCTTCTGATCTGATTCTTTGACCAAAAAAAATAGCGAAATGTATTTTTTATAAAAATAAAATAAAAGATGTAACTCATAAAACGAAAAGAAATCAATTTGTTCAGAAGTTTTACTTTATGAATACTTTAAGAAAAAGTCAATTGCTGTCTCCCTCTTTCAAGACTCGGACATCAAATGTACTTCAATGATCAACAGTCAAATCAAACAAAATATTCATACCTCTTGGTATGAAACATTTTGATGTCTGCGAGATATTGATGTCTGGGCATGGCGAAGTTAGAAAATATTGACTTACACCAGGAAAGCGGATGAAAACAAATGAACTTAAAGGCAAACTTGAATTCACCTTTCATATTAACGCAGAATTTAAGGTGGGTGGTGGGGGCGGGGAGTCCGCTAATACCGCTCCTGAGATGGACGGACTTGTCTTGGTAGAGTAAATAAATTTCAGGATTCTATGGAATTTAAACTAGATGACTTAACACCGGAGCTCAACCGAGCGACCATCTCGACCAATCTTTATGCCAGTAGAACAAAAATTCAAGGACGTGAGAAATATTTTTTGGAAAAAAAAATAATACTCGTCCTTTATTCATTCTATTTTCATTCGATAATTATCTTGAATTCATGAAATATTCACAAACTTCTGAGACGTTATTTTTTTTTTACCCTGAATATACTAAGTATATATTTCATTAATAAAATGTTTATATATGCCATTTTTCTATTGGAAGATGAGGCGGGAATAGAGGCGGGAATAGAGGCAGGCGTTCTTGGCACTCGTCATAGACCCAGATAAACCCAATTTTATACCTGACATTATTTAGTTTTGTAAAGAGACCCAATATTTACGTCTGCCAGTGTGACCTTCAAGACATTTAACAGTTTATGATAAGAGTTACAAAAGGTACATATACACAAACATACAGAAACTAAGTTTAAATGTTATTCTAGTTCCATCTAAGTTTAAATGTTATTCTAGTTCCAACTAAGTTTAAATGTTATTCTAGTTCCATCTAAGTTTATATGTTATTCTAGTTCCAACTAAGTTTAAATGTTATTCTAGTTCCATCTAAGTCAAAATGATATTCTAGTTACAACTAAGTTTAATTATTATTCTAGTTCCAACTAAGTTTAATTGATATTCTAGTTCCATCCACAGATTAGATATTATATGTAAGGTTAAACGTTTTTTGTTCTGGTTTCTTTATTAATCTCTCTGCCTAAGAGCCAATGTTGAGATGAGTGCTTTATAAGATCTAAGAGATTTCATCTCATCCTCACACACACTCACACACACATACACACACACACATAACTGTCGCATTGTCCGATATATGATTGTGTCTCACATCTCAAACCCACGGTCAATGGCGATCTGATCACTGACCAGAAACCCTGGCAATGACCTTGAGATAATCTCCAATTGTCAGGTAAAATAGTGGCGCAAGATTTTCTGTCGGTGGTTTTGATTTCTACATTATAGTAGAATTTACTATCAGTGGACTGAGTTCGTTACCCGAGGAGAAGAGTCAAGCCACTCCTTTCATCCCCTAACGCGCCCACCCCACCTCACCCATTGTATTCAAACCTACCTTCACATCATTAGACCACAGTACCGCAAAAGTTAAGACGACATGATTCCTGATCGGTTGGTAAGTGGTCCAAAAATAAACTTCATAGAAACCGTTTGTAGAGAGATTATAGTCACCACACCACAAGTTCTATACTTGTTCAATCACGCAGAACACATTTACATTTAACCAATCAGAATCGAAGAACAACGTCTTGAAACTTAGCTTCCACAATGATACATATAATACATGTCAAAATATACAATTTTAAGGCAGAAAAACGTGGGGGAAATGACGAGTAATGCAAATAAAGGAACAGAAAAGGAACCGAAAACAATGACTACACTAATGATAACTTTAATATCAATTCTAGAACTATTAGGGCCGAATGAAAGGCTTATTTCAACTAGTAGCACTTCATGGATCTTTGATGCCATAGACTGAAACCCCCTTTACCCCTTCATGTGCCACTGATTTTAATACTTGACCTAACGAAGAATTGTACAGATTCATTTACTGAATGACCAAAGTGGAAAAATGATTGCAAAAAAAAATCACTTTCTAAAACGAAGAAAGTCCCTGTTGTTAATAAGATGTCCAAGATATAATAAGTAGGTTTGGGAGAAGGGTGGGAGGGAGTGACAATAGCCCATTGTGTGGTCAACAAAGGGGTCGACAAATCAATCACAGGACTCAAAGTTTAAACTCGTGACCTGAATACATCCAATGTCCAGGATGAGGTCGATAGGAATGAATCACTTGACTAAATCACCTGACACAGTGTTAGGGTCGGTGTTAGGGTTAGCGTTACAGGTTATTCACCTTCGTGTATTGTCGTGTTTTCAAATTTATAGATGTATAGAGACAGGAAGACAGACCGGCAGATTAGATAGATAGATAGATAGATAGATAGATAGATAGATAGATAGATAGATAGATAGATAGATAGATAGATAGATAGATAGATAGATAGATAGATAGATAGATAGATAGATAGATAGATAGATAGATAGATAGATAGATAGATAGATAGATAGATAGATAGATAGATAGATAGATAGATAGATAGATAGATAGATAGATAGATAGATAGATAGATAGGTTGATTGATTTTAAAACAATAAGTTACTGATTTCTTAAACAGTAACTTAAAAAATTATTACAGATATATAATCAAAAAAAAAAAAACATCACTTGACAAACGAGCGACTTCCAGAAATACTTAAACTTATTTTTGGTCCACTTTGACAATTAATACTACATACTAATAAACCTTCTCGGATATATGTGTACTCTCTTAAAGTAAAAATATATATCTACAGATGAAAGCCTATCATGGTTGGTATTAGTTTTGACTTCATTCAATGGGTACGTTTTATTGTGTCCATAAAACTATAAAAGAAGTGATAATATACTCTCCGAAATATAATGAATGACATCACTAAATGACAATATAATACCTAATTGTTTGAAAAAGATACAGTATTCTTATGACATATGAAGATATGATATGTCTATTGGTTTCAGCCTCATATGATATTTAAAAAACTGATATTCTGTATAAATAAAAAAACTTGAAGTAAATTGAAACTTATTTTAATGGATATCGAGTTTAAATTTACGTATTGAAATAAGTTGATTGTAAATTGTGATAACTGATCTGTCTTTGTCCGTAACAACAGAAGGTTTACGGTAACAAACAATATAACGGAGAAGTAAGAGATGTGTGTATTTCATTAAATAATTACTATATCATGAAAAAAATATTAATGGACAATTGTGTTTGTTTGGCTATAGAAACACACTGGTCACTGGTCAAACTACAGTCTTGAGATGACTATTTTTTTGTAAAGATGTTCCGATGGGTTTTTTTTAGGTCTGACTATGTTAATCCCAGACATATTGTCTATGGAGTTGGGGGGGGGGATATTCCATTAACTTCCGGGATATTGATTTTTTTCTACATCACTGGTCAGCACTGTCCAGCTGTTTCTATATTGTAGTTAGTAACTGAAATAAACAGCGACCCCCACCCCTCTCTCTCCTCTCTCTCTCTCTCTCCTACTCTTTGTCTTACAGTCTCTTTATCTTTCACCCTCTTTGATTCTCTTTAGCTTCCAAACTTGTGTCTTTAACTGTCTCTATTGCTTTTCCTGTCTCACCTTCTCGCTCTTCCACCGTCTCTTTCTCTATCTCTCTCTTTCTCTCTCTTATTCAGTCTCTCCTGGACGATCTATCCCTTCAACTATCTCTCTCTTATTTCATTTTCTCAAACACACATAGACAAACAGACACACTCTTTCTATGACTTATATTTTTCTACACACAGATTCGCAACTACGTTTTCATGGGAGCTTACCCGATTCCCTCTGTTCCTTGTCTTCTAATTACATCGCTTTCTGAATCTCTCTCTCTCTCTCTCTCTCTCTCTCTCTCTCTCTCTCTCTCTCTCTCTCTTTCTCCCCCTTAACACTATTTCATAATTTGACTGTCCTGTTGGCCAGCACTTTAAAAAATAAACACCCGCCAACACTCGCTAGATAGCCACTCTCCCGATCTGCTATTAAACGTGAGTAGCACTTTAGTTTGAACCCACAAGGAAAGGGGCAGGGAGCCGTTTGAAATTGCTCCCCAACGCCCCAATACACCCACGCAGTTACGCATGATTTGTTACAACCTTTGATCCCAGTCAGGGTCGGGGACTACTCTGAATTGGCCATTCTCGGCACCAAACACTGACCTTCATTATTTCAGAAACTGCCAACTTGAATCCGAAAGTTTAGATGTAGACACTCATTGTCCAGTTCAGTTAACACGCGTGAGTTACTGAAGGGCAGGAGACAAGATACGTGAGTTTGGCAAGCCTGTCTGAGGGGGTCTTTTTGATTTTAGCAGTTTTTATGCAAAGTTTGAGTTCCGAGATTAGAAAGATTAAAGGACGGTAGTGTTAACAGAGGCGTAGGAAGGGTACTCCGGTACCCCCTAGTGGGCTAGGCAATTAAATGTGTATCGCTCACTTCATGTTACAAATTGCTATGCTATTTATTGTAATAATTCTGACATAACACTAACAGCGAAAAAAAATGTGACATTAATACAATTACTTGAACAGAATTTGAAGGTACGACCGTACGGTCATAAGATTGCGAAACCGTCGCTGGTAGACCAACTAGCTAGCTTAGAGTACTGACTGTACATAAAACAGAAAGAGTATCGCTGGTAGACCAACTGGCTAGCTTAAAGTACAGAATGTACATAACCCAGAAAGCGTATCGATATTTAAAACAATCCACTACCGAAAGCTAAAAAAATGTGCCGTCATTTGTGTTATTTTCCTTTTTAAATAGTGTAGCCCGTAACTATGGATACACAATAAAAACGAAAACAACAAATATGGCGGCTTTCGGGACATTCAGTTTAAATTCTCAATTTTAAATTACGTGAAGTAAAAAAAAAATGGTTTCGTGTTTTAATGATTCAACAAATCTTTTTATAATTTCATTTGATGCGTTCATTTTCCGCGTCACCTAGCGCATTGTCAAAAAAAAAATTCGCACAAAAAAAAACTCATTAATTAATTTTAGATAAAATAAAACATACAAGAACAGCTCTAGAATTTATTTTTTGTTATTATTTCTGCGGATCGGTCGCAAAAATATGACCAATTCTCTAAGTGGGGTCGAGAGTAGCAAAAGTTTGAGAACATCTCACCTAATGAATCCTCCCCCTATAGCTCAAATAACAGCAAAACATATCGAGGTCACAGCAAAAATAAATAAATAAAAAAAAAACATTTGTGTAAAAAGATCCTAATTTAGATATCTGCAGTGAAAGATAAATGAGAAAAGTAATGAAAGCAGAACAGTGGAAGATTTTTTTTTTTAAAGTTTTCCTCTTCCGTCTATGCCCATCAACCTCAGTACACGGGTCACCAGCAGACGTAACATGTTTATTTGATGTCGGAGATTCATGGAATCGAAATAATGACTTGTTATTTACATTGATAATTACAGCAAACGCAATCTCATTACTGAGTCCAAGAAACATGTAAACACTGGCATAAATCCATTTACGGTAGAATAGTTAAAAGAAAAAAGGAATTCAGTCTGTATGCGTAACTAATTAAATGAGAAATAGTTACACATATATCAAATTATGTACATGTAACTATCAAATTATGTACATGCAACTAATTAAATGAGAAATAGTTACACATATATCAAATTATGTACATGTAATTAATTAAATGAGAAATAGTTACACATATATCAAATTATGTACATGTAACTATCAAATTATGTACATGCAACTAATTAAATGAGAAATAGTTACACATATATCAAATTATGTACATGTAACTATCAAATTATGTACATGCAACTAATTAAATAAGAAATAGTTACACATATATCAAATTATGTACATGTAATTAATGAAATAAGAAATAGTTACACATATATCAAACTATCAAGGCCCGATTAAGGCCTAGGAAATATAGACAATGTGCATAGGGCCTACAAATTTGAACAACTAAACTAAACTTAGGACCCAAGAATCTATAATGTTTAGGGGCCTACGAAATCCTTAATCGGGCCCTGTAAACTATGTATATCGAACTATGTACTTAAATATATATATATATATATTTTTTTTAGTGTTCAATAGGGATAATAAGAAAACTATTTTTTGATATACAGCGATATATGTATACAGGGCTACAGTCCAGAATTCGGGGGAGGGCGGAAAAGCAAAGACCACAAAAGCCAGTCTGGCTTCCTTTCCCCCAAGTTTAGCATCGAAATAAAAAAAAAACTTAGAATAAATTTCAAAAGCAATCCCTCCCTCCACCCTCCAAAGGTATTGGGTTACCTACATAAACTGTATTAGATATGTCTGTATGTTGTTTATTAAATAGAAAAATAATATGTATGTAATGATTATTTGTATTCATATTTGAATAATAAAGAATTTTTTTTTTTAGTTTTTGTTTATTTCAAACAAAAAAATCTTAGTTTTGGAAATTTGTTATTTTATTGTTAGTTTTATTGAATGGTAAACTGCAAGACGATAAGTAATAACCAAGGGGAAATAAGTAGTAACCAAGGGGAAATAAGTAATAACCAAGGGGAAATAAGTAATAACCAAGGGGAAATAAGTAATAACCAAGGGGAAATAAGTAATAACCAAGGGGAAATAAGTAATAACCAAGGGGATATAAGTAATAACCAAGGGGAAATAAGTAATAACCAAGGGGAAATAAGTAATAACCAAGGGGAAATAAGTAATAACCAAGGGGAAATAAGTAATAACCAAGGAGAAATAAGTAATAACCAAGGGAAAATAAGTAATAATCAAGGGGATATAAGTAAATAGCCAAGGAAAAATAAGTAATAACCAAGGGGAAATACTCCTACTTCAACTATCCAGTGTTTACCTTAAAATTTGTTTTTGTTTCAACTTAAGCTATTACTTGAACTTATCTCCCTTTAATAATGAAAATGTTTTGGCCGTAAAATTATTGACGCAAAATGTCAAATGTATAAATAGTAAAAAAAAAATTATTATGATTAGCTGGACCGCTAACCATGTCATTATCTGCCCAGGTCGTTTACCCACTCTCTCATTAAATGAAAAATGTTGGTAGCCTGTGGAGAGTTCAGAGATGGCCAGAGAGTGACCTTGACATTGAAGTAATGTTTTCATGTTGTTGTTGGTTGGTTGGTTTTTTTTGTGTGTGAATTTAGTTCGTGGCTGAAGTTTGGACATCATTTACGACTTCCTTAATTATTGTTGGAGAGATGATGACAGGTCACAGATAGATAGATAGATAGATAGATAGATAGATAGATAGATAGATAGATAGATAGATAGATAGATAGATAGATAGATAGATAGATAGATAGATAGATAGATAGATAGATAGATAGATAGATAGATAGATAGATAGCCATAAGAGCCATCGGGGCAGATGAAGTCGAGAATTCATCTATTTCTGTAACCACAGCATATAGAGGGTTTTAGTGGCTAGCCGCCTTTACTTCCCCAACCAATGTAAGGTATCCATTTAAAGATGAGGGAATTTTTTATGGAATTTTTTAGGGAATTTTTCATCAACTTTCACCAGGGCCTGGAGAAATGTCCTTTGCTCTCACAAAGGATCGAACCGTCGACCCTCAGGTTGACAGCCGGGTACTCGGCCACCACTCCCCTTAAGTAGGATGAGCGTCATTAATTTCAAGTGGTCCCTGTCTTAAAATATTCTGATTGATGAAAATCTACCGTTGCCTGACACCTGAGTGTGACAGATGAAATGATCACGTGCCTCTGGTCCCACTGACCAAACGGTGCCAGCTTTATAGCTGTTGGTCACGGACGGCCAATGCCCCAACGGCGACTTCCTGAAAAAGTCGACGATCTTCCCTACCCTCTTATACACACACACACGTACACACACACACATACGTACGCGCACACACACACGTACGCACACACACATTCCATTTTTTCGTTATAAGATGATGGGGTTTTTTTTTGCTGTAAAAATAATGATAATTAATTAATTCCGTTAAATTCCTTTACGGCGCATTCAACAGTATTCTCCAATTTTGATGATTGCTCCAGTTAAAAAAATAATAATAAATTTAAGAACCGGTTTGCGGGAAACGTTTTAAAACCGGTATCATTGCGAGCAAAATCTGCAGCGTTCTCTTTTACAAAAAGTTTCGGTTTATAATGATTGAAACACGCGTTGTATATCATTCAGTTATTTCAGTATCATATTATTTTTCATTGATAACTTCTTTTATAGATTTAAATCGTTAATTTAAAAATTCAAAAAAAAATGAAAAAAAAAGGGGGAAAAAACCCATACGCCCTAATTTTACTCGTACGTGCAAGACAATTTAAAAAAAAAAAGTTATATTAACAGCAGATGTTAAATTGAAATTTTAAAACAAAAGGCCCGAGGGCACCGTTATCTTTCCGTTAATTGGCGGATAAAAATAGTCGTTTGGAAAGGACCGTCACGTGACAGGGGAAACGATTTGTCAAATCCCTAATTATCGCCCTTGCTGGTAAAAGCGAGAAACAAAAAAAAAAGAATCGCGGTCACCATTAGCAAGGTGAAACGAGGAGAACTCGAGTATTTGGTGAAATCGAATCTTATCCACTGCAGAAGCTGAGAATAGCTTGAAATCGTTAGTTATATATAGTATCGATTCTGTTCACTGCATATAAATGGAATGGGGGAAAGGTAGAAGTTCGGTGGGGGGGGGGGGGAGGGATACTAGTTGAGATTGTATTTCAAAAGTCTCATTTTGGTTTGTTACTTAGGGGTAGCGGTTAGACAGACTCATTGCTGGAAATGAGAACTACAAATAGACAGACACATTTGCTGAAAAGGCAGATATAGACGTAAAAATAGACAGAAGCTGCGCTGGAAAGACGGATGGAGTACAAATAGCAAAGTTAATGGGGGACATACCAATAGACAGACGTTATAGCATCATGGGCAAAACGAACTTCTCGAGCCCCTTGGACAGATTCATAAAGACTGAAAGAATACAATAGGTGGATGACCCTGAATTGGTTGAATTTTTCATTTATTGATTGACAAAGTTTCTGTAAGAGCTTTATAAAAGATTCTTTTTCTGTGTCTTTAATTTCACCATTCAATGTTTGCTGTTTAACTCGTGTACTGAAGAGGGCCTCGTCAATAGTAAGACCGGCACTAGAGAATGAAATGTTATTATTTAAAGAGTCGAGTTTGTCAGTCATTCAAAGCCCATCATTTTGTTTTTTATAAATTAACATTTAACTTGATTCAAAATATTTTTTTTAAACTTAATATCATCTCTTTAAATTACTTTGTTCTGGTTTTTAACATTCCTGAGATATTCACTTTCGTTTATTTTTTATTGATTGCTCACTCTCTCTCTCTCTCTCTCTCTCTCTCTCTCTCTCTCTCTCTCTCTCTCCCCTCTCTCTTACTCTCCCTCTCTCTCCCCCTCTCTCTATCTCTCTCTGTCTCTCTCTCTCTCTCTCTCTCTCTCTCTTTCTCTCTCTCAGTGTCCAATTATCAAGGAACAATGCCATCCATAATTTAGTCTGTATTAAATCATTTCAATAATTAATGACCGTCAGCCGAAACATTTTATTTATGGCAGTAAGATGGGCCGGGTCTGGCCGTTGGCGAAAGGGGGTGGGGGAGGGGGGGGGGCCATGCGGCACAAAGGCTATTTGCAACACTGGTTGAGAGTGAAACCGATTTTTAAAAATATAAAATAAATCACCTTGACCTGGTTTAGGAACAACGTACATCCTGGGTAATTATAAGATAATGCTTCAGTACTTTAATAAATGCTTCAGTACTTTAATAAATACTTCAGTACTTTAATAAATACTTAAATAAATACTTCAATATTTCAATAAATACTTCAATACTTTAATAAATACTTCAATAAATACTTCAATACTTCAATAAATACTTCAATAAATACTTCAATACTTCAATAAATACTTCAATAAATATTTCAATACTTCAATAAATACTTCAATACTTTAATAAATACTTCAATAAATACTTCAATACTTCAATAAATACTTCAATAAATACTTCAATACTTCAATAAATACTTCAATAAATACTTCAATACTTCAATAAATACTTCAATACTTTAATAAATACTTCAATAAATACTTCAATACTTTAATAAATACTTCAATACTTTAATAAATACTTCAATACTTTAATAAATACTTCAATAAATACTTCGATACTTCAATAAATACTTCAATAAATACTTCAATACTTTAATAAATACTTCAATACTTTAATAAATACTTCAATACTTCAATAAATACTTCAATAAATACTTCAATACTTTAATAAATACTTCAATACTTCAATAAATACTTCAATACTTCAATAAATACTTCAATACTTCAATAAATACTTCAATACTTCAATAAATACTTCAATACTTTAATAAATACTTCAATACTTCAATAAATACTTCAATACTTTAATAAATACTTCAATAAATACTTCAATACTTCAATAAATACTTCAATACTTTAATAAATACTTCAATACTTCAATAAATACTTCAATACTTCAATAAATATTTCAAGTTGAAATGTGTGCCCCAAGGCAAGTTGAAATGTGTGCCCCAAGGCAAGTTGAAGTGGTAGCATGATCTTCTACTTACTGGACAGAGTGGTCGCTCCTTAAACTACCAGAACGATAAAGGAAATAGCAGGAGCGGATTTGTACTTTTGCCTTTATTAGTATAACACTGTGGAACTTAACTTCTATTCTTTGGAATATGATTGGACATTTTAAAAATGAAAGCAATAAACATAATTGAAAATATATGGTTGTCATAGCGAAGACCTCCATATTATTTTTTTTTGTTTACATTTTTTGCTAAAACTATGAACGTGACTGAAATGAGATATACATAAAAAAAATAGAATGCGACAAGCCGACCTTGAGGAGTATGACCTTGTAGAGGATTGTGCATTAGAAGAGGAGGCTTAGTTTGGGATTGGTGCCATTAGTGGGCGGGTCAATTTGTGTGTCTTTAGTCGAGATTGTGTCGTCAGCAAATGGTTCCCGTGAGTGTGTGGAGGGGAGGGGGGGGGAAGCCGAAGCGGAGCGGTGGCGTCATCTTTATTACAACAGTTTGATTAGTTTGTCTGGAAGACAGGCTTCAACCCTGTTGTCTTAGATGGGGAAAGTCGAAAACAGAGGGTGTCGTTTGTCTGATTTAAAAGTACGCAGTGTGTACTCTGTGTTTGTGCGTGTGTGTCTGTGTGTGTGTCTGATTTGTCTGTTTTAAATTGTGTCTTCTGTCTTTTTTCTATGGGTGTTATGTGTCTCATTTGTCTGTTTTGAAAACGTGTTTAGTCTGTCTGTCTGTCTCTTTCTCTCTCTCTCTCTCTCTCTCTCTCTCTCTCTCTGTGTGTGTTTGTGTGTATGTGTCGCTGTGTGGTGATGTAATGATGGTGGAGGAGCCAGATGACGCATTTTGGACACCAATATCTACTAAAATAATAGCGGTGTGGGTTCGAAAGTAAATTAAAACAACAGTATTCCAGTTTAAAATACAATCATGAAAAAATCGGATCTGCCCGAAACCAAAAATAAAACCTAGCCTACCGATCAAGCCTGACGGAAAATAACTCAATGGAAACGTTTAGCAGGGAAAAGCTGGTAGTTAGTAAATGTCATTGTTTGGTGTTTACGTCATTTTTGGTTTATGACGAATATGCATCTTTTTGGGCCGTGACACGCTACCAAAAATACCAACCGACAGAAAGGACATTAGATGTAATCCAGATTACGTAGATTGTGAGACCTGAAAAAAGCAGTGGCGTAGTGAGGGGTGGGCAAGGGGGTGGTGCACCATGCCCAGGGCGCTACTCACAAAGGGGCGCCTAATGGTATATTTTACATATCATATTATATGGCTTTCGAATGGGGGAGGGCGCTAAAAAGGTATTGTGCCCCTGGCGCGAGTTGCGCTCGCTACGCCACTGGTAAGAAGACAGATGTTCTGTGTCCTCTTCCTGAGGCTAATGCAGTCATGTCATGTTCTTGATTATGTTTGAACTTTAACGTATTATTAGACTTATTTTATAGGTTATGGAACTTTGTGTTGAGTTGATTTATCGTCAGTCAGTACTCAACATTTTAGTTGTTTGTGGTTATCAACATTGAGATAGAACCCGTCACACAGAACTTCCACAATTTCTCCATGGTCTCATAGGTCTGTTGAAAATGTGTTTCGCATGTCTGTCTTTCTTTGTGTTTGTGTGTCTAATCTGTCTTTCTTTGTGTTTGTGTGTCTAATCTGTCTTTCTTTGTGTTTGTGTGTCTAATCTGTCTTTCTTTGTGTTTGTGTGTCTAATCTGTCTTTCTTTGTGTTTGTGTGTCTAATCTGTCTTTCTTTGTGTTTGTGTGTCTAATTTGTCTTTCTTTGTGTGTGTGTGTGTGTGTGTGTCTAATTTGTCTTTATTTAAAAAGGTGTTCTGTCTGTCTGTCATTCTTTGCGCGCGTGTGTGTGTCTTATTTATCTGTTTTAAAAATGTGTGTCGTTTGTCTGTCTTTATATGTGTGTGTATGTGTGTCTTAATGGTCTGTTTTAAACTGTGTGTCGTTGTTACGGGTCCTTATAATGAAGATACTTGTAGAAGGTGTAATAATTCAGACAACACAAATCACGAAGTTAACTCCAGTGAAGTAACATCAAACAATCATTTAATTCTTGAACATGAACGGACATAAAGGTAAATCCAGGAGGAGTACAATAGCAAACTGTAACCATGCATCCATCTACATCGATGCCCAAAGCTAGACTCTACTAGAACATGCATCCGCATCCTATGATGCACAGAGCTCGACTAACTATAAACAAAGCATGTGCTCCCAACTGTCGGTTAAATATACGTCATTTGTACCAAATGACGTATACACTAAAATCTACAATAAACCACATCACAATATGGCGGAATGACGCTATAGCTACTGCGGTGGACGGAGCCTACCGAATTGCGTCATCAAGCTTAGACTACATTATTTCTCCACAGTCGTCTGTCTGTCTTTGCATGTGCTGATTAAGTTGCTCAGTTTGTAGCTCGTTGTACTGGTCATTATTTTGGTGCTATCTTAATGTATAAGTTCAAATGTTTAGGTCTTTAGTAGTCCTAGTTTGCGTTAACCGGTTGTTGCTGATTTAAATGTGTTCTGTTTCCTGTCTGTGAAATTTACTATGTCATTTGTCAGTCCACAAAATGTGTGTCGCAGTGGTATGTCAATGTATATGTGTCCAATATCATCTGATATAGTCAACATCAGCCATGGGCGGCGAACTACAGCCCGAGGGCCCACTCGTTTCAATGTGAAGCACGGTTTTATCTGATGATGTAACGCTTTCATTCAATTATTATTATTTCATGCCAACGCTCCGTCCATCTGCTCTTTGTCTGGCACGCCCAAATATACGAGCCCGATGTGGTCCACGACTTAAAATGTTTGCACACCCCGAGAGAGAGAGAGAGAGAGAGAGAGAGAGAGAGAGAGAGAGACTGATCGATGGAAATAAAGAAATGTGAAGTGCCAAACAGTGAGAAGAGATGCAAATGAAAGTAAAGAAAGATAGAGAGAGAGACAGAAAATAAAACAGAGAGACGCATACAGTCAGGTATTGATAGATAATGGATAATAAAGAGACAGGCAGAGAGATAGAGTGAGATTTCGAAAGACAGATAAAGACAGACGACGTAGAAGAGTTTCACTAGAAAGACACCCGGAGTGACTTCGTAACGAGCCATGCAAACATCAACTGTCATTATCTAATGCAGTGTTTCATTCTGGGTCTGGTGTTCATCACCAGGGCCACACACCCCGCCGACCCACACTGTCAACACCCACGGGCACAGTTTGCTGCGTAGTGGGGGCCCACTTGCCTGTCGACAACACAACAGTTTCTCAAGCCCGTCTTACAGATGGGACTGTGTTTCAGAATGTGCGTGCGTGTGTGTCTAAGCGCGTGCCTATGTGTGTGTGTTTGTGCTTGTGTGACTGTGAGTGAAGGAGTTGTAACAGGAGATGAATTCCCTGTGTTCTGTTATAAGTGAGTCTATGCGTTTGTGTTTGTGTTTATGAGTATCTGTGTGTTTGTGTTTGTGTGTTTGTGTCTGTTTGTGTCTGTGTGTTTGTGACCATCTGTGTGATTGTGAGTTTCTGTGTTTGTGAGTGTCTGTATGTTATTGAGTGTATATGTGTTGTGTTTGAAATTATTTGTGTGTTAGTAAGTGTATGTGTGTTTGTGAGTGTCTGTAAGTCTGTGTGTTTGTGTTTGTTTGTTTGTGTTGTATGTCTGTCTGTTCGTGTCTATCTGTTTGTGTTTGCGACCGTCTGTGTGTTTGTGAGTGTCTGTGTGTTTGTGAGTGTCTATGTCCTTGTAAGTGTCTGTGTGTCTGTGTGTTTGAGAGTGTATGTTTTATATGCGTTATAAAATAAGCACATACACACACTAATATGGTAAAAAAAAAAATCAAATATTCACTAATAGAGAAGTAACTTCCATGACCGAAACATAGACCAGCAGTAAACAATGATAACGAAAAAAAGATAATCACCTGGGGGGGGGGAAATACTTCCGAGCAAAACAAGAATCCATACATAACAACATCAAAGAAAACACAATAATTTAAAAAAAATATTTAGAAATTTTAAACTTATACCAACTCTGACGGGAAACATAACATCGGAAATCAAAGTGGACAGACTGAGATGGGAGGGTATTATTCAAATGCTGGAAAGAGTGTTAAGTCCAGTCTACTGGACAGGAGTGGACACGCATGAGGTAGATGAGAGCCACAAGCCGGATGTTGTTGTTGTTGTTGTTGTTGTTAGTATGATTTTTTTAATTAAAGAGCCGCAGCATGGTCACTTTATCAAAATTTAGTGACCAAAAGTAATTAAATAATAAGAACAAATGGATGACTAGGAGTCAAATTAAACTCATGTTAAATGAAATTCTAACAGCTGCAATAGTCTACCATATCAGACAACATTTAATAAGACCAAAGGGCAGATAGAGAGATGTAGTAGGGAATGACTTTAAAGCCCTGGTCGTGTGAGAGTGGAGAAAGAAGAATGTGGGATTGGGGGAGAGTGGAGGGGAATAGTACGGCTGACCTACATAGCAGAGATGGGGCACTTGGTACTGTATTCGAATAGTGCTGAAGTATATTTCTGGAGTACTTGTACTCGTTCTTGCATCTTGGGTATTTGTACTCGTAGTTGTACTTGCATGGTCAGTACTTGGAACATTTCTGCTACACGGGATGTAGAGTCATAGAAGATGGTTTTTAAAATCGCTGATGCCCCATAAACAAGTTCAACCTCAGCGCCCTGTTAAATTAGATTATTTTGTTTAAGAATATACTTCCGAACTAAAAACTGACGAGGTAGCATGTAAAACTGAAAAGTGGTATGTAAAATTGACCAAGAAGCCTGTAAAACTGACCAAGTAGCCTGTAAAACTGACCAGGTAGCCTGTAAAACTGACCAAGTAGCCTGTAAAACTGACCAGGTAGCATGTACTTTGCGCTGGTCATGTAAACATGTCTTACCCGTGCCATGAGAGAACAACCAAATGAGTAAGTAATCCCCCTTTAATCTCTAGTATATGGGAATTAACTGGGATAATTACATTTCTGTTTACATAGGGGTTATCTCCTTGTGATTAAAAAAAAATACTTTTTTTTTATGTCAGTGAAATCAGGTTAGAGGGTTCCATCTTTAAAGATGTTTGCAAGATGCGTGTGTGTGTGAGAGTGTACCATGTCTACCCAATACCAACAAGGACATTTGTACTGACATCAGCGTATTACCCATGTACATTGTGCAAAAGGGCCAACAGAAACTAAAGAGCCCTCTTAGATCCGGCCTTTTGATAGGGAGACACTTGAATGTCTGTAACGTGTGTCTGATCCTGTGGACCACACGATGTAGATCTGTCTATCGAGCTCCCCACTACCACTGAGGATCACAGGGATGTTATTTTATGTGTTTAAAGTGTAACGTACCGCACGAGTCGAGAGACGCATTAATAATTCCCATGACACCAAGTAATATCCGGGAACTCGATCGCTTCACGTGCCATTTGTTTCCCTGAATAATGCATGCACACACACACACACACGGAATTCACAGACACACACTTAAACACACACACACACACACACACGGAATTCACAAACACACACTTAAACACACACACACACTCACGGAATTCACAGACACACACTTAAGCACACACACGCACGGAATTCACAGACACACACGCACTCAAAGACACACGCACACCACAAAAATACACAATCTTTGCAGGCTGCTCAAAGTTTAACCAGAACAGCTACTGATAAGGCTTTTTAGTCCAGTAAAACTCCCCCACCCCCTGTTTTCCCCAACCTCTCCCTAACTATGTCACGTATTGGACGACCCTATCACCGCTTGCAATTGGCGCAAACATCCATTCTAATACCAGCACAATCAAAACATATTCCCCCTTGAGGTCCTTTCAGGGATCGGACGTTTATCTCTTGATCCTCTAACGCGCCCCTTAAATGGACATTTCTTGTAATCCTCAGCGTAGATGGGGGACGTGTTGATCAGCGAAGCGCTGTTAACTAGGATTTAAACCCCCCTCCCCTTCACCGAGCAGATTAGTCTCACTACATCAAAGCCAACTATTCTGCACAGCTATTGTAAAAAGACAAAGGTGTAAATTGATTATATGTCTAGCTCACTATGTATTCTATTAACATTTGACAAGTAAACCGAAGCTTCATTTCCGATTAGATTCCAATAACAAGTTATGGAAACTTTCTGAACGTGTATGGAAATAAAAAGATCCACAGAAAATAAAACAAATATCGCCTACATTGTGACATGTCCAAAGACAAATGCCACTTGGGAAGGATTGTATGATACTTTCATATTTCAAGTGGAATTTCAACAGACTTAATGAAATTACATTGGCTAAATGTCCAGAAAGCATTGTTAGCTGAAAAACAGATGCACAATTGAACTGGCAGACAGATAGTCAGACAAAATGACCCACAGACAAGCCATACAGATAGCCCAACAGACTGGCCAACGAATAGCCTAAAGGAAAGCCATGTATTATAAGCGCAGTCTTTCTCCAATTTTGCAGACGACCTAAACTGTCCCCTGATATACATAGAAAAAGGGAGAGATACGCAACACAAACAGTTTTATGTGCGCACGTACACAACAAAATGTTTTGACCGGGTCAGACGATACAAATTGTGACATTATTTTGTTTGTCACATTCGTGAATACATCAGTGGATGCACTTTTATAATCATCACAACAGACTCGCTCCAGCAGATATACTGGACAAACACACATCAAGATGCAGCGTCAGAACTCATTCCGGACTCTCATGCAAATTCCATTTCCTGAATGTTTTCCAATAATCAAAACATTTTTTTACTCCTTTTTTTTTTAATCAACAGATCAAACCTAAAGTCTATTTCTATTGTATCTATTTTCTAAGAACCATATCTATCACACCTAACCCACCCCCCCCCCAACCCCATTCCTGTTCTTGTTGTTTTCCGCATTATAAAATTTCCCTTTCACCGTCCATTCATTCTTACTGACCACCACTATCCCAACCCCCACCACTACCACAACCCCCAACCCCCCACACACCCCTGTGTGCACTTTAGACCAAAAAATCACCATTATTGCCATCTTTCACAAACCTAAATGGGTAACACACAGGCCCGTAGCCAGGTCAAAGTAAGCAGGGAGGCATCAATACCCAGCAATGGGGCACCTTTATTTTTTCTTTTTTTTCCTCTTTTCTTCTTTTTTAAGCGGGGGGGGCACTCCACACCTAGCACGGCCCCCCAGTACTCCCCCCCCCTTGGCTACGAGGTTGGTGACACACAACTTCAGCAACAGATCATTGAAGACTGGAGACACTTGTTTAAAATATATAGATGATATATAGATGATATATAGATGATATATAGATGATATATAGATGATATATAGATGATCTGTTGACATTCGTATACCAGGCCACCAAGAGGACGTTCGAAACACTTTTTACTCAGCAGCCATAGAGTTAAAAGTGTGAAACTGGGCCACAGCTTAGAAGTCTGGGGCCCCTAAAAAAAACTCTGACAAGGTTGGCCCCTCTCACCAACGACCCAAAATTTTGCAGCAAAATAAATATTGAAAAAAAAAATATTGAAAAAAAGGCTTGAGGCCGCTGACAAGTGTTCGTATTCCCACCCCCACCCCTCACCCACAACCACCTCCTCCCTCCCCCAACCCTTTTTCGCGGCGGTCCTGATGTGATTATGTGTGTGGGAGGGGGGGATAGTTTAAGAGTGCCATATGCTCATGCGCCACGCACACACTAAACATTATTCTTGGCTCAAGCCCTGGGACATGTTAACAGATATATTATTCTTCCTTTACAAAGGGAAAAGGCAACTCACTCTCTCTCTCTCTCTATCTCTGTCTCTCTCTCTCTCTCTGTCTCTCTCTCTCTCTCTCTCTCTCTCTCTCTGTCTCTCTCTCTCTCTGTCTCTCTCTCTCTCTCTCTCTCTCTCACACACACGCGCACACACACGCGCACACACACACACATTTTGCACTCACACACACTTATCAATGCTGAACTTGGTCGTTGATGAGAAATTTCGAGGTCAAAAGGAATGTGTGGGGAAAAAAAAGTTATCTTCCTTTAGTGTGACATTCAAGCAAGAGTTATGTTTCCTAGTAACGCTCTTTCATAATAAAGAAATGTTTAAGCGTGTGAGATTAAAGGGCCCCTACTCTTATTCTCTTCCTTCCTTACTCATTTTGTATCCGAAAATAGATTTTAACTCGAGTCACATGACAGACAGTTGGTGGCTGTGTACTTGTAACATCGGAGCAATGAAGGTTTCAAATCTGGATAGCTATCCCCCTCGTGGTGTCTCCATAAAACACATTAAGATCTGATTATGGGTAAGATTTGGGAAAAAGGACATTAATATTCTATTATAACACGATGTTATGACTTAAAATGTACTAGTGTTGTACTATATCCCCTTAGGCTTGATCAGTAGGCTAAGTTTTTTTTTGGTTTCTGGCAGATCCGATTTTTTCATGATTGTATTTTTAAACTGGAATACTGTTGTATTAATTCTTTACTTTCGATTTAACGCTGAACTCAAATCGCCATATTTACATAGATATTTACACGTAAGGTTACCAAAAAATCAAAAATACTCTTCATTTCAAAATAATTCAATCATCAAATATAAAAAAAAGGAAATTTAAAAAAAAATAATTCAATTCTGCTAATCAAAATCAATAAAGATATTTATATTTCTGATTGACAATTAAGTGTTGACGTCATCTGTTCTTATTGAATTACATTACTAAATGTATTTTGATTTGATTTTAGTAACGTACCTGTTGCCAAAGTCAAAAGTTTCAGAATAGCCTTTTTGTTTTAGTCTACTTTTTACGCATAAAATTCTGAGTATTTAAATTATCTCGTATTACTGATAACTGTTAAACGGTATTGTAGTTTTGATTGTTTGTTTCGGTTTTTTTTTTGTGTCATGTTATTCGTAATGAAAAAAGACCAGGGGGGTGGTATACTTAGACGAAAGGGAAGTTTATTGAGCGCCTTAAGAATAGTTTTTTAGGTATTTGTAGCCACTTGCTAGAAACTTCCTAACAGAGACGTAGCTAGCTGTTGTGGCGCCATGTGCTTTTTTGGCGCCCTTCTCCCAATAAAAGAGTGCAAAGAAAAACGTTTGACAGCGCTCGTTTTGGCGCCCCTCCCTAGCTCGGCACCCTGTGCGGCCGCACAACCCGCAGTACACTCAGCTGCTTCCAAATATGTTTATATATAGGGATGGGGGGAGAGATTCAATGGCCTCTATATCTTCAGTGCACTATGGGTATCAGTTTTAATATATATATTAATACTTGATGGGCCCTTTTCTGAGGTTGGGGGGGGGGAGGTCCAAAGCAGTCGTCAATGTCTGTTATCTATAAGTAAAACTCTGGTGGTATGATATATTTTGATGATATTTATCCCACCCACTCTATGGGTATTGTGGGTGTGGGTCTTGTGGGTGTGGGTCTTGTGGGTGTGGGTTTTGTGGGTGTGGGTCTTGTGGGTGTGGGTTTTGTGGGTGTGGGTCTTGTGGGTGTGGGTCTTGTGGGTGTGGGTCTTGTGGGTGTGGGTCTTGTGGGTGTGGGTTTTGTGGGTCTTGTGGGTGTGGGTCTTGTGGGTGTGGGTTTTGTGGGTCTTGTGGCTGTGGGTCTTGTGGGTGTGGGTTTTGTGGGTCTTGTGGCTGTGGGTTTTGTGGGTGTGGGTTTTGTGGGTGTGGGTTTTGTGGGTGTGGGTCTTGTGGGTGTGGGTTTTGTGGGTGTGGGTCTTGTTGGTATGGGTTTTGTGGGTGTGGGTCTTGTGGGTGTGGGTCTTGTGGGTGTGGGTCTTGTGGGTGTGGGTCTTGTGGGTGTGGGTCTTGTGGGTCTTGTGGGTGTGGGTCTTGTGGGTGTGGGTTTTGTGGGTCTTGTGGGTGTGGGTCTTGTGGGTGTGGGTTTTGTGGGTCTTGTGGGTGTGGGTCTTGTGGGTGTGGGTTTTGAGGGTCTTGTGGGTGTTGGTCTTGTGGGTGTGGGTTTTGTGGGTCTTGTGGGTTTGGGTCTTGTGGGTGTGGGTCTTGTGGGTTTTGTGGGTCTTGTGGGTGTTGGTCTTGTGGGTGTGGGTCTTGTGGGTTTTGTGGGTGTGGGTCTTGTGGTTGTGGGTTTTGTGGGTGTGGGTCTTGTGGGTGTGGGTCTTGTGGGTGTGGGTCTTGTGGGTGTGGGTCTTGTGGGTGTGGGTCTTGTGGGTGTGGGTCTTGTGGGTCTTGTGGGTTTTGGTCTTGTGGGTGTGGGTCTTGTGGGTTTTGTGGGTGTGGGTCTTGTGGGTGTGGGTCTTGTGGGTGTGGGTCTTGTGGGTGTTGGTCTTGTGGGTGTGGATCTTGTGGGTTTTGTGGGTGTGGGTCTTGTGGGTGTGGGTCTTGTGGGTGTGGGTCTTGTGGGTCTTGTGGGTGTGGGTCTTGTGGGTGTGTGTTTTGTGGGTTTTGTGGGTGTGGGTCTTGTGGGTTTTGTGAGTGTTGGTCTTGTGGGTGTGGGTCTTGTGGGTGTGGGTCTTGTGGGTGTGGGTCTTGTGGGTGTGGGTCTTGTGGGAGTGGGTCTTGTGGGTGTGGGTCTTGTGGGAGTGGGTCTTGTGGGTGTGGGTCTTGTGGGTTTTGTGGGTGTTGGTCTTGTGGGTCTTGTGGGTTTTGTGGGTCTTGTGGGTGTTGGTCTTGTGGGTCTTGTGGGTGTGGGTCTTGTGGGTTTTGTGGGTGTTGGTCTTGTGGGTCTTGTGGGTGTGGGTCTTGTGGGTGTGGGTCTTGTGTGTGTGGGTCTTGTGGGTGTGGGTCTTGTGGGTCTTGTGGGTGTGGGTCTTGTGGGTCTTGTGGGTGTGGGTCTTGTGGGTTTTGTGGGTGTGGGTCTTGTGGGTAAGTGTGTTTTTGGGTGTGGGTCTTGTGGGTGTGGGTCTTGTGGGTATTGGGTATTGTTTTTTTTTAACCAATCGCCTGCTTGCTTTTCAGAAAGATTTAATTTGCTGATTGAATTTAATGAATGTTCAATCAACTAATTGCATTCTATTGAGTGATTTTAATTCATTTTTTAAAACTATTTTCGAAGACTTTTATTTTTGGAGTGTTTCATTTTACCGAGTGATTCGAGGTGAACGTCATGTACACTGTACAACTTCGACAAGAGTGTGCTCCATTAAATCTAGATTAGTTTTAATTTGTTTTGTTTGTTTTTTTTTTAAATACATGTACTGTTTTTTTTTAAATAATGTCAACAGAGTGTACGTGTGGTAGCGTAGCTGTGTGCTATCCTGTGTGGATAAGTAGGCCTGGGGGGAGGGGGTCTGGGCCGTTGAGGCCCCCCACCCCTGAAGGTAATTTTATTTTGCCAGCCACAAAGAGTGGCGCTTATCTGAGCACGTGTCAGGTGCTCCGGGCTAAAATGATGTTACAGTTGGTGAATGTACGAGGAGGCGGGTGGGTTTAAAAGGACGTGGATGTAAGAGGAGGCGGGTGTAAGAGGAGGCAGATGCTAGAGGAGGTGGGTGTAAGAGGAGGGGGGTTATGAGGAGGTGGGTGTATGGGGAGGTGGATGTAAGATAAGGTGGGAGGAAGCTACTGTTTCAAAGATTTTAGAAGGCACGACATAGACACGCGTTGTTTTTTTTTTGTCTATGGCCCTTTGCTCATAGTGCCCCCCACCCAATCGCGTACCTATTTGTAGGGCCCCCCCAAATGTATTTTTCCAGAGGGGGCCCCTAAATGTACCTTTCCTTCGTGCCCATAAATGCATCTTTACCTCCTTGTCCCCCCCCACCACCACCCCTAATTTACCTAGTGCCCCAAACGTCATTTGTCCTAAGGGCCCCCAAAAATACGTGAAAATGGCCCTACATGTCAGCATACAATAAATAACTTGAGAGTTCTAATTTAAATGTTTACGTTTACATGACATGCGTTATAGAGGTACAATGTTCGGAAAAAAAAAAAACAAATTCCAGTAGCCATGTAGATTGTAGCGGTTTCCTAACGGTGATAGTATAGGATGCCTCCCCCCCCCCCGCCCCCATCATTAGTTTTATTAGTATTCAAGACAATCCATGTTCCGTGGTCAGTTCACAAAATTCATATCAGTTGGTCGCAGATTGTTATTTTTATTTCATTACCGTTCGTCCACCTTTCGACCACCAGAATGTACCGTGCTGGAACTTCAGTACATATAAAATCGATGGGTTATTCATTGTTATGATTGGAGGAGGGGGGAGAGGGTGCAACGGCGTTGGTGGTGGGAACGAGGGTAATGGGTTGCAGAGATTAAAATTTAAGTGACCTGTTGGATACTCTTAATTTCATCCTCAGTCAAGACACCAGATAGAAGGACATACTGAATAGATAGATTTGATATATTTGATATATTTGATAGATTAGATAGATAGATTAGATAGATTAGATAGATAGATAGATAGATAGATAGATAGATAGATAGATAGATAGATAGATAGATAGATAGATAGATAGATAGATAGATAGATAGATAGATAGATAGATAGATAGATAGATAGATAGATAGATAGATAGATAGATAGATAGATAGATAGATAGATAGATAGATAGATAGATAGATAGATAGATAGATAGATAGATAGATAGATATCAGTTTTCTATCACTGTACCTATATTTAAAGTCTCGGTGTAAAGACATTTCACAACAAAACATCAGCTGCTCTGGAACAGAAACAGGAATCTCAAACTGTGTATCATGGATCCTTGCCTCATTTGCTCTCTCTATCTCCCCCTCCCTCCCATCTCGTGTATGTCATGAAATCTCTCTCTGTGTGTCTCTCTCTCTCTCTCTCTCCCTCCCTCTTTCTTGTATTATTTCATTTTTTTTACTAATTCAAAATGTACGAAGATATTGATAT
>JAGDYQ010000001.1:10630953-10643453 GCA_021962125.1 Bulinus truncatus | reverse complement strand
CCCCCCCGTCAACAATTGTCAAAAAATTTCTGACCCTCTCCCCCCTATTTTGTTGACGTAATAAATGGACAGCCCCTTAAGCAACAACAATGCCAAACACGTGTTATTCTCGTGGTGTATGACGTATTTCAACCCATGTTCACATATTTTGTAACACTTCGCCCACGCGTGTCTTGTCCCCCCCCCCCCTTTCAGATACCGATATTTTTTTTTAATCAACAGCAATGCCAAACACGTGTCTTTCTCGTGCTACAGCTAATGACGTATGTCAACCCATGCTTACCCCTTCCCTGTCATATACACTTCGCCCACACGTAAGTCTTGTTCCCCCCCCCCCCCCCCAACTTCCCATCCCAACAAAAAATACACACAGATGTTCACTAATTGTATCATTCAAGGTCATACATTAGAATTAAGAAATGCCAATCCTATTGTTTCAAGGTCATATCTCTGCTGTATATGTGACAATTTCTGTGTACGGGTTTTTTTTTTCCTTTTTTTTTAAATCTTGTCTGATCTGGTTATAGAATTGGGTTATTTACTGATTTTTTTTATTCAACTCTGTTGTGAAAAAAAAACAATGTATCGGCAGCCAAAAAAACGGCCGGTCCGACAGTTAACCCATAGTGCCAATATCGGTTCGACTATCGGTCGCTCCCTACAACAATCGGCCGATCCGATATTAACCGATAGTGCCAATATCGGTCCGATACCGATCCGATTATCGGTCGCTCCCTAATTAAAAATAAAATAGATACAACCTGCCGGCTTATCGCTATGGCCGTCCCTCTGTCAGCTTATAGCTATGTAGTCAGTCTGCTAGCTTAAAGCTGTGGCCGTCCCTCTGTCAGCTTGTATATATGGCTGTCACTTTGAACAGAAACACGTCAACAAACACGTAAACTGCCCAAGTATAAGGGAACTAAAAATCGAAATCAAAAGAATATTGGGGAATGAGGGCCAGAGAGAGAGAGAGCATATGAATAATTTTTCCGTATTTCAGATATCATCAGACCCTTTTAAAGTCTCATATTGTTTTTCCACATATTTAGTTTAATGTATCAAGCAATACGAGAGCAATGTTGATTGTACAATGTTATTTCCTGTCTGGAGTGCTCTAAATATGTTAAAAACAGAACAATAAAAAGGTTGTAAACAACGAACATATTCCTTTTATGAATAAAGGATATTACTTCGCGGAGAAGGTTTATCGCGGGGGTAAAAAACGAGAAAAGACTTTATGCCTGAACTTTAGTAGGTTGCCTCATTAGGAAAGCCCACATACTGAATGGGGCTGTCTACCCATGAATTCAGTTAAATTGTACTTGATAGTCTTGTCAGGTTCATGGCATGGGCCCCGGTAATTGTAATTACCTTTAGAAAACATACCTGCTTCCATTTGCATAATAACTAATACTATATGTACCCTGCAAAACCTTAGCATAGAGTTAAATCCCCTTATGCTTGATCGGCACGGAGGTCTACCTTTCGACACCGGGCAGGTCCGATTTTTTCATCATTGTATTTTAAACTGGAATACTGTTGTATTAAATCTTTACTTTCGATTTAACGCAGAACCCAAATCGCTTTTTATTTTATTAGATTAGATACATAAACAGCCATAATAAATATACAACTGTGACCATAGTTTATAGTTTTACAGTTAGGTTGTTTTAACCCATTAATCTAATTGTGTGAGTTTGGAAAAAAAATGAATGCGATTAATTTAAAAAAAAAACAACTAATGTTATTTATGTTTATCCTTGATTAGTATAAAACGGTTGTTTGGTCCATAAACTCGACAAACACTGATATCTGAATGGCTGTTATTAGTTGGAGCGGTGGGGTGAGTTAAGGTGATGTTGACATAACTATCAGAAGTGGTGAGTTAGAGAGGTAGGCAGATAAAAGAGAGGCAGAGGGAGTGAGGGGGGGGGGGGAGAGAAGGAATCTTTATAGAGTTTGTCAAGAGATGAAATTTTCCAGGCCCTAATTATGAGACGACCTTATTCCCGAAATGAAGTCAGAACAAAGGTTATAGGTTTAACGAAATGCGGGGGCGGGGGCGGGGGTGGGGTGTGGTGGCGCTGAAGGGGAGAATGGGAGTTGGGTAAAGAGGGGGGGAGAGGTCGCCATAAACATGGAGGACCATTAGAAAGATTGCCATTTCTGTTTGGTATTGATTTGGGAAGGTGGTGGGGGGGGGGGAGTCTTGCTGAGGTATGTGTGAGGTATAGAGGAGATATCATGATTAATTGATATGTGTGAGGTATAGAGGAGATATCATGATTAATTGATATGTGTGAGGTATAGAGGAGATATCATGATTAATTGATATGTGTGAGGTATAGAGGAGATATCATGATTAATTGATATGTGTGAGGTATAGAGGAGATATCATGATTAATTGATATGTGAGGTATAGAGGAGATATCATGATTAATTGATATGTGTGAGGTATAGAGGAGATATCATGATTAATTGATATGTGTGAGGTATAGAGGAGATATCATGATTAATTGATATGTGTGAGGTATAGAGGAGATATCATGATTAATTGATATGTGTGAGGTATAGAGGAGATATCATGATTAATTGATATGTGTGAGGTATAGAGGAGATATCATGATTAATTGATATGTGTGAGGTATAGAGGAGATATCATGATTAATTGATATGTGTGAGGTATAGAGGAGATATCATGATTAATTGATATGTGTGAGGTATAGAGGAGATATCATGATTAATTGATATGTGTGAGGTATAGAGGAGAGATATCATGATTAATTGATATGTGTGAGGTATAGAGGAGATATCATGATTAATTGATATGTGTGAGGTATAGAGGAGATATCATGATTAATTGATATGTGTGAGGTATAGAGGAGATATCATGATTAATTGATATGTGTGAGGTATAGAGGAGATATCATGATTAATTGATATGTGTGAGGTATAGAGGAGATATCATGATTAATTGATATGTGTGAGGTATAGAGGAGATATCATGATTAATTGATATGTGTGAGGTATAGAGGAGATATCATGATTAATTGATATGTGTGAGGTATAGAGGAGATATCATGATTAATTGATATGTGTGAGGTATAGAGGAGATATCATGATTAATTGATATGTGTGAGGTATAGAGGAGATATCATGATTAATTGATATGTGTGAGGTATAGAGGAGATATCATGATTAATTGATATCTGTGACGTCATCGTGTGCCACACACCCCCCCACCGCCCCCCCCCACCTCGGGTGAGAGTGTAAAACACTGATGAAGCAGTCATGTGGTACTGATAAAGTACTGGGTACTGATGTGGCACTGATAAGGTACACATTATAAGTACAAGAAGGTCACCAACATAAAACCCACTTGAGGCCAACCAACCAATCATTTAATTACACGTTTTCAACATCGTTATGTTCTATCGCCACAATTTTTTTTTTCGGTTCACTTCAACCGTTAAATCGTCAAACTTGACTGGCAAGGATTGAGGTTGTCTTGTAAGCGAAATTACAAAAAAGAGATCATTGTCAACCTGCATAGAGTTTGTTTTGAAAATAATCAATCCAACATGAAAAGCTTGGTTGATCAAAATGAAATATTTTTTACTCGAGGGGGTACACGGGAATTCTACGACAGAATCTACCTGTTGAATTCATTCATGTCCGTTTGAGGTAATAACTTAATCACACCTGTCCGAATGTCTGTCATAGGTCAGCAGTATCCCGAGGAAGAAACTTTATTAGAAACGTTGGAGGCCCTTAGTCAATAGTGCCTGATATACTTAATACCGACCTATTGCGTCAGATGTCAGGTATTTGTACTGAAAGTGTCCTAGGGTAAAGTGGGGGGGGGGATTTAGTCGGTCGCCAAGTTCACCCTGCCCATAATAGCAGCTGCTCATAATAACAGGTGCTCATAATAACAGGTGCTCATAATAACACCTGCTCATAATAACACCCGCTCATAATAACACCTGCTCATAATAACACCTGCTCATAATAACACCTGCGCATAATAACACCTGCTCATAATAACACCTGCTCATAATAACACCTGCTCATAATAACACCTGCTCATAACAGCTGCTCATAATAACACCTGCTCATAATAGCACCTGCGCATAATAACAGCTGCACATAATAACACCTGCTCATAATAACACCTGCGCATAATAACAGCTGCACATAATAACACCTGCTCATAATAACACCTGCTCATAATAACACCTGCTCACAATAACAGCTGCACATACAGCTACTGTAAAGGAAAACTGTTTCAGTGTGAGACGCACTAAGCGTAACGAAGCGCCACATTTGGCCACAGGACAGATAAGGAAACATCACCCGCCCCGTTCTTCCCTAATTTCCACTCTTGAAATTCGGTTAAGCTACCTATGTTGGTACTGATTCTATTTTTAGACCATAGGATTAGGATTAACTCGAATACATCAAATAACATTCCCAAACGGATTACTTCTCTTCCTTGGAGCTTCGTAATTGAATTTCAGTCTGGTGGATCAATGAATTTGTTCTTCTTTATCTACTTCCGTTTTGTTCTATTATGTGTCTGGGTGAATGCGCGCGCACTTGCATGTTGTCTTTAGGTTTTGCTTTATTTCTTCAGAGGCGATTTTGTTTTTCGGAAGATAAATTTAATAACCTTAAGTTTGGGGTGGGCGTCGTTGTACTCCAGTTTCAATGCTTTTTATAGCATTTTTACATTCTTCATGCAGTGATTGTATTGCTGTACCGTCAACTTTTTTGTCCCAACATTTGTTTCCATCATTTTTGCATGACGCAATTATTGTCCCACATGGAGTGCTCACAACCAAAAGAGTCGATCGAGGTGGGGGGGGGGGAGGTCATTTAAATGTTAGTGGACAGTTCTTTATTTTATATTTTCGAAATTGGCCTACCGTGTTTTCCTACTCTAAAAAATTATCTTAAATATCTATTTCATTGAACATATACATATGAAAATTAGCCGGTTTAGATGGCCATTGTCTACTTTTGGCCCCCTACCAGACATTGGCCGTAGCATATATATATATATATATATATATATATATATATATATATTCAAAAGGCTTTCTTAATTAGATGCATAAAAAATTGATAACTTAGAAATTATTCTCTGATTTTAATGGAAGGCTTTTCCGATACTCAGAGGCTGAACCCGGTGTGTTTCGCACCCTTTTTTTGCGCGACAGAACGGCGCTGCCCCCCTCCCCCCCCCCCTCCACCCCACCCCAAACATATGCTTCTAAACAAATATGACGAACTCGTCCTTCCCACTGCTGGTTATCCCCTACCATAAAACCAGTTAAGTGCTCTCTCTGGGATTTCCCCATCCAACAGTTAGATTGAGTTGTGGATAAACGGTTTCTCTTCTTCTTCTTCTTCTTCTTTTCGGTCCATATCAAGTGGTCAGTAAAAACTGGACCAAGTGCTGGACCAAGTGCTGGACCATAAATTGCACATCCTATTCCCAAGCAGTTTTTTTTATCGGCTTCCATAAATTTTATACTCTTACGCTTTATTGACATTAAAGAAACTTTAGAATTTTATTACATCGTTAATTTTTTTAAAAGACTGTTATTACGTTTTACATTGCGGGGTGCTTTTTTTTCATCTCCCACTAGTTAGACAGCCTGCTAAATCAGGCAAATGTTATGTTAGAAAAGATCCAAAGTACACCAGAGAATAACAACAAGCAATCTAAGCCTGTTCCATTCTGGACACAGGACGTGTTAGAGCATTTTTGTATTATGTTTCAGTACGTATGCTATCCTTCAGTAAATATTTGTAAATTTTGGAAATGTTTATAAATTCAATTGTGTAATGCATATATCTGAAAAAAAAGATATTAAAAAGACGTTTCTTTATATTTGAAATCAAAATTATTTTCTCTTAAATCTAACTACAAGTGGTTTGTGGTCACTGAAATAGGACTCATAATTGAAACATTCTAAATTGTAGTCATTTAATCGTCCGAAAACTCCGTCAATTGTTGTTTGATAAATTGTTGTTGCCAAACATTCGAAATTATAGTCATTTAATCGTCCGAAAACTCCGTCAATTGTTGCATAGTTCTGATACTTTCAATTAAACTCAGAACACAAGCTTACTATTTCATTTGATGAGTTTCTTAATAAAACTTGGTGAAACTACGTGCTGCAGTATTTCGCACCAAATGAATGGGTTATTGAACGTACAAGGTGTATATATAATATATAAGCTCCTTAGGAGCCCTGAAGCCCGGCCCTCAGAGGTCCTATCGCGAAATGAACTTTTGATGTACACATGGCAGGCCAAGACCTACAAAATGATATATACATCAAGGGTCTAGGACTTATAGTTGCTGAGATATAGGCGCTCCTTTATTAATATAGCTTATATAGTATAAAACGATACTAAGCCCCCTTTTACGGCCCTCAGAGGTCAGATCGCGAGATGACCTTTTGCTGCACACATGGCAGGCCAAGACCTACAAAATGATATATACATCATGGGTCTAGGACTTATGGTTGTTGAGATCTAGGGTGATGACAGACAGACAGACAGACAGACAAAACGGGGACAATAGAGCATTTTTTTTCGAAAATGCTCTAAAAAGTAATAAATAACGCAACTAATACACCTAATTGTTTAGTTAACTACTACACCTAATTGTTTATTAAAACATTACTCGTATATCTCACTAAGCTAATATTCACAAAAGATGTTCTAATAATTGTAATTTTCAAATTCTGCTAAAAATTGTAATATCTGAATAAATGTTATTCCCACTTTACACTGCTGAAATTTTTTTAAACTATTTATGTCCTTTTATTTAAAATGTGTAGAGTACATAAATAACTATTGGTGTGTAAACAGGTCTCTATATTTTCATGAAAATCTAATGGTGTCTTTTTTTAAAGTTTTCTGTCAGCAATCACCACACAAATAGGCGTGCGTTCATCCCAGAAGTAGAATCCGCTGTATAAATATAGATGGATGGATGGATGGATGCATGGATGGATGGCTGGATGGATGCATGGATGGATAGATAGATAGATAGATAGATAGATAGATAGATAGATAGATAGATAGATAGATAGATAGATAGATAGATAGATAGATAGATAGATAGATAGATAGATAGATAGATAGATAGATAGATAGATAGATAGATAGATAGATAGATAGATAGATAGATAGATAGATAGATAGATAGATAGATAGATAGATAGATAGATAGATAGATAGATAGATAGATAGATAGATAGATAGATAGATAGATAGATAGATAGATAGATAGATAGATAGATAGACAAACAGATATTTCGATATATCGATTGATTGAATGGGTGATTGAGATACCGTGCGTAGATACACATATGATCCATTAAGTAACGTTCCCTTCTTCATTTAATTCGCCAATTCTCTTCTTCAGATTTTACCCGCACACCCCCCCCCCCACCTTCCCAACACTCAGGACTCATATTTATTTTTCTTCTTAATCTGTCTCCATCTTGGAGCAACTATCAGAACGTGAGCAAAGATTTACTCTTTTACCAGGCACAATTTCAAGAGGAATCGCCTAAAAAGAATTGGGAGTATTGAAAGCACATCTCTGAGCGCCTTACCAGCTCACAGATTTCCTTGTCGCCCCAGGGTGTGTTGTCATATTAAAAGTAAAAGGTGGTGAATGAAAAGCAGCAAAAAAAAACCTTACAACGTGTCCCATGATATCTCAATGGGTCAAAGTTTTATCATGATATCTCACTGGGTCAATGTTTTATCATGATATCTCAATGGGTCAATGTTTTATCATGATATCTCAATGGGTCAATGTTTTATCATGAAATCTCAATGGGTCAATGTTTTATCATGATATCTCAATGGGTCAATGTTTTATCATGATATCTCAATGGGTCATTGTTTTATCATGAAATCTCAATGGGTCAATGTTTTATCATGATATCTCAACGGGTCAATGTTTTATCATGATATCTCAATAGGTCAATGTTTTATCATGATATCTCAATGGGTCAATGTTTTATCATGATATATCAATGGGTCAATGTTTTATCGTGACATCTCAATGGGTCAATGTTTTATCATGATATCTCAATGGGTCAATGTTTTATCATGATATCTCAATGGGTCAGAATTTATCAGATCAGATGTAAAGAAAATATTAACCAAATTTATATTTAAAATAGTGGCAATAAACTATTTATTATAATTGGAAACAGGTTGTTAAAACCCGTCCTCTACCCACAGGTAATGTAGTTCCTCTACCCACAGGTAATGTAGTTCCTCTACCCACAGGTAATGTAGTTCCTCTACCCACAGGTAATGTAGTTCCTCTACCCACAGGTAATGTAGTTCCTCTACCCACAGGTAATGTAGTTCCTCTACCCACAGGTAATGTAGTTTCTCTACCCACAGGTAATGTAGTTCCTCTACCCACAGGTATTGCAGTTCCTCTTCCCACAGGTAATGTAGTTTCTCTACCTACAGGTAATGTAGTTCCTCTACCCACAGGTAATGTAGTACCATTACCACCTTTAACAGTCAGGGGCTTTTAAAGTAAGCGCATATAGTACTTTTCTTTCTTATGGAATAATTACAGAATCTGCTCATGTATAACCAGATCAGTTCTTATGGATAAGCCAAAATTTGACCACTGCCTGAATGTCCAAGCCCTCAAAAATTCAGCACCCATTGTAAACCGTAATCAATTACATACGTAAAGCCCTGACAAGAAATTTTCCCAAGGTTACCCCTCAAAATATCTGAAAGTCTCCGCCTAAGACCCCCCCGCCCCCACCTCCCAACTAAGAATGACTCAGGGTACAGCACGATGTATCATACTACAGCTCATATTACAATTTACTACAGCGTCTAACATAGCAAGCTTCAAAATTGACTACTTAGATATTTAAAACTCACATCTTTATAATTCACAGCACGACCAGCTTTTGAACATGCAAAACTACAACATTACATTTTTAGAATCGTAACATGTAACTTTAGAATTTACAACTTTAGAACTTACAGCTTTAGAACTTACAGCTTTAGAACTTACACCTTACACATTACAACATATTAAAAAAATAATTATAACTATTGATACTACGCTATTGTAGCTGTGAACTTTGCAAACAGGTGACTTTGCCAACCAGCCTCCCGGCTGCTAACATGTCACCACCACCCCTTTTTCCGACACTTTTGTGTATCAGAAGCTTTGACATAAATATTTGCAAGCATAACTCTTTTTTACAGACTAAATCACTTTAAACATTACATGATATTCATAACTGATCAAAATGTCCAAAAAAAAGGGCACTTATTTAATTTCCATGTGTGCAAAATGTGAAATACGAATCAATACACAGCTCATCGCATTCAATTTAATTCTATCATTAACGAAAGAACTAATGCACGGAAAATAAAATCTTAAAATGAAATCAATAAATCTGACTTGGGGAAACTTTGCCAATCATTCTCGCTGAACAATGCGTTAGTTTTTTTATTAGGATAAACAAGACACTTTCCCAGCTGTTTTTTTTACACCTTTCAATTTATTGACATTTTCGTTAATTTCTATAGACAATGTAGTTGTTTTTAAAGACAAAAGCCCTCTTAGATAAAGTCCTATTAGATTAAGCCCTCTTAGATAAAGCACTCTTAGATAAAGTCCTCTTAGATAAAGCCCTCTTTGATCCTTGCGTTCTTATTTTATGCATACATTTTTTTATCCAAAAATCTGTAACCGATGCAAAATTCTGCCACCTAGGTGCACTGCACCGCCTTGCACCACAGAATGGCTCGGTCCTTCATTAACACACTGCATGATTTCTAGAACAACCAAAACAACAGTTTACAAAAACAGAAGCTTTAAATAATAATATATCAAACTAATGACCTGGCGTCGTCATTCCAATTCATTTACTGCGGAACGAAATTATGGGTAAAAGTATGGACCAGGAAGAGCAAAGAACCAGTCCATTCCCTAACAGTCATTTGTCTTAAGTCCCTTATTTGTACTTTTTACTTCTCTTATTTTCTACAAGATTACCGTACACTATGTTGTCCTGAATGGAATTACATTTGCCATTCCACAAAATACACTGTGTTGTCAATTCCTTTTTTTTTAACGGCTAGAACCAAAAAGATCAATTTTATATAGGCCAGTCGATACAACTAGGACAAGACCAATGCAACGAGCTGGAAATAAGTTTTTGGTTGCATATTTTACAAAAATCTGGTCAATAAAAAAAAGTTTTTTTTCTCAGCAAAATTTATTTTATTCATGTTGCTAGAATTTATTTCCATATCTTTAGCGTTCAACTTTTGGAAATGTGGGTGGTATGTGGTTGACTACTAGAAAATCTTAGTATAACATTATTTTTAAATAAAATTAAAAGCTTTTTAAGCTTAACATAGGAACTATAAATTAGTTTCGGGGAAGTCAAGGCGGCAGGGCATTGTACTGACCACACAGTCCATTAGTTGGCCGTGTTACTAAAAACTGTTTAAATCTACTTCACCTCTCAAGATGGTCTCCTTTGGCTCTGGATAGTAATATTTACATTACGTAGTAATATTTACTTTACTGCCAATTTGTATGTATTTTTTTCGGCCCAGTTTTGCCCTTTCGTGTAGCTGGTCCATAAAAAAAGCAACGAACAGTGAACAAAATATTTATAACTGTCATCCAGAGCCGTACGTTTATATATGGGGGGGGTCAGGCAAAGGTACCCAGAGATGTTGTGGGATATTTAGGGACCCCCTAGACAAAGGTTTCTGTTAGGGCCCTGAAAACATCAGATTTGAAAAATTATGTGTACAGACGGCAGCCATTAGGCATTCGCTTTATTTTCTCAAATAAAATTAAAACTGAATCTATTTGGCTACCCAGCCGTTTAGATCTCCGTTTGCCGTGTCACTTGAAAATGATTTATACAGCCTTAAGATCTAAACAAGAGCAAAAAAGATATTCCTCCGAAAAAAAACGTCTTGACAGTATTGTTGAAGTCTACATATTGCTACAATATTTAAACAACAACAGAGAATCCAAATATGGCAACCGGAAGTAAGGATTGCACGAGAAAAAAATTAACTTTTATCTCTAAGATTGATGAGCGAGTCTTTTTTATTTTTAAATTAACTGTCGAGCCCCATGAAATCTTGTGTCGTAAATTCCGTAAAAAGCATATTCACATTAGTTTAAAAATCAATAATATTTGTCAAGAGAAGCAAAGTGAAAGATTGAAATGACTTAAAGAAATAAATGTAAGTTTGAAGGGGAATTATGGTAACTACAAAATGAAACAGTGGGACGGATGGCCAAGTGGTATAAATACTCGACTGTCGACCTGAGAGTCCTTGGTTCGATCCTCGGTAAGGACCATGAGAATTTTTGCAGGTGTAATTTATTTTAAAGTCGTCCCACAAATCCACCAATCTTTAAATGGGCACCTGACTTAAGTTGGGGGAGTAAAGGCGGCTGGGCTTTGTGCTAACCATACTATCCCCGACATATCCCGAGGTTATAGAAACATGAAAACATGTACACTTCATCTGCCCCGATGGCTCATATGGTTTAAGGGAACTTTTTGTTTTACAAAATGAAACAGAATTTTTGTTTGATACCAGTATATTTTGATGTTTAATATTTGTGTCCCCATTATGTATCATGGTGTTATAAGATTATAGTTCACATGTGTGTTTCTGTGTGTGCATTGAAATGCTATACGTGCGAAAGCGTATCCCAATGTACAGCATTCCTTTAACCCTCTGAATACTGTCAGCGGCAAAAGATATTGACTTTGCAGCTTTGGAATGGAAATTTTACATTTTTAATGCGCAACGCTACGGATTACAGACATTTTACTCGAATCATTTATGCGCTCTGTCGGAATATGTGTGCGAGCGCTCGACGCATTGTGTGCGCACTAGTGCACAGCTGAGAAGGAAATGTAAAGTTGACATCTCGTTGATTAGGATCGTGTGAATAAAACAAAATGTTAGACCCCCCCCTTCCCCTTAAACATTTTACGTTTTATACCCTATTCCTCCAAGAATCATTGTTCTAATACAAACAGACCCATGCAGGCCCACCGACAGAAATTTCGGGCCCCATGGGCAGGGCTGTCACGGGCCCCGTGCTGATAATAATATTTTCAAAAGTTGATTGGCCAGCTCAGTCCGGGCCCCTAAAACTCGCCGGGGCCCCTGGACATTTGTCCCCCCTGCCCCCTCTCGGCACTGGACCCATGTATAACTTAACACGTTGTTATATTTATTTCAAACATTCAAATAATAATCTACTTATTCAACATAAATATAGTGTTACTTTAAAAACATGTTCGCAGGAAATGTTGGAATAATTATTTTGTTATCGCTTCAATAAAAAAAAAGGATACTAAACTCATCCTTCCATCATTTAAAGATTGTATGATTGTTTCCTTGAAGTTATATTACATCCAAGC
>JAGDYQ010000001.1:10619966-10630453 GCA_021962125.1 Bulinus truncatus | reverse complement strand
TAACATGCGCTACATCTAAGTAGAGCGTAAGGGGAAAAGATTAAACAAAAAAACTGTGGTGGAACCTCATGTTACGAAGGCTTTCGGTAACAAACATTTCGGGTTACGAACTTGAACATTTTTTGACTGGGCTAACGTACTTTGCCTCGGGTTACGATCGAAGGCGAGAGAGAGAGAGTGAGAGAGAGAGAGAGAGAGAGAGAGAGGGATATAGAGAGTGAGCAAGAGAGAGAGAAAAAGAGAGAGGTAGAGGAATGTAGAAAGAGAGCGAGCGAGAGAGAGAGAAAGAGAGAGAGAGAGAGAGAGAAAGAGAGAGAAAGAGAGAGAAAGAGAGAGAGGTAGAGGAATGAAGAGAGAGAGAGAGCGAGCGAGAGAGAGGGAGGGAGAGAGAGAGAGGTGAACTGTCTTTATTTTATTGACCTCAGCGTTTTCGGATTAGAAAAAAAAATTTCGAATGACGAAAAACTGATTTCGGGAACGAATGAAGTCATTGACCGTAAGGTACAACACTGTACTCAGAACAACAAACATCATATACTGGATCACCTGTACCGATGGCAGTTTTTTTTTTAAAGGCCCGGGGTGGAGGGGGGATTTACAGAAAATTAAATCAATTTAGGTGCATTTAGCAAAAGTTCCTGTCGCGTCCAATTATTTAATTGGATTTAGTACTGACTATTGGGGTCTTGTGATGTCGTCTATTTTGCCTGCCCATATAACGGGCCCAGCGATCACTGATATATATATATATATATATATATATATATATATATATATATATATACTAGTTGCAAGTACCCGGCTTTGCCCGGGTTTAAAATGAGGTTTTCTGTTTACAATTAAACTACCCATCGATATGAAACGAAACCTGTCCTATAACCTTCCCCATGTAATTATGTGTATGTGTAACAAATTTCACGTTATTTGTTTGTCTGCATCTTGGGTTATATGGGAACAGACAGACAGACAGACAGCAAATGCCTCTTATAGGTATAGAGATAACAGACTAGACTACTTACGTCCTCCTGGTCTTTACTCGTTCTGAAAAATATATTTTTTAAAAAGAGAATGGGTGGAGTTGTATGTTTTTAAGTAACATATACTGGTTCTAAGGATGTGTGCTATACACAACACATATTTTTGAGTTATAAAGGGTACATGTACCTGTACAATAACATATACTATGGTTCGTTAGGATAACTTGTGCTACTTGGCCTATACAGCATATACTATGGTTTCTAAGGATGTGTTGCTATACACAAAACATATACTGCCTCTAAGGATGTGTGCTATACTCACAACCTATACTGGTTCTAGGATGTGTGCCCATGTGATTGACCAAATCCATTTACATGTCGCTCTCTGCGATGTGCAGCAAAACTAAAATATTTTGTTTTTAGTTTTAAAGCGAATGTTGCATATAAACGAACGCATTAAGCCGTTTAAATAACATATTACATACTTTGTTATTATTACGATAAGACTGTATCTGGTGTAACTGCAACAACAATACCACAATTGTAACCTATGTTCTATATATAGGATTCCCCTCCCCCCCCCACCCCTCGTCCGCGCACTTTGCTATTGTGATCGACAATGCCAACTAGTGACGCTCCTGAACCCCATGTTCATCTTTAATCAATCTAGAGTGGTCTCGCCACTGTCTCGTGTGACGCTTTGTTTTTATATGTGTTTAGGTTTCACGTTCAATAGCGTCATCGCTCTTTGAGTTGTCGGGAGGGGGGGGGGTCGGGTCTCAAGCGAGTGCACGGTGTCAATCAGAAAATGTCTTCGATGCATTTCGCACTTTTAAACGATGTCCAGTGGGTGGGTGTCTCTAGTCTGTAAGGACATTTATAATGTGTTTAGTTTTGGGGAGGAGGGTGAGTTCAAGTATGCCTTGCCCAATGAAGTGCCCTGTCGTTGCTAGGTTGCCCGAGTCCTGAATCCCAGTATAAACACACGTAGCTATCAATGGGTCAGTTTTGACCGCTCTCTCTCTCTCTCTCTCTCTCTTTCTCTCTTTTTGAGACTCCACATTATCCTAGAGTGCAGCGTTAATTGAGTCACTGCAGTGGACACCGGGGCGTCTCAGGGGCTAGAACCAGTTTTCAAAAGCCTCTAAGAACAGCCCCCCCCCCACAACCTCACCGCCATCTACTCACAAATAATACAGCTTTTTTTTATAGGTCAGTCGGTTGGGCTTTGAACTCGTACCTTACATCTCATCGATCAACAAGATCACAAGCGACATAGACACCTTCACAGATGTGCACCTTTCTCAAAACCCTTTCAGCTCTAGATTACCTGGTGGCTCATTTAAACAATTATAATTTAAAAAAACAGGACATAAAAGTATGCCATCGAGATGCAACTCCAGGTGATCTATAAGAAGCACGTAACAACCTGCCACCAAACTCTCCACAACACCTTCTCACCTGAGTTGGTGAAATATGACGTTGATGGAGTAGACCCCGCTAGACCTGTTGGTCAGTTTTCTCAGTTTCAGCAGCGGGATGAGCCCTGTCTTGACCAGGGAGCAGCACTGACTGACGTGACTGGTAAAGACTTTCTAATGGAGGTCAAGGGTAGACTTTCAAAAAGTGATCTCCCAAAACGAGCAAAACAAAAAAAAAATGATGACCAGCAAGAAAGGTAAAGAAAAAATACCAAGAAGTCTGTGTTAAATTATTCTGTTACATCGCAACGCGTATACATTTGAACTTAGGTATGCATGTATTGTGTAGTGTATAGCTTTAGAAATGGTATAAGTTTAATAGCAATCTATCTATCTATCTATCTATCTATCTATCTATCTATCTATCTATCTATCTATCTATCTATCTATCTATCTATCTATCTATCTATCTATCTATCTATCTATCTATCTATCTATCTATCTATCTATCTATCTATCTATCTATCTATCTATCTATCTATCTATCTATCTATCTATCTATCTATCTATCTATCTATCTATCTATCTATCTATCTATCTATCTATCTATCTATCTATCTATCTATCTATCTATCTATCTATCTATCTATCTATCTATCTATCTATCTATATACATACATATATATATATATATATATATATATATATATATATATATATATATATATATATACAACAAAAAAAAAGGTGAAAATGTTTGAAATTAAACATTAAACTGATATACAAAGGAGAAGAAAATGTCATTGAATTCAAAGTCCAAAAGGTGGAAAGACAGTGGTAAAAAAAAATGTCAAATAAAAGTCTAGCTATTAAAATACGACTGAACGTTGAATCAAAATAAATCTAAAAATAAAATGAAAAATAAACAACAACTAGATCCATTGTATGTTTTTAATAAAATCAGATGGAGGTCCAAATTTTTATGACAGGAAAAAGTAGGACAGGTTTAAAAACTAAAATCTCGGACTCGAAGTAACAAATTTAGGTAATGCACTTTGTGTGTCTTCATTGAAAAGTGAACTATCAATATACTTCTTTAATAAAATAAAATAAAATTTAACCCAGTTTTTAACTAAAAAAAAACAACACACAAATAAACTTACATTGGAAACTATGTAATCAGCTAATGGTCTGTTCTGAAAGAACCACTCGACTTTTTTAGGTATCATGGCCTCCTATCATTGACATATTATGTCATCAATGCATGTCATCGATGTGTGACATCAATATACGTCATGAACATACACCGCTAAAAATTAAAGTCCATTATTTATGCCCACTTGCGCACATTTGATCGAGAATACCATTAACGCATGACATTTGTCATCATATCATCGGAATATATCACAAGTACATCTCATACACGCATGCCGATAAATTCATGTCATTAAAATATGTGTCTTTACAAAGTGTCATATTGCAGTCAAAATCAACGCTTTACTGTTTGTCACTAATAAATCGGCTTGAACGTAGAACACACACATAAACACACACACACACACACACACACATATAAACACACACACACTTTGATTCTAACTGTGGGTGATTTACAACGATCCAAATCTCCAAAAGATCGTCATTGAACCGAGGGGAATAATTTGTAAAACATTTCAAAATACAGAAAGTGGTTAGTCTGGACCAGGCCCATAGCCAGGTCAAAGTAAGCAGGGGGGGCACCAATACCCAGCAAGGGAGTACCTTCTCAGTTTAGTTACTTTTTCTTTATTTTTCCCTCTTTTTCTACTTTTTAAGCGGGACGGGGGGGCACTCCACACCTAGCGGGGGGGGGGGCACGGACCCCTCCCCCAGTGCCTCCCCCCCCCTGGCTACGGGGCTGGTCTGGACCTACAGCACATTGGACTCACCCTGATACTGTCGCTGAGAGGGTGGTACACCCAGTTGAGCCTCATCTCGCCCCCAGAGCAGTTCCGGATGGACTGACCCGGACTCATTGCGAAATCTACAAAGCGGAACATGAGCCGTGGTCACTTGTCGGCACAAGAATATAATTATCACCTTAGTTTTAGAAGCTGTTTTACTTTTTATAAATAAATAGATATTAATCCTTCAATGCTTTAGTATTTGTTTGGCACCAGACTAGCGGGAGCCCGGAGCTTTAGGAAGTCCGCTCGGGGTTCTGTTTTAGTCTAACATACGGGGGCCAGCCCATCGACAGAATTTTCGATGCCCTGCGCAGGGCTGTCACGCACGCCCCCCTCCCCCCGTGCCGGTAATAATATTTTCAAAAGTTGATTGGCCAGCTCAGTCCTGGCCCCTACCCCCTCTCGGCGGCACTGCTGAGACCCCCCCGTGTGGGAGGCATTGTCAACATCAACACAGACCTCATCTGAATGTATATTTTGTGCGGCGATTGTTAACGACAGTACAACATTGAGATAAAGGGCTCGACTTTTACAATACAGTGCTTGTGATCTGATGCAGAGTCGTTCCTATTGATGGGGGGGGGCCCAACTTGGCTTCTGCCATAACCCTCAGCTGCGAACAAGGCCCCCCACCTGTTGGGACTCTGAAATTTATTCTATAAGCTACAATGATGTAAGATCTAAGCTGCTTGTCAGGGGGCCCATGCTAAAATTATTTGACAGTTAAAAAGGGAGGGGGGGGTGGGTCTCAGAGGTGGGGGGGGAGGGGGTTAGAGGTGGCACTATTATGAGGATCTCGTAAAAAAACGTAGAAAAAAAAACTGCCCTGATCTGAAATTGAAAAGTTATCCACACAATTTCTCATTATCTTGTAAAATAACTGCATCGCTCGGAGATTTTTACATGAACTGAGGTAAAGTGAATCGTGTGTGGAAACCCACCAGCTGCCCCCAATGATTGAAAGAGACATGGCTGCCAGATCAAAGATTGACATTCCCCACCCCTTTCCCCATCTTCCTTGGTTGTTATTTCGATATTTTTTATGTTGCTCGATATTACATTCCGATTCTTTTTTTTTTTTTTTCTTAAAATGTTATATGTATATTATAGTAAAGAAAACAATTATTGATGTATTGTAACATGTCTGAATGGCTGAAAACAATATCTTTTCAAAACGGGGTTTCCCATTTTTTGTTGTTTTAACTTTGGCAAAATTGTAGTTACTTAACGAGACAAACATATTCAATAGGTTGAAGATAAGGATAGTCGGATTTATTTTTTACTACAATATGCATCGAGTTAGTATGACACGTAATTGTTATTACTCACTCACCCACAGTTTTCACCTCTCGTTTATCGCTGGCGTCATATTCGAGTGCACGGCTTGTCGGGTTCTGGAAGTAATCGAATATAAATGAACTGATCATTTTTTATGGACATCCAATGGGCCGGGTTAAGGTCACAATAGTATCATTCTAAAATTAGGATTAATACAACGCGCAGGCAGTGACTGGTTAGGTATATTGTACCTACTAATGAAGTACTGAGCATAGGTGTACCATAGAAGGTAGTAGGCAACAATGTTTACCAGCACCTTTAATATCAACGGCACTCATAACAACTAAGAAGCTACCGCACGACATGGCTCGCTATTGTGGAGCCCTGCGCGATTAACAACTTTCGTTGCTCTCCTCCGAATCTTAAAAAAGTGCTAACGAATTTGAACACCGCTCTTTCGGCGCCCCCTTTCACAAATCGTCGGCGCCCAGCGCTGCCGTCAGCCGTAGTATTCCCACTCCACTGGACCGAGCAGATTCCTTAAAAATCTGATAACGGAATTATTTCTTCAACCTCTTCGACGTAGTCGTTGTTGATTGGAACATTGGGTTATGCTGACCTCAGCAAGCTGGGGCTTGTATTGCCCAACATAAATCTTGCGCCTGTGCTGGAAACTTAGCTCCCTGGTCGTTGTCCAAAGCCCCTCCCCCCCCAGCCGTTATAAGAGATAAAACTTCAGGTCGGACTCATATTTAAAATGTCTTATTCACATTTATTCTCTGCTATTAAATTTCATCAAAATTTGCTTATAAGTCTGATTCCAAGGGTGGCAAGAGGACAATGATGGACACATCCTGATTTTTTTATATAGTAAATAATAGAAAAAAGAGACTGAATGTTCTATAATTGAACAAGATTTAGTAAAGAAAATAAACAAAATAATAGAGGGGGAAAAAACTGATTTGATGTGAGCCGGATTAAAACCATAGAAGAGCAGCATTGGCCCATCCTAAGCTTAGTCCAGGGTTGGACACATTGGGCTCGTAAATTTGACCAGCGGGATTGACCAAGCGCCGCTGAATGGGGCGTAGACGTACAGTAATATAAATAATGGGTAAACGCCACACCATTCAATAAAAACGCAACATTTTACACTAAAACGAGGCGAACGCCGCGGGAAGGATTAAACAGCCCGGGTGGCCAGATTTTTGGCCCGCGGGCCGCAGTTTGCCCATGACTGGCTTTAGTCTCTTTGTTCTCATGAAGCTGTGTGTGCAGTATCTGACTCACCACGACATTCCTGGGGAAGGTCTGAATGAAGTAAAGGAAGTTGTAGAGGAGCAGGCCGTCCTGGATGTACTTGTGGCTACAGAAACAGTCTCCGTCAGTCATCCGGCGCTGTCGGTACTCACATTTCAGCCAGGATCTCACCTCACAGATCTGTGTATCAGGAGGTCAGATATTGGAAATCGTGATATAAGCTTTGTGTAATCAGCATCCTAGTAACGCGCAACGAATGTGATCTATGTTTGGTGAGTCTATCTATCTATTTTGTTTAGTCTAGCTGCCTGGTCAGCCTAATAGTATGTCAGTCAGTATCTCTTCCTGGTAGGTCTATTAGTCTGTGTATGTGCTTGGTCATCATGTCTGGTAAAAATTATCGGCTTGACCAGTCTATTCAATTGGTCATTGAGTCTATTCGGCCTATCTGTTTCGTCAATCTAAAATGGGACGTCTTTTTTTTGGTAAGCCAATCCGTGATGGTCGAACTATATAGCTTGGTAAGTCTGCGTTTTGATCGATTCATATGATTGGTCAGTCTACCTCTTTTACTAATCCGTCTTGTTATTCTATTTGCCGGACCGGTCATTTTTGGTATGAGTCGGTCAGGTCTACGCGTTTGGCCAACTATTTAGCTTATTCAGTCTATTTGGTAAATCTGTTTAATCCGTATTATTTTCCATCTATTTGATAAGTATGTCCGGTCATCTCGTCTGTCTTAATCCGATAGACCTCTCTATTTACCGATCAATTTAATATATATTCTTATAATTTATATAAGTTCAAATTTACTGATCAGAGCAGGTCGACCCTAGTGCACTCAGACGTAAACAAACACACCGCATGCACCGAGTTTAATTTAAACAAACCGAATTAGAACAGCTTAAAAAGATTGTTTCGAAAATTAAAAAAAAATGATAACTAGCCAAACTGGCACAAATGCAATTGGCTCTAAAAGATTGTGCCAGATCTTCGATGTGTAAACATTTATTATTAAAGCCAAACAAAAGCTTTAAAACCAAACTTAATTTTTTTTATGGAATGCAAAGGTTAAAAAAACAACAACAACATAATATTACTATATTACAGAATATTGGGAAAAGTTTTATTTTGTTGGTATATAGCTGGTAATTTGAGACAAGTAGTTCTTTATCCCTGGTCCATGGTGTAGTGCTAAATTAATTTGATTTGAATTACCATTTAAAAAAAAAAGTCAAAAAGAAAAAAAAAAATTGTTGTGATAGTGACAAGCGTGATCATCCACACGATTATTTGTGTTTTTCAATTAACATTAGGTTTATTAACAACATTGTTTCGTTTCTTTCTCGACGCTTTGATTTAATAAAAAAACCAAAACAATCAAACACATTTATCGCCCTTGATTTAAAGCTGGTAAGTTGTAAAGGTTCTGAATAAACAGAGACAGTCTAGGTCTACTAATTGGGCGATAAAATAAATGTCTAGCCTTAGTGTTCAACAAGGTTGAGTATCATTGATGTACATCATCCTTAAAGAGAAGGGTCAGGTACCTTTTGGGACCCCCCCCGCGATCCCCCCCCCACTGACTACTACATGTATGTTTCCTTTTTGGTGCTTCGCATTTTCCAATATGTGATTATATGCGCATTTGTATATAAAAACCAAAATGATGATACACAATTAAATTCCCCAATAGTTATTTTCGCTTAATCAAGTGTTGATTATAATTGTTTCTCTTATCCATTTCTGAATTTCTAAAATGATAATTTTTAATGTTTATACCAAATCAATGTGATCAACATTGGGAGAAATAAAAGTATGTCTGTAATTCTCACGAGGATTAGCTACATTTTCTGACCGTCCACTGATGTTCTTCAGACCACTGGTTGCCGGCCACTACCATCCAATCAGGATGGTCGTGCGGCTCAAGCGCTCAACTATCGACCTGAAGGTACCTGTTTTCGATCTCAAGTTGGAAATGTTTCAGAGTGTTGGCTCAAGTTTCCGATATTCTATCTCCCGTAGTGCCTCCCATAACAATGGTGCACAATCGGCTATAGTTGGGATGAAAAGAAGGGCATCCTCGAAACCGTCCCATTAGTGGTTTATAGGATCTGAGACATTTCATCTCATACATACTGGGGACTTCACACACCCACCATTCAGAAGAAACTCGCAAGTGAGTTATTAGCCAGAGAAAATATATCTTTTACAAAATGTGTTTATCTACTTAATTTATAACTCTATTTATTCTCTCCTATAAGTAGTCGGAAGACCGATACGGCCATGACGTTTACGATTCATAGCTCTCTAGGACTGGGACGGACAGTGACCTTGAAAGGTTTCTCATGGGACAGGGTCACTTCAGGTCAGCGGTAGAGAGAAACCATTCGAGGTGCGATCTCGGGAGGCGCCTTATGGCTACGTGATTTTCAGGGCAATGTGAAACCTTGCCAATCGGCACAACTTATGGGGACTCAGGACAGTAACTGACCATTAACTGACCATTAACTGACCACTGTAATTAAACAAGCGGGAAATGGAGGATATAAGACTGGTGCAGTTAGAAGGAAGATAGACGAAGTAGATGAGAGGGAGTTGAGCCTAGGACAGGTGAGAGAGAGCTGTCACAAGTGGTGTGTAAATATGTAGATTGGAAAAAGAATTACCTGTCTGTTTACGAAGTATTCTATACTTATTGATCATAGCAAGATATACTCGTATTGTCTAATACACTACTTTGATGTCGTGATAAAACCTAACGCTTTGAGAGTCGATCTTATCGATGTGGTAGTTGTGGTGTTTGTAAGAGTCCCCCATATACATGCACTAGTGCACCATCGGCTGGGGACAGGGATAAAGACTGTAGAAATTTTTTGAAATCCGTACCGTTAGTAGTTTTAGAAAAGGGATCTAAGATTTCAGCATCTCATACTTAGCATGTACCTGTGAAATAAAGATTAGTATACTTTGAGTTAAAGCACCTAGACGGCTGATTAGGTTCACTCTTCAGCGTATCACTCATTTAATATCATATTTATATATATATATATATATATATATATATATATATATATATATATATATATATATATGTGTGTGTATATCGTATAGTGTGTGTTCACATACATCACACTTGATTTCAACAGATCCATAATTCACATGACCATGACTGCATCATTTATCAATTTGTCAAATACAGCATTACATGTTATCCATTTTCACACAAACCTCCAACTTTTACTCCGTTGTGTCAGTTATTACTTCGATAACAAGTTCATTTGTTACATCACTGACCCAACCCATTATCTTCCAGATTCATCTAAGAATGATTGCAAAAAAAGTAAATTAGTCATCGATAAATACAGTTATTATTTCTGTTTAAAACACAACAACCCATATGTCATGAAATGTCATGAAGCGTTGCAATCTCTCACCTTGTTTTCTTAGTTGAAATCTGAAAGGATTTGGTGCGAGTGCTCCAAAATCACAATTTTCAAGTTCTGAGAAAAAAACTTAATTAAAACAAAATGGTGTCCTCCCAATATGTAAGGAATTGTATGTTGTTTTTACGGCAGAAGTAGAGTTGTATGTTGTTTTGGCGA
>JAGDYQ010000001.1:10607898-10619466 GCA_021962125.1 Bulinus truncatus | reverse complement strand
GGAGCTTCCTTCCTTAATTTGTTTATTTCTCTTAATTCAGTTTTGTGTGTTTCTAGTTTTTAAACTTACTCGAATATTCTTTGAATTAAAGTGTATTAATTTATGTTTCCTTTTTTTTTTCTTTATTTAATGTGCGTTTTGTGTGCTGTAGATGTGCTTGTAGCTCTAACGACATTTTCTCGCAAGCACATCATACAACTCTACTTCTCGCCAACACAGCATACAACTTATTTCTCGCCAACACAGCATACAACACTACTTCTCGCCAACACAGCAATACAACTCTTCTACTTCTTGTCAACACAGCATACAACTCTCATTTCTCGTCAACACAGCATACGACTCTACTTCGTCAACTCATTGTACAACTCTACTTCTCCGCCAACACAGCATACAATCCCTACTTCTCGCCAACACAGCATAAAAGTCTACTTCCCGTCAACATAGCAAAGATAACTCTACTTCTCGACATAACACAGCATACAACTCTACTTTCGCCAACACATCATACAACCTTCAGCTTCTCGCCAACTACAGCATACAACTCTACTTCTCGCCAACACAGCATACAACCCTACTTCTCGTCAACACAGCATACAACTCTACTTCTCTCGCCATTACAGCATACAACTCTACTTCGTCAATACAGCATACAACCCTACTTCCTCGCCAACACAGCATAAAACTCTACTTCTCGTCAACACAGCATACAACTCTACTTCTCGTCAACACAGCATACATTTACTCTACTTCTCAGTCAACACTACATACAACTCTACTTTTTCGTCAACACAGTGTATTACCTTCTACTTCGTTGGCAACATGGTATACAACCTTCTACTTCTCGCCAACACAGCATACAACTCTCAAATACTTTCGTCAACATTGTGTATACCAACTCTACTTCTTTCTCGCCAACTACAGCATGCTAAACTATTACCTTCTCTCAAACACAGCATACAACCTCTACATATTGGATATACCAATTTGTTTTAATTTGCTTTTTTTCAGAACTGAATTTGCAGATTTTGGTGTTACCCGTAACAACCTTTCTTCAGATTTCAACTAAGAAACATACAGGAGAGATTATGTCTATGGCATTTCGTGGCATATGGGTTTGTTGGGTTTTAAACAAAAATAAAATAACTGTATTTATCGATGAATAATGTACTTTTTTGGTAATCATTCTACGGAGTGAATCTGGAAGATATTAGCTGGGTCAGTAACGGTAACAACAATGAATTTGTTATTGGTGTAACAACTGACGCAAATGAATATAAAAGTATGTTTCTAGTGAAAATGTATAAATATGTAATGTTGCATTTTGACAAATTGATAAATGATGCAGTCATGGTCGTGAACGCGGGACGGTTGAATCAAGTGTGATGTATGTGCACACACACACACACATATATATATATATATTATATATATATATATATATATATATATATATATATATGAGTATTAAAGAGAAAGGAGAGAAAGAGGAAAAGGAGAGAGAGAGAGAGAGTTATTCATTCGTACTATTAACCTTGTCATCGCCTACCACATTTAAATGAGTGATTCGCTGAAGAGTGAACCAATTCATTGTCTTTGTTTAACTGTATACTAATTTATTTTACAGGTACATGTAAGTATGAGATGTTTATGTCTTAGATCCTTCTAAACCACTAACGGTGCGGATTTGTATTGCCCAGTCTTTATCCCTGTCCCAGCCGATGGTGCACTTAGTCGTATGTACATGGGGACTTCGGACAAACACCACAACTACACATCGATGAGATCGACTTCAAAGCGTTGGTTTTATCACGACATCAAAGTAGTGTATTAGACGATACGCGACATCTTGTTATGATCAATAGCAATAGAATAATTCGTAAACAGACAGGTAATTCTTTTCCAATCTACATGTTTACACACTACTCGTGACAGCTCTCTCACCTGTCCAAAGCTTAACTCCCTCTCTACGTCGACTATTTTCCTTCTAACTCCACCAGTCTTATATCCCCCTTCGCCCGTTTGTTTAATTACAGTGGTCAGTTAATGGTCAGTTAATGTCTTGAGTCCCCTACGTTTTGCCTTTATCAAGGTATCGGATTACCCTGAAAATCCCGTACCACAAGGCGTCTCTCGCGATCGCACCTGGAATGGCTTCTCTCAACCACTGACCTGAAGTGACCCTGTCCCACGATAAACCTTTCATGTCACTGTCCGTCCCAGTCCTAGAGACAATAAATCGTTAATGTCAGGGCCGTCTCGGTCTTCCAATTAAGTATAGTTGAGAATAAATAGAGTTATAAATTAAGTAGATAAACACATTTTGTCAAAGATATATTTTCTCTGGTTAATAACTAACTTGCGAGTTTCCTCTGAATGGTGTGTGTGTGAAGTCCCCTGTAAGGATGAGATGAAATCTCTCAGATCCTATAAACCACTAATGGGACGGTTTTTATGGTGCCCTTCTTTCATCCCCACCATAGCCGATTGTGCAATTGCCACGGAGACACCACGGGAGATATATCGGAAACTTGAGCCAAGACCTGAAACATTTCCTAACTTCAGGTCGACAGTCGAGCGCTTTACCGCACGACCATCCGAATGGATGGTAGTGGTCGGCAACCAGTGGGTCCGCGGTACATCAGTGGACGGTCAGAAAATGTAGCTAGTCCTCGGGAGAATTTCAGACATACTTTTATTTTCCCAATGTTGATCACATTTATTTTATATAAACATTAAAAACTATAATTTTAGAAATTCAGAAATGGATGAGTGAAACAATTTTAATCAACACTTGATTAAGCGAAAACGACTATTGAATTTAAAATTATTATTTTGGTTTTTTGCGTATACAAATGCGCACATAATCACACATTAAAAATGCGTACACTGAAAAAGAAACATAAATGTAGTGATCAGTGGGGGGGGGGGGGGTGAGCGGGGGGTCCAAAAGGTACCTAACCCTTCTCTTTAAGGATGATGTACATCAATGATACTCAATCTTGTTGAACACTAAAGCTAGACATTTATTTGTATCGCCCAAATACTACACCTAGACCTTCTGTGTTTATTCAGAACCTTTACAACTCATCAGCTTTAAATCAAGGGCGATAAATGTGTTTGATTGTTTTTTTTTTTATTAAATCAAAGCGACGAGAAAGAAACGAAACAATGTCGTTAATAACCCTATTGTTAATTGAAAAACACAAATAATCGTGTGGATGATCACGCTTGTTCTATCACAACGATTTTTTTTTTCTTTTTTGACTTTTTTTTTTTAATGGAAAGTCGAATTAAATTAATTTAGCACTACACCATAGAACAGGGATAAAGAACTACTTGTCTCAAATTCCCAGCTATATACCAACAAAATAAAACTTATCTCATTATTCTCCAATATAGTAATATTACGTTGTTGTTTAGAGCATTTTCGAAAAAAAAATGCTCAATTGTCCCCGTTTTTTCTGTCTGTCTGTCTGTCTGTCATCACCCTAGATCTCAACAACCATAAGTCCTAGACCCATGATGTATATATCATTTTGTAGGTCTTGGCCTGCCATGTGTGCAGCAAAAGTTCATTTCGCGATCTGACCTCTGAGGGCCGTAAAAGGGGGCTTATAAAGTACCGTTTTTTACTATATAAGCTATATTAATAAAGGAGCGCCCTATATCTCAGCAACTATAAGTCCTAGACCCATGATGTATATATCATTTTGTAGGTCTTGGCCTACCATGTGTACATCAAAAGTTCATTTTGCGATAGGACCTCTGAGGGCCGGGCTTTAGGGCTCCTAAGGGGCTTATATATTATATATACACCTTGTACTTTCAATAACCCATTCATTTGGTGCGAAAAACTGCAGCACGTAGTTTCACCAAGATTTATTAAGAACTCATCAAATGAAATAGTAAGCTTGTGTTCTGAGTTTAATTGAAAGTATCAGAGCTATGCAACAATTGACGGAGTTTTCGGACGATTAAATGACTATAATTTCGAATGTTTTCAATTATGAGTCCTATTTCAGTAACCACAAACCACTTGTAGTTAGATTTAAGAGACAATAATTTTTTTTCAAATATAAAGAAACGTCTTTATATTTTTTTTTACAGATATATGCATTACACAATTGAATTTATAAACATTTCCAAAATTTACAAATATTTACTGAAAGCTAACAAACGTACTGATACTTAACACGAAAATGCGCTAACACGTCCTGTGTCCAGAATGGAACAGGCTTAATTGCTTGTTTTTTTTTTACTTTCGCATTCCATAAAAAAATTAAAGTTTGGTTTTGGTTTTAAAAGCCTTTGTTTGGCTTTAATAATAAATGTTTACACATCGAAGATCTGGCACAATGTTTTAGAGCCAATTGCATTTGTGCCAGTTTGGCTAGTTATCATTTTTTTTTATTAAGCTGTTCTAATTCGGTTTGTTTAAATTAAACTCGGTGCGTGCGATGTGTTTGTTTACGTCTGAGTGCACTAGGGTCGACCTGCTCTGATCAGTACATTTGAACTTATATAAATTATAAGAATATATATTTAATTGATTGGTAAATAGAGAGGGAGATTGATTAGACAGACGAGATGACCAGACATACTTATCAAACAGATGGAAAATAAACTGACCAAACAGATTTACCAAACAGACCGACTAAGCTAATAGTTGGGCAAAACGCTAGACCAGACTGACAAACCAAAATTCCTGGCCCAGCAAATAGAATGACAAGACGGATTAGTAAAAGAGGTAGACTGACCAAACATATGAATCGATCACGCAGACTTACCAAGCTATTAGACCGACCACACAGATTGGCTTACCAAAAAAAAGACGTCCCAATTTAGATTGACAAAACAGATATGCCGAATAGACTCAATGACCAATTGAATAGACTGGTCAAGCCGATAATTTTTACCAGACATGATGACCAAGCACATAGACAGACTAATAGATCTACCAGGAAGAGATACTGACTAGACATGCTATTGGGCTGATCAGGCAGTTAGACTAAACAAATAGATAGATAGGCTCACCAAACATAGATCACATTCGTTACGCATTAAGGATGCTGATTACACAAAGCTTATATCACGATTTCCAATATCTGACCTCCTGATACCCAGATCTGTGAGGTGAGATCCTGGCTGAAGTGTGAGTACCGACAGCGCCGGATGACTGACGGGGACTGTTTCTGTAGCCACAAGTACATCCAGGACGGCCTGCTCTTCTACAACTTCCTTTACTTCATTCAGTCCTTCCCCAGGAATGTCGTGGTGAGTCAGATACTGTACAGCGTACACACGGCTTCATGAGAACAAAGAGACTTAAGCCAGCCATGGGGCAAACTGCAGTCCGAGGGCCAAAATCTGGCCATCCGGACTGTTTAAACCGGCCCGCGGCATGCCCATCGTTTTAGTGTAAAATGCTGCATTAAAACAGTAAGTCTCTTTGTTCTATTATTTACTATATACAAAAAAACCAGGATATGTCCATCATTGTCCTCTTGCCTCCCTTGGATTCAGACTTTTAAGCAAATTTTGATGAAATTTAATAGCAGAGAATAAATGTGAATAACACATTTTTAAAAAATGAGTCCGACATGACGTTGTATCACTTATAACGGCTGGTGGGGGGGGGGGGCTTTGGACAACGACCAAGGGGGCTAAGTTTCCAGCACAGCCACAAGATTTATGTTGGGCAATAAAAGCCCAGCTTGCTGAGGCCAGCAAAACCCAATGTTCCAATCAACAACGACTAAGTCGAAGACGTTGAAGAAATAATTCCGTTATCAGTAGGGAAGGGTACTGCGGGTTGTACGGCAGCACAGGGCGCCGACGATTTATGAAAGGGGGCGCCGAAAGAGCGGTGTTTAAATTGTTGGCACTTTTTTAAGATTCGGAGGAGAGCAACGAAATATGTAAATCGCGCAGGGCTCCACATAGCTACCCGCGCCTATGCAGTTGTTTATTAGTTGGCGAGGAGTGCTGTTGATATTAAAGGTGTTTGTAATGACGCTTACCTACTCCTCCTATGGTACGCCTCTGTCAGTGTTTCATTAGTAGTAAATATACCAACCGGTCACTGTTTGCGCGTGCACCGGTCCTAATTTTAGAATGATACTATTGTAACCTTGACCTGGCCCATTGGATGTCCATAAAAAAACGATCATTTCATTTATATTCGATTATCCAGAACCTGACAAGCTGTGGACTCGAATACTACGCCAGTGATAAACGAGAGGTGGAAACTGTGGGTGAGTGTGTGGTATCAATTACGCGTCAAATTAACTCGATACATATTAGTAAAAAAATAAAACCGACTATCCTTATCTCTACCTATTGAATATGGTTATTCGTTAAGTAACTACAATTTTGCCAAAGTTAAAACAAAAAAAATGGGAAACCCCGTTTTGAAAAGATATTGTTTTCAGCCATTCAGACATGTTACAATACATCAATAATTGTTTTCATTACTATAATATACATATAAAATTTTAACAAAAAAAAAAGAATCACGATGTAATATCGAGCAACATAAAACAAGCAATTAAGCCTGTTCCATTCTGGACACAGGACGTGTTAGCACATTTTCGTGTATGTATCAGTACGTATTTTATATTTCAGTAAATATTTGGAAATTTTGGAAATGTTTATAAATTCAATTGTGTAATGCATATATCTGTAAAAAAAAAATATAAAGACGTTTCTTTATATTTGAAAAAAAAATTATTGTCTCTTAAATCTAACTACAAGTGGTTTGTGGTTACTGAAATAGGACTCATAATTGAAAACATTCGAAATTGTAGTCATTTAATCGTCTGAAAACTCCGTCAATTGTTGCATAGCTCTGATACTTTCAATTAAACTCAGAACACAAGCTTACTATTTCATTTGATGAGTTTCTTAATAGATCTTGGTGAAACTACGTGCTGCAGTATTTCGCACCAAATGAATGGGTTATTGAACGTACAATGTGTAGAATGCGGCCATATATATAATATATAAGCCCCTTAGGAGCCCTGAAGCCCGGCCCTCAGAGGTCCTATCGCGAAATGAACTTTTGATGTACACATGGCAGGCCAAGACCTACAAAATGATATATACATCATGGGTCTAGGACTTATGGTTGTTGAGATCTAGGGTGATGACGGACAGACAGACAGACAGACAGACAAAACGGGGACAATAGAGCATTTTTTTTTTCGAAAATGCTCTAAAAAATCGAAATAACAACTAAGGAAAATGGGGGAAAAAGGGTGGGGAATGTCAATCAGTCATCTGACAGCCATGTCTCTTTCAATCATTGGGGGCAGCTGGTGGGTTTCCACACACGATTCACTTTCCCTCAGTTCGTGTAAAAATCTCCGAGCGATGCAGTTATTTTACAAGATAATGAGAAATTGTGTGGATAACTTTTCAATTTCAGATCAGGGCAGTTTTTTTTTCTACGTTTTTTTACGAGATCCTCATAATAGTGCCACTTCTGAGACCCCCCCCACACCATTTTTAACTGTCAAATAATTTTAGCATGGGCCCCCTAACAAGCAGCTTAGATCTTACATCATTGTAGCTTATATAATAAATTTCAGAGTCCCAACAGGTGGGGGCCCTTGTTGGCATCTGAGGGTTTAAGGCAGACGCTGAAGTTGGGCCCTCCCCATCAATAGGAACGACTCTGCATCAGATCACAAGCACTGTATTGTAAAGTCGAGGCCCTTTATCTCAATGTTGTACTGTCGTTAACAATTACCGCACAAAATATGCATTCAGATGAGGTCTGTGTTGATGCTGACAATGCCTCCCACACTGGGGTCTCAGCAGTGCCGCCGAGAGGAGGGGGGAGGGGGCAAATGCCCAGGGGCCAGACGAGGCTTAGGGGCCCGGACTGAGCTGGCCAATCAACTTTTGAAAATATTACTACCGGCACGGGGGGGGAGCGTGCGTGACAGCTATGCGCAGGGGCATCGAAAATTCTGTCGATGGGGCTGGGTCTCCAGGTGTTAGACTAAACAGAACCCCGAGCGGACTCTAAGAATTTCCGCTTCCGCTAGTCTGGTGCCAAACAAATACTAAAGCATTGAAGGATTAATATTTTTATTTATAAAAAAGTAAAAGAAATAAAACAGCTTCTACAAACTAAGGTGATAATTTTATTCTTGTGCCGATAAGTCTTCCACGGCTCATGTTCCGCTTTGTAAGATTTTGCAATGCAGTCCGGGTCAGTCCATCCGGAACTGCTCTGGGGGTGAGATGAGGCTCAACTGGGTGTACTACCCACTCAGCGACAGTATCAGGGTTGAGAGGTCCAATGTGCTGTAGGTCCAGACTAACCACTTTCTGTATTTTGGAAATGTTTTACGAATGATTCCCCAAGATTCAATGACGATCTTTAGAGATTTGGATCGTTGTAATTCACCCACAGTTACAGTCAAAAGTGTGTGTGTGTGTGTGTTTGTGTGTGTGTGTGTGTGTTTGTGTGTGTCTATGTGTGTGTTTATGTGTTATGAGTTCAAGTCGATGTACCAATGACAAACAGTAAAGCGTTGTATTTTGACTGCAATATGACACTTTCTAAAGACACATATTTTGATTGACTGAATTTATTGGCATGCGTGAATGAGATGTACTCGTGATATATTCCGATGATATGATGATAAATGTCATGCGATTCATGGAAAAAGTTTGTCTCGATCAAGTGTGCGCAAGTGGGCATAATTAATGGACTTTAATTTTTAGCGGTGTATGTTCATGAAATATTTGGTTTGATGTGTGCACTCGATGACATGCAGTGGTGATTTAATCTGTCAATGACAGGAGGCCATGATACCTAAAAAAGTCGAGTGGTTCTTTCAGAACAGACCATTAGCTGATTACAGAGTTTCCAATGTAAGTTTGTGGCTTTTTTAGTTAAAGCACAGGGTTATATTTTATTTGATTAAAGAAGTATATTGATAGTTTTATTTTCTATGAAGACGCACACAAAGTACATGACCTAATTTTGTTGCTTGAGTCCGAGATTTTAGTTTTGAAACTTGTCCTACTTTTTCCTGTCATAAAAATTTGGACCTCCATCTAATTTTATTAAAAACATACAATGGATCTAATTTTTTTTCATTTTATTTTTAGATTTTATTTTGATTCAACGTTCAGTCGCATTTCAATAGTTAGACTTTTTATTTGAGATTTTCTTTTCCCATTCTTGAAATTGACCACTGACCTCCACCTTTTGGACTTTTAATTCAATGACATTTCTTCTCCTTAGTATATCAGTTTAATGTTTAATTTCAAACATTTTCACCTTTTTTTTGTTGTATATATATATATAGATAGATAGATAGATAGATAGATAGATAGATAGATAGATAGATAGATAGATAGATAGATAGATAGATAGATAGATAGATAGATAGATAGATAGATAGATAGATAGATAGATAGATAGATAGATAGATAGATAGATAGATAGATAGATAGATAGATAGATAGATAGATAGATAGATAGATAGATAGATAGATAGATAGATAGATAGATAGATAGATAGATAGATAGATAGATAGATAGATAGATAGATAGATAGATAGATAGATAGATAGATAGATAGATAGATAGATAGATAGATAGATAGATAGATAGATAGATAGATAGATAGATAGATAGATAGATAGATAGATAGATAGATAGATAGATAGATAGATAGATAGATAGATAGATAGATAGATAGATAGATAGATAGATAGATAGATAGATAGATAGATAGATAGATAGATAGATAGATAGATAGATAGATAGATAGATAGATAGATAGATAGATAGATAGATAGATAGATAGATAGATAGATAGATAGATAGATAGATAGATAGATAGATAGATAGATAGATAGATAGATAGATAGATAGATAGATAGATAGATAGATAGAGAAATTATATATATATATATATATATATATATATATATATAGAGAGAGAGAGAGAGAGAGAGAGAGAGAGAGACATATATATTGATACCAGGAATGTACGCAGCGTTGCTCGGGAAGATGGATTGCCATTAAACTTATACCATTTCTAAAGCTATACACTACACAATACATGCATACCTAAGTTCAAATGTATACGCATAGCGATGTAACAGTATAATTTAACACAGACTTCTTGGTATTTTTTCGTTAACTTTCTTGCTGGTCATCATTTTTTTGTTTTGCTCGTTTTGGGAGATCACTTTTTGAAAGTCTACCCTTGACCTCCATTAGAAAGTCTTTACCAGTCATGTCAGAACAGTGCTGCTGCTCCCTGAGGCAAGACAGGGCTCATCCCGCTGCTCAAACTGAGGAAACTGACCAACATGTCCAGCGGGTCTACTCCATCAACGTCATATTTCACCAACTCAGGTGAGCAGGTGGTGTGGAAAGTTTGGTGGTAGCCTGTTACATAAGCTTCTAATAGATCACCTTGAGTGTGAGCAGGTGGTGTGGAGAGTTTGGTGGTAGGTTGTTACGTGCTTCTGATATATTACCTGGAGTGTGAGCAGGTGGTGTGGAGGGTATGGTGGCAGGTTGTTACGTGCTTCTGATATATCACCTGGAGTGTGAGCAGGTGGTGTGGAGAGTTTGGTGGTAGGTTGTTACGTGCTTCCTGATAGATCACCTGGAGTTGCATCTCGATGGCAGAACCTCTTTAGTGTCCTGTTTTTTTTTTTAAATTATAATTGTTTAAATGAGCCTCCAGGTATTCTAGAGCTGAGAGGGTTTTTTAGAAAGGTGCACGTCTCTGAGGGAATGTATATGTCGCTTATGAACGTGTTGACCGATGAGATGTAAGGTATGGCTTCAAAAGTCCAACCAACTGACCTACCTATAAAAAAAAGCTGTATTATTTGTGAGTAGATGGCGGTGAGGTTGTGGGGGGGGGGCTGTTCTTAGAGGCTTTTGAAAACTGGTTCTAGCTCCTGGGAACGCCCCGGTGTCCACTGCAGTGACTCAATTAACGCTGCACTCTAGGATAATGTGGAGTCGCATAAATAGAGAGAGGGAGGAGAGAGCGATCAAAACTGACCCATTGATAGCTACGTGTGTTCATACAGGATTCAGACTGGGCAACTCAGAATGACAGGGCACTCATTGGGCCCAGGGCTTTTCGAACATCCCCCCCCCAAATATAAACACATTATAAATGTCCTTACAGACTAGAGACACCCACCCACCCCCCACCCACTGGACATCGTTTAAGAAAGTGCGAAATGCATCGAAGACATTTTTCTGATCACCTTGCACTCGCTTGAGACCCGACCCCCCCCCCCCGACATCTCAAAGAGCATGACGCTATTGAACGTGAAACCTAAACACATATAAAAAAAAACAAAGACTCATACACGAGACAGTGGCGAGACCACTCTAGATTGATTAAAGATGAACATGGGGTTCAGGAGCGTCACTAGTTGGCATTGTCAATCACAATAAGCGCGCGGGTGAGTGGTCGGGGCGAAATCCTATATATAGAACATAGGTTTCAATTGTATTGTTGTTGCACTTTACACCAGATACAGTATTATCGTAATAATAACAGAGTA
>JAGDYQ010000001.1:10596795-10607398 GCA_021962125.1 Bulinus truncatus | reverse complement strand
ACCCTGTTTATGACCCCAAAACCCTGAGTGCCCTGCAACGATGTATAATCCTACTGCCCTGAAAGTGCCCTGCACGATGTGTATGACCCCTACGTCCTTGAAAGTGCCCGCACGACGTGTATGACCCTACGTCCTTGAAAGTGCCCTGCACGATGTTTATGACCCCTTAAGTCCTTGAAAGTGCCCCACGATGTTTGCGACCCCTAATTTGGAAAGTGCCCTGCACGTTGTATGACCCCTACGTCTTTGAAAGCGCCCTGTACGTTGTTTATGACCCCTAAGTCTTTGTAAGAAGGTGAGAGGATACATTGAGGGTTAATGTAATTTAATGAAATATCAACACTTTATATGGTTGGGCAGTTTATACCTGCCAATATCCAGAGTTACCCAGTCCGGATTTAATCAACAAGGTCTGGGTTGTAGTCCACACTTACAACTATAGGGGCTTGAATCAGTGGGGTCCAGCAGCGATATTTTGAACTAATTTCCCACCCCACATCACTACAGAACAAGTGCTTCATCATGAACACTAGTTTTTTGTCATCCTCGTTTTCGCTGGCAGGACAGTTTCTCCTGATATGAGGGGGAGGAGGGGGTAAATGGTTAATGGCTGTAGAGTGAGAGGGGCGCATTCCAATGTCTATAGTACTACTGACTTCGTATGACCCCACGATTGGTCCACCTCTGGGGCATGGTGCGATTTGGGGGGGAGAAACAGCGAAACCAAAAAATCTCGTAGCAGGACTTTATAAACTAATAATGATAAAGACAATGCATTTTAAGCGCTCATATAACAGGCAGAGTACGCTCACTCATTTCAACAGGGCGCAGAACGTTTGCGGACACAATAGCCAATCTCCTTCCAGAGTAACACACCTAATGCACACAGCTCGTATAGTTATAGAGAAAATTAATATCAATAAATTGCAAAGCTGGAGACGAAATTTCAACCCAGTGAAATTCTTTTCCTTCCAATATCTAATCATCGTTCGATAATAGTATATACATTGAAAAGGGTTTGAAATTCTAATATATCAAAAGAAAGGTTTACTAAGAACGGCAAATAAAATATAAACTATTCAAAAGTCTTTGTTTAATACCATGTAGACCATCAAGCGCTAAAGATCAAACCCTGAGAAATTTATTAAAACCGAGTCTCGCTCACTTGACGCACAGCCACTATCAGATCCAATATGTTAAACCCGCGAGCGCTTTAAGACAAACGGACTATCGGCACGATGTGAGCTGAATCAGCCTTTGACCCTCCACCCTCATATATCCCTCTCCCAAGCCCTCATGCCCCTCCCCCCCCCACCACCTCACAAAGTAATGGCATTGCGTGAGGATGATTATAAGCTATGGAATCCTGGAACCATAATTGGATCTTTAGTGTATAGAGATGTTCGGTACTTCCCTGAATCGCCTTCAATGCTGTACACATCGGCCTTGTTCACATGGTCATTGTGGACTGTATTAGTTTGTAAAGAAAAGGTTGTTTTTCCTTTTTTAGTATTTTTTCGGGTCTGTCAGTGGAGTTGACATATTGTCCAAGTTACCCTCGCCATTGTAGACATACAAAGGACAACTGAGATAGTGATTTTTATGTCTATTGAAATAGTCATTTCGGTACATTTTTAGCTGTGTAAAGGTGCCTTGCAGGACATAGTTTTTTTTTCTTTTCTGTAACCCCTTTTTCACTGAAAATAACTGAAGTATTTCATTTCATTGTCATTAAAGTATTAATTCTGGATCTTGTATTGATAGAGCCATATTTTATTGATTGAGAAGTCTTTTATTGATTGAGCCATATTTTATTGATTGAGCCATATTTTATTGATTGCTGAAATATCTAGAGCCAGACTGTAAGTATTTGGAAAATTTTGTATTAATTAGACAGCTTGGTGTTGAATGAGACAGTTTATATTGATTGAGGCATCTTGATTGGATGGGGACAAACCTATTGACTGAGATGGATGATCGAAACCGGGACTGAATTGAGATAGTGACACTTTGGATTGACAGTCAAACTTTTAACCCTTATGACTGAGATCCTCGGGTTAAAGGTTGCACATATCAGTTAGTAAATATGGTTCAAAATTGTTAGCAGTATGGTTTCTATGCCCTGAGATACAACTACGCAAGGCTACATCACTCAGTTTAGTATGGATTAAACATACAGATTTTTAAAGTTTTGGTGAAAGAAATCGGTAACATGAAATATTTTTTTTTTTGTATGTTGAAATCGGAATTAGAAAAAATTTAAACTAATTTCCAATTCCTGCACTCACATCGCTGAACCAAATCTTCGAGTTTGGTCTCTTTATTGAACATTTAAAAAAAAAAATCCTCTTGTCATTGGTATCGGAATTAGAAATTGTTATATTTTTTATCGGATTCACCACAATGGCATCCTTACATCACCAGTTATAGACAATGAAATAATCAAGTCATTTTGTTCTTTGATGGTTGGAATGACTTTGTTTTTATTAACGACTCATTTCATCTTATCGCTCTCAAAGCGGCAAATCATCACACATATTTTGTCTTTATAAAGATGAAAAGTCATCATTTGATGTAAAATCTAACCGGCAACTTCTCGTTGAGACGCCAGTGTTCATTCCACATTCTTATCAAATCCAATCTTTCAGTGGTCATTTTCGCACAGTGAGGAAGTTCATTGTTCATACGTCTCCTGATCTTGATCAAAACCTCCCATCCAGAGAGCCTCTGCCTTGGCCTCCGCTGACTGAACGACGGCGTCTCCTGGTCTCTGCTATAATCTTCGTCCACAGACGACTCTCCATCTCGCTTCCTCCTCCGTCTGGTCCCAGAAGCCGCCTGCACGAACTTCACCCTGGACCCCATGATGTGCCGCCCCATAACCTCAAGGCGCCTCCACCAGCCGCTGGTTCCTCTGGCTGACCACCTGGATGAAGAGCTTGACGTGCTGAATGAGGAGGACGTGGTCCAGAGGGTCAGCCCCAGGGCAATAGCAACACTGTCTGCAGCCTCAACACCATCTTCATGACGTCAGACACAATGGTGTTGGGGCTCTTTTCATTCTCATAGTCTGCAGATAGATATATAAATAGATATATATAGATACACGTTACATTCGCCTTGGTAGAGATAGATGCTGGGAGGAGTCAACTGAGTTATACCAAACCGGAGCTAGACTTATCGAATACGTTATAAATCGCTAACTCAATACGATTCTTCACAAAGCGGTTGCTGTAATTTGCGGTTTAGCTAATTTATCTAAGAATCGTAAATGGAAAGGGAAATGAAAAAAGAATAAAGATAACAAACGCAGTAAAGGATCGGCAATTAGGCCCATTTAATTTCGATTTTTTTGCTAACAAACCTATCAGTTTCAAAGGTAAGTCGTTTCACAATTTCATTTTCTAACCTCACTGTGGAAGTGATTTCCCCTGTAAGGATGAGATGAAATCTCTTAGATCCTCAAAACCACTAATAGGACGTTTTTTTATGGTACCTTTCTTTCATCCACACACTGATAATCATTACAATGGCCATCGGAGGGCTACCGAATATCTGGCAGGGACTTTAGTACTGATCTGGAATCGACCATTGGTCCCTCTTCGGAGATGAATTCAGGTACATTCAGGTCGACAATCGGCTTCCTCAGTGTCGAAAAGGTCAACATATTACAGTGCCCCATGATTCTGTATATGAATCAAATAATATTTTTAGTTATTATAATATTGTTATTAACTTTGGCCTAAAAAGTTAGATATATTTATTCACGTTATTTTCAAAGGACCGCAAGTACAAGAAGAGCATGCGCAATCAACTTTTAACTTTTTTGGTTACCAATAATATTAATAATAGTACTAATATAAAGAATTAGGCACTTTATGGGTTAGGCCCGTGACCTAAGCGGGGGCAGCGATGTATATATATATATACACATGCACGTCATAGACGAGTTATTGCTGATGGGATTCAAACTTTTTAGCCACCCGAGTCATTGATCAACAAACTGTATCTCAATGTCAGACAGAGATGGCCAGATTAAAAAAAAAATAAATAAATGATACACTATTTAAAAAATGATAAGTTTAAAAAAGAAAAGGTCACCACCATGCAAATAAACTCTTTTTTAATCTCTGGGTCTTTGGGTTGGAGCCTGCGCTAGCGCTTCCCCCAGAGAATCTGAGAGATGGTTGCGACATATATTATGTGATGTCATACTGTTAGAGGAATGTGTCACATCTTTCAACAAATACACGGACTGATGTAGTGTTGTTTTCGTTGACCAAAACTAAAACTAAAACCTTCGTTGGCGAAAATGTTGACTTTTCGTCAACGAGAGCTAAAACTAAAATTAGAAGCAAGACTAAAACTAGACGAGAACTAAAATTATTACAGAAAAAAAAACGAAATAAAAACTGAAACTAAAATATGACCTGGGACTAAAACAACGCTAGACTGATGTAAAGAAACAGAAATGGAAGGGTTGCTAATTATACTTGAGTTTCGTGATGGTGATGGAATAAATCGTCTTAGACTAAAAGGGCTTCATTCAAGTAATATAAGTCTAAACTGTCATTTTTGTCTATCCATCTGTCTGTCATGTCTGTCTATCCTGTCTGTCTTGTCTCTGCTTTTAACTAATTTATGCCCCTCTGCCTTTCTTAAAAATCTACGGTATATAATTATGCAGTAATATAAAGAGTAAAATGGACGCAGTGTGCCCGGGGAGGGGGGCTGGGGGGGGAGAGGGAGTGGATCAAGGAGTTATTTGACTGGAACGTGCGGACAGGGACCAGAACATCTTTACAAAAGCAAAGAAGTAATAATTAAAACAACAACAACAACAACGAAAAAGCAAAAAGAAATCAATACAATGTTAAGTCCCCCCCCCCGATCCCCCAATAAAATATTAAGACATACTGAGTTTTATTGGACACACGTGGCTATGGTAATACTGTCTCATGTGTTGTGTTGTCTCATGTGTTGTGTTCTCATGTGTTGTGTTTTCTCATGTGTTATACTGTTGTCTCATGTGTTGTGTTCTCATGTGTTGTGTTGTCTCATGTGTTGTGTTCTCATGTGTTGTGTTATCTCATGTGTTGTGTTGTCTCATGTGTTATACTGTTGTCTCATATGTTGTGTTCTCATGTGTTGTGTTGCCTCATGTGTTGTGTTCTCATGTGTTGTGTTATCTCATGTGTTGTGTTGTCTCATGTGTTGTGTTGTCTCATGTGTTATACTGTTGTCTCATGTGTTGTGTTGTATCATGTGTTGTGTTCTCATGTGTTGTGTTGTCTCATGTGTTGTGTTGTGTCATGTGTTGTGTTATCTCATGTGTTGTGTTGTCTCATGTGTTATACTGTTGTCTCATGTGTTGAGTTGTCTCATGTGTTGTGTTATCTCATGTGTTATACTGTTGTCTCATGTGTTGTGTTATCTCATGTGTTATACTGTTGTCTCATGTGTTGTGTTGTCTCATGTGTTGTGTCTCATGTGTTGTCTCATGTGTTGTGTTGTATCATATGCTATACTGTTGTCTCATGTGTTGTGTTGTCTCATGTGTTATACTGTTGTCTCATGTGTTGTGTTATCTCATGTGTTATACTGTTGTCTCATGTGTTGTGTTGTCTCATGTGTTGTGTCTCATGTGTTGTCTCATGTGTTGTGTTGTATCATGTGCTATACTGTTGTCTCATGTGTTGTGTTGTCTCATGTGTTATACTGTTGTCCTTACTGAAAACACCCTGAAGTGTGTATGTGTGTGTGTATGTGTGTGTGTGTGTGTATGTCTATCCCTGATTTTGTAAGCGTCCGTCAGGTGGAGCGGTGGGTGGTCGAGGTGTTTAATATCTTACCTACCCGCATGAAAAGTTGAAGGTGACTCCTCTGCCAGTTGGGGCGCTGTAGACAAGGGAGTACGCCGCCGACTTACTGGCTACCAGTTGGGACATCTGCTGATGAATGGAGCGCAGAAATGAGCCGTTTAATGCAAGTTTGACGTCATATACCGACAGCCTGGCAGACTAAATGGCACACACACACAGACATAATCAAAGTGTTAAGGCATGTGCTACTCCTTGATGTTTGTCCTCTTTGCTCTAGAGTATAAACCAGGGGTCGGCAACCAGCGGCTCGCGAGCCGCATGCGGCTCTTTCGATGTCGAATTGCGGCCTAATTAAATACCATAATATTGAAACAAAAAAAAGTTAGTGGCTCTTTAAAAAACTGAGAAAAATGCACATTTTAACTTTTGGCTCTCCCTTCTTAAAAAAGTTGCCGACCACTGGTCTAGAGTACAGACCACCAATATGACGGCTTCTAAACGGGTGGTCTTTTTAAAAATTCTATTTCCGAGCTTGAAGTGGTTTTAGGGACACCTGGGGGTTGGGAATTCGGGCCGGCCGAGACACGAGCCGACAGCATTTATCGTCAGGTTGACAACAAAGGCGTAATTGAATCTAGTAGACCTGTACAATGTACATAAACACACACATACACACAAACCGTAGTACACATACAAAAACACATGTACGCATATCTATAGAGTCGTTTTAAGGTATTTAAAGGCCACAAATCGTACCTGCCGTAGCCCTTTTAGCAGTAGATTTAATAGTTGTCACTTAAAAGGGCCCCCCCATAGCGGTGCACATGTACATTAATATCAGTTCACTATTTACACTAATATGTTCCAATGCGTTCCACTTGCATACAAAGTTTGTACCATCTACACACACATCTTCACTAGCACATTCAGTGTCTCAACTAGTGTTAGGGTCAGCCGGGGCGGAATGTAAAGAAAAAAATGCCACCCCATTCTTGAGTCAAAAAGTAGCACAATGGTAAAAATCGCCGCTACTAGTTGGCAGCAAATTAAGCGCTTCCCTGGGCTGACCGCACCCACCATATTCCCCCATTCCCCCGCATATTCACGGTTACACTTTACACAGTAGTCCATATACATGCACACACTAAGGAACATAATCACACACCTCACACACATCACACCACACACACACCATAAACAAACATAACACACCCGACACATACACAACAAACAGACACACACTTGACACACACACCGTACACACTTACCATACACACGCCACACAGACACACCACACAGACACATACTACAAAGATAAACACCACACATATACCACAAAGACACACACCACACAGACACACACCACACAGACAAACACCACACACATACCAATCACACAAACCACCTACACACATCACACACCATACAGACACACACCACACCACATACACACACCTTACTCCCAACACCACACACACACCACCACCACAATACACACACCACACACCACACCATACTAACACACCACACACGCACACCATACATACACAAAACACACTAAACACACACCACACCACACAAAGACACCCACTACACATAACATACCTGCCACACATACACCATATACACACACCACACAGACACACTTGCCAGACGTGGGCAGCCCCACACTTTTTGAACGGCGCCAGGTCATCTGGCCATAATAGGTGGCTTATTCTACTGACCCACACAGTCAAGTTGACCTCTGGACGGCCAAAGAACTGAATGTTGTACACGCTGCATCTGACCGCCATCGTACACCAGACAGAGTGTGAAACCTTTCATCATGCAAGTTGACGTCTTTATCAGGGGGATCTTGAGGAATGTACAGCACTACAGTAGTATTGAGTGTTGATCAATGTATGTTGTGACACAATATCTTAACAACACAACAGTATTATCGAGTGTTGATCAATGTATGTTGTGACATAATATCTTAACAGCACAACAGTATTATCGAGTGTTGATCAATTTATGTTGCGGCACAATATCTTAACAGCACAACAATATTATCGATTGTTGATCAGGGTATGTTGTGGCACAATATCTTAACAACACAACAGTATTATCGAGTGTTGATCAATGCATGTTGTGATACAATATCTTAACAAAACAACCTGTATTATCAGTATTGATCAATTTATGTTGTGACACATTATCTTAACAGCACAACAGTATTATCGAGTGTTGATCAATGTGTTTTGTGACACAATATCTTAACAACACAACAGTATTATCGAGTGTTGATCAATGTATGTTGTATTGCAATATCTTAGCAACACAACAGTATTATCTGAGTATTTGATCAATGTATGTTGTGACACAATATCTTAACAACACAACAGTATTATCGAGTGTTGATCAATTTATGTTGTGACACATTATCTTAAAAGCACAACAGTATTATCGAGTGTTGATCAATGTATGTTGTGACACAGTATCTTAACAGCACAACAGTATTATCGTGTGTTGATCAATGTATGTTGTGACGCATAATCTTAACAGCACAACAGTATTATCGTGTGTTGATCAATGTATGTTGTGACATAATATCTTAACAGCACAACAGTATTATCGAGTGTTGATCAATTTATGTTGCGGCACAATATCTTAACAGCACAACAATATTATCGATTGTTGATCAATTTATGTTGTGGCACAATATCTTAACAACACAACAGTATTATCGAGTGTTGATCAATGCATGTTGTGATACAATATCTTAACAAAACAACTGTATTATCGAGTATTGATCAATTTATGTTGTGACACATTATCTTAACAGCACAACAGTATTATCGAGTGTTGATCAATGTGTTTTGTGACACAATATCTTAACAACACAACAGTATTATCGAGTGTTGATCAATGTATGTTGTGACACAATATCTTAACAACACAACAGTATTATCGAGTGTTGATCAATGTATGTTGTGACACAATATCTTAACAACACAACAGTATTATCGAGTGTTGATCAATTTATGTTGTGACACATTATCTTAAAAGCACAACAGTATTATCGAGTGTTGATCAATGTATGTTGTGACACAGTATCTTAACAGCACAACAGTATTATCGTGTGTTGATCAATGTATGTTGTGACGCATAATCTTAACAGCACAACAGTATTATCGTGTGTTGATCAATGTATGTTGTGACATAATATCTTAACAGCACAACAGTATTATCGAGTGTTGATCAATTTATGTTGCGGCACAATATCTTAACAGCACAACAATATTATCGATTGTTGATCAATTTATGTTGTGGCACAATATCTTAACAACACAACAGTATTATCGAGTGTTGATCAATGCATGTTGTGATACAATATCTTAACAAAACAACTGTATTATCGAGTATTGATCAATTTATGTTGTGACACATTATCTTAACAGCACAACAGTATTATCGAGTGTTGATCAATGTGTTTTGTGACACAATATCTTAACAACACAACAGTATTATCGAGTGTTGATCAATGTATGTTGTGACACATATCGCTAACAACTTGAAAAACAGTATTATCGAGTGTTGATCAATTTATGTTGAGACACAATATCACCACAAATTATTTATCCAGAAATGTGTGTGTGTGTGTGGGGGGGGGGGGTGTTTGTGTGGAGGATATCGGGAAATTTATAGAAGAATAAAGTATATGAACAGATATTTAATACATCTGACTTGTTGAAATCCAATTCTAAATTTAAGGTTGTATGACACCGTTCACATATCTTTTATATGACTCTATGAGGTTGGGAGGGGAAGGGTGGGGTGGTTGGATATTTCTAATAATTTGTTATATAATGCGGAAGGGTTGTTTGGTTAAATTCTGTTGTATAACCCACCGATAATATTTTTATTTGTAATGAATAATTAAAAACCACATGAAATTCGAAGTCATCAACATAAAAAAGAAATAGGGTATTTGATGTTTTTTTTTAAATTTCTATAACCTTGTAGAACAGTCTCAATGTTGTTATCAATGTGAACTGTTTTATTGGGGAGAGGGAAGGGTGATGTTAAATTTTCTTTTTTTTTTTAGCGTTTTATAATTTATGATCGTTGACAATAACTAACAGATGAACTGAACATGAACAATGATGTAAATTGTTATTCTAGTTATGTACATATCAACTGAACATCAATAACATGTAAAATGTTGTTCTATTATGTAAAGATGAACATGAACAACAACTTAACATGTAAACAGTTCATTGTGGTATAATATCAGTTACATGTTGTTCTACTATGTAACTTTGGAATTTACTGTGACTGACCAATCAATGGTCACGGTTGTGTGTTGAAGTCTTAGCCAGGACAAATGTTTTTATCAGCTGTGTTTTTTTTTTACTGGTCAATTCCTCAAAATCCCTATTTTTTTTTTACTTTCCGTCTTTAGGAATGTCCCTTTTAGTTTTTTTTGTTCTTTTGTACCACCATTTTATCTCGTTATGTGGCCACATCTCTTTGTAAACTTTGTTAGTAAGAGCTTTGGTCATACGGACCAGAGACTGTCTCAATTCATTTACTTCTTTCTTCTTCTTTTTTTTTCTCAAAGACGGTGTGGGCGATTATGTGGTTCTTAGAAATGTGGGGGTCGAATTCATTCTTTTTCACGTGTTCATTTTTTTTATTATCTTGTCAGAATCTTCAGCGTAAAGCCGAACCATAACCTAAACCATAGTTGTACACCAACAGTTATAGGCTGTTGATCACTTGAAAATGGCAAATGTCTA
>JAGDYQ010000001.1:10574278-10596295 GCA_021962125.1 Bulinus truncatus | reverse complement strand
TTTGACCCATTGAGATATCATGATAAAACTTTGACCCATTGAGATATCAAGATAAAACTTTGACCCATTGAGATATCAAGATAAAACTTTGACCCATTGAGATATCATGATAAAAATTTGACCCATTGAGATATCATGAGACCTAACGAAATGAAACAAGTTGTATGGTTTTGTTTTATTGCTGCCTTTCGTTCACCACTTTTTACTCTTAATATGGCAACCCGCCCTGGGGCGACAAGGAATCTGTGAACTGGTAAGGCGCTCAGAGATGTGCTTTCAATATCCCCTAATTCTTTTTATTCCTCTTGAAATTGTTGTGCCTGGTAAAAGAGTAAATCTTTGCTCACGTTCTGATAGTTGCTCCAAGATGGAGACAGATTAAGAAGAAAAATAAATGTGAGTCCCGAGGGTTGGGGAGGAGCGGGGGGGGGGGGGGGATGCGGGGGAAAAGCTGAAGAAGAGAATAGGAGAATTAAATGAGGAAGGGAACGTTACTTAATGGATTATATGTGTATCTACGCGCGGTATCTCAATCAAATCATTCAATCTATCTATCTATCTATCTATCTATCTATCTATCTATCTATCTATCTATCTATCTATCTATCTATCTATCTATCTATCTATCTATCTATCTATCTATCTATCTATCTATCTATCTATCTATCTATCTATCTATCTATCTATCTATCTATCTATCTATCTATCTATCTATCTATCTATCTATCTATCTATCTATCTATCGTCTATCTATCTATCTATCTATCTATCTATCTATCTATCTATCTATCTATCTATCTATCTATCTATCTATCTATCTATCTATCTATCTATCTATCTATCTAATCTATCTTCTATCTATCTATCTATTCATCAATTTATATCAATATATTTATACAGCGGATTCTACTTCTGGGATGTACGCACGCCTATTTGCTTGATTATTGCTGACAGAAAACTTAAAAAAGACACCATTAGATTTTCAGGAAAATTTAGAGACTTGTTTACACACCAATATTTATTTATGCATACATTTTAAATAAAGGACATAACTGTTTAAGAAAAAAGTCAACAGTGTAAAGTGGGAATAACATTTATTCAGAGAATTTCAATTAATTACCTTATTACTTCGAGCTGACTGTTATCGGATTTCCCCCTTTAACTAATTGCACACATAAATTGCACACATACATTGCACACAGACATTGCACACATACACTGTACATGTATATTGACTTCCTTCATTACGTTCAATACGCTTCGCATTTCTTTTAGCGAGGAGAAATAAAGATACAACTTTTAGCAGAATTTGAATATTACAATTATTACAACTTCCATTTGTATCACAGTGAGATATATGTGTAATGTTTTAATAATCAATTAGGTGCAGCAGTGAAATAAACAATTTAGGTGTGTTAGTTACGTTATTTATTACTATTTGTTATCCTCTATTTCATCACTGTTTTTGTCTGATGTACTTTTAATCTATTCTAACTAGGGCTGTACCGGATTCTAATTTTTAGATCCTGCAGGATCGGAACCTGAATCGGATTTATTATTTGAATCCTGCCGGAATCGGAACAGAAACCGGATTTTAATAAAATAACAGGTTCTTCGTTTTAAAAATTTATTTTAATAAAGCTGTACCTAATATAACTTGATTTCTATTACAATCAAACAAATAAATGGGTAACATATATTAGAAAGTATAATAAACATGTTTAATAATAAATGATTTCCATTTTATATATATACTAGCTGTACCCCGCAAAGCCTTTGCAGGAAGATAGACTTGTTAAGCCATTGCCGAACCTAGGCTAGGATTTTGGGGCCCTGCATTTTGACATTCGATACCATGACATGAGATTATGTATCTTAATATTTAATGTAAAAAATGAATTTTGGGGGCTCCCTAAAGCAGGAGCCCGTGGGACTTTCGATTTTGGACCCCCCCCCCCAAACCCTAGTTACGCCTGTGTGTTAATTTTTTTTTTTAAGTTATGAAAAAATTTAAAATCTAATTAGTTGTTGTTTCTTTTTCTTACAACATCCTAAAAGATAAATTATTTAAATTAAAAAAAATGTCAAAGAGATCTAATTAGTTACTTTTCATTAAAATAACTAAAAGGATATATTCTGAAAAAAACAAAAAAAAAAAAAAACAATAAAAAAAATGTCTCTGGGAGAAATCGAACCCGGGCAGTCTGTAAAAAAGAGAACATTGTCCAAGCTGCATAACCATCATGTCACCACGCTAATCAAATTAAGATGCAATTTTAATGTACTATAAGAAAAATATTGCTCGGTTATGTTTTCATTGCCTTTTGACCTAGTTTTTTAGGCCTATATTGTTATTTTGTAATTAAGAAATAATTAAAAGCCGTATTTATTTTAAAAAATAAATATTATAAAAGCTGAGAATTTAATTAGTATAGAAATTTGCAGAATTTCTTTTTTAAAATATTATATTGACATTATTTACGAAATTAGATACGAAAACGCGGTCAATATTCTTATCGTCTCCGACGTCGGAGATTTTCGATTATTACTATTGTTTACGTCTGACGATGTTAAAATGCTCTGTTGTAATAAAAACTACAATGATTTGAATGATATTATATGATAATTTTTAATTTTTGATATTGGGGACTTTTACATTTCATAATTAAAAGCACAGAAACTATTGAAAACTGTAGATAATATCAAAAAGAAAAAATGAATCGAGACACAGGGGATGACGCCATTTTGAATTCTTGTTTTCCGCTTTCGATTTAACGCACACTGGAAATGAATAATATTATATATGATGATACTGTGGCAGCCCCCGATAGTTCATTTTCTTTAGTTTTCCATAGTGACGTCACCGAACCGTGTTTTTTTCATTCATACTTTCATTTAAACCATTATCTGACTATTTCCCATAAAAATGCAAATTAAAATGCATTTCAAGTCTAAATCAATATCACTTTAATGTTCAATTAAAAATGTATCTTCAATTTATTTATCTAAATTTGCGAGGAATTGTATCCAAATCGTGACAAAATCCACTAAATTAAAAAATGTGCAGAAAAATAAATTATTGAGCTTTTTTAAAACTGTAAACACCCAAAAATAGATCGTTAGCTAATTATAGTTTATAGAAAACACGGAATCAAAAGTAACAGAAGATAAGGTGTCGTGTTACTAGACCAGGGGTCGGCAACCTTTTGAGATGGAAGAGCCTAAAGTTATAATTTACAATTTTCTCAATTTTTAAAGAGCCACTAAATTTGTTGTTTCGATATTACGGTATTTGATCAAGCCGCAATTCGACATCGAAAGAGCTACAACTTGACATCGAAAGAGCCGCATGCGGCTCGCGAGCCGCAGGTTGCCGACCCTTGTACTAAGTTCGACTCAAATCTTCCTTTTTTAATATAATTGTACTTACATATAGAACTAAAAGCGATCAACATTATTGTAGTTTTAAAATCAAAAAGGATGTTATGGTTTTAATTTAATTGTATAGCGCTAAATATTTCAAAATTATGTTGCGCCAAAAAAATTTCTTACAAATTTCAAACAACAAAGAAATCCGGCTTAAATCCGGCACATTTTAACCGGAACCGGAATCGGAACCGGATTTGTTAAAACTGCCGGAATCCGGCTTAACAGGAACCGGAATCGGATTCTGGTACAGCCCTAATTCTAACATAAAGTTTGCTTGATTTACCAGGCTTTCTAAGCTAGTGGGATATGAAACACAGCATGCCATAATATAAAAACTTAATAACAGCCTTTTAAAAATTAACGATGTAATAAAATCATAAAGTTTCTTCAATGTCAATCAAGCGTAAGAGTATACAATTTATGGAAGCCGATAAAAATTGCTTGGGAATAGGATGGGCAATTTATGGTCCAGCACTTGGTCCAGATTTTACTGACCACTTGATATGGACCGAAAAGAAGAAGAAGTAGAGAAGCCGTTTATCCACAACACAATCTAACTGTTGGATGGGGAAATCCCAGAGAGAGCACTTAACTGGTTTTACTGTAGGGGATAACCAGCAGTGGGAAGGACGAGTTTGTCATATTTGTTTAGAAGCATATGGTCCGGGGGCAGCGCCGTTCTGTCGCTCAAAAAGGGTGCGAAAAGCCTTCCATTAAAATCAGAGAATAATTTCTAAGTTATCAATTTTTTATGCATCTAATTAAGAAAGCCTATATATATATATATATATATATATATATATGCTACGGCCAATGTCTGGTAGGGGACCAAAAGCAACTGCCATCTAAATAGCAAATTTTCACACACACATATATATATATATATATATATATATATATATATATATATATATATATATATATATATATATATATATATATATTAAACTCCATTGTTCAATGAAATAGATATTTAAGATAATTTTTTAGAGTAGGAAAATACGGTAGACCAATTTTGAAAATATAAAATAAAGAACTGTCCACTTATAATTGTCCACTAACATTTAAATGACCCCCCCCCCCTCCTCGATCGACTCTTTTGGTTGTGAGCACCCCCTGTGGGACAATAATTGCGTGATGCAAAAATGATGGAAACAAATGTTGGGACAAAAAAGTTGACGGTACAGCAATACAATCACTGCATGAAGATTGTAAAAATGCTATAAAAAGCATTGATAAAAAGCATTGATACTGGAGTACAACGATGCCCACCCCAAACTTAAGGTTATTAATTTTATCTTCCGAAAACAAAATTGCCTCTGAAGAAATAAAACAAAACCTAAAGACAACATGCAAGTGCGCGCGCATACACCCAAAAACATAATAGAACAAAAGGGAAGTAGATAAAGAAGAACAAATTCATTGATCCACCAGACTGAAATTCAATTATGAAGCTCCAAGGAAGGGAAGTAATCCGTTAGGGAGTGTTCTTCGATGTATTCGAGTTAATCCTAAACCTATGGTCCAAAAATAGAATCAGTACCAATATAGGTAGCTTAACAGAATTTCAAGGGAGGTAATTAGGGAAGAACGGGGCGGGCGATGTTTCCTTTTCTGTCCTGTGGCCAAATGTAGCTCTTCGTTAGATTTAGCGCATCTCACACTGAAACAGTTTTCCTTTACAGCAGCTGTATGTGCAGCTGTTATTGTGCGCAGCTTTTATTATGAGCAGGTGTTATTATGAGCAGGTGTTATAATGTGCAGCTGTTATTATGCGCAGGTGTTATTATGAGCAGGTGTTATTATGCGCAGCTTTTATTATGAGCAGGTGTTATTATGAGCAGGTGTTATTATGCGCAGCTTTTATTATGAGCAGGGTGAACTAGGAGACCGACTAAATCCCCCCTTCCATTACCGTAGGACACTTTCAGTACAAATACCTCACATCTGACGCAGTAGGTCGGTATTAAGTATATCAGGCACTATTGACTATGGGCCTCCAGCGTTTCTCATAAAGTTTCTTCCTCGTGATACTGCAGACCTATGACAGACACTCGGACAGGTGTGATTAAGTTATTACCTCAAACGGACATGAATGAATTCAACAGGTAGACGCTGTCGTAGAATTCCCGTGTACCCCTCGAGTTAAAAATATTACATTTTGGTCAACCAAGCTTCATGTTTGATTGATTATTTCAAAACAAATTCTATGCAGGTTTACAATGATCTCTTTTTGTAATTTCGCTTACAGGACAACCTCAATCCTTGCCAGTCAAATTTGACGATTTAACGGTTGAAGTGAACCAAAAAAAAAGTGTGGCGATAGAACATAACGATGTTGAAAACGTGTAATTAAATGATTGGTTGGTTGGCCTCAAGTGGTTTTATGTTGGTGACCTTCTTGTACTTAATGTGTACCTTATCAGTGCCACATCAGTACCCTGTACTTTATCAGTACCACATGACTGCTTCATCAGTGTTTTTACACTCTCACCCGAGGTGGGGGTGGCGGGGGTGGGCACACAATGACGTCACAGATATCAATTAATCACGATATCTTCTCTATACCTCACACATACCTCAGCAAGACTCCCCCCCCACCACCTTCCCAAATCAATACCAAACAGAAATGTCAATCTTTCTAATGGTCCTTCATGTTTATGGCGACCTCTTCCCCCCCCCTCTTTACCCAACTCCCATTCTCCCCTTCAACGCCACCACACCCCACCCCCGCCCCGCATTTCGCTAAACCTAACCTTTGTTCTGACTTCATTTTGGGAATAAGGTCGTCTCATAATTAGGGCCTGGCAAATTTCATCTCTTGACATACTCTATAAAGATTCATTCTCTTCTCCCCCACTCTCTCCCTCTGCCTCTCTTTTATTTGCCTACCTCTCCAACTCACCACTTCTGATAGTTATGTCAACATCACCTTAACCCCCCCCCCCACCCCACCGCTCCAACTAATATCAGCCATTCAGATATCAGTGTTTGTCGAGTTTATGGACCAAACAACCGTTTTATACTAATCATGGATAAACATAAATAACATTAGTTGTTTATTTTAAATCAATCGCATTCATTTTTTTTTCCAAACTCACACAATTAGATTAACGGGTTATAACAACCGAACTGTAAAACTGTAAACTATGCTCACAGTTAGGCCCTATATATTTATTATGACTGTTTATGTATCTAATCTAATAAAATAAAAGCGATTTGGGTTCTAAGTTAAATCGAAAGTAAAGAATTAATAGAACAGTATACCAGTTTAAAATACAATCGTAAAATAATCGGATCTGCCCGAAACCAAATATATCATGGCCTACCGATGAAGCCTAACGGGATATAACTCTATGCAAAGGTTTTGCAGGGTACATATAGTATTAGTATTTTTATGCATATAGAAGCAGGTATGTTTTCTAAAGGTAATTACAGTCATCGGAGTCCACGCCATGAACCTGAGAAGACGGTCAAGTTCATTTTAATCGTGTTTATGGGTAGAGAGCCCCATTCAAAATGTGGGCTGTTCCAAATGAGGCAACCTACTAAAGTCTTAAAGTCTTTCCCCCTCCCCCCCCCCCCCCCCCCCCGCGATTAATCTGCTCCGCTAAATAATGTTCTGTTTTTAACATTTTTAGAGCACTCTACACAGGAGATAACATTGTACAATCACCATTGCTCTCGTATTACTTGATATATTAAACTAAATGAGTGGACAAAAATATGAGACTTTAAAAGGGTCTGATGATATCTAAAATACTCATTCCCCAATATTCTTTTGATTTCGATTTTTAGTTCCCGGCAGTTTACGTGTTTGTTGACGTGTTTCTGTTCAAAGTGACAGCCATAGATACAAGCTGGAAGAGTGACAGCCACAGCTTTAAGCTAGCAGAGTGACCACATAGAGCTATAAGCTGACAGAAGGACGGCCATAGCGATAAGCCGGCAGGTTCTATTTGTTTTATTTTTAATGTCGATTACTTCCCTGTTCGCTTTTATTCTCCGATCAGTATGGATCGCCATTGTCAACTCGTCAATAAAGACCCTACTGTTTGGGGCTCATCATTTTATCATATGTCCCTGATATCAGTTATGAATTCATAACATATTTGCCAATGTATTTATTTAGCGGTTTAATTGTCTTCAGCCAATTCCGGTACAGTTTCATTGTCTTCAGCCAGTTCTGGTATAGTATCATTGTCTTCAGCCATTTTTCTGGTATAGTTTTGGACCATGTTTAACCCAGCGCTGAGTTCTTTAGCTGGTATATTAACCGGTTTATTCCGGCCACTATTCGGATCATGTTCTCTCTGTGTGTAACAGATTATCTTGTGCTTCTACAAGGAGTCATAAGGCGACTATTGTGTATGACAGTACTACCTGGATGCAATACGTACCGCCCTCAGATCAGGATACATGAATTCTGTCTTTCGGTTGTTGTGTTCTGACTATAGTCATAACCTTTTTATTTTGTCCTGTCGGCCAGCTGATAATTATTTTTGTAATGTTGTTTGGTTGGAGGAAAACCCCACGTAGACGCTGATGCTAATAATTTTTTAATCAGTCTCAGTCACTTCACACTTGAGATGCTTACAGTGTTTACAACATTCTGATACAACCATGGGCGTATTCATGGGGTGGGGAGGGGGGCAAGGGGGCATTTGCCCCCCCCCCCTTTTGAAAAAATGTCATATAAGAGGGGGCATTTGCTCCCCTCCCCTTACATTAAAAAAATGTCATAAAGTTGTTTTTTGCCCCCCCCGGAAAATTTTTGCCCCCCCCTGGAAAAATTCCTAGCGACGCCCATGGATACAACAGTATCATTCCATTATGAAATAACTCCATGTTTTAACACGCCATCACATTTATGAATACAATGCGTTACACATTCCTCTGAACCATAAACACAGTGTATATAGAGTTTAATTACTTCATTAGTGAATATAAATATTAGACCAAAAAAAACACGATGTCAGCACAATCTCTGACTCTTAGTATCTTGTCAGTCCCCTGGCTGATTCTACTTAAGCCCCCCCCTCCATATCTCCCGTGGTGCCTCCATGGCCATTGCACTATCGGCTATAGTGAGGATGAAAGAAGGGCATCATAAAAACCGTCCCATTAGTGGTTTATAGCATCTAAGAGATATCATCTTATCTCTTACAGGGACTTCACACACACAAACACGCATACACCACACACCACACACACACCACACACACATACACACACGCACACACACACACACGCACACACACATACACACACAACACTATTAGGCCAGTTTTTTAAAATTAAATTAAAAGTAAGACCGAATCAAATATAAATGTTTCTGAGAATGGTATTAATGTCAAATGACTACAAAAATAATAGGACAATTACAGTGTGATAAAATAATATAGTAGTAGATTGACCTTTGAAATTTCATTTTTGTAAAAAATTAATAAATTGTCATTTTCATCTAGTCACTGAAAGGCTAGTAAGCGAAATTAATCTCTCTTTGCGTTGGTACAGTGTTCCGGTTTCATTCTGTTTCACTGTCACACGGTCTGTCACACTAACCGTGACATAGTCTCACTGTCACACTGTCTAACTGTGTGTCTGTATGACTGTTTAACTGTGTGACTGTTTAACTGTATGACTGTCTATCTGTATGACTGTTTAACTGTATGACTGTCTATCTGTGTGACTGTATGACTGAGTAACTGGGGTAACTGTGTAACTATTAAAATGCACAGCCGTGTTGACAACTAATGTAAGGTAATTCTTTTGAACACATATACGCCAAAGATAGTAACAGACATTTTTAATTTATCTTGTCACATGCTAGCAGATTATACAATAAAATATATAATTATTAACTAACGAGGTAGTAGATAAAATAAATTCAGATGCTTGAATGCATCATACATAAATATATGTTTAATATACATAAACTGTGTTAAGCATACATAAATACACGCCCAACATACAAATATTTCACGTTTAACAGACATAAATGCCAGTTTAACATCTTTTTATATCGGTCAATGAAGGTAACACCAGAAAACGTATTTTTTTTCCTTTCTAATTTTCCGAGTAAAAGTTACCTGATATCTTTTTTGTATATAAATTAGGTCAAGGGTTTGTAAACCTATTCCGATGGTGTCTAACGGATTCCTAATCTTCCTACTACTCACGAAGTACTTGGAGAACTTGTCAACTTTTTCAATCCACCAGTAAAAAAGATTAAAGAAAATCTTTATATATATATATATATATATATATATATATATATATATATATATATATATATATATATATATATATATAGCTATTTTCACAACTATGTGCGGTGTAGAGATCTCGACCATGAATCTGAAGGTTTCGGGTTCGAACGTAACGAGTACACTTGGTATTATACCAAGACCCATCAGTCAAAAAACATCTTTCAATATGCCGTGGTTTTGAAATAAAATTTCTCCCCTTTTCTTCTGGTTTTTTCTACAAGACCCTCGGGGACTGCAAGTAGTGAATATTTTTCTTTTTTTTAAAATTCACTTCAACTTGGTGTAGACAGCACTGAATCTGTTTTCTATTCTATTTATGATGTCTTTGTAGTCTATTTTAGAGAGATAGAGAAATAGATAGATAGATAGATAGATAGGGAGAGAGAGAGAGAGAGAGAGAGAGAGAGAGAGAGAGAGAGAGAGAGAGAGAGAGTTCTGAAGTATAAATGTAATTTTTCAACATTATTATTTGTTCTTCATGGAATGAAAAGCCTATTTCAAAGTTAACTATTAGTATTAACTGTGCTTCAAGACTTTTTGCTAATTTTGAATCTAGCACACACACACACAAACACACACACACACACACACTCACACACACACATATTATGTATATGTCAAGGAGATTTTTTTATAATCTTATAATTATTTAGAAAAAAAATTTCTCAATATAATACAGAAAAATAAAATTACTACAGGGAACAAATCAATTAGAACTATCAAAAACACCCGATACAGTAAAAACTGCTATAGTACAGGCATAGTCGTTCTAACTTTTTTTTGGGGGGGGGGTAGGCAAAAGATCATATAGGGGTTATAAAGTATGCTCTAGACAAAGGGTCATAATGGGTGCTCTAGGCAAAGGGTCATAAAGTGTGCTCTAGGCAAAGGGTCATAAAGTGTGCTCTAGGCAAAGGGTCATAATGGGTGCTCTAGGCAAAGGGTCATAAAGTGTGCTCTAGGCAAAGGGTCATAATGGGTGCTCTAGGCAAAGGGTCATAAACTATGCTCTAGGCAAAGGGTCATAAAGTATGCTCTAGGCATAGGGTCATAATGGGTGCTCTAGACAAAGGGTCATAATGGGTGCTCTAGGCAAAGGGTCATAAAGTGTGCTCTAGACAAAGGGTCATAAAGTATGCTCTAGGCAAAGGGTCATAAAGTATGCTCTAGGCAAAGGGTCATAAACTGTGCTCTAGACAAAGGGTCATAAAGTGTGCTCTAGGCAAAGGGTCATAATGGGTGCTCTAGGCAAAGGGTCATAAAGTATGCTCTAGGCAAAGGGTCATAAAGTATGCTCTAGGCATAGGGTCATAATGGGTGCTCTAGACAAAGGGTCATAATGGGTGCTCTAGGCAAAGGGTCATAAAGTGTGCTCTAGACAAAGGGTCATAAAGTATGCTCTAGGCAAAGGGTCATAAAGTATGCTCTAGGCAAAGGGTCATAAACTGTGCTCTAGACAAAGGGTCATAAAGTATGCTCTAGACAAAGGGTCATAAAGTATGCTCTAGGCAAAGGGTCATAAAGTGTGCTCTAGGCAAAGGGTAAAAAAGTGTGCTCTAGACAAAGGGTCTCGTGATGGCCGTCGTCACGTGATCAATATCAATATCTTCATACATTTTGAATTAGTAAAAAAAAAAAAATAATACGAGAGAGATATCATTACTGACAGGAGATGGGAGGGGGGAGGGGGGAGATAGGAAGAGCAAATGAGGCAAGGGTCCATGATACACAGTTTGAGATTCCTGTTTTTTGTTCACGATGACCAGTGTCCTGCTACGTAATGCAAACAAAGCCTGTCCGAGAAATAATTCAGGAGGTCAAGGTGGATCGATTCACAAATAAAGATACAATGGGGTATATATATATGTGTGTGTGTGTGTGTGTGTGTGTGCGGGGGTGGATGGTGGGAAAAGGGGAACATCCTGCATGTTTTTACAAATTAAACTCACACCTGAGTGAATAACTATCTGATGATTATGTCTGGTGAGCCGACCAAAGGGTGCTAATGTTTTATTGTGAAATATATTTACACCGAGACTTTAAATGTAGGTACAGTGATAGAACACTTCTATCTATCTATCTATCTATCTATCTATCTATCTATCTATCTATCTATCTATCTATCTATCTATCTATCTATCTATCTATCTATCTATCTATCTATCTATCTATCTATCTATCTATCTATCTATCTATCTATCTATCTATCTATCTAATCTATCTATCTAATCTATCTATCTAATCTATCTATCTACCTAATCTATCTAATCTATCTAATCTATCTATCTAATCTATCTATCTATCTATCTAATCTATCTATCTAATCTATCTAATCTATCTAATCTATCTAATCTATCTAATCTATCTATCTAATCTATCTATCTAATCTATCTATCTATCTATCTAATCTAATCTAATCTAATCTATCTATCTAATCTATCTATCTAATCTATCTATCTAATCTATCTATCTAATCTATCTATCTAATCTATCTCAGTATGTCCTTCTATCTGGTGTCTTGACTGAGGTGAAATTAAGAGTGTCCAACAGGTCACTTTAATTTTAATCTCTGCAACCCATTACCCTCGTTCCCACCCCCAACGCCGTTGCACCCCCCTCCAATCATAACAATGAATAACCCATCGATTTTATATATACTGAAATTCCAGCACTGTACATTCTCGTGGCCGAAAGGTGGACGTACGGTAATCAAATAAAAATAATAATGTGCGACCAACTGATATGAATTTTGTGAACTGACCACAGAACATGGATTGTCTTGAATACTAATAAAACTAATGATGGGGGCGGGGGGGGCATCCTATACTACCACCGTAGAAACCGCTACAATCTACATGGCTACTGGAATTTGTTTTTTTTCCGAACATTGTACCTCTATAACGCATGTCATGTAAACGTAAACATTTAAATTAGAACTCTCAAGTTATTTATTGTATGTTGACCTGTAGGGCCATTTTCACGTATTATGGGGGCCCTTAGCAAAAATGACGTTGGGGGCACTAGGTAAATTAGGGGTGGTGGGGGGACAAGGAGGTAAAGATACATTTAGGGGCACGAAGGAAAGGTACATTTAGGGGCCCCCTGGAAAAATACATTTGGGGGGCCCTAAAAATAGGTACGCGATTGGGTGTGGGGCACTATGAGCAATGGGCCATAGACAAAAAACAACGCGTGTATATGTCGTGCCCTCTAAAATTTTTGAAACAGTAGCTTCCTCCCACCTCATCTTACATCCACCCTCCCATACATCCACCTCCTCATACACCCCCCTCCTCTTACACCCACCTCCTCTAGCATCCACCTCCTCTTACACCCGCCTCCTCTTACATCCACCTCCTCTTAAACCCACCCGCCTCCTCTTACATTCACCAACTGGCACATCATTTTAAACAGGAGCACCTGACACATGCTCAGATAAGCGCCACTCTTTGTGGCTGGCAAAAAAAAATTACCTTCAGGGGTGGGGTGGGGCCTCAACGGCTCAGCCCCCCTTCCCCCAAGGCCTACTTATGCACACAGGATAGCACACAGCTAAGCTACCACACGTACATTCTGTTGACATTATTTTAAAAAAAAAACAGTATTTAAAAAAACAAAAAAAAAAACAAATTAAAACTAATCTAGATTAAATGGAGCACACACTTGTCAAAGTTGTACAGTATACATGACGTTCACCTCAAATCACTCGGTAAAATGAAACACTCCAAAAAAAAAAGTCTTCGAAAATTGTTTAAAAAATGAATTACAATCACTAAATAGAATGCAATTAGTTGATTGAACATTCATTAAATTCATTCAGCAAATTAAATCTTCCTGAAAAGCAGGCAGGCGATTGGTTAAAAAACCATACCCATACCCACAAGACCCACACCCACAAGAACCACACCCACAAGACCCACACCCACAAGAAACACACCCACAAGACCCACACCCACAAGACCCACAAGACCCACACACAAAAGACCCACAAGACCCACACCCACAATACCCACACCCACAAAACCCACATCTACAAGCCCCATACCCCCCATCCCCCACACCCATAAGCCCCACACCCACAAGACCCACAAGCCCCACACTCACAAGCCCCACACCCAAAAGACCCACAATACCCACACCCACAATACTCACACCCACAAGACCCATAGAGTGGGGGGGGGGGATAAATATCATCAAAATATATCATGCCATCAGAGATTTACTTATAGATAACAGGCATTGACGACCGCTTTGGACACCCCCCCCCAACCTCAGAAAAGGGCCCATCAAATATTAATATATTTTAGTGCTGATAACTATAGTGCACTGAAGATAAAAAGGTCTTTGAATCTCCCCCCCTCCCCCCCCCCAAATCCCTATACATATACATATTTGGATTCAGTAGCGTGGGGAGACTACTGAGGTTTGTGGGGCCGCACTGGGCACCGAACTAGGGAGGGGGCGCCGAACGAGCGCTATCAAACGTTTTTTTGCACTATTTTATTGGGGGGAGCCTGCCAAATTGCACATGGCGCCACAACAGCTAGCTACGTCTCTGTTAGGAAAGTCACTAGCAAGTGGCCACAAATACCTTAATCAACTGCTCTGAAAGGCGCTCGATGAACTTCTCCTTCGTCTAAGTATACGACCCTGGTCTATTTTCCTTATTAACAACATGATAAAAAAAGAAAAACTACAATACAGCATAATCGTTATCAGTAATACGAGATGATTTAAATACTCAAAATTTCAAGCATAAAACGTAGACAAACAAAAAACAAAATGGCTATTTCGAAACTTTTAACTTTAGCAACATGTCCGTTACTAAATTCAAATCAAAATACATTTCGTAATGTAATTCAATACGAACAGTCAATCAGAAATAAAAATATTTTATTGATTTTGATTAGCAGAATTGAAATTTTTTTTTAATTTCCTTTTTTTTTTTTCGTTTTAAATTAGGTGAATGAATTATTTTAAAATGAGGAGTATTTTTGAATTTTGTGTTACCTTACGTATATATATATATATAGTATCAACTTACATTCAGTGGCGCAACTAGACCAAACTTTCAGGGGGAGGGCAAAAAAAATCACTTGTATTAAACATCATGAGATACAACTTACTTACATGTGACTAATTTTGGTCTAATCTTTTGATTTTTTTTTATTTCGGAGGAGGGGAGGGGGCAAATGCCCCCCAATGCCATGCCCCCCACCTGTTGCGCCACTGCTTACATCTCAAATGATAACATGACTGAACAATCCAGAGGTGGATAAAATAGCCACTGCTCCTCAGCTCGCGCCCTGTGCCCTTAATCAAATAGCTCCATAACTAAACATTTTTACTTTTTCATGTATGTGAACCGATAGGTCACCTGCACACCTATCGCTCAATTTATGATGAGCCTACTGTTTTCTTCTGAGCCCGGGCTCTCCTCGACATTAGTCCGGCCCTGGAATAATATATATAAAAGCGATTTGTGCTCTGCGTTAAATCGAAAGTAAAGAATTAATACAACAGTATTCCAGTTTAAAATACAATCATGAAAAAAATCGGATCTGCCCGAAACCAAAAAATAACCAAGCCTACCGATCAAGCCTAAGGGATATAACTCTATGCAAACGTTTTGCAGGGTACAGCTAGTTATACACATTATTGTTCTATACCCCTGCCAATATCCTGGCTCAACACTAGTAAAAATTTATTCATAACATCATGTTATAATAGAATATTAATGTCCTTTTTCCGAATCTTAACCATAATCAGGGCTTAAAATGTTTTCTGGATGCACCACGAGGGGATATAGATATCCAGATTTTTAAACCTTCATTGCACCGATGGAAGTTGCAAGTACACAGCCACCAACTGTCTGTCATGTGAGTCAAGTTAAAATCTATTTTCGGATACAAAATGAGTAAGGAAGGAAGAGAATAAGAATAGGGGTCCTTTAATCTCACACGCGTAAACATTTCTTTATTATGGAAGAGCGTTACTAGGAAACATAACTCTCGCTTGAATGTCACATTAAAGGAAGACAACTTTTTTTCCCCCACACATTCTTTTTGACCTCGAAATTTCTCATCAACGACCAAGTTCAGCATTGATTTGTGTGAGTGTGAATGTGTGTGTGTGTGTGTTCGTGTGTGTGTGTGTGTGAGAGAGAGATAGAGAGACAGAGAGAGTGAATTGCCTTTTCCCTTTGTAGAAGGAAGAATAATATATCTGTTAATATGTCCCACGGCTTGAGCCAAGAATAATGTTTAGTGTGTGCGTGGCGCATGAGCATATGGCACTCTTAAACTATTCCCCCCCCTCCCACACACATAATCACATCAGGACCGCCGCGAAAAAGGGTTGGAGGTGGTTGTGGGTGAGGGGTGCGGGAATACGAACACTTGTCAGTGGCCTCAAGCCTTTTTTTCAATATATTTTTTTTAAATATTTATTTTGCTGCAAAATTTGGCTTGTTGGTGAGAGGGGCCAACCTTGTCATAGTTTCTCGGGGGCCCCAGACTTCTAAGCTGTGGCCCAGTTTCACACTTTTAACTCTATGGCTGCTGAGTAAAAAGTGTTTCGAACGTCCTCTTGGTGGCCTGGTATACGAATGTCAACAGATCATCTATATATCATCTATATATTTTAAGCAAGTGTCTCCAGTCTTCAATGATCTGTTGCTGAAGTTGTGTGTCACCAACCCCGTAGCCAAGGGGGGGGGAGTACTGGGGGGCCGTGCTAGGTGTGGAGTGCCCCCCTTCCCGCTTAAAAAAAAAAAGAAGAAAAAGAGGAAAAAAAAAGAAAAAGTAAAGGTACCCTCTTGCTGAGTATTGGTGCCCCCCTGCTTACTTTGACCTGGCTACGGGCATATGTGTTTCCCATTTAGGTTTGTGAAAGATGGCAATAATGGTGGTTTTTTGGTCTAAAGTGCACACGGGTGTGTGTGGGGGGTTGGGGGTAGTGGTAGTGGTGGGGGTGGTGATAGTGGTGGTCAGTAAGAATGAATGGAAGGTGAAAGGGAAATTTTATAATGCGGAAAACAACAAGAACAGGAATGGGGTTTGGGGGGGGTAGGTAGGATAGATATGGTTCTTAGAAATAGATACAATAGAAATAGACTTTACGTTTGATCTGTTGATAAAAAAAAAGGAGAAAAAAAATGTTTTGAATATTGGAAAACATTCAGGAAATGGAATTTGATGAGAGTCCGGAATGAGTTCTGATGCTGCATCTTGATGTGTGTTTGTCCAGTATATCTGCTGGAGCGAGTCTGTTGTGATGATTATAAAAGTGCATCTACTGATGTATTCACGAATGTGACAAACAAAATAATGTCACAATTTGTATCGTCTGACCCGGTCAAAACATTTTGTTGTGTACGTGCGCACATAAAACTGTTTGTGGTGCGTATCTGTCCCTTTTTCTATGTATATCAGGGGACAGTTTAGGTCGTCTGCAAAATTGGAGAAAGACTGCGCTTATAATACATGGCTATCCTTTAGGCTATTCATTGGCCGGTCTGTATGGTTTGTCTGTGGTTCATTTTGTCTGACTATCTGTCTGCCAGTCCAATTGTGCATCTGTTTTTCAGCTAACAATGCCTTCTGGACATTTAGCCAATGTAATTTCATTAAGTCTGTTGAAATTCCACTTGAAATATGAAAGTATCATACAATCCTTCCCATGTGGCATTTGTCTTTGGACATGTCACAATGTAGGCGATATTTGTTTTATTTTCTGTGGATCTTTTTATTTCCATACCCGTTCAGAAAGTTTCCATAACTTGTTATTGGAATCTAAACGGAAATGAAGCTTCGGTTTACTTGTCAAATGTTAATAGAATACATAGTGAGCTAGACATATAATCAATTTACACCTTTGTCTTTTTACAATAGCTGTGCAGAATAGTTGGCTTTGATGTAGTGAGACTAATCCGCTCGGTGAAAGGGGGGGGGGGTTAAATCCTAGTTAACAGCGCTTCGCTGATCAACACGTCCCCCATCTACGCTGAGGATTACAAGAAATGTCCATTTAAGGGCGCGTTAGAGGATCAAGAGATAAACGTCCGATCCCTGAAAGGACCTCAAGGGGGAATATGTTTTGATTGTGTTGGTATTAGAATGGATGTTTGCGCCAATTGCAAGCTGTGATAGGGTCGTCCAATACGTGCCATAGTTAGGGAGAGGTTGGGGAAAACGGGGGGGGGGGAGTTTTACTGGACTAAAAAGCCTTATCAGTAGCTGTTCTGGTTAAACTTTGAGCAGTCTGCAAAGATTGTGTATTTTTGTGGTGTGCGTGTGTCTTTGAGTGCGTGTGTGTCTGTGAATTCCGTGTGTGTGTGTGTGTGTTTAAGTGTGTGTCTGTGAATTCCGTGTGTGTGTGTGTGTGTTTAAGTGTATGTCTGTGAATTCCGTGTGTGTGTGTGTGTACATGCATTATTCAGGGAAACAAATGGCACGTGAAGCGATAGACTTCCCGGATATTACTTGGTGTCATGGGAATTATTAATGCGTCTCTCGACTCGTGCGGTACGTAAACACTTTAAACACATAAAATAACATCCCTGTGATCCTCAGTGGTGGTGGTGGGGAGCTCGATAGACAGATCTACATCATGTGGTCCACAGGATCAGACACAGGTTACAGACATTCAAGTGTCTCCCTACTAAAAAGCTGGGATCTAAGAGGGCTCTTTAGTTTCTGTTGGCCCTGTTGCAGAATGTACATGAGTACTACGCTGATGTCATTACAAATGTCTTTGTTGGTATTGGGTAGACATGGTACACTCTCACACACACGCATCTTGCAAACATCTCTAAAGATGGAAACCTCTAATCTGATTTCACTGACATAAAAAAAAGTATTTTTTTTTATCACGAGGAGATAACTCCTATGTAAACAGAAATGTAATTATCACAGTTCATTCCCATATTCTGGAGATTATTAAAGGAGGATTACCTAAAGTGATGTCATTGGATTGTTTTCTCATGACCCGAGTAAAACATGTTTACATGACCAGCGCAAAGTACATGTTACCTGGTCAGTTTTACAGGCTACCTGGTCAGTTTTACAGGCTACCTGGTCAGTTTTACAGGCTACCTGGTTAATTTTACAGACCACCTGGTCAGTTTTACCAGCTACCTGGTCAGTTTTAAAGGCTACCTGGTCAGTTTTACAGGCTACCTGGTCAGTTTTACTGGCTACCTTGTTCAGTTTTTTTGGTCAGAAATATATTCTTAAACAAAATAATAAAATTTAACAGGGCGCTGAGGTTGAGCTTGTTTAGGGGGCATCAGCGATTTTTAAAAAAAAACATCTTCTATGACTCTACATCCCATGTAGCAGAAATGTTCCAAGTACTGACCATGCAAGTACAACTACGAGTACAAATACCCAAGATGCAAGGACGAGTACAAGTACTCCAGAAATATACTATTCGAATACAGTACCAAGTGCCCCATCTCTGCTATGTAGGTCAGCCGTACTATTTCTCTCCACTCTCCCCAAATCCCACATTCTTCTTCCTCCACTCTCACACGCCCAAGGCTTTAAAGTCTTTACGGACTACATCTCTCTACCTGCCCATTGGTCTTATTAAATGTTGTCTGATATGGTAGACTATTGCAGCTGTTAGAATTTCATTTAACATGAGTTAAATTTGACTCCTAGTCATCCATTTGTTCTTATTATTTAATTACTTTTGGTCACTAAATTTTGATAAAGTGACCATGCTGCGGCTCTTTAATTAAAAAAATCATACAAAATACAACAACAACAACAACCGGTTTGCGGCTCTCATCTGCCTCAGAGTTGGTATAAGTTTAAAATTTCCAAATATTTTTTTAAATTATTGTATTTTCTTTGATGTTGTTCTGTATGGATTCTTGTTTTGCTCGGATGTATTTTTTTTCCCCCAGGTGATTATCTTTTTTCGTTATCATTGTTTACTGCTGGTCTATATTTCTGTCATGGAAGTTACTTCTCTATTAGTGAATATTTGATTTTTTTTTTACCATATTAGTGTGTGTATGTGCTTATTTTATAACGCATATAAAACATACACTCTCAAACACACAGACACTAACAAGGACACAGACAGTCACAAACACACAGACGGTCACAAACACACAGACACTAACAAACACACAGAAACCCACAAACACACAGACGGTCGCAAACTCACAGATGGTCGCGAACACACAGACGGTCGCAAACACAAACAGATAGACCCGAACACACAGACATAAAACACAAACAAACAAACAAACACAAACACACATACCAGTGCTCGATTTACCGCCGGGGAAGCCTGGGATATCACCGGCACTGAGGACTGTCATCTCCGGCTCTGCTTTAGTTAATGTCATCCCTGCCGGGGATGACATTTTTCCCCGGCTCAGCGGAATTTTTTTTTCATCCCCAGCACTGAATTTTTTTTAAAGTCGAGCGAGTACTGGTAAATTTTAAAGTTAAACTTCATAATTTTGTACTGCGTTTCTAGCTATAGAATCAATAGAAATAAACGTACAGTAAGAGTTCGAAGTATTAAATTGTATTCTTTGGTTCTAATTTTATGTTCACTTTTAATTCATCGCTCGTAACTCGTAAGGCGCAAGTTATAAATCGAAAAAATTTATTTTTATATAAAAATCCAGACAAAGATTTAAAGTAATATTTTTATTTTATAATTTTAAATTAAGATGTCTAAAGAGCCGTCTTGCAAAAACGTTAACCCTGTTCATTCAAATTAGTGGTCCACCACTTCAAAATTTTGATGCAAAATTGTATGCCACAATGTGGTTAAAAGACGGAAGGCATTCTGCCATCGATGTAGCCTACCTTCAGGCAAAGCAAGAAAAGAATTAGTTATGGAACAACGTCATAATTTGTTTATATAATTGAAATAATTATGAGTAATGGAATATTTGATTTCAACAAACAGAGACTAAATGAACAATTTGCACAAAATTTTGTTCATCCCCGGCACTAGTTTTTTCTTAAATTGAGCACACAGATGGTCTCAAACACACAGATACAAACAGACACAAACACTCATAAACACAAACAAACACAAAGACTCACTTATAACAGAACACAGGGAATTCATCTCCTGTTACAACTCCTTCACTCACAGTCACACAAGCACAAACACACACACATAGGCACGCGCTTAGACACACACGCACGCACATTCTGAAACACAGACCCATCTGTAAGACGGGCTTGAGAAACTGTTGTGTTGTCGACAGGCAAGTGGGCCACACTACGCAGCAAACTGTGCCCATGGTGTTGACAGTGTGAGTGGGTGGGCGGGGTGTGTGGCCCTGGTGATAAACACCAGACCCAGAATGAAACACTGCATTAGATAATGACAGTTGATGTTTGCATGGTTCGTTACGAAGTCACTCCTGGTGTCTTTCTAGCGAAACTCTTCTACGTCGCCTGTCTTTATCTGTCTTTCGAAATCTCACTCTATCTCTCTGCCTGCCTCTTACATTCTACATTATCTATCAATACCTGACTGTATGCGTCTCTCTGTTTTATTTTCAATCTCTCTCTCTCTCTCTCTCTATCTCTCTCTCTTTACTTTCATTTGCATCTCTTCTCACTGTTTGGCACTTCACCTTTCTTTATTTCCATCGCTCTGTCTCTCTCTCTCTCTCTCTCGGGGTGGGCAAACATTTTAAGTCGTGGACCACATCGGGCTCGTAAATTTGGGCGTGCCAGACAAAGAGCAGATGGACGGAGCGTTGGCATGAAATAATAATAATTGAATTAAAGCGTTACAACATCAGATAATACCGTGCTTCACATTGAAACGAGCGGCAAGTAGGATAAACATTCTGGTGGACCCTCGGGCTGTAGTTCGCCGCCCATGGCTGATGTTGACTATATCAGATGATATTGGACACATATACATTGACATACCACTGCGACACACATTTTGTGGACTGACAAATGACATAGTAAATTTCACAGACAGGAAACAGACACATTTAAATCAGCAACAACCAGTTAATGCAAACTAGGACAACTAAAGACCTAAACATTTGAACGTATACATTAAGATAGCACCAAAATAATAACCAGTACAACGAGCTACAATCTGAGCAACTTAATCAGCACATACAAAGACAGACAGACGACACACAGTTTAAAACAGACCATTAAGACACACATACACACACATATAAAGACAGACAAACGACACACATTTTTAAAACAGATAAATAAGACACACACACGCGCGCAAAGAATGACAGACAGAAAAAAACACCTTTTTAAATAAAGACAAATTAGACACACACACACACACACAC
>JAGDYQ010000001.1:10562835-10573778 GCA_021962125.1 Bulinus truncatus | reverse complement strand
AGTGGCGCAACCAGCAAAATATACTGGGGGGGCTCACATATAGAAAAAAGACAGTTTGAGTCTTTTTAGTAATAGTAACTTTATAGGAGTAAAATATGATAACTGATGATTTTGGTCTGCGGACTCAGACCCACTTTCTTCCAGGTTGCTCCACTGGTATATCCTCCATTATACATTCAGACCCTTTATCAATTTTCATACTCTATCTTTTAATTGTCCATTTTGCATACATCAATCAATAATTATAAGGGTTTGACCAATATTCAAATGTTGTTATAGGACTTTTATCTTTGTTGTTGTTAATAATATTTATTTATTGTTTTTCATCTGAACATTTACCAGTTTCAAGTGATCAACAGCCTATAACTGTTGGTGTTATGGTTTGGTTATAGTTGGCTTTACGCTGAAGATTCTGACAAGATAATAAAAAAAAATGAACACGTGAAAAAGTAATTCGACCCACATTTCTAAGAACCACATAATCATACACCGTCTTTGACAAAAAATAAGAAAGAAGTAAATGAATTGAGACTGTCTCTGGTCCGTATGACCAAAGCTCCTGCTAACAAAGTTTACAAAGAGATGTGGCCACGTAATGAGATCAAATGGTGGTTCAAAGAACAAAAAAAACTAAAAGGGACATTCCTAAAGACAGAAAGTAAAAAAACAAAAATTGGGGATTTTGAGGAATTGACCAGTAAAAAAACATTTGGCCAGTAAAAACATTTGTCCTGGCTAAGACTCCAACACACAACCTTGACCAGTGATGGTCAGTCACAGAAGTTTCCAAAGTTACATAACAGAACAACATAACATGTAACTGATATTGTGTACATCAGATCTGTACATAACAAAACAACATGTAACAGATATTGTGTACATTAATCTATAAATAACAGAACAACATGTAGCTTTTATTGTGTACATTAATCTCTGTACAAAATATAACAACATTTTTACATGTTGTCGATGTTCTGTTCATCTGTACATAATAGAACTACATTTTACATGTTGTTGATGTTCTGTTGATCTGTACATAATAGAACATCATTTTACATGTTGTTGATATGTAAATAATAGAACAACATTTTACATGTAGTTGATGTTCAGTTCATCTGTACATAATAGAACTACATTTTACATGTTGTTGATGTTCAGTTCATCTGTACATAATAGAGCAACATTTTACATGCTGTTGATGTACAGTTGATCTGTTAGTTATTGTCATCGATCATAAATTATAAAACGCACAAAAAAAATTTTAACATCACCCTCCCCTCTCCCCAATAAAGTAGCTCACATTGATAACAACATTGAGACTGTTCTACAAGATTATAGAAATTTAAAAAAAGCACACCAATTACCCTATTTATTTTTTTATGTTGACGACTTCGAATTTCATGTGGTTTTTAATTATTCAATACAAATAAAAAATATTATTGATGGGTTATACAACAGAATTTAACCAAATAACCCTTCCGCATTATATAACAAATTATTAGAAATATCCAACCACCCGCACCCCCTACCTCATAGACTTATATGATATGTGAACGGTGTCATACAAACTTAAATTTAGAATTGGATTTCAGCAAGTCAGATGTATTAAATATCTGTTCATATACTTTATTCTTCTATAAATTTCCCGATATCCTCCACACAAACAACCACACACACACACATTTCTGGATAAATAATTTGTGGTGATATTGTGTCACAACATAAATTGATCAACACTCGATAATACTGTTGTGCTGTTAAGATATTGTGCCACAACATAAATTGATCAACACTCGATAATACTGTTGTGCTGTTAAGATATTGTGTCACAACATAAATTGATCAACACTCGATAATACTGTTGTGCTATACATTCCTCAAGATCCCCCTGATAAAGACGTCTACTTCCAGATGAAAGGTTTCCACACTCTGTCTGGAACGATGGTGGTCAGATGCAGCGTGTACAACATTCAGTTCTTTGGCCGTCCAGAAGTCAACTTGACTGTATGGGTCAGTAGAACATTACCTATTATGGCCAGATGACCTGGCGCCGTTCAAATGGGGCTGCCCACGCAAGTGTGTCTGTGTGGTGTGTGTATGTGGTGTGTGTTATGTGTGGTGGGTGTCTTTGTGTGGTGTGGTGTGTATGTATGGTGTATGTGTGTATGGTATGTTAGTATGGTGTGTGGTGTGGTGTGTATGTGTGGTCTGTGGTGTATGTGTGGTGTGGGTCGTATGGTGTGTATGTGGTGTGTTTATGTAGTGTGTGTGTGTTATGTGTGTTGTTTGTCTATGTGGTGTGTGCATGGTATGTGGTGTGTGTGTATGTGTGTGTTTTATGTACAAGTCTTCGAGATTCGATTACGCCTTAGTTGAGAGCCCCGACCTAAATATGCCGTGGGCTCATGTCTCGGCGGGCCCAGTTCCCTACCCCAGGTGCCCCTAAAACCATTGCAAGCTCGGAAATAGAATGTAATAACAAAAAGGCCACCCATAAAAAACCGTCATATTGGTGGTCTATATACTCTAGATCAAAGAGGACAACATCAAAGAGTAGCACCTGCTTTAACACTTGGATTATGTCTGTGTGTTTGTCATTTTAGTCTGCTAGCCTGTCAGGATTATGAGGTAACAAGTGCATTAAACGGTTGATTTCTGCGTTCCATTCATCAGCAGATGTCCCAACTGGTAGCCAGTAAGTCGGCAGCCTACTCCCTTGTCTACAGCGCCCCAACTGGCAGAGGAGTCACCTTCAACTTCTCATGCGGGTAGGTTGGATATCTTAACACCTCGACCACTCACCGCTCCACCTGAACACGTTTACAAAATCAGGGATAGAGATAATTGTATGCACACACACACGCGCGCGCACGCGACTTCGAGATGCGGTCGGTAAGAACAACACTGTAACACATGAGACAACACTGTAACACATGAGACAACACTGTAACACATGAGACAACACAATAACTCATTAGACAACACAATAACTCATGAGACAACACAATGCATGAGACAACACAACAAACGAGACAACAGTACAACACATGAGACAACTGTATAACACATGAGACAACACCATAACACATGAGACAACACTATAACACATGAGACAACACAACACATGAGATAACACAACACATGAGATAACACAACACATGAGAAAGTATTACCATAGCCACTGTGTGTCCAATAAAACTCAGTATGTCTTAATATTTTATTGGGAGATCGGGTGAGGGGGGGGGGCTTAACATCTTATTGATTTCTTTTTGCTTTTTCGTCGTTGTTGTTGTTTTAATTTTTACTTCTTTGCTTTTGGAAAGATGTTCTGGTCCCTGTCCGCACGTTCCAGTCAAATAACTCCTTGATCCACTCCCTCTCCTTCCCCCCCAGCCCCCTCCCCTCCCCGGACACACTGCGTCCATTTTACTCTTTATATTACTGCATAATTATATACCGTAGATTTTTAAGAAAGGCAGAGGGGCATAAATTAGTTAAAAGTAGACAAGACAGACAGGATAGACAGACATGACAGACAGATGGATAGATAGAAACGACAGTTTAGACTTATATTACTTGAATGAAGTCCTTTTAGTCTAAGATGATTTATTCCATCACCATCACGAAAATCAAGTATAATTAGCAACTATACTTCCCTTCCATTTTGTTTTTCTTTACATCAATCCGTGTATTTGTTGAAAGATGTGACACATTCCTCTAACAGTATGACGTCACATAATATATGTAACAACCATCTCTCAGATTCTCTGGGGAAGCGCTGCAGTGTCTCCAACCCAAAGACCCGAGATTAAAAAGAGTTTATTTGCAAGGTGGGTGACCTTTTCTTTTTTAAACTTATTATTTTTTAAACAGCGTATCATTTATTTATTTTTTTTATATCGGGCCATCTTTGTCTGGCTGAGAGACTGATTGTTGATCAATGACTCGGGTGGCTAAAGTTTGAATCCCATCAGTTAACTCGTCTATGACGTGCAGGTGTACATATACAATGCTGATATACTAGGACACTGACCTAAAGAACACGTTGACCTTTCGACACTGAGGTTAGAGAAAAATTAATTTGTGAAACTGACCGTATCCTAGAATTGATTGGTTTAAAATAAGTTTGAAAAAATGAATGTATAATGTGCAGTGCTGATTCTTAATTGCGCTTGTTATCTTTATTCTTTTTTCATTTCCCTTTCCATTTACGTTCTTAGATAAATTAGCTAAACGACAATTACAACAACTGGCGAAGAGATCATGTGGAGTTGGCGCGTTATAAGGTATCCAATGAGACTAGCCTCGGTTGGTACAACTCAGTTGTCTGCCAGCATCTATCTCTACCAAGGCGGAAGTAACGGTGGGGCGTGTATCTATATATATGTCTCTCTCTCTATCTATCTATCTATCTATCTATCTGCAGACTATGAGAATGAAAAGAGCCCCAACACCATTGTGTCTGACGTCATGAAGATCATATTCGGGCTGCAGACGGTGCTGTGCCTGGGGCTGACCCTCTGGACCACGTCCCTCCTCATCCAGCACGTCAAGCTCTTCATCCGAGTGGTCAACCAAAGGAACCAGCGGCTGGCGGTGGCGCCCAGGACTACGGGGCGGCACATCACGGGGTCCAGGGTGAAGTTCGCCATGGGCGACTCCTGGGACAAGACGGAGGAGGGAAGCGAGATGGAGGAGTCGTCTGTGGACGAAGATTATAGCAGGGCCGGATACGCGTCGTTCAGTCAGCGGTGACCAGAGGCGAAGGTTATCTGGATGGGAGGTTTTGGTCAAGATCAGGGAGACTCATGGACAATGAACTTCCTCACTGTGCATAAATGACCACTGAAAGATTGGATTTCATAAGAATGTGTAATGAACACGGTGTCCCAACGAGAAGTTGAGGGTTAGATTTTACATCAAATGATCACTTTTCATCCCTATAGAGACAAAATATGTGTGATATTTGCCGCTTTGAGAGCGATAAGGTGAAACAAATCGTTAATAAAAACAAAGTCATTCCAATCATCAAAGAACAAAATGACTTGATTATTTCATTGTCTATAACTGGTGATGGAAGGATACCGCATTGTGTATTGAATCCGATAAAAAATAAAAATTCCGATACCAATGAGGATTTTTAAAAAAAAGGGTTCAATAAAAGGGAAGAAACTCGAAGATTTAATTCAAACGATTTAAATTAGGAATTGGAAATTAGTTAAAATTTTTCTAATTCCGATTTTAACATACAAAAAAATATTCCATGTACCGATTTCTTTTTACCTTCATTTAACGGTCTTTTTTTTAACTTTACTGATATTTTTACTGCATTCGGAATTCATTTATTCGATTTGCCAAAACTTTAAAAATCTGTATATTTGTCCTTACTAAGCTGAGTGATGTAGCTATGCGTAGGTGTGTCACGGTGTATATAAATTATACTGTTGACACATTCGAACATGTTACAGTAACTGATGTGCAACCTTTAATATGAGAATCTGAATTACACAAGTCGAAGTTTGTCTAAATGTCAATTCAAAGTGTCACTATCTCAATTCAGTCCGTTTCGATCAACTCGTCTCAGTCAATAGGTTGTCCCCATCCAATCAAGATGCCTCAATCAATATAAACTGTCTCATTCAACGCAAGCTGTCTCAATTAATACAAAATTTTCCCAATCAATACAGTCTGTCTAGATAAGATCGAGTTGCCCCAGTCGATTTCGGATATTTCAATCAATAAAATATGGCTCAATCAGTAAAAGACTTCTCAATCAATAAACAATGGCTCAATCAATAAAAGACTTCTCAATCAATAAAAGATTTCTCAATCAATAAAATATGGCTCAATCAACAAAAGAATTCTCAATCAATAAAATATGAGCCAATCAATAAAAGATTTCTCAATCAATAAAATATGGCTATATCAATAAAAGACTTCTCAATCAACAAAATATGGCTCAATCAATAAAAGATTTCTCAATCAATAAAATATGGCTCAATCAATAAAAGACTTCTCAATCAATAAAATATGGCTCAATCAATAAAAGACTTCTCAATCAATAAAATATGGCTCTATCAATACAAAATCCAAAAATTAATACTTTAATGACAATGAAATGAAATACTTCAGTTATTTTCAGTGAAAAAAGGGGGTTACAGAAAAGAAAAAAAAAACTATATACTGCAGAGCACCTTTTACACAGTTAAAAATGTACAGAAATGACTATTTCAATAGACATAAAAATCACTATCTTAGTTGTCCTTTGTATGTCTACAATGGCGAGGTAACTTGGACAATATGTCAACTCCACTGACAGACCCGAAAAAAAAATAATATACAGAAAGATACTCCTTTCTTTACAAACTAATACAATGACCATGTGAACAATGACGATGCGTTTAGTATTGAAGACGATTCCCGGAGTTTCCGAACATCTCTTACACTAAAGATCCAATTATAGTTGATTCCATGGCAGATATCACTCACGCAATGCCATTACTTTGTGAGGTGGAGGGCATGAGGGCGCAGGAGAGGGATATACTAGGGTGGAGGGTCAAAGGGTGATTCAGCTCACATCGTGCCGATAGTCCGTTCGTCTTAAAGCGCTCGCGGGTTGAACATATTGGATCTGATAGTGGCTGTGCGTCAAGTGAGCGAGACAGAGCTTTAATAAATTTCTCAGGGTTTGATCTTTAGCGCTTGATGGTCTACATGGTAGTAAACAAAGACTTTTGAATAGTTTATATTTTATTTGCCAATCTTAGTAAACCTTTCTTTTGATATATTAGAATCTCAAACCCTTTTCAATGTGTATACTATTATCGAACGAAGATTAGGTATTGGAAAAAAAAGAATTTCATTGGGTTGAAATTTCGTCTCAGCTTTGCAATTTATTGATATTAATTTTCTCTATAACTATACAAAGGCTGTGTGCATTGGATGTGTTACTCTGGAAGGAAATTAGCTATTGTGTCCGCAAACGTTTTCTGCGCCCTGTTGAAATGAGTGAGTGTGCTCTGCCTGTTGTATGAGAGCGCTTAAAAAGAATTGTCTGTATCATTATTAGTTTGTAAGTCCTGCTACAAGAGATTTTGGTTTCGCTTTTTCTCCCCCATCGCGCCATGCCCCAGGGGTGGATTAATCGTGGTCATACGAAGTCAGTACTATAGACATTGGTGGTATGTGTTGTTTGTTTTGGGTTTATAAGGGAGGACAATAATAGTGTCTTAAATACTCACTGGATGTCAGGTCTTTTATACTGGATGTCAGGTCTTTTATACTGGATGTCAGGTCTTTTATACTGGATGTAACGTCTGTTATACTGGATGTCAGGTCTTTTATACTATACTGGATGTCAGGTCTTTTATACTGGATGTCAGGTCTTTTATACTGGATGTCGGTCTTTTATACTAGATGTCAGGTCTGTTAAACTGGATGTCAGGTCTTTTATACTGGATGTCAGGTCTTTTAAACTGGATGTCAGGTCTGTTATGCTCGATGTCAGGTCTTTTATACTGGATGTCAGGTCTTTTATACTGGATGTCACGTCTGTTATACTGGATGTCAGGTCTTTTATACTATACTGGATGTCAGGTCTTTTATACTGGATGTCAGGTCTTTTATGCTGGATGTCACGTCTAATATACTGGATGTCAGGTCTTTTATACTGGATGTCAGGTCTTTTATACTGGGTGTCAGGTCTTTTTACTGGATGTCAGGTCTTTTATACTGGATGTCAGGTCTCTATACTGGATGTCAGGTCTTTTATGCTGGATGTCAGGTCTCTATACTGGATGTCAGGTCTTTTATGCTGGATGTCAGGTCTGTTATATTGGATGTCAGGTCTTTTATACTGGATGTCAGGTCTGTTATACTGGATGTCAGGTCTTTTATACTGGATGTCAGGTCTTCTATACTGGATGTCAGGTCTTTTATACTGGATGTCAGGTCTGTTATACTGGATGTCAGGTCTTTTATACTGGATGTCAGGTCTTTTATACTGGATGTCAGGTCTGTTATACTGGATGTCAGGTCTTTTATACTGGATGTCAGGTCTTTTATACTGGATGTCAGGTCTGTTATGCTCGATGTCAGGTCTTTTATACTGGATGTCAGGTCTGTTATACTGGATGTCAGGTATTTTATACTGGATGTCAGGTCTTTTATACTGGATGTCAGGTCTTTTATACTGGATGTCAGGTCTTTTATACTGGATGTCAGGTCTTTCAAAATTGGATGTCAGGTCTTTTATACTGGATGTCAGGTCTTTTATACTGGATGTCAGGTCTTTCAAAATTGGATGTCAGGTCTTTTATACTGGATGTCAGGTCTTTTATACTTGTCAGGTCTTTTATACTGGATGTCAGGTCTTTTATACTGGATGTCAGGTCTTTTATACTGGATGTCAGGTCTTTTATACTGGATGTCGGTCTTTTATACTGGATGTCAGGTCTTTTATACTATACTGGGTGTCAGGTCTTTTATACTGGATGTCAGGTCTTTTATACTGAATGTCAGGTCTTTTATACTGGATGTCAGGTCTCTATACTGGATGTCAGGTCTTTTATACTGCATGTCAGGTCAGTTATATTGGATGTCAGGTCTTTTATACTGGATGTCAGGTCTTATATACTGGATGTCAGGTCTGTTATGCTCGATGTCAGGTCTTTTATACTGGATGTCAGGTCTTTTATACTGGATGTCACGTCTGTTATACTGGATGTCAGGTCTTTTATACTGGATTTCAGGTCTTTTATACTATACTGGATGTCAGGTCTTTTATACTGGATGTGAGGTCTTTTATACTGGATGTCAGGTCTTTTATACTGGATGTGAGGTCTTTTATACTGGATGTCACGTCTGTTATACTGGATGTCAGGTCTTTTATACTGGATGTCAGGTCTTTTATACTGGGTGTCAGGTCTTTTATACTATACTGGATGTCAGGTCTTTTATACTGGATGTCAGATCTTTAATACTGGATGTCAGGTCTGTTATATTGGATGTCAGGTCTTTTATACTGGATGTCAGGTCTTTTATACTATACTGGATGTCAGGTCTTTTATACTGGATGTCAGGTCTTTTATACTGGATGTCAGGTCTTTTATACTGGATGTCAGGTCTCTATACTGGATGTCAGGTCTTTTATACTGGATGTCAGGTCTTTTATATTGAATGTCAGGTCTTTTATACTGGATGTCAGGTCTTTTATACTGGATGTCAGGTCTCTATACTGGATGTCAGGTCTTTTATACTGGATGTCAGGTCTTTTATATTGGATGTCAGGTCTTTTATACTGGATGTCAGGTCTGTTATACTGGATGTCAGGTCTTTTATACTGGATGTCAGGTCTTTTATACTGGATGTCAGGTCTGTTATGCTCGATGTCAGGTCTTTTATACTGGATGTGAGGTCTTTTATACTGGATGTCACGTCTGTTATACTGGATGTCAGGTCTTTTATACTGGATGTCAGGTCTTTTATACTGGGTGTCAGGTCTTTTATACTATACTGGATGTCAGGTCTTTTATACTGGATGTCAGGTCTTTTATACTGGATGTGAGGTCTTTTATACTGGATGTCAGGTTTTTATACTGGATGTCAGGTCTTTAATACTGGATGTCAGGTCTGTTATATTGGATGTCAGGTCTTTTATACTGGATGTCAGGTCTTTTATACTGGATGTCAGGTCTCTATACTGGATGTCAGGTCTTTTATACTGGATGTCAGGTCTTTTATATTGGATGTCAGGTCTTTTATACTGGATGTCAGGTCTGTTATACTGGATGTCAGGTCTTTTATACTGGATGTCAGGTCTTTTATACTGGATGTCAGGTCTGTTATGCTCGATGTCAGGTCTTTTATACTGGATGTCAGGTCTGTTATACTGGATGTCAGGTCTTTTATACTGGATGTCAGGTATTTTATACTATACTGGATGTCAGGTCTTTTATACTGGATGTCAAGTCTTTTATACTATACTGGATGTCAGGTCTTTTATACTGGATGTCAGGTCTGTTATATTGGATGTCAGGTCTTTTATACTGAATGTCAGGTCTTTTATACTGGATGTCAGGTCTGTTATACTGGATGTCAGGTCTTTTATTTTCTCTGTTTTGTTTATATGACTCGCGCTATTTCTGTACAGTATTTTATTACAATTGACACCCACACACACACACACACACAGTTTGTAGATGCGCTCCCCCCCACCCCCGGCCCCATCTACCCTACTCATATCGTGAGATAATTTAATGGGTTTTCCCGTTCTAGTGTAACTCACCAATGTTGTTTACTGAAGTGCCCAGACATTTCAGAAGTTGATTCAAGTGAAGTTACCACTAGATTTTGTTGGATTGTTTGTTTTTGTTATTGTTTTGGTGGGGGGGGTGGATATCAGACAAATGTTTACTTTTTCTTGAGACCTCGATCGGAAGAGTTGTGACTCGACGCCCCATCAAGATGTGAGCCCAACAATCGTAAATTAAGGTAAAGTGGTTCAAATCCCTGCGCCCCCTCTCACTCTACAGCCATTAACCATTTACCCCCCCCCCCGAAAAGAGCTGTCATATCAGAAGAAACTGTCCTGTCAGCGAAAACGATGATGACAAAAAACTAGTGTTCATGATGAAGCACTTGTTCTGTAGTGATGTGGGGTGGGGAGTGGTAGGGGGTAGTTCAAAACACTTGGTGCTGGACCCCCTGATTCAAGCCCCTGTAGTTGTAAGTGTGGACTACACAACACAGATCTTGTTGGTCAAAATCGAACTGGCTAACGCTGGATATTGATATAAACTGCCCAACCATATAAAGTTTTGATATTTCATTAAATTACATCACCTCAATGTATCCTCTCACCTTCTTACAAAGACTTAGGGGTCATAAACAACGTACAGGGCGCTTTCAAAGAAGTAGGGGTCATATACATCGAGCAGGGCACT
>JAGDYQ010000001.1:10550683-10562335 GCA_021962125.1 Bulinus truncatus | reverse complement strand
CAAAACTAACCACTGTACCTAGTTAATAGATGTACCAAACTAACCACTGTACATAGTTAATAGATGCACCTAGATAACTTCTGATTTCCGTAATGGCGTCAGTGTCTACAGTAGCGCCTCCATACTCCGCAGCGCTTCTGGCTATGGGTGTGATAGATTTCATTCCCAAGTGTCCTGGTGTTGATGAGGTTCTCCCCCCCCACCGCCCCCAGCCAATCCGTCCTGATTGGCCTAACCGAGACTTATCTAATTACGTTCTATATTCCATTATGGTCTTTCCTACTCAGCCTCGTCTGACCTACTTATCTCGTAATTTCCGGTTATTTAAATTTCGCGGTGACCTTAGGTCGAGTCTTTAAGTAGGTCATAAAAAGAAAAAAAAGCAACAGGAAAGTTTTTTCAGATTTATTTCTTGCTCGCGACCAAATTGTCATTCTATGCTCTACCCCAGTGTTTCTGAAACTTTCGACATCATTGTTTTCACGGTTATTGTTTCCCCTTATTTCATTGTTTTCACGGTTATTGTTTCCCTTTATTTCAGAGTTTTAACGGTTATTGTTTCCCCTTATTTCATTGGTTTAACGGTTATTGTTTCCCCTTATTTCATTGTTTTCGCTTGAGCCGTGGTGCAGGTTTAACCGATGATCTCAGTCCGGTGCAGCGAGTAACCCCCCCCCCCCCCGCCAAACCCCTTCCCTTATCCCCCTGGGGTACAGGTACCACACTTTGGGAAATACTGCCTTACCCTATTCAGTACTAAAAAAAAATAATTCGCTCTAAATTTGTCCTGATATATTGGATCATATCCCCCCCCCCCCAACCCCAAACCCCCACACACTCTTTCCACTTTATTTCATACAACAGTGTGATGTCATCCTTGTTTGTTTTTTCATAAACATGACCTATAACCCCCCCCCCCCCCAACTTTTCCACTGCTCCACAGCCAAACCTCATCTTCCCCACGTCAACTCGGTCTAACAGAATAAGCCAAGTTCATATATAACAGAGGAGAAACAATCAAAGATGACAGATGTCGGTGTCTTCAGCCCACGTCCCCTCCCACTCCCCCCCCCCCCCCCACAAACCCCTGTCCCGACTCTCCATCTATCATCTATAACTACAGGAGATCTCAGCTGGAGATTGGGTTCGTGTGGTGACAGGGGTGTGTGTGTGTGTGTGTGAGTGAGTGAGTGTGTGTGTGTGTGTGTGCATGGGTGACGGGGCTAAAGGTTGTCGGGGTTCATGGACTGTGTAAAGGTTTGTGATATTCAACGCTTGATGAGGCAGACTTGTAAAACCGGGAAAATGGGGAAGGGGGGGGGGGAAGAAGGGCTGACAAACGTGTGCGCGTGCGCGTGTGTGTGTGTGTGTGTGTATGTGTGTGGGAGACATTCATGTTCCCCATGTCATCCCTCCCTATCTCTCTCACCCCCCCTCCCACCCTTTTACATCACAATCTCCTGTTACTATCTCTATCAGCTATTTCTGTATCCGCCCAATAGGCAATAGGTGTTAACAGTTGACGTAAAAATAATAATTATTGTTTCATTATAAATTGTTCAACTAATTTTAGCACTAACCTAAATTTTCATCTTTTTCCTTTAATATTCTTAAATCGTATCTGATGGTCTGCCTTAAGTTCATCTACCCAGTGGACAGACCTTTGGGGGGGGGGGAGAAGTCGTCTTTAGCTGACCACACACAATGCACTTCATCAATTATAAATTTATCATTTCTTTCAAATTCAAGTGTTTCACTCTTACTTATATTTCATCTGTTTATAACTGAAATTATACACAATCGTTAACTGTGAACGAAATGGTATCGGTTTCCAACAAGTAAAACAAACTACAACAATAAACAATTGCAAACAAGCGTAAGTACCGTTAGAGAAGTTTAGGAACGGACACTATAAAACTGTCGCCTCTTTCCCTTAACAAAACATATCAGAGTTCAGAGGCGTACCAAGGGTGGGGCGAGAGGGGTCCATTTGAACAAATCCCCCCGGGCCCCAGATTGAGGGGGGAGCCTCCAAAATATTGTTTTCATTATATATATATTAAGAACATTATCACATTTCATGAGGTCGAATGTCAAAATGCAGGGGCCCCGAAAGAGGTCAAGCCCACCAAGCCACCAAGTTCCTAGGCTCGGCACTGCCAGAGTTCTTGCAGGTGCCGCCTTTGACTGATGTGTAAGTTAGCGCATCTCGGGACAGACCGCCGTCCCCCCCCCCCTCTTTAAGTTAAGCCTCTGCACTGGATGAAAGGATTAAAAAAAAATAGAGAGAGAGGCAGACCAACAGACAGACAGACAGAGCGAGGAACTGATATTGAACAATAAAGATACATGCTAAGAAAGGCATAAATTAAAGTAAATCAACTGTTGGGTTGTGGGCTTAGTTAGGACATTAGGAGAGATAACGAGAGACCGTGAGAGATAAAGAGATAACAGACTGCTCTAAGCCAGATCTCAATCTTGTACATTATTAATCAATGCAGTCAGTCAGCTGCGGGGGCTAAGTCACCGAATTCCTCTGTCACGATGTTCGTCTGTACCACTGTGTGACACAGACTCGAACACAGACTCATAACACAGTTCGTCCCGCGCTATAGTCTGGGCCGATATTACTTGCATACAATAGGCTTCTATACATAACAAATCTGTTCATATGGACAGGGTACACTAAGCGCCCCCCCCCCCCGATGAGTTTAAAGGGCACCTTTCTAATACAAATTGTTTTCAAATTTATTGCTATGAGCCCCCCCCCCCCACCCCCAGCAAAGCCTAAAGCCACTCTAGCTTTTAAGGAGCCCCCGAGGAAAGTACATTGGTTGGGTCCTAAGCCAAGGTTGGTATGAGGCCTAGGAGGAAATCGCAGTTAAGGTGAGGCTGGAGTCTGAGCCGCTGACTAGTGGTAAGATTGTCATTCATTGAGGCTGGACTCTGAGTCGCTGACTAGTGGTAAGATTGTCATTCCTTGAGGCTGGACTCTGAGTCGCTGACTAGTGGTAAGATTGTCATTCCGTGAGGATGGCTCAAAAAAAAAAGGGTCACTACATTACCCCTCACCGTTTTTTACCCACAGCTCAAGGTTCAAATTGTAAACATTTGTCTCCCCGTTTTATTTCCATTGCAACGTCCTCACACGCCCTCCACTCCCCACTCTCCGCACACCACGCCAAACTGTGTCATATGTCATGTCATTTGTCGTCAAAATCCGAATGTAATGATCCGGAAAAAAAAATGTAATCCATTTTAATTCCTTCATGTGTGAATTACACAGACACAGACACAGACAGACACAGACACAGACAGTCTTGGACAGTCCATTATTGTGGTGTTTATGGTTTGTTTTTTTGAATTGTTTGCTGGTCATGCCCTTTAGTCAAGTCCTCTGTTTACCAACAACCCCCCCCTCCCACCCCCAACTCACAAGCACACAGACACACACACACAGACACACAGACACACACACAGACACACACACACACACATACACACACACACACACGCAGTAAGATTTTTCTTAATGTGATTTTGTTGTGGTTGAATAAATCAACTTATTGTAAATATATTAATGTTTTTAAATTGTGGGTTGTATGCCATTTGTACAATGATTGAGAGATGGTTATTTATGGGACTAATTGAATATGACCTATACACATGTATTTTTAACAGGATAGACTAGGGATGAAAGAGAGAAAAAAAATAACAGGTTGTCTGAGACAAAAGGGGGGCTTGCTTAAACCAGGACTGGACCACGATCAACCACAGTGGACCACATACAAGGTCAATGAGTGGCTGAAATCCGGTTGTTTATAAAGATAAAAAAAAAATAAAATACCATAATGAGCCGCGCCATAGTCAATTTATTCAAATTTTGTAAACATAAATATTTATTTTACATATTTATATGTATTTATAAACTGGGTTTATTGGGAGCGTCGGGAAACTCATCGAAGGGCCGCATGTGGCTCCAAGAGCCGCATTTATCCCCACCCCCCACCTGGCTTAGGATCCTCTGAATCCGAACCCCCGATTACTCCGTTCGAGTACTGAATCGGAGGTAAATCAAATTGTACGTGAACTGAGACTGTGTAGGCATTCAGATTAGAAATTTTGCCGGGTAATTCGTCATCTGAATCAATAATCCAAACCTAACAGACTTTTTTTTTTTTAAAAATTATTGAAGGTGAACCCATTTTATTGTGGTTGCTCTCAAACCGAGATGTTTGTAAATCGAGGTGTTTGTAAACCGAGGTGTTTGTAAACCGAGGTGTTTGTAAACCGAGGTGTTTGTAAACCGAGATTTTACTACAGTAGCTTTTTTTCCCCCACGCACAAAAATGTTATAGGATGAATAGTTGAATCATAATAACATGATGGATTGTTTTCAAAAAGAAGTTGCATAATCCTCATTATTGATGTACATCTTCGTTTTATACCATTAAATCTGGCATGAATATTGACCCCTGAGATCTAGATGTCTACACTATCTATCGTCATGTCTTCATGTTCGTCTATCTATCTATCTATCTATCTATCTATCTATCTATCTATCTATCTATCTATCTATCTATCTATCTATCTATCTATCTATCTATCTATCTATCTATCTATCTATCTATCTATCTATCTATCTATCTATCTATCTATCTATCTATCTATCTATCATCTATCTATCTATCTATCTATCTATCTATCTATCTATCTATCTATCTAACCGTCTGTCTGTCTGCCCGTCCGTCAGTCCGTCTGTCATTATGAATTCGGAACTTGTCCACTTCTCAAGCCCGGATCATGGTATCATTACAAATTTGATAACATGAGAGTTTGTTCTTACATTATAACTTATCAATATCTATATTTTTACTGAATTTAGAATAACATAACCTACTTGCTCTCAAACACATTCTCCTGCTCAAGTTGACAAAATAACTTATTGCATTTGTATTACACTTTTTACTATTAATATATATGTCCATTCATTCTCTCAGAAATTCAAAATTAATTTCTTTTAAATTTACATTTTTCACCACCCCCCGCGCCCATTCAAGAAATTTGAAGAAAAGAATGATGAATTATTTTAGATTCTTTTATCGTCCGATGAATTATCGATTTGATTGATTCCCCCCCCCCTTTTATGACTCTGTAAAACACTTGTACTCTGCGCTTATGTTTTGTAGCTTTACAGAGCTATCGTTAAATGACAACGAATCTCAACTTATTTATCACGAAAGAGAGAAAGCGATTACACCAGCACATATTATAATAATAAGCAGATTTGATTTCGACACGAGAGCCGCGAAGTGCTTTTTTTTTTTCAAAGTAAGCGAAGCAGCACCGAGTGTTTAAACCCACAGGGTTTTGGTTTTTTTTTTTTATAATCGCAGTACATTGAAAGAGGGTTTTTTTTAACATTGTTCGTTGGAGTTTTTTTTATGGAAATCTTTGTTGTATTCAATGTAAAGTTTATTGGTTTGCTACGAGTTCGGATTTAATCTGTTTATGAAGCTTCACCGAATCCAAAATCGTTTCAATTTTTCGTGCGTAGGCCTACATGAGTTCCTAAAATGTGTTAAAGCAACACCTGTGTACCTGATATGTGTTAAAGCAACACCTGTGAACCTGATATGTGTTAACGCAACACCTGTGTACCTGATATGTGTTAAAGCAACACCTGAGAACCTGATATGTGTTAAAGCAACACCTGTGAACCTGATATGTGTTAAAGCAACACCTGTGTACCTGATATTTCTTTTTGATTTTTGCAGGTGTTTTTATTACTCTGGGTTTTTGTTTAAGATTAAAATGAATAAAATGTGGGTTGTTTTTCTATATGAGGACATTAGCACAACAGTTGTGACGTGTAGTGAGGACATTAGCACAACCAGTTGTGATGTGTAGTGAGGACATTAGCACCACAGTTGTGACGTGTAGTGAGGACATTAGCACAACAGTTGTGACGTGTAGTGAGGACATTAGCACCACAGTTGTGACGTGTAATGAGGACATTAGCACAACAGTTGTGACGTGTAGTGAGGACATTAGTACAACCAGTTGTGATGTGTAGTGAGGACATTAGCATCACAGTTGTGACGTGTAGTGAGGACATTAGCACAACAGTTGTGACGTGTAGTAAGGACATTAGCACAACAGTTGTGACGTGTAATGAGGACATTAGCACAACAGTTGTGACGTGTTATGAGGACATTAGCACAACCCATGTGATGTGTAGTGAGGACATTAGCACAACTAGTTGTGACATGTAGTGAGGACATTAGCACAACAGTTGTGACGTGTAGTGAGGACATTAGCACAACAGTTGTGACGTGTTATGAGGACATTAGCACAACAGTTGTGACGTGTAATGAGGACATTGGCACAAGAGTTGTGACGTGTAGTGAGGACATTAGCACAACCAGTTGTGACGTGTAGTGAGGACATTAAAACTACAGTTGTGACGTGTAATGAGGACATTAGCACAACAGTTGTGACGTGTTATGAGGACATTAGCACAACAGTTGTGACGTGTAATGAGGACATTAGCACAACAGTTGTGACGTGTTATGGGGACATTAGCACAACAGTTGTGATGTGTAGTGAGGACATTAGCACAACCAGTTGTGACGTGTAGTGAGGACATTAGCACAACCAGTTGTGATGTGTATTGTCAAACCGGTTGAATAATTTCATATTGCGAACAGATGAACGATTTCATAATACGAACAGTAGAAAGTTATATACAACAATCAGTTCAATAATCCTTTACCACGAACAAAAGCACACCTTTATATAACATACAACTGAACAGTCATATGCAACGAACAGCTGAGCAATTCTGTATGACAAAGAGTTCCGTTGAACGCAACTGTGCGCTTCCACCTGCACCCTTCTTGGTAAATATTCGTGTCCACCCCCCCCCCCCCACACACACAAACAGGCTACCTGTCAATAACAACACTCGTTAACTCAATAGTCCCCTCCCCCCCTCTCATATTACTCCCTTTCCCTTCCTCCACACACAACACTCAATTGTAATTTTTTTTTTGTCAAATCCAAAAACAAAAAACGGAAACGACCAAGAAGTAATATAAAAAAAAAAATCAGCCATCTTGAAACTTGTTGAGGCCGCCATGTTTTTTCTCCTGGTGCAAGATCTTTGCGCGTCGTACATACGTCACTGTTGGGATTTCTTTTCTTTTCCACAGTTTTGCATTCTAAAGATTGTTTCCGCCTGAAATCTCAGACATCCCCCCCCCCCATTCACCTCCCTACAATTATTCATGCTTAAATGCATGTTTACATGTTGCCTAGAGGTTAATAAATAAAAGAGAAAAAAAACTGATTATTAACAGTTATTCAAACACACACAAACACACACACACACACACCAACGAACACATGTTAATTGAGTTTTTTTTCCCCGTTCTATATTTAAGTAGGAAATATATTTTTTGAGAACAAATGAATGTGTTAGTTAGTGACAAGACAGCCTGATAGTTGAGACATTTAGACATACAATTGATGCAGAGATTTGAACAGGTTTAGTTGCGTATTTTAATGAGCATGTCAACATTTTATTTCTAGCAGAGGATGAAATAAAGACACATTTAGACTGAATTGATGGACTATCTAATTTGTTGTGCCATCTCTAGGTAAGTGGAATCTATCTATCTATCTATCTATCTATCTATCTATCTATCTATCTATCTATCTATCTATCTATCTATCTATCTATCTATCTATCTATCTATCTATCTATCTATCTATCTATCTATCTATCTATCTATCTATCTATCTATCTATCTGTCTATCTGTCTATCTGTCTGTCTGTCTGTCTATCTATCTGTCTGTCTGTCTGTCTATCTATCTGTCTGTCTGTCTGTCTGTCTGTCTGTCTATCTATCTATCTATCTATTTCTATCTATCTATCCATTCATAATCCATCCATCCATTTATCTATCCATCTAATCTATAATTCTACATATCTAATTATAGGCCTCTTTGTCTATCAACCTGTCTGTCGGACCGTCCTTAGATATAATAATCTATTTTCTTGGAAAACTGTCTCTAGTTTCCCTAGTTCTGAACTGTCCTTCTGAAAAAAAAAAGGATAAAAAATATAAGCCCTTTGTTAAGAACGTGATTCATTTTTAGGATGACTGGATCTAATCCTATTCGAATAGTTTGTCTGGAGACTTTTAAAGTGATTTTGCAGCACAACATTGAGCAGTGGTGGCGAACCTATGGCACGCGTGCCACAGTCGTCACCCAGAGCCTCTTCAGTCGACACGCGACTAAAATATCACTTCCTTTAATTTTAATTGGAGTGTTGGCACTTTGCTATAAGTAAGTGGTTTTTAAATTGAAGTTTGGGCTCGCGGCCCCAAAATAGTTTGACACCACTGACATAGAGTATATCCTTTCTTTTTCATATTTAAGCCTTGTGACCTTCAATATTGACATATACGGTCATGTGGTCCGATGGGATTCACTTGTCATTTACGTGGTCGCCGTTCTAACTCTGAAATGTAATTTACTTTGAAATCTAATGTAAAGTATATACATAGCCCGTGAGCAGAGTTTGTTGTGTTTGTGAGTATAAACATAGGAATGGAGAAGTGTGTATGAGAGAGAGAGAGAGAGAGAGAGAGAGAGAGAGAGAGAGAGAGAGAGAGAGAGAGAGAGAGAGAAACAGAGAGGAACACACATATATATATATATATATATATGTATGTATATATATGTATATATATATAGAGAGAGAGAGACAGAGAGAGAGACAGATGGACAGAGAAAAAAAGAGAGATAGACACAGAAAGACAGAGAACTCACAAAACATCCACTAGTGTGAATTCATATGTGATTCACCCTTCCCTCTCCCTCCTCCATTTTCACTTCCCCATATATCAGATGTAGATCATAAAACAGTACAGGCTTTTCATATTTTTATTTCATCTGCATTTCAAACATCAAAAGAATTTTTTTTTAAATACTGTGGGTATTTTCTTCACCTGCTTAATGCATCACACACACACACACACACACATACATAAACACTCACTCATATACACACATTCAAACATGTGTTTTTTATGTATAATAGGGGTGAGTGGGTGAGAGAGTTCGCGTTCCTACGAGTATACTAATGTTGGATGTTTACGTACAGAATCTGTTTACATCCATTCACACACATTTTTTAAAAATCTAGAATCGTAGACCACACTTACCTTGAACGTCAATACTCTCGTACCTGAATTTTAGATTATCGCGTCATGATAGATGGGTTAGGACGCAGTAATACACGCACACAGAAAGAGAGAGAGACAGAGAGAGAGAGAGAGAGAGAGAGAGAGAGAGAGAGATAAAGGAAGGAGGGGAGTAGAAAGAGAGGAATGAATGGAAAGACCTGGTAGAAAATAACTGTTGAGATCAGACATGTTGTTTGTTGTTCTGCCTTTAGATCAGAGTTGAGTCATCTTCTGATTTCAATTCTTCAAGCCTCTTATCGGTTGAATTCTAAAATCTGACCATTGATAACAAATTGAATGAAGTGATTCTAGAAGTTGTCATGTGATGATAACAGAGACGATAACAGAGATAAGTCCATTTTTCTGATTTCTGGTGTTTTGTTTGAGGTATGTATTGACAAATTATCTACACAGCCCTGTATTGACCAATTATCTACAAAGTCTGTGTTGACCAATTATCTACAAAGTCTGCATTGACCAATTATCTACACAGCCCTTATTGACCCATTATCTACAAAGTCTGTATTGACCAATTATCCACAAAGTCTGTGTTGACCAATTATCCACAAAGTATGTATTGACCAATTATCTACACAGCCCGTATTGACCAATTATCTACAAAATCTGTATTGACCAATTATCCACAAAGTCTGCATTGACCAATTATCCACAAAGTCTACATTGACCAATTATCCACAAAGTCTGCATTGACCAATCATCTACGATCTCAACACTTTCCATTTTTCTTTAGTCTCTGTATTTGTCCTATAAGTCAGTCCTTGTCATTCTCTCTGACACATCCCCCCTCTCTCTGTCTGTCTCCCAAACTTTTCTCTCCACTTAGTTTCCCTTGACACAAAAATGAGCCCCATCATTCCTCTCCTGACACCAGGTCATTATTCAATGCAATTAAAGATAAACACAAATTAACAAATCGCCTCGCAAGGCTTGCCCCATAAATCTCTCACATCCAGGCCCCATCATTGACAGATAGATACACCGTGTGCCATCACAGAATGCTTCAACACATACCTTTATTACTTCCCTTCATTACTTCCCTTCATTACTCCCCTTCATTACTCCCCTTCATTACTCCCCTTCATTACTCCCCTTCATTACTTCCCTTCATTACTCACCTTTATTACTCCCCTTCATTACTCCCCTTCATTACTCCCCTTCATTACTTCCCTTCATTACTTCCCTTTCATTCTTATCAACACATTCAAAATAAAAGACAACATCATCATCCCTGTATAGCGTCATTGTTTGACATTCAAGAAACGTATTTGTGCGTAAGTGTCAGTGCCAGCGCGTGTGTCAGCGTGCTTGTGTGTAAGTGAGTGTTTGTGTGGGTGCGTGTTTGTGCGTATGAGTGCTTGCGTGTGAGAGATTTCTACTTGTCCAACGCCCCTGATAATTTTCAGCACCCTCTGAGCACTAGGTCTCTCTCTTGTATTAGTCATTTTTAGAGTACACCACAGTACCAGACGAGGGCACTTTAGGTAGAGGGGGGCCCTGATCTGTGTTCGGGTCTCAACGCCTTGCGTCGTCACAGTGTTGTGTAAGAGAGAGAGAGAGAGAGGGAGAGAGAGAGAGAGAGAGAGAGAGAGAGAGAGAGAGAGAGAGATATTGTGTATTTGTGTGTGTATGTGAAATCGTGTTATTTAGAAATAACTGAAGGTATAAATCTGTGCAGTTTGAGTTATTTCCCTGTTTAATCTACCAAGTTATTTTAGGTAAGTACCCAAATATCTTTTTATCGCCCATTCTCTGCAAGAGTTACCTGTAAATTTTAGTAAACAAACGAGTTATCTTTGTCACGGAAAACTTTTAAAGTAAAAATACAAACATTTTCGCTGAGATTAATATATATATATATATATATATATATATATATATATATACAAGAGTATTTGTAAAATTGAAGTAAACATAAGTATAAATTCATTCCTTGCTCTACTTCTACAAACATTCTCTAGTTGTGATATATATATATATATATATATATATATATATATATATATATATATATATACATATGTATCCCATACCATAATATGTTTACAAACTATAGTTAAGTAAATTCTACCTTTCTTTTTACCTTTTTGCTCCTATTTTATTTGTAAGGAAAAAAAAAGAACTGTTTAATTATAAATAAAAACAATCAATTAAGCCTGTTCCATTCTGGACACAGGAAGTGTTAGAGCATTTTCGTATTATGTATCAGTACGTATGCTATCTTTCAGTAAATATTTGTAAATTTTGGAAATGTTTATAAATTCAATTGTGTAATGCATATATCTGAAAAAAGATATTAAAAAGACGTTTTCTTATATTTGAAAACAAAATTATTTTCTCTTAAATCTACAAGAGCAATACGTAACGAACGAAGTAC
>JAGDYQ010000001.1:10527404-10550183 GCA_021962125.1 Bulinus truncatus | reverse complement strand
CAAATATCACTGGCAATGAATTCACTGTTTACCAGTGTAATCTGGCATATGAAACTTTCAAATGGCATGATTTATTTCTTGAATACTGGAGGGAAAAATCAATTTTCAGTTTCTTTAAAATGTGAAAGAATGCACTTTATATTTTTGTATTCATTTTAAAATAGTAAACTATTACAATGTGGTATACAATTTCCAATCTTTAATACGTTAAAGGGAAGTAATTAATATAATATAATACTCTATCGGTTAGTACTGCTTATCTACCTTTAACTGAACATTGTTAGTGTAATTGATGCATCGAGATACCATTTGCAATCTTAAAAAAGAAAACTACAACAAAAAAGCTATATATTAATAACTGACTATGTTGACATATTTCATTATTAAATTTGGTTCATATTAGTCAGTGTAGGTAACTGCAAAATTAAGAAGTCCATAAAGGGAGCCCACTCAGAATTGGGGTTCCTGGGGAGCCGCCTACGTTGCCGAGAGCTGCTCTACGGTTTTCTTGATTGCTGCTTCAAAGATTTGTTTCCCCTTCTCGTCACCATGGAAACAGTAATGTAAACAAAGTTTTCAAATCTTCAAAACTCTTTTAGAAATGAAAAATAAACAACGTGGATTTTGAACTCAACATAAAAATAAAGATTTATTTCGTTTCTTTTTTGTCAGTGTTTGAAATTTCAAGAAATTTTTGTACAGAATTTTATTCAACATCTTTTATTGATTAGAATTCAAATGGTTAACAAATCAAGACAGTGTGAAAACATTATGATTATAATTTATGTTCTGATGTATTATTTATGTACTATAAAGTATTCGTTATATGTATTGTTTGTTTATCGTTACAGATTTATTAAATTATTATTAAGAAGAAAAAGCGGGGGTGGGGGTGTGGATATCAAAAGATTTTTGTTTTACGTATTGGCATATACCAACATTTGGTTATACTCTTACTAAGGTTAAAACACAAAGCAAAAATATTAACATTTTATTACTTTGCCAAAGTCACGGCGGCTATCTTAAATTTTTTTTAAATTTAAAAATTTTCAACAGATATTAGTTAAATCAAGAGCTCAAAGTTAAATCTTTGTTGGATGGAAAAATGTTAAAACAACTAGTCAAATTCTTTACAATTTTCAGTGACCCCCCCCCCCCCGGGTCGTGAAAGTTTGGTAAAGTTCGGTAATTTACATATAAAACACAATACCCTTTGGGTCAAGTGATACGGGGGAACATGTACAGAAACTCTGAATACAACACAACAACTTTATTTTTATCAGGTAAGAAAAGTTTATCTGTAGGGAACAGTGAACAGTGAACAGGGAAAATTGAATAGGGAACAGTGAACAGTGAACAGGGAAAATTGAACAGGGAACAGTGAACAGTGAACAGGGAAGAGTGAAAAAGGGAACAGTGAAAAGGGAACAGTGAAAAGGGAACAGTGAAAAGGGAACAGTGAACATGGAACATGGAATAGTGAATTGGGAAATTGAACAGGGAACAGTGAACATGGAACATGGAATAGTGAACTGGGAAAATTGAACAGGGAACATTGAACAGTCAACAGGGAACAGTGAACATGGAACATGGAACAGTGAACAGGGAACAGTGAAATTAACTGAAGATTGAAAAGAGTGCGCTAACCTAAAAATGGGTATTTAAACCAACCAATGAAACAAGTGGGACCCCTCTGTGTGGGACGGTTGTAATACAGAGAGGGGGATGAAAAGTTGGGCTGAGAGAGTCGTAGAAAGTGGACGTAGTAATATGAAGTCCACTATACTCCACTTAGAGTATAGTCATATAGTGAGTTAAGATTGGATGCAATGTCAGTACTGGACATTTTGTTGGCATGAAATTGACTCACATGTGGTCCTGGGTATTTAGTACCATGGTCTGTCACCCCCCCCCCCCTTTACAAAACAAAAAAAAACTACTCGAAAATACATGCATGTGAATTAAGGTAAGATTAAGTTTAAATAGCTTTGGTGTAAATTTAGGGACGCTGTGGCAATGTGGTAGAGCGATCGACCGTAGATGGACATTTCTCCAGTTCAAATCATCTATATTTGAACTCTACTTAATCAGCATCAGTTGACCAGCATAGGCATTATATAAGGGAACCCATAAAATTTTATTTAGCGAGGATGAACAACCACTGCATCGCCAAATTGTGCTAGAGAATAGCCTTGCACCGTTTGGGCATATAATCAAACAAAGTACAATCGTTACCTTTACCCTGGGGGGTGTTGGCGGGCGGAGTGGGGCTGGTGTGGGGGGGGGGTTCACACATTTAGCCCCACCCACCTTTACGAGCCTAAATATAAATCATGCGTCTCAAGATTACCTTCATGTGTACTACTTTAGTCAAAAATGATACCCCATGATGTAAAGAAGTTCACTACTGAAGGACATCCCCTGCCACCTACTACCTATATACGTCAGTCGTACCGTGTTACTCGTTCGTGAAGTAATAGTATTGTAGTGACATTACCAGCGAAGTAAATATTTCTTTGGGCCGACTCCGACAGAACCACCCCATCTAAAAACAAAAACTTTTAAAGTGCTGCACATGCCTCCCAAGTCAGACCACCCAACGGCTAGCCAAGACACTGGCCTTTGTTATATGCTTACCAAAGATGTTGTTATATGCTTACCAAAGATGTTGTTATATGCTTACCAAAGATGTTGTTATATGCTTACCAAAAGATGTTGTTATATGCTTACAAAAGATGTTGTTATATGCTTACCAAAGATGTTGTTATATGCTTACCAATGATGCTGTTATATGCTTACCAAAGATGTTGTTATATGCTTACCAATGATGTTGTTATATGCTTACCAAAGATGTTGTTATATGCTTACCAAAGATGTTGTTATATGCTTACCAATGATGCTGTTATATGCTTACCAAAGATGTTGTTATATGCTTACCAATGATGTTGTTATATGCTTACCAAAGATGTTGTTATATGCTTACCAAAGATGTTGTTATATGCTTACCAAAGATGTTGTTATATGCTTACCGAAGATGTTGTTTTATGCTTACCAAAGATGTGGATTCATTTGTATTGGAGGTACCATGGTGCAAGCTAACTTACAAAGCCAGAGAATTAAAAGTGTAAAAAAAACAAGCAATTTAAGTCTTTTCCGTTTCGGACAAAGGACATTTTAGAGCATTTTCACCGGTTACGCCGAACCAAATCCGTATTTTTTTCCGTGTTTTGATAAATAGAGAGGGAAGTAATCATGTTGAATAACTGTTACAAAATTAAATAATGATTACGCCCCTTTGATTAGCTTTTATTATTTATATTTAAAATATAAGCGAAAACGGTAACTAGGAAAGTCTTTTTTTTCGGCCCTGAGATGTCAGATCGCGAAATGAACTTTTGATGTACACTTGGCAGGCCAAGACCTACAAAATGATATATACATCATGGGTCTAGGACTTATGGTTGCTGAGATCTAGGGCACTCCTTTGTTAATATAGCTTATATAGTAAAAAACGGTACTTTACAAGCCCCCTATTACGGCCCTCAGAGGTCAGATCGCGAAACGGACAAAAGTCATTTCTTGGCAGGCCAAGACCTACAAAATGATATATACATCATGGGTCTAGGACTTATGGTTGTTGAGATCTAGGGTGATGACGGACAGACAGACAGACAGACAGACAGACAAAACGGGGACAATAGAGCATTTTTTTTCGAAAATGCATTAAAAATAATATGTTAGAAAAACGAGAAGACACATACACTTTAAAGAATATAAAAATAAGATATGAACATAGAAACCAATAAAATGTCCATTAGGTTGTCTGTGTTTAACCGGGTTAGAAAAAATGGAATTAAAAACAAAGCTGAACAAAAAACAAAACAAAACAAAGTTAATTGTATTAAACAATTTAGGCCGAGTCAAACGAAGCTTAGAAAAAAAAAACACAAGGTCAAATAACTTTTTTTAAAAAAAAAACTTTTTAATGTCAAGTTCATGAACACACTTATTATTGAACTAGAAGAATGGGGTTGTAAGTGAACTTTGTCAAACATTGCAAGTGGACTTGATCCATTTCTACAAGCTGACATGGTCAAACGCTGCAAGTGAACTTGGTCAAATGCTACAAGTGGACTTGGTCAAACGCTGCAAATGGACTTGGTCCATTGCTACAAGTGGACATGGTCGAACGCTTCAAGTGGACATGGTCGAACGCTTCAAGTGGACTTGGTCAAACGCTAAAAGTGGACTTGGTCCATTGCTACAAGTGGACATGGTCAAACGCTTCAAGTGGACTTGGTCAAACGCTATAAGTGGACTTGGTCAAACACTGCATGTGGACTTGGTCAAACACTGCAAGTTTTCTTTGTGTGTCTGTTATTTTTTAATTTTAAGTCAAATATAAATGTAGTTAAAAAATAAAAGTTTATGCGAATGACATCACAGTTTATAATCATTGGATTTGACTCGCTTCTTTCTTCTTCATGTCCGTTTTGTTAGGGTACAAAAATAAACAAAAGAACACAAGCCACCAGGGGCATGCTCTTAAAAATCTATTAATAGAAAGCTCATGACGTCAATCATTAGCCAGAAAAAGCTAATCGGATTTTTCCGAACAAAAAAAAAAGTGGCCAAATAAAAAAACAAAAAAACAAACTACTTTTTGGTCTCAGTTTTTGCAAAATAAATCAGAGAATAAAACGAAACAAAGAACAGATCAATAAAGGTTGTACGATGACAAAGGTACTGCTATTTTTTTTTTAAGTCAGAAGAAATCTAAACCCAATGCTGGAATATGGGCTTTAATCTAGACAAGTGTATTAGTTCTGGAATTTATTTTAACAATGTTTTTTTTTTCGACAAGCTAGCGACACTTTCATTTGTTCTAAAAGTTTATGAACACAGATTTCAAATAGTTTTCTTTTTGTGTAATCTTTTGATGGAAGAATTTGAGCCAACTCATTTCAAAAGGAGAAGAAAACAATTTTTTTTTAAAATTTATACAGGAAGAACATTAATGGAATGACTTTAGAAAAGAACATTATTTGCACTTTAAAAATAATTATCAAAGATTAGATTAAAAAAAAAGACTAACTTGTCCTTTGGACAGATGTTTATGTGGGATCAAAAAATCAGACATTAAATATAAAGACATTGAAAAATCAGACATTGAAAAATCAGACATTGAAAAATCAGACATTGAAAAATCAGACATTGAAAAATCAGTATTGCTTTATAAAGGTAAGCACATTCCATTATGAAAACGAGTACATTTTTCGCGAATTTACATGGAAAGGACATACTTTCGCACATTTCGGTGTACAGTTGCGAAAAAGGTTGAGAACTGCCGATTTATATTCTATTAAGAAATATTATCGTTACTGAGATAACCTAATTGTTTCTTTCTGTCCATTGAATTTCTTAACAGGAACAAAGCACTATATAGCCCCCCCCCCTTTTCCCCATCTCCCTACCCACTTCCACATACGTTGCTAAATATACTCCCATTCTGTCGTGCGGATAGCTCTAGTATTTATATAAATTTGCTCCTCCTCCTTCCCGGAACTCTTCTGGCGGTGATTTTATTAGTGGGAATCCATCGAATCTTATTAGATTAGTGTAGAGATGATAATCGGATAAACATTGACAGCATTCGACCAGGGTCGGAAATGTTGGGTTGTGGGCTCATTCGGGGCGTGGCCAAGACTCGTGGGCTGACTTTATTATCGCATTTTTGTCTTTTTTGTTCAATAATTTTATTATTTTTGTGAAAATGTGGATTTATTTTGTTTGAAATAAAAGGTAAAAATGTGTCTGATTTTTGAACCCTGATATTGAAAATGATATAATCTCCACAGGTTATAGGATACCTGACTGTATATAGATTCGTGCGTGTGTGTGCGCGTGCGTGTGTTGAAGTGCAGAGCTTGAAATGGACAAGTTTGACATGCCAATGTGTCGAGTTCAGAAGTTCAAATTTCAGTTCATTGACCTATGTCGTCTTACAAATTTGTTTTGAGGTATATGGATCGGGGGTGGGGGGGGGGGTCAACGAAGGTGAAGATCGGGGGTGGTGTACGAAGGCGGAGTACGGGGGGGGGGTGGTGGTAAACGAAGGTGGTGCTACGACAGTCCGGTCGAGGTTTCTAACACAACCCGGATGTGAGAATAGACTTACAAAACGAACTCATAGGCCTACGTCATTACTGTTAGTTACATTCTTATAGATGTTCAGTACCGGGGGGAGGGAGGGGGTAAGAACGATCATAGATTCTGCCTCTTCACCCCGTCAAAATGGAAAGTTTAATAATATCTGTCAAGACTTTCTGATCTATCTATCTATCTATCTATCTATCTATCTATCTATCTATCTATCTATCTATCTATCTATCTATCTATCTATCTATCTATCTATCTATCTATCTATCTATCTATCTATCTATCTATCTATCTATCTATCTATCTATCTATCTATCTATAGAGGCATTCCTTTTACGTTGATAGCTTTAATGAAAAATATCATTTCTATTTTTAGACTATGGGCTGTATTAAAGGCACACATTTAAGTCCTCATTTTTATAAAAACCACCACATCCATTGTTTTTATACAAATTGTCTTTCGCTTTTTCCCCCCTCATATTTTTTTTTCGTCTTTAAGCTAATAAACTTTTCTAAAAGAGAGTTACACTACCGGATAACTCTTCCACCAAACTTTGTTACATTTATTTTTCTTTTGGTTTAAAAACCCTCTCCTGGTTCTCTCACCATGGATATTGCTTTAAAAAAATATTCTAAAGGGCTTAGATCTGCTTGTATTAATGTTAGTTTGTCTGGAGCTGTGTGAGGTTGGGGGGGGGGGCGGGGGCGGGGTGGGGTTTGGTGGGGGAGTGTTGAGGGAATGGATGCTACGGCCTCTCGTCAACAAAACCATCACCATCGGCCTGGGCTTTGATTGAGTTTCCATCAGGTAATGGATGAGGCTTTCATCACGTGTCAAACTCAATCTTATGAAATCTAGGACATAACAGTGGCGGAAATAACTGGGGTACAGGGGCAGGTAAGTGGGGGGGGGGGCTCGGAATAAAATGGGGGGGGGGCGCTGACCATGAGGGTGGGGCTGTAGGGGTGTGTTAGAGTATGTGGTAGGAGCTCAGATGTTTAGTATTGGGATTGGCCGGTACGGGGGGGGGAGGAGGTTGACCAGTTAAAAAAAGGAAATGGGATTTAAGTTGCTGTACTTAAAAGATTTTTTTTTGAAATGAGACAGTTTACAATGTTCCATTGTTATCTGGCTTATATGGAGTAGGCGGCAATGACTGAAGGTGGTTTTGTTAATACTGTAGTATATGTGGAATAGGTGCCTGACCACACGTAACAATGTCATTATTATACAGTTCTCTCTCTCTTTCTCTCTCTCTCTCTCTCTCTCTCTCTCTCACACACACACACACACTTTCTCATTTCACATAACTTCAGAAAATTTGTTCTAAAATAGCCAGACATTAAAAAAAACAAGACATTCTAAAATTGTAGATTTCTCAGCATAAGCATTCGAAATTTCAAAGCCTAGTTGTATCTAGCTGATCGTCAATACACACACCCTGCTGGTCTGGTCAGTCTGGGCAAGTATTACAAACCTTAATCTGCCGTGTTGGCAAATGAAGCGGACACACTCACCCCGCCGTCCTGTGGGCATGGCATAAATGCATAAGCAACGCCAATAAAGCTGGTGCGGCAGGCACACAACACTCTGTCATGCTAGCAATGGCGTCGCAAAAAATAATAAAATAAATCTATTAAACACATGGGATAAAAGCTTAAATATTTAACTGAAACACACAGTGTCATAGTTATTGTAAATTTCCATAAAATCATTTATAATTTTTTTAATAATAAATATTCATATTTCAGCTTAAAAGACGTAAAGCAAAAAAAAAAACATTAAATTAATTTTAACTTGAAATGTACAAAAAAGACAAAACACTAGCTATTGAGCTGAAATATTTCTCATTCGTACATTTGTCGTGAAAATGTTATACTGAGATAAGTTACTAAATAATGAGGTAATGTCGGTCGCATGATTATACCATATACAACTCTTGCATGTGAGGTCATCCCCCTGGGGGACCGAATCCGGTGGGGCTATAGGAAACAAACTCCCATGGAATCCTAAGCGAAAAAGTCTTCGAAATATAGCATGTTATGAGGCGTGTCTGTACGTTATGGTTCTACTTGTATGTTTGTTATGAGGCGTGTCTGTACTTTATGGTTCTACTTGTATGTTTGTTATGAGGCGTGTCTGTACTTTATGGTTCTACTTGTATGTTTGTTATGAGGCGTGTCTGTACTTTATGGTCTACGTGTATGTTTGTTATGAGGCGTGTCTGTACTTTACTGTTCTACTTTTATGTTTGTTATGAGGCGTGTCTGTACTTTATGGTTCTACTTGTATGTTTGTTATGAGGCGTGTCTGTACTTTATGGTTCTACTTGTATGTTTGTTATGAGGCGTGTCTGTACTTTATGGTTCTACGTGTACGTTTGTTATGAGGCGTGTCTGTACTTTATGGTTCTACTTGTACGTTTGTTATGAGGCGTGTCTGTACTTTATGGTTCTACTTGTACGTTTGTTATGAGGCGTGTCTCTCTTTATGGTCTACTTGTATGTTTGTTATGAGGTTTGTGTTTACTTTATGGTCTGCGTTGAATTCTAAAGTCCAGATATGACCAAATGATATGTATATTTATAAAAATATTTCCAGGCGTCACAAGCGGTATACCACACTGACAGTAAAATAATGGAAAGGTGAGTTAAGTGCAATAAACAATTAACCAAAGGTGAATTTAAAAAATATATACCTATTATAACTACTATATCCTTGTAAGAAAGAAGCTGAACTTTAACAATAACTTTGATATATCATCGTTGATATTAAAATTTACATATATATTAACGACGGTATATCATCAAGTTATCACCTTCATTTACATTTTTTTAGGTTGTCATGACTAAAATTGACTTGTTACAAAGTTAAAAAAGAAAGAAAAAACAATGATAAAATGATGTTCCATTTACACCACTAGACTTCGGTAAGAAAAATGTAAAATGAAAGAAAAGATTGAATTGAGAAAATTGCTTGAAGTCTCTTAGCACTCTGGGAAGTAAAGAAATAGCCACGTCTGTTAAATCAAAAACAATTAATCTGGTCCTCACGTGAGTGGTGTCGTCTGTAGGTTGTTGACCTAAATCTGGGATGAAGGGGAGGAACTGATTTAATCGGAGCAAATGGAACTTATTGTTTTAAGATAAATTCACGCAATTTCCTGTGTTGAAATAAACTTGAAAATTCAGCACAATTTCATCTCACACTCCACCCCTTCCACCCATCATCCAATCAACACTGTGTAGCCACAGTTGGTATCTGCCGGTGCCTGAAACCTTTCTAATTCCTTTATGCTCATCTAGCAATTCGTTAAAGATAATTTGTAACAAATCAGAATGTTGTTCTGGCTACATAGAATTGAACCGTCATTACAGAGAGATTCAGTTGTTCTGGTTACATTTAACTGTTGTTCTATCCAAACAACCAACTACTGTTCTATCCTAGTTAAAATGTTGTTCTAACTACATAGAATTGAACCGTTATTAAATAGAGATTCAGTTGTTCTTGCTATAGTTCTCGCTACATTTAACTGTTGTTCTATCCAAATTAAATTGTTGTTCAAGCTATATAAATCAATTTTAATTAAAGTGTTGTTCTAGTTAGGTGTTAAAGCAACGTTTTAAAAACATTTTAAAGACTCGGTACATGTTGTTAGTAAAAGGTTTACAATCAACATTTCAGGTTGTCAGCTCAATTTACCAAAATGACGCAGAAGCGCAGAAACTAGGAAATGAAAACATCAGCGATAAGACAATAAACAGGCAGATGAGAAAAAGGTAACAAGCAAATAGATAACAATCAGACAACATTCAGACAACAAACAGACAACAACAAGACAATAAACAGACTTCAAACAGGCAACAATCAGACAACAAATGGATGAGAAACCGGTAACAAACAAAAAAAATAACAATCAGACAACATTCAGACAACAGACATACACCAAACAGGCAACAATCAGACAAAAAACAGATGAGAAACAGGTAACAAGCAAATAGAAAACAATCAGACAATATTCAGACAACAAACAGACAACAAACAGATGAGACAATAAGGAGATGTTTATCTAGATTTTGAAGTACGTCACGCTCAGAGGAAAAAAAAAGCCACAACGTTCTAGTTGAGCACTAAATGAACAGGGAGATCACTCACTCTCACCTCCCAGCACGCGCATCCAATGACTACACCGGCTCTCCGGGACCAGCCGAGATCACAATGACCTACGCGGGCTGTTTAAAAGCCCCCGTAATCTAGGGTACGGCACCTAATCATCTCTTGTTACCGTTTTATCTGGTATTTTACCCCGTCTACGTGCCCCTTTCTTCATGGCTGAACAAAACTGACCAAAAACTGACCAGCGGATTTTTAAAAAAAAGATATTTTGGACAATTTCTCTTTTTTTAAAAACAAGGATTTCTTATTTCTGGTGAGTACTATGTAATCGATGTGAGTACTATGTAATCGATGTGAGTACTATGTAATCGATGTGAGTACTATGTAATCGATGTGAGTACTATGTAATCGATGTGAGTACTATGTAATCGATGTTGAATTATTATTTTGAACGAAAACAAATCAATCCACGTTGTTTAGAAGGCATGGGATCGATCCCACTTCTCCTATGAATATAGGAGCCCCAACCCCAAGCTAACAGATCAATCTTTGTAATAGTTTTACGGGCCATATAACAAGGTTAGAACATTTGGTTTGCCCGAAGACAATTTTATTTTACCTTTAAAAATTCGAAGAATAAACATTAGCAGTGCTTAATTCTGAGAGGTTTAGGTTTGTGTGCGCAATGAAAGGGTACGTAGGACTGCTGAACGAAAAGTGTGGGTGGTGTGTTGTATTAAATGTCTGATGGGTGGTGTGTTGTATTAAATGTCTGATGGGTGGTGTGTTGTATTAAATGTCTGATGGGTGGTGTGTTGTATTAAATGTATGATGGGTGGTGTGTTGTATTAAAGGTATGATGGGTGGTGTGTTGTATTGAAGGTATGATGGGTGGTGTGTTGTATTGAAGGTATGATGGGTGGTGTGTTGTATTGAATGTATGATGGGTGGTGTGTTGTATTGAAGGTATGATGGGTGGTGTGTTGTATTGAAGGTATGTGTGGTCGTCGAGTTGATCTATCTATCTATCTATCTATCTATCTATCTATCTATCTATCTATCTATCTATCTATCTATCTATCTATCTATCTATCTATCTATCTATCTATCTATCTATCTATCTATCTATCTATCTATCTATCTATCTATCTATCTATCTATCTATCTATCTATCTATCTAATCTTCTTGTGTGTCTTTATATCGGCCGGTCTGTCTGTGTATTTGTCTGCCAGGTTGACTAGAAAGTTGTGTGTTGACACGTTGAAAAGTGAACGGTTTCTCTTGTTACATTTTCATATCTAACATTCTAGATCACAATATTTTGCCATGACTGCTAAACAATGATTCCAGAAGCTTCTGGTGACCAAAACTAATCAAGTTTGAGCATTGTCAGATGCCTGTTAGCTGAAACTAATCTCAGAATAGTTCAACGCTAAAGTGGACTAGAGATTCCGGTTGGCCCCACTTATATCATTAATTTTATCTTCAACTGACCACACCAGACCTTCCTAATTGTAGTCCCTCCAAGCCAAATAACAACTGTGAGACTCCCCCCCCCCCTCCCCCGCCCTAATACTATGTGTAGGTCATGGTTTGATCCAAAATAAAAACTGGTGGCAAGCAGTACCGATATTTCCCTTTATAACATTTTTTAGTTATCCTTCTTGGCATGTTTTGAACACTATTTTGAAGTTACCTTTTTCTAACTGGGCAGTATATTGAGGATATTCGAAACTTTATAGGCCAGTGGCGTAGCGAGCTTAACTCGCGCCCGGGATACAATACCTTTTTAGCGCCCCGCCCATGCAAAAACCATGTAATGTTATATGCAAAATATACCATTGAACGCCCCTTTGTCAATAGCACCCGGGGCATGATGCCCCAACCCCTTGCTCACACCCTCGCTACGCCACTGTTTATAGCTCAGTGCTTAGAGGCAGTCCTTCTACAAACATTGTACGGAGTTATTGTATGTGGAAAAAAAATGGTCTTCCAGATGTGTCATCATCCTCGTTCAATCTGAGTGACGTCATAGCCTCTTGACCGACTAGCGTAACAATAATTTGGAACTGTTTTTTTTTTTTTGTTGTTGTTGTAGCTAGATCACGCCCTCCCCCCCCCCCCCTTTCCTTCCCTCCCTCCCTCCCAAATCATTGATGGAGGACAGTGGCGTAGTGAGATGGGGGGGGGTGGGCAAGGGGGGTCATTATACTCATGGTACTACTCACAAAGGGGCGCCAAATGGTATATTTTACATATAATATTATGTGGTTTTTGAATTGGTGTGGGGGGGGGGGGTGCGGGAGATGCTAAAAAGGTAATATGCCCCCGGGCGCGAGTTAAGCTCGCTACGGCACTGATTGAGGATGAGATTGAAGTGGAGATGGCAGACTTTAAATTATACAGAAAGTGTATCAGTATTTAAAGACTCATCGACCAATGACTAAAATAAATGTGTTATTTTAAATGTCTTATTTTTTTTTAAAATAATGTAGCACCTTAATTTTGATACCCAGTAGAATAAGACACAAATATGGCGGCTTTCGGGGGAAAAATCAATTTAAATTGACCATGCGCATTCTGTATAGTTTATATTCTGTATAGTTTATATTCTGTATAGTTTATATTCTGTATGGTTTATGTTCTGTATAGTTTATATAACTGTATAGTTTGTATACTGTATATTCTGTGGTGTAGAACTTCAGGAGGTTCTTAGTTCATACATCTCACGACACAACCATACAACCGTAATGCATTAATTCATATTTTTGGGGGCTGGGTGAGGAAGGAAAAAAGGGGGTTGGGGGAGAAGAGCTTCAGGGACACTGCGCTGAAAATCTATCTCCTTTCATCTTTTTACAGACCAGTCGCCAGCAGTCTGACCATTCTTTAAATTGGTCAGTCAAGTTCTTTCTAATACATCCCACTTGACCTTTACAGTTTTTACAAAGAGTATAAGAGAGCCAAACAGTAACTAGCTTTTTTTTGGTTTTTATTGTCAAGAGTGGTTCCTGGGGACCAGGTCATTAAACCTTTCTTTGACAGAGACGCCCCTTGGTTTGTAAATATTCTTTTGGAGCAGCTTTTTGGTGACCTCGCCACTTGCGTATAGTACCTTCTTTTTCGGCCAAAAGGCGGCAGGGAAAAAAATGTGGACTCTTTAAATTTTAAATATTCTGATCCGATATTCGAGTGTCCCTTTTATGTAGACTCTGACTTGACCACTACAGCCTTTAAGTGCACTATTGGAAATTGACCACTGCATCCTTCGCTCTATTGCTATTAAAGTCTCTGTATGGATGAGATATATAGTGCCGCATCCTATAAACCACCAATAGGACTGTTTCGTAGTGACAATTTTCCATATCACCATAGCCGACTGTGCAATGGCTTTGGAGGCACTATGGGTGACAGACAGGTGACTGGTTTCGATTGAATTTTAATCCGTGATTAATTAACAACATTCAATTCAGGATACACTTATGATCATCTCCCATCTTTTAGTATAGGGATATATAATCTGTCAATTACTAATGTGTAAGGGTCAGGGCCACTGTATAATATATTCTATCCCTTGCATTTCACTTGATATTAAAAACATAATACATACATCGTTCCAGCGTGTAAAGTCCCTGTAAGGATGAGATGAAATCTCTTAGATCCTATAAACCACTAATAGGACGGTTTTTATGGTAGCCAATAGTGCAATAGTTATGGAGAAACCACGGGAGATATAGTAACACCACCCACTTTTAAAATGATTAAACTTTACAAAAAATTATAATACTATCATGATCCACGGCCCCTAACTCTGCTGCATGGTGTACGGGCAGTGTACGGTCAGTGTACGGTCAGTGTACGGGCAGTGTACGGGCAGTGTACGGTCAGTGTACGGGCAGTGTACGGTCAGTGTACGGGCAGTGTACGGTCAGTGTACTGGCAGTGTACGGGCAGTGTACTGGAAGGCTTCTGTCACTGGGCTATTGAGCTAAAAGCCCTGATTAGTTTTCTATCTGCCTCACCACTTAGCTAACGATGTGACACTATATCAACATGCAATGTTTTTTTTGCTTCTGTGGCAAACAATTTTTTGTTTAAATTGCTGTTGGCGATATGATTAACAGAACTCTGCCTAGCGAAATGAAAACAAAAAACAACAAACTTCTAGAAACAGGTTTCAGAAGGCTCGATAACAACATTTTGCTGAGATCAAAATAATTCACACATTCCATAATTAAACTGGTAAAAATATAAAATAAAAATATTAAGAAATAAATAGACTGAAATAAATTATTTTTTTTGAAACAGAATCAAACATTTTTATTTTGTACACAATCAATGAAACATTTTTCTTTGTAAACTTGTGTTGCAATTTTGTGCATGCTAAAAATTATCAAATATTTCATTATTTATACAACTCCATTAATAAATGTCTGTTTTGGTTAGAAAAATGTGGGACGGATGGCCGAGTGGTGTAGATACTCGACTGTCGACCTGAGAGTCATGGGTTCGATCCTCGGTGAGGCCCATGGAATTTTTTCCAGGTGAAATTTGGTGCAAAGTCGTCCCATAAGTCCACCCAGCTTTAAATGGATACCTGACTTAAGTTGGGGAAGTAAAGGCGGCTGGGCGTTGTGCTAACCACACAATCCCTTCATATGCCGAGGTTATAGAAACAGATGAATTCTACACTTCATCTTCAGGTCCGTTAGGGCTAAGAAGGGATCTTTACTTTACTTGGTTAGAAAAATAGTGCAACGGATCTCACACCTTTGCAGTTTGAGAACCACCCAGAAATCTGTTTAGTTTTTTCACGACTCACCTGTAAAATAAAGAAAAACCAAAAATTAAGCCTGTTCCATTCTGGACACAGGACGTGTTAGCGCATTTTCATGTTATGTATCAGTACGTATGCTATCTTTCAGTAAATATTTGTAAATTTTGGAAATGTTTATAAATTCAATTGTGTAATATCTGTAAAAAAAAATTTATAAAGACGTTTCTTTATATTTGATAAAAAATTATTTTCTCTTAAATCAAACTACAAGTGGTTTGTGGTTACTGAAATAGGACTCATAAATGAAAACATTCGAAATTGTAGTCATTTAATCGTCTGGAAACTCCGTCAATTGTTGCATAGCTCTGATAAATTCAATTAAACTCAGAACACAAGCCTACTATTTCATTTGATGAGTTTCTTAATAAATCTTGGTGAAACTACGTGCTGCAGTATTTCGCACCAAATGAACGGGCTATTGAACGTAAAAGGTGTATATATAATATATAAGCCCCTTATGAGCCCTGAAGCCCGGCCCTCAGAGGTCCTATCGCGAAATGAACTTTTGATGTACACATGGCAGGCCAAGCAAGACCTACAAAATGATATATACATCATGGGTCTAAAACTTATAGTTGCTGAGATATAGCGCTCCTTTATTAATATAGCTTATATAGTAAAAAACGGTACTAAGGCCCCTTTTACGGCCCTGAGAGGTCAGATCGCGAAATGGAAAAAAGTCATTTCTTGGCAGGCCAAGACCTACAAAATGATATATACATCATGGGTCTAGGACTTATGGTTGTTGAGATCTAGGGTGATGACGGACAGACGGACAGACAGACAAAACGGGGACAATAGAGCATTTTTTTTCGAAAATGCTCTAAAGACTCAAATTAATTAAACGTTCTCTATAAAATAATAAAAAAAGTTTTTTTTGGCGAACCACTTCAAATCATCTTGCAACCAATCAGTGGGTCGTGAGTCATACTTTGAGAACCACTGAGCTATCAAGCTTCCGTCCAACTATCTAGCAGTTTAAATTTCGATGCTGGCGGGGTAATTTTTTAAAATTTTTATTGATAATTGATCATTACTTAGGTAGATCAGTTATCTCCCAGGTCTATCTCTACGTCACTATACACTGTAAATAGCCTGCTGTACAGATCAGTTATTGGGCTTAGACACACCCTGTAAGGAAGGGCCAAAACTACATCTGTGTCCTTATTCAGTGCAATCTGAGATATTTGGGGTGGGGGGCTAGTCAGAGACGATCAAAGATATTTGGGGGCCCTAGGCAAAAGTACTTACCAGGCCATCAGCACCACTTTTATAGCAATTAATACTGCTGGGGACACCTAGGGGATGTGAAGGACCTAAGCGAATTGCCCCAGATTGTATATTTATAGATACGGTTCTGAGTGTATGTGCATGTATGTGTTTATGGACATATCAAGATATTTTTTCCTAGACTCCAGAACAATAACAGTAACAAACAACAAGAACAAACAAACAAACATAAGAATGTATCATCTATTGCAGTGGTCCTCAAACCATTTTTCCCTCCCCGCGGACCGGTCAACGTTTGATAATTTTACCGCGGCCCGCTGTGGGGGGGGGGGGGGAGGGGAGGGGTGGATTAAAGGAAATAAATAAAAAAGGAAATTATGTTTATGTTTCTTTGGCGGCCCAGTACTATGTGATTCACAAGACCGGGACCGGTCCGCGGCCCGCGGGCTTGAGGACCACTGATCTATTGGATTAAAAGATTTACTTGGTATTCGCAATATTCAACCATATAAAATATGTAATAACATTTCTAACAGTCATTTACACTGGATCATTGTAAAATAATCCTAACACCTAACATCCGTTCTTATAGACAGGCCCAATATTTACACCTCAAGTTTCAAACATTGTTAGGGGGCCCAATATTTGCACCTCAAGTTTCAAACATTGTTAGGGGGCCCAATATTTACACCTCAAGTTTCAAACATTGTTAGGGGGCCCAATATTTACACCTCATGTTTCAAACATTGTTAGGGGGCCCAATATTTGCACCTCAAGTTTCAAACATTGTTAGGGGGCCCAATATTTGCACCTCAAGTTTCAAACATTGTTAGAGGGGCCCAATATTTGCACCTCAATTTTCAAACATTGTTAGGGGGGTCCAATATTTGCACCTCAAGTTTCAAACATTGTTAGGGGGCCCGATATTTGCACCTAAATTTTAAAACATTGTTAGGGAGCCCAATATTTGCACCTCAAGTTTCAAACATTGTTAGGGGGGCCAATATTTACACCTCAAGTTTCAAACATTGTTAGGGGCCCAATATTTGCACCCTCAAGTTTCAAACATTGTTAGGGGGCCCAATATTTGCACCTCATGTTTCAAACATTGTTAGGGGGCCCAATATTTGCACCTCATGTTTCAAACATTGTTAGGGGGCCCAATATTTACACCTCAAGTTACAAACATTGTTAGGGGGCCCAATATTTGCAAGTTGGAATGGCTCTACATAAAACCTTATCATACAGATTTAGGCGAATTTACCGGACAGTTAGTCTCCGGATTAGTTACATTGTTTACCAAAATGTTCACTCGAAGTAAAGTTGACGCATACATTTTTTAAAAACTCCCCAAATGTGTTTCTCTGTCCCGTGGCTGTAGTTGCTCATTAGCCGTTCACTGACTCACGCAACAAGATTCAACACAGGAGACTTCCGAGGCGAATCACAAATTGATGACACATTTTTTTATGTCCCTTGTGATTTACGGGTTGGCTAGGCCATTTTTGTTTTGTTTCTTTATTTTTGGTGAGTTGCTCTTTTGTGTTTTTTCAACAGCAAAAAGGACAAATTATGAAGACAACTGTTGCTATTATACTTTAAGCATTTTTTTGAAAAGTCTAACCAAGACAGTGTGTGTGTGTGTGTGTGTGTGTGTGTGTGTGTGTGTGTGTGTGTGTGTGTGTGTGTGTGTGTGGTCGCTTTAAGGATGAGATGAAATGTCTTAAATCCTATAAATCACTAATAAACCGTTTTTTTTTTGCAGAGTCCTTCTTTCATCCCCACCATAGTCGATAGTGCAATAACCATGGAGGCACCACGTGAGATATAGCGGAGACTTTAACCATGACCTGAAATATCCATTGGTTCTCACCGAAGATCGAACCAGTGATTCTCTGGTCGACAGTCAGGCAGCGCTATCGCACGACCACCCGCTGTCCTTTAGCCAAGACAGTGGTATAAATCATTTGGTAAGGCTGGGGACTTCGGGATTGGATCTTGGTAGCAAGATGGGGAGATAACTGTAATATTTTATGCAATGATTAGTCTCCCTTGACAAAACGATTTTTGTTTTTCAGACTGAGTCGAGAAATTGTAAAAAAAAAAAGATTTTTGTGTGTGTATTTAAAAACATTTACTTCAACAGCTGCAATAATAATAATAATAATAATAATAATAATAATAATAATAATAGTTATAATAATAATAATAATAATAATAATAATAGTAATAATAATAATAATAGTAATAATAATAATAGTAATAATAATAATAATAATAATAATAAAAATAATTATAATAATAATAATACAGATTTCACCGGCAGTTATAGAGATTTATGAAAACAACCAACTTAAGTACTGACTGAAACAAAGTTGTGTTTTTGAATTTCATGACGTAATTCGTTTACGCTGAAATTTCATCGCCCCAGTTTATTAATTTTCTTCCTCCCCCTATACCTGTTCCCCCTCCCTACATATCAACCCAGCGACATTACGTAATTATTCGTTTGATCTATGTTCAACATTTAATGACTTAAAAGTAAAAAAGTTGAACCAAACAGTCTGTCAAACTAATGAAGTGAACATTTGAAAACAAAATTTGACAAAATGTTCAGTTCTCCCCCAGGTTGTGTTGTTTTTGTCTAGGAGATAAAAGTTCATTTACACTTTCCTCTTGAAGAAAATAGAAAAACACATCAACAGTTTCAGGATGGCAAATATTTTGAAAAATGCTCTAATTATTGGACAATCGTAATAAGCGCTAGGGGGGTTGTCGTCTTTTCTCCTGTGCAGAAATTATGGGATGTATTGGTCTAAATTTTTTTTATGTATAAAGTCTAAAGAAAAAAGTGACTATGTAATGGAAATAATGAAATGAATTTTTTTCTGGATTAAGTACAGGGTACCTACTTGCATTGGATGCTAGCCTACCACCGTGGTTACTTCTTAAGATCAAACAGGCATACACGCAGACACAATCTTACACACTGATACAAACAGACATACACAATCTTACACACTGATACAAACAGACATACACGCAGACACAATTTTACACACAGATACAAACAGGCATACACGCAGACACAATCTTACACACAGATACAAACAGGCATACACGATCTTACACACTGATACAAACAGACATACACGGCAGACACAATTTTACACACAGATACAAACAGGCATACACGCAGACACAATCTTACACACTGATACAAACAGACATACACAATCTTACACACTGATACAATCAGGCATACACAATCTTACACACTGATACAAACAGACATACACGCAGACACAATCTTACACACAGATACAAACAGGCATACACGCAGACACAATCGTGCACACAGATACAAACACACATACACAATCTTACACACTGATACAAACAGACATACACGCAGACACAATATTACACACAGATACAAACAGGCATACAAGCAGACACAATCTTACACACAGATACAAACAGGCACTTACGCATAGACACAATCTTACACATAGTTACAAACCAGGCATACACGTAGACACAGTCTTGCACACAGATACATAAATAGTAGCATACATGCATGACACTAAATCTTACACACAAATTATGAACAGACATACACGGCAGACACCAATCTTACACCCCCAGATACAAAACAAACATACACACCAGACACCGCTACCGATTCATAAGCATTTTTACTTTCACAGAATGAGGTCAGTAAAACTTCAATATTACTAGAGAGTAATATTATGTAATAATAATTAATAAAGAATACGTCTAAAAGTGAAAAAATCAAGTGTCCCCATAATAAAACATCAAATTTACAGCCAGGAACTTTCACCCAAAATTTGCTTTATGCACAGACCTAATGACCTGTTACTTGTATTAAATATCTCTCTATGCCCAGGGAAACGTAAAAAATCATCATCATAAACTACATTTGATGATGTCCCTTGAGTCAAGATCAGCTGATAATACAGATTCGATTGAAGAAAGAGTTGGTGGATGTATGAAGTCAGTTTGTCTGTCTGCTAATCTATCTATCTATCTATCTATCTATCTATCTATCTATCTATCTATCTATCTATCTATCTATCTATCTATCTATCTATCTATCTATCTATCTATCTATCTATCTATCTATCTATCTATCTATCTATCTATCTATCTATCTATCTATCTATCTATCTATCTATCTATCTATCTATCTATCTATCTATCTACTTATTTGTCTTTCTATCTGTCTGTTTCACATGTCTATCTGTTAACCAATCTAATTTTCTCTGATTATATTTTTTCATCAACATGAACATTCTACCTATTCGTTATCAAAACTGTGTTCTGGGCCCTGCTCTTTTATTTCGTTCAACTGTTGTAATATACCAGTCTAGGTCTGACATGACGTTCTCTTCCCTATAACATCCCCTGCACCCTCCCCAACTCCCCTCCCCCCATAACCCCCTTCTGGCTATCCTTACCAATAAGAAACATATTTTCCACCTGAATTTATTGTAGCCCCTATCAGATCCTGCAATCAATGGCTCAATCTGAGCATCCTCTCTCTCTCTCTCTCTCTCTCTCTCTCTCTCTCTCTCTCTCTCTCTCTCCTTTCCTGCACAAATCCCTTCATACCATATTCAGTTGCCCATTCACCACCTCGAACCACAACTAGTCAGTCCATGGCACGTCTCTTTTTTCTTCCTCTAGCTTCTTGGTAGAATTTCAATGGGGGGGGGACGAAAAGAAAATCAGGGGCGGGGGTTGGTTCTGGGGCTTAATTTGCACCTCGCCGACGGTCACTGATACCACGTGGCCCCGTAAGAAATTTATTCTCATGGTCAGCTATCACGCGATGGCCCGAGAGGAGATTTGGGCAGAGGGGAAAGGGGGTAATGGAAGTGCAAGTCCGTTCCAATTTATCCTTTGGTCATCCAGATTGCTTGGTCGGGACAAGAAAGTTTTTTTAGATTTTAAATACAGAACGTGGGTGGGGGATGGGGGGTGATGGTGTGTTAGGGTAGAGGAAAGAGTTCTACAGTCCAATCAATATTGTGAAACAGATGCTTGTACGAAATATACACACGATGACCTTTAATCTTTTACGAGGTTTCATCTGTCGCAGTCGGAAACGAGTTGACGTTAATAGTCTTGGAGGGAAACTAGGTTTGGGGGGGGGGGGGGAATGTTTGCGTTGGAGGGGGGTAGGTAAAACGATCACAGCAGATAATTAGAAATTTTTCTTTAAAAAGAAATCAATTTTTGTTTTGGTAAAAAGTTTTTAAATTTGAAAAAAAATAAATTAATAAGTTGACCAGGTCACACATTACTAGTTTGACTTATTCCTTTATTATTATTATTTTTTTTTATTAATTGAAGTAAAACGTGAACGTTTTGAATTCTAGGAAAAAAAGGACCGCCATACCGGTGCAGTTTAAAGGAATGATGACAAATCTAGGGAAATATTAAGATTTAAACAAACAAGAAACAAACGGATTGTTACATCAATAATATACAAACAAATACAAACAAAGCAAGCAATACAAACAAATTAAGCAATAAAAATATAAAGAAATAGCCAAAAACACTGATAAACAGTGACCAAGTTCATCTGTAACACCTCATGAAGGTCTTTGGATTACCACATGTTTCACCTGTCCCCCTGCCCCCTCGGGCGATCATTAAAACATCTATTTATAACTCTGCCACCTCAAAAAGTAAAGATCTTTTTTTTTTTTTAAAAAAAATCAGTCTTTATCTATTTTCCCAAAATGGGTGCTAGAGGCGTTGGCTTTCAAAGGATGGGGTCCCTACAATCCCCGATAAGAGAAAATTGAAAGCTTGGAAGCAAAAAAAAAAATATAAAGGAACTTAAATAAATCTGAGTTCCCCTCCACCACCCACATAAAACTTACCGACGCCCCTCTCACATTGCTACAGGACCCCCGGACAAAAGTTCCAAGAACGGCTGTGGGTACAGACATCATTGCTGTCGGTATTAAATATAGTACACTACCGGTTTTTAATCTGTGCACTTAAATGAATATTCAACCAATCAGAATGAATGTAACAAACACGTGACATTTTTGTGTCATGATGTTAATTTTTTTTTTTATATATTTAAAAAAAAAAGAAAAACTGACAGACAGAGAAATTCTTTGTCTAGAAATTGACAAAATAAAATAAAAAATAAACAAGTACCAACAACTTCAGTGTGGGGGGTGGTGGAGTGACAATCGATGTTATATTTCTTCTTCTTCGCTGTTTGAAATTTCCGTTTGTGTGAGCTATTTTTAGTCTCCATTGAAGTCGTGTAAAGATGACTTGTCAGAGTTACTTAAAAAAAAATGTTTCGTTTTTTTTTTTGACTCAAAGATTTGAACAATTTCAAGTCGAGGCTGTTCAAGTAGCTGGATGGAGAGAATGATGGAGACG
>JAGDYQ010000001.1:10499868-10526904 GCA_021962125.1 Bulinus truncatus | reverse complement strand
TACGTCTCCATCATTCTCTCCATCCAGCTACTTGAAGTTATATTACATCCAAGCTACGTCTCCATCATTCTCTCCATCCAGCTACTTGAAGTTATATTACATCCAAGCTACGTCTCCATCATTCTCTCCATCCAGCTACTTGAAGGTATATTACATCCAAGCTACGTCTCCATCATTCTCTCCATCCAGCTACTTGAAGTTATAATACATCCATGATACGTCTCCATCATTCTCTCCATCCAGCTACTTGAAGTTATATTACATCCATGCTACGTCTCCATCATTCTCTCCATCCAGCTACTTGAAGTTATATTACATCCATGCTACGTCTCCATCATTCTCTCCATCCAGCTACTTGAACAGCCTCGACTTGAAATTGTTCAAATCTTTGACTCAGAAAAAAAAACGAAACATTTTTTTTTTAAGTAACTCTGACAAGTCAACTTTACACGACTTCAATGGGAGACTAAAAATAGCTCACACAAACGGACATTTCAAACAGCGAAGAAGAAGAAATATAACATCGATTGTCACTTCCCCACCCCCACCCCCACACCGAAGTTGTTGGTACTTTTTTATTTTTTATTTTATTTTGTCAATTTCTAGACAAAGAATTTCTCTGTCTGTCATTTTTTTCTTTTTTTTCAAATATATAAAAAAAATTAACATTATGACACAGAAATGTCACGTGTTTGTTATATTCATTCTGATTGGTTGAATATTCATTTAAGTGCACAGATTAAAAGCTGGTAATGTACTGTCATTTTTTTTTTTAAATATAAAAACAAAAATTAACATCATGACACAGAAATGTCACGTGTTTGTTATATTCATTCTGATTGGTTGAATATTCATTTAAGTGCACAGATTAAAAACCGGTAATGTACTATATTTAATATTGACAGCAATGATGTCTGTATCCACAGCCGTTCTTGGAACCTTTGTCCGGGGGCCCTGTAGCGATGTGAGAGGGGCGTCGGTATGTTTTATGTGGGTGGTGGAAGGGACTCAGATTGATTTAAGTTCCCTTATTTTTTTTTTTTTGCTTCCAAGCTTTCAATTTTCTCTAATCAGTGATTGTAGGGACCCCATCCTTTGAAAGCCAACCCCTCTAGCACCCATTTCGGAAAAATAGATAAAGAGTGATTTAAAAAAAAAAAAGATCTTTACTTTATGAGGTGGCAGAGTTATAAATAGATGTTTTAATGATCGCCCGAGGGGGGGAGAGGGACAGGTGAAACATGTGGTAATCCAAGACCTTCATGAGGGTTACATATGAACTTGGTCACTGTTTATCAGTGTTTTTTTGGCTACTTGTTTATATTTTTAGTGCTTAATTTGTTTGTATTGTTTGCTTTGTTTGTATTGTTTGTATATTATTGATGTAACAATCCGTTTGTTTCTTGTTTGTTTAAATCTTGATATTTTCCTAGATTTGTCATCATTCCTTAAACTGCACCGGTATGGCGGACCTTTTTCTTCCCAGAATTCAAAACGCTCAAGTTTTACTTCAATTAAAAATCATCATCATCATATATATATATAATACTCATTTCCAGTGTGCGTTAAATCGAAAGTAAAGAATTAATACAACAGTATTCCAGTTTAAAATACAATCATGAAAAAATCGGATCTGCCCGAAACCAAAAATAACCTAGCCTACCGATCAAGCATAAGGGGATATAACTATATGCAAAGGTTTTGCACGGTACAGCTAGTAATAATAATAATAAAGGAATAAGTCAAACTAGTAATGTGTGACCTGGTCTACTTATTATTTTTTTTTTAAATTTAAAAGTTTTTACCAAAAGAAAAATTGATTCTTTTTTAAAGAAAAATTTCTAATTGTCTGCTGTGATCGTTTTACCTACCCCTCTCCAACGCAAACCTTCTCTTCCCCCCCCCCCCCCAACCCAGTTTCCCTCCAAGACTATTAACGTCAACTCGTTTCCGACTGCGACAGATGAAAGCTCGTAAAAGGTTAAAGGTCATCGTGTATATTTCGTACAAGCATCTGTCTCACAAAATTGATTGGACTGTAGAACTCTTTCCTCTACCCTAACACACCATCACCCCCACCGCCCTCCCCACCCACGTTCTGTATTTAAAAATGTAAAACTTTCTTGTCCCGACCAAGCAATCTGGATGACCAAAGGATAAATTGGAACGGACTTGCCCTTCCTCCCCCCCCCGCCCAAATCTCCTCTCGGGCCATCGCGTGATAGCTGACCATGAGAATACATTTCTTTCGGGGCCACGAGGTATCAGTGACCGTCGGCGAGGTGCAAATTAAGCCCCAGAACCAACCAACCACCCCCCCCCCCTTGATTGTCTTTTCGCCCCCCCCCATTGAAATTCTACCAAGAAGCTAGAGGAAGAAAAAAAGAGACGTACCATGTGACTGACTGCTTTGGTTCGTGGTGGTGAATGGGTTGAATCTAGTTGAGGGGATTTGTGCAGGAAAGGGGAGGGGGGGGGGGGAGAGAGAGGATGTTCAGATTGAGCCATTCATTGATTAGTATGTGACCCAATAGGAGGGGCCACACGGATTAGAAATATGTTTCTTATTAAACGGATAGCCAGAATGGGGTTATGGGGGTAGGGGGAGTTGGGGAGGGGGCAGGGGATGTTATGGGGAAGAGAACGTCCTGTCAGACCTAGACTGGTACATTACAACAGTTGGACGAAATAAAATGTAGGGCCTTTGAACTGAGTTTTTTGATGTCTTAATGGCAGAATTCACGTTGATGAAAAATATAATCAGAAATTAGATTGGTTAACAGACAGACATGTGAGACAGACAGATAGAAAGACAAATAAGTAGATAGATAGATAGATAGATAGATAGATAGATAGATAGATAGATAGACAGATAGATAGATAGATAGATAGATAGATAGATAGATAGATAGATAGATAGATAGATAGATAGATAGATAGATAGATAGATAGATAGATAGATAGATAGATAGATAGATAGATAGATAGATAGATAGATAGATAGACAGACAGACAGACAGACAGACAGACAGAGATAGATAGATAGATAGATAGATAGATAGATAGATAGATAGATAGATAGATAGATAGATAGATAGATAGATAGATAGATAGATAGATAGATAGATAGATAGATAGGTAGACAGACAGACAGACAGACAGACAGACAGACAGACAGACAGAGATAGATAGATAGATAGATAGATAGATAGATAGATAGATAGATAGATAGATAGATAGATAGATAGATAGATAGATAGATAGATAGATAGATAGATAGATAGATAGATAGATAGATAGATAGATCCACCAACTCTTTCTTCAATCCAATCTGTATTATCAGCTGATCTTGACTCAAGGGACATCATCAAATGTAGTTTATGATGATGATTTTTTTTATGTTTCCCAGGGCATAGAGAGATATTTAATACAAGTAACAGGTCATTAGGTCTGTGCATAAAGCAAATTTTGGTGAAAGTTCTACAAATTTGATGTTTCTACCATGGGACATTTGATTTTTCACTTTTTAGTCGTATTCTTTATTAATTATCATTACATAATATTACTTTCTAGTAATATTAAGTTTTGACTCATTCTGTGAAAGTAAATGTATGACTCAGAAGTGTGTCTGCGTGTATGTCTGTTTGTATCTGTGTGTAAGATTGTGTCTGCGTGTATGCCTGTTTGTATCTGTGTGTAAGATTGTGTCTGCGTGTATGTCTGTTTGTATCTGTGTGTAAGATTGTGTCTGCGTGTATGCCTGTTTGTATCTGTGTGTAAGATTGTGTCTGTATGTATGCCTTTTTGTGTATGTGTTATGTTCTATTTGTGTGTCTCTGTGTGGTTGAATCTGTGTGTGTATTATTGTGTCTGCCTGTTTGTGTGTGTGTGTGTGTGTATGTATGTATATAGCTTGGTGTTTGTGTCTGCCTGTTTATGTGTGTTTGTGTCTGTGTGCAAGTGAATCTATGCGTGTATTATTGTGTATTGTATTCCTGTTTGTGTCTGTGTGTTTGTATATGTGTGTTTGTGTCAGTGCGTGAGTGAGTCTATGCGTGTATTATTGTGTAGACCTGTTTGTGTCAGTGTGTCTGACTAATGGAAGCAACTTAAGGGGGGTACATTGTTATCAATTATATCCTTTGTACGTTGTCAAAAAAAATAAATCATTTGATTAGTTCCATCTCTCAGACTTTGCGCATTATACATGACCAGTGGTGTTGATCTTAAGAAGTAACCACGGTGGTAGGCTAGCATCCAATGCATGTAGGTACCCTGTACTTAATCAAGAAAAAAAAATCATTTAATTATTTCCATTTACAAAGTCACTTGTTTTCTTTAGACTTTATACTTTAGAAAATTTCGACCAATACATCCCATAATTTTCTGTACAGGGGAAAAGATGACAACCCCCTACCGCTTATTACTGTTGTCCAATAATTAGAGCATTTTTCAAAATATTTGCCATCCTGAAACTGTTGATGTGTTTTTTCTATTTTCTTCAAGAGAAAAGTGTAAATGAACTTTTATATCTTGGACAAAAACAACACAACCTGGGGTAGAACTGAACATTTTGTCCAATTTTGTTTTAAAATGTTCACTTCATTAGTTTGAAAGACTGTTTGGTTCAACTTTTTTTACTTTTAAGTCATTGAATGTTGTACATAGATTTAACGAATAATTACGTAATGTCGCTGGGTTGATATGTAGGGAGGGGGCAGCAGCAGGGTGGGGAAGATGAAAATTAATAAACTAAGATGAAATTTTGTAAACAAATTACGTCATGAAATTCAAACACAACTTTGTTTCAGTCTGTACTTTAGCTGGTTGTTTTCATAAATCTCTATAAATGCCGGTGAAATCTGTATTATTATTATTATTATCATTATTATTATTATTATTATTATTATTATTATTATTGCAGCTGTTGAAGTAAATGTTTTTAAATAAACACACGAAAATCTTTTTTTTTTTTTACAATTTCTCGACTCAGTCTGAAAAACAAAAATCGTTTTGTCAAGGGAGACTAATCATTGCATAAAATATTACAGTTACCAAGATCCAACTCCCCAGTCCCCAAGCCCCGCTACCAAATGATTTACACCACTGTCTTGGTAAAGGGACGGGTGGTCGTGCGATAAAGCGCTCGACTGTCGACCTGAGAATCACTGGTTCGATCTTCGGTGAGAACCAATGGATATTTCAGGTCATGGTTAAAAATCTCCGCTATATCTCACGTGGTGCCTCCATGGTCATTGCACTATCGACTATTGTGGGGATGAAAGAAGGACTCTGCAAAAAAAACCGGTTTATTAGTGATTTAGAGGATTTAAGACATTTCATCTCATCCTTAAAGCGACTTCACACACACACACACACACACACACACACACACACACACAAACACTGTCTTGGTTAGTCTTTTAAAAAAATGTTTAAAGTGGTTCAGTAAATATTGTCTTCTGTTAACATTTGTCCTTTTTGCTGTTGAAAAAACACAAAAGAGCAACTCACCAAAAAATAAAGAAACAAAACAAAAATGCCCTAGCCAACTCGTAAATCACAAGGGACATAAAAAAAATGTGTCATCAATTTGTGATTCGCCTCGGAAGTCTCCTGTGTTGAATCTTGTTGCGTGAGTCAGTGAACGGCTAATGAGCAACTACAGCCACACAGAGAAACACATTTGGGGAGTTTTTAAAAATGTATGCGTCAACTTAGTCTTCGGAAGTGAACATTTTGGTAAACAATGTGTCTAGTCGTAGACTAACTGTCCAGTAAATTCGCCTAAATCTGTTTGTTCAGGTTTTATGTAGAGCCATTCCAACTTGCAAATATTGGGCCCCCTAACAATGTTTGAAACTTGAGGTGCAAATATTGGGCTCCCTAACAATGTTTGAAACATGAGGTGCAAATATTGGGCCCCCTAACAATGTTTGAAACTTGAGGTGTTAATATTGGGCCCCCCTAACAATGTTCGAAACATGAGGTGCAAATATTGGGCCCCCTAACAATTTTTTAAAATTTGAGGTGCAAATATTGGGCCCTCCTAACAATGTTTGAAACTTGAGGTGCAAATATTGGGCCCCCTAATAATGTTTGAAACTTGAGCTCCCTATGTCAACACCCAACTGTTGAAAGAATCATTGTGGACCTAGGCCCCTGACAAGTCTTCAGATGGCCCCCCCCCTTCCTTTTGGCTAGCAAAAATAAACGTCGTGACGGGGGGGGTCCCCCTTTAGTGGTGGTGGTCCTAAGCTGCCGCTTTTTTTTTTGTGCCTATCTATAAGAACGGATCTGGTGTTAGGATTATTTTACAATGATCCAGTGTAAATGACTGTTAGAAACGTTATTACATATTTTATATGGTTGAATATTGCGGATACCAAGTAAATCTTTTAATCCAATAGATCAGTGGTCCCCAAGCCCCCGCGGGCCGCGGGCCGGTCCCGGTCTTGTGAATCACATAGTACTGGACCGCCAAAGAAACATAAAAATAATTTCCTTTTTTATTTATTTCCTTTAATCCACCCCTTCTCCCCCCCCCCACCCCCCACAGCGGGCCGCGGTAAAATTATCAAACGTTGACCCGGTCCGCGGGGAGAAAAAAAAGGGTTTGAGGACCACTGCAATAGACGATACATTCTTATGTTTGTTTGTTTGTTCTTGTTGTTTGTTATTGTTATTGACTTTTCGTCAACGAGAACTAAAACTAAAACTAAAATTAGCAGCAAGACTAAAACTAGACGAAAACTAAAATTATTACAGAAAAAACGAAATAAAAACTGAAACTAAAATATGACCTGGGACTAAAACAACACTAATTTAAACTGCTTGATAGTTGGACGGAAGCTTGATAGCTCAGTGGTTCTAAAAGTATGACTCACGATCCACTGATTTGGTTGCAAGATGATTTGAAGTGGTTCGCCAAAAAAAAAACTTTTTTATTATTTTATAGAGAACGTTTTAATTAATTTGAGTCTTTTTGTATTTTTGGTTTTCTTTCTTTACAGGTGAGTCGTGAAAAAACTAAACAGATTTCTTGGTGGTTCTCATATTGCAAAGGTGTGAGATCCGTTGCACTATTTTTCTAACCAAAACAGACATTTAGTAATGGAGTTGTATAAATAACGAAATGTTTGATAATTTTTAGCATGCACATTTTTCTTGTTCCATAAATAGGCATATTGTTGAGCAAATACAACTTTTGAAAACTCACCATTGTACCTTATTACCACCAACTCTGATTATAAATTTCACAATCAAGTTTTCCAATTTAAAAATACGCAAGTTTACAAAGAAAAATGTTTCATTGATTGTGTACAAAATAAAAATGTTTAATTCTGTTTCAAAAAAATATTTTATTTCAGTCTATTTATTTCTTAATAATTTTATGTTATATTTTTACCAGTTTAATTATGGAATGTGTGAATTATTTTGATCTCAGCCAAATGTTGTTATCGAGCCTTCTGAAACCTGTTTCTAGAAGTTTGTTGTTTTTTGTTTTCATTTCCCTGGGCAGAGTTCTGTTAATCATATCGCCAACAGCAATTTAAAAAAAAAATTGTTTGCCACAGAAGCAAAAAACATTGCATGTTGATAAAGTGTCACATCGTTAGCTAAGTGGTGAGGCAGATAGAAAACTAATCAGGGCTTTTAGCTCAATAGCCCAGTGACAGAAGCCTTCCAGTACACTGCCCGTACACTGCCAGTACACTGACCGTACACTAACCTACACTGACCATATACTGACCGTACACTGCCCGTACACTGACCATACACTGTCTGTACACTGACCGTACACTGCCCGTACACTGCCCGTATACTGACCGTACACTGACCGTACACTGACCGTACACTAACCTACACTGACCATACACTGACCGTTCACTGACCGTACACTGACCATACACTGTCTGTACACTGACCGTACACTGACCGTACACTGACCGCACACTGTCTGTACACTGACCGTGCACTGCCCGTACACTGACCGTACACTGTCTGTACACTGACCGTGCACTGCCCGTACACTGACCGTACACTGTCTGTACACTGACCGTACACTGCACGTACACTGACCGTACACTGCCCATACACTGCCCGTACACTGCCCGTACACTGACCGTACACTGACCATACACTGCCCGTACACTGACCATACACTGTCTGTACACTGACCGTACACTGCCCGTACACTGACCGTACACTGTCTGTACACCGACCGTACACTGCCCGTACACTGACCGTACACTGACCATACACTGCCCGTACATTGACCGTACACTGCCCGTACACCATGCAGCAGAGTTAGGGGCCGTGGATCATGATAGTATTATAATTGTTTGTAAAGTTTAATCATTTTAAAAGTGGGTGGTGTTACTATATCTCCCGTGGTGTCTCCATGGCCATTGCACTATTGGCAACGGTGGGGATGAAAGAAGGGCACCATAAAAACCGTCCCATTAGTGGTTTATAGGATCTAAAAGATTTCATCTCATCCTTACAGGGACTTCACACGCTGGAACGATATATGTATTATGTTTTTAATATCAAGTGAAATGCAAGGAATGGAATATAGTATCAAGTGAAATGCAAGTGATAGAATATATTATAAAGTGACCCTAACCCTTACACATTAGTAGTTGACAGATTATATGTCCCTATACTAAAAGATCATGAGTGTATCCTGAAGTGAACGCTGTTTATTAATCACGGATTAAAATTCAATCGAAACCAGTCACCTGTCTGTCACCCGTGGTGCCTCCAAAGCCATTGCACAGTCGGCTATGGTGATATGGAAAATTGTCATTACGAAACAGTCTAATTTGCGGCTTATAGGATGCGGCACTATATGTCTCATCCATACAGAGACTTTAATAGCAATAGAGCGAAGGATGCAGTGGTCAATTTCCAATAGTGCACTTAAAGGCTGTCGTGGTCAAATTTCAATGGTGCACTTAAGAGGCTGTAGTGGTCAAGTCACGAGAGTCTACATAAAAGGGACACGTGAATATCGGATCAGAATCTTTAAAGAGTCCACATTTTTTCCCTGCCGCCTTTTGGCCGAAAAGAAAGTACTATACGCATGTCACGAGGTCACCAAAAAGCTGCTCCAAAAGAATATTTACAAACCAAGGGGCGTCTCTGTCAAAGAAAGGTTTAATGGCCTGGTGGGGGTCCCAGGAACCACTCTTGACCATAAAAACCAAAAAATAAAAAGTTAGTTCCTGTTTGGCTCTCTTATACCCTTTGTAAAATCTTTAAAAGTCAAGTGGGATGTATTAGAAAGAACTTGACTGACCAATTTAAAGAATGGTCATACTGCTGGCGACTGGTCTGTAAAAAGATGAAAGCCCACTGTCCCTGAAGCCCTCCTCCCCCAACCCCTTTTTTCCTTCCTCACCCAGCCCCCCAAAAAATATGAATTAATGCATTGCGGTTGTGTGGCTGTGTCGTGAGATGTATGAACTAAGAACCTCCTGAAGTTCTACACCACAGAATATACAGTATATAAACTATACAGTATATGAACTATACAGAAGATAAACTATACAGAATTTAAACTATACAGAAGATGAACTATACAGAATATAAACTGTACAGAATAAAAACTATACAGAACATAAACTATAAAAAAGTAAAGTTCCCTTAACCCTAATGGGTCATCGGCGCAGATGAAGTGTAGAATTCATCTGTTTCTATAACCTCGGCATATAAAGGGATTGTGTGGTTAGCACAACGCCCAGCCGCCTTTACTCCCCCAACTTAAAGTCAGGTACCCATTTAATGCTGGGTGGACTTGGGGACTATCACCATGACCTGAAAAAATCTGAGATTCGAACCCGGGACCCTCCGGTCGACAGTCGAGCGCTCTACACCACACGACCACCCGTCCCCCTATATACAGAACATGAATTATACAGTATATAAACTATACAGTATACGAACTATACAGAACATAAACCATACAGAATATAAACTATACAGAATATAAACTATACAGAATGCAGATGGTCAATATTTGTGTATTATTCTACTGGGTATCAATATTAAGGTGCTACATTATTTAAAAAAAAATAACACATTTAAAATAACACATTTAAAATAACACATTTAAAATAACACATTTATTTTAGTCATTGGTCGAGGAGTCTTTAAATACTGATACACTTTCTGTATAATTTAAAGTCTGCCATCTCCACTTCAATCTCATCCTCAATCAGTGCCGTAGCGAGCTTAACTATCGCCCGGGGGCATATTACCTTTTTAGCATCCCCCGCCCCCCCCCCACACACACCAATTCAAAAACCATATAATATTATATGTAAAATATACCATTTGGCGCCCCTTTGTGAGTAGCACCCTGAGTATAATGACCCCCTACCCCCCCCCCCCATCTCACTACGCCACTGTCTTCGATCAATGATTTGGGAGGGAGAGAGGAAAGGAAAGGGGTGGGAGGGCGTGATCTAGCTACAACAACAACAACAGTTCCAATTTATTGTTACGCTAGTCGGTCAAGAGGCTGTGACGTCACTCAGATTGACCGAGGATGATGTCACATCTGGAAGACCATTTTTTTCCTCATACAGTAACTCCGTACAATGTTTGTAGAAGGTCTGCATCTAAGCATTGACCTATATAAACAGTGGCGTAGCGAGGGTGTGGGGAAGGGGTGGGGCATCATTCCCCGGGTGCTACTCTTAATGGGGCGTTAAATTGTATATTTTACATATAATATTACATGGTTTTCGCATGGGCGGGGCGCTAAAAAGGTATTGTGTCCCGGGCGCGAGTTAAGCTCGCTACGCCACTGGCTATAAAGTTTCGAATCTCCTCAATATACTGCCCAGTTAGACAAAGGTAACTTCAAAATAGTGTTCAAAACATGCCAAGAAGGATAACTAAAAAATGTTCTAAAGGGAAATAATCAGTACTGCTTGCCACCAGTTTTTATTTTGGATCAAACCATGACCTACACATAGTATTAGGGCGGGGGGGGGGGGTCTCACAGTTGTTATTTAGCTTGGAGGGACTACAATTAGGAAGGTCTGGTGTGGTCAGTTGAAGATAAAATGAATGATATAAGTGAGGCCAACCGGAATCTCTAGTCCACTTTAACGTTGAACTATTCGGAGATTAGTTTCAGCTAACAGGCATCCGACAATGCTCAAACTTGATTAGTTTTGGTCACCAGAAGCTTCTGGAATCATTGTTTAGCAGTCATGGCAAAATAATGTGATCTAGAATGTAAGATGAAAAATGTAACAAGATAAACCTTTCATTTCTCAACGTGTCAACACACAACTTTCTAGTCAACCTGACAGACCAATACACAGACAGACCGGCCGATATAAAGACACACAAGAAGATTAGATAGATAGATAGACAGATAGATAGATAGATAGATAGATAGATAGATAGATAGATAGATAGATAGATAGATAGATAGATAGATAGATAGATAGATAGATAGATAGATAGATAGATAGATAGATAGATAGATAGATAGATAGATAGATAGATAGATAGATAGATAGATAGATAGATAGATAGATAGATAGATAGATAGATAGATAGATAGATAGATAGATAGATAGATAGATAGATAGATAGATAGATAGATAGATAGATAGATAGATAGATAGATAAATCAACTCGACGACCGCACATACCTTCAATACAACACACCACCCATCATACATTCAATACAACACACCACCCATCATACCTTCAATACAACACACCACCCATCATACATTCAATACAACACACCACCCATCATACCTTCAATACAACACACCACCCATCAGACATTTAATACAACACACCACCCATCATACCTTCAACACAACACACCACCCATCAGACATTTAATACAACACACCACCCATCATACCTTCAATACAACACACCACCCATCAAAAATTTAATACAACACACCACCCATCATACCTTCAATATTACACACCACCCATCATACCTTCCTTACAACACACCACCCATCATACCTTCAATACAACACACCACCCATCATACATTCAATACAACACACCACCCATCATACATTCAATACAACACACCACCCATCAGACATTTAATACAACACACCACCCACACTTTTCGTTCAGCAGTCCTACGTACCCTTTCATTGCGCACACAAATCTAAACCTCCTCCTAGATATACTCACTGCTAATGTTTATTCTTCGAATTTTTAAAGGTAAAATAAAATAGTCTTCGGGCAAACCAAATGTTCTAACCTTGTTATATGGCCCGTAAAACTATTACAAAGAATGAAACAATGATCTGTTAGCTTGGGGTTGGGGCTCCTATATTCATAGGGGAAGTGGGGTCGATCCCATGCCTTATAAACAACGTGGATTGATTTTTTTTTAAATAGTAATAATTCAACATTGATTACATAGTACTCACCAGAAATAAGAAATCCTTGTTTTTAAAAAAAAAGAGAAATTGTCCAAAATATCTTTTTTTTTTTTTTTTAAATCCGCTGGTCAGTTTTTGGTCAGTTTTGTTCAGCCATGAAGAAAGGGGCACGTAGACGGGGTAAAATACCAGATAAAACGATAACAAGAGATGATTTGGTGCCGTACCCTAGATTACGGGGGCTTTTAAACAGCCCGCGTAGGTCATTGTGATCTCGGCTGGTCCCGGAGAGCCGGTGTAGCCATTGGACGCGCATGCTGGGAGGTGAGAGTGAGTGATCTCCCTTTTCATTTAGTGCTCAACTAGAACGTTGTGGCTTTTTTTTTTTCCTCTGAGCGTGACGTACTTCAAAATCTAGATAAACATCTCCTTATTGTCTCATCTGTTTCTCATCTGTTTGTTGTCTGTTTGTTGTCTGAATGTTGTCTGATTGTTCTCTATTTGCTTGTTACCTGTTTCTCATCTGTTTTTTTGTCTGATTGTTGCTTGTTTGGTGTATGTCTGTTGTCTGAATGTTGTCTGATTGTTATCTTTTTTGTTTGTTACCGGTTTCTCATCTATTTGTTGTCTGATTGTTGCCTGTTTGAAGTCTGTTTATTGTCTTGTTGTTGTCTGTTTGTTGTCTGAATGTTGTCTGATTGTTATCTATTTGCTTGTTACCTTTTTCTCATCTGCCTGTTTATTGTCTTATCGCTGATGTTTTCATTTCCTAGCTTCTGCGCTTCCTGTTGGTTTTGTTTTGGATGATTTTAACGCTGTTGTTTCAGCTATTGTTTCTTTGTTCGCTAAATCTGTTGCTTTTACTATTCATATCGTTTGAATAAATACCTGAATAGAATTGATATATAGTATGCAATGTCAATCGAAAATCTTACATGAAGGAATTTAATTCAAGAATATGATACCAATTAAGTTCAAGATGCATAAGGAATATTAAAAAAAAAAATATTGTGCTATGTAACATGGCGAGCGAAGAAAATACGGGGGAGGGGGGGATGACGTCATTTTGGTAAATTGAGCTGACAACCTGAAATGTTGATTGTAAACCTTTTAGCTAAGATTCTTTTACTAACAACATGTACTGAATTTTTAAAATGTTTTTAAAACGTTACTTTAACACCTAGCTAGAACAACACTTTAATTAAAATTGATTTATATAGCTAGAATAACACTTTAATTTTGATAGAACAACAGTTAAATGTAGCGAGAACTATAGCAAGAACAACTGAATCTCTATGTAATGACGGTTCCATTCTATGTAGCTAGAACAACATTTTAATTAGGATAGAACAATAGTTGGTTGTAGATAGACAACACTTTAATTTGGATAGAACAACAATTGAATGTAACTAGAACAACTGAATCTCTCTGTAATGACGGTTCAATTTTATGTAGCCAGAACAACATTCTGATTTGTTACAAATTATCTTTAACGAATTGCTAGATGAGCATAAAGGAATTAGAAAGGTTTCAGGCACCGGCAGATAACCAACTGTGGCAACAGAGTGTTGATTGGATGATGGGAGGAAGGGGTGGAGTGTGAGGTGAAATTGTGCTGAATGTTCAAGTTTATTTCAACACAGGAAATTGCGTGAATTTATCTTAAAACAATAAGTTCCATTTGCTCCGATTAAATCAGAGTTCCTTCCCTTCATCCCGAATGTAGGTCAACAACCTACAGACGACACCACTCACGTGAGGACCAGATTAATTGTTTTTGATTTAACAGACGTGGCTATTTCTTTACTTCCCAGAGTGCTAAGAGACTTGAAGCAATTTTCTCAATTCAATCTTTTCTTTCATTCTTACATTTTTCTTACGGAAGTCCAGTGGTGTAAGTGGAACATCTTTTTATCATTGTTTTTTCTTTCTTTTTAAACTTTGTAACAAGTCAATTTTAGTCATGGCAACCTAAAAAAAATGTAAATGAAGGTGATAACTTGATGATATACCGTCGTTAATATATGTAAATTTTAATATCAACGATGATACATCAAAGTTATTGTTAAAGTTCAGCTTCTTTCTTACAAGGATATAGTAGTTATGATAGGTATATATTTTTTGAAATTCACCTTTGGTTAATTGTTTATTGCACTTAACTCACTTTTCCATTATTTTACTGTCAGTGTGGTATACCGCTTGTGACACCTGGATATATTTTTATAAATATACATATCATTTGGTCATATCTGGACTTTAGAATTCAACGCAGACCATAAAGTAAACACAAACCTCATAACAAACATACAAGTAGACCGTAAAGTACAGACACGCCTCATAATAAACGTACAAGTAGAACCATAAAGTACAGACATTCCTCATAACAAACATACAAGTAGAACCATAAAGTACAGACACGCCTCATAACAAGTTGATATTGATATGTATGTGTTGGTTTGTTGTTGTTGTTGTTTTTTTATGCTATATTACGAAGACTTTTTCGTTTAGGATTCCATGGGAGTTTGTTTCCTATAGCCCCACCGGATTCGGTCCCCAGGGGAATGACCTCACATGCAAGTCTTGTATATGGTATAATCATGCGACCGACATTACCTCATTATTTAGTAACTTATCTCAGTATAACATTTTCACGACAAATGTACGAATGAGAAATATTTCAGCTTCAATAGCTAATGTTTTGTCTTTTTTGTACATTTCAAGTTAAAATTAATTTAATGTTTTTTTTTTGCTTTACGTCTTTTAACTTTTAAGCTGAAATATGGATATTTATTTAAAAAATTATAAATGATTTTATGGAAATTTACTATAATTATGACACTGTGTGTTTCAGTTAAATATTTAAGATTTTATCCCATTTGTTTAATAGATTTATTTTTTTTTGCGACGCCATTGCTAGCATGACAGGGTGTTGTGTGCCTGCCACACCAGCTTTATTGGCGTTGCTTATGCATTTATGCCATACCCACAGGACGGCGGGGTGAGTGTGTCCGCTTCATTTGCCAACACGGCAGATTAAAAGGTTTGTAATACTTGCCCAGACTGACCAGACCAGCAGGGTGTGTGTATTGACGATCAGCTAGATACAACTAGGCTTTGAAATTTCGAATGATTATGCTGAAAAATCTACAATTTTAGAATGTCTTGTTTTTTTTTTAAATGTCTGGCTATTTTAGAACAAATTTTCTGAAGTTATGTGAAATGAGAAAATGTGTGTGTGTGAGAGAGAGAGAGAGAGAGAGAAAGAGAGAGAGAACTGTATAATAATGACAATGTTACGTGTGGTCAGGCACCTATTCCACATATACTACAGTATTAACAAAACCACCTCCAGTCATTGCCGCCTACTCCATATAAGCCAGATAACAATGGAACCTTGTAAACTGTCTCATTTCAAACAAAAAAATCTTTAAAGTACAGCAACTTAAATCCCATTTCCTTTTTTTAACTGGTCAACCTCCTCCCCCCCCGTACCGGCCATTCCCAATACTAAACATCTGAGCTCCTACCACATACTCTAACAGCACCCCTACAGCTCCACTCTCATGGTCAGCGCCCCCTCCCCATTTTATTCCGAGCCCCTTGCCCCCCACGGCCAATCCCAATACTAAAATCTGAGCCCTACTCTTATGGAATAACCCCCCATTCCTTCTTTTATACCGAGAACCCCCCACACACACACACACACTTACCTGCCCCTGTACCCCAGTTATTTCCGCCACTGTTATGTCCTAGATTTCATAAGATTGAGTTTGACACGTGATGAAAGCCTCATCCATTACCTGATGGAAACTCAATCAAAGCCCAGGCCGATGGTGATGGTTTTGTTGACGAGAGGCCGTGGCATCCATTCCCTCAACACTCCCCCACCAAACCCCACCCCAACCCCGCCCCCAACCTCACACAGCTCCAGACAAACTAACATTAATACAAGCAGATCTAAGCCCTTTAGAATATTTTTTTTAAGCAATATCCATGGTGAGAGAAACAGGAGAGGGTTTTTAAACCAAAAGAAAAAAAAATGTAACAAAGTTTGGTGGAAGAGTTATCCGGTAGTGTAACTCTCTTTTAGAAAAGTTTATTAGCTTAAAGAGAAAAAAAAAATTTGAGGGGAAAAAAAAGCGAAAGACAATTTGTACAAAAACAATGGATGTGGTGGTTTTATAAAAATGAGGACTTAAATGTGTGCCTTTAATACAGCCCATAGTCTAAAAATAGAAATGATATTTTTCATTAAAGCTATCAACGTAAAAGGAATGCCTGTATAGATAGATAGATAGATAGATAGATAGACAGACAGACAGACAGACAGACAGACAGACAGACAGACAGACAGACAGATCAGAAAGTCTTGACAGATATTATTAAACTTTCCATTTTGATGGGGTGAAGAGGCAGAATCTATGATCGTCCTTCCCCCCCCCCCCTCCCCCCCCCCCCCCTCTCTCCCCCTGCCCCTCCCCGTCCTCCCGTCCTCTCCGTTCGTTTTGTTCTTTCCTCCCCTCCCTACCACCCTCGACTGGACTGTCGTAGCACCACCTTCGTTTACCACCCCCCCCCGGACTCCGCCTTCGTACACCACCCCCGATCTTCACCATCGTTGACCCCCCACCCCCAACCCCAACCCCTCCCCCCCCCCACATCCGTATACCTCAAAACAAATTTGTAAGACGACATAGGTCAATGAACTGAAATTTGAACTTCTGAACTCGACACATTGACATGTCAAACTTGTCCATTTCAAGCTCTGCACTTCAACACACACGTGCGCACACACACACGAATCTATAGACAGTCAGGTATCCTATTGCCAGTGGAGATTATATCATTTTTCAATATCAGGGTTCAAAAATCAGACACATTTTTACCTTTTATTTCTTCAAACAAAATAAATCCACATTTTCACAAAAATAATAAAATTATTGAACAAAAAAGACAATAATGCGATAATAAAGTCAGCCCACGAGTCTAGGCCACGCCCCGAATGAGCCCACAACCCAACATTTCCGACCCTGGTCGGATGCTTCAATGTTTATCTGATTATTATCTCTACACTAATCTAATTAGATTCGATGGATTCCCACTAATAAAATCACCGCCAGAAGAGTTAGGGGGAGGATGAGGAGCAAATTTATATAAATACTAGAGCTATCCGCACGACAGAATAGGAGTATATTTAGCAACGTGTATGTGGAAGTGGGTAGGGAGATGGGGAAAGGGGGGAGGGCTATATAGTGCTTTGTTCCTGTTAAGAAATTCAATGGACAGAAAGAAACAATTAGGTTATCTCAGTAGCGATAATATTTCTTATGGATTGGGTACCGGCCCACCCACCGCCGGCCTACTGCTTCTTCGACCTATTTTTTTTGATGGATTGTTCTTGATTTCCTTGTTCCGATATATATAGATCTGCTCTCCTTCATCCTCTTATTAATATATCTCTCCCTATCCTACCACTAAAACTAAAACTAACCCCCTCTCCTTCTCCCCCCCTTCAACCCTAAACCTTATTCCCCACCCCAAAAAAATGTCCGGCCAAGGGGCAGGGGCCCATGCGCGTTGGCTGTATCCGTAGACACTTTGTATTTTTCTTAATAGAACATAAATCGGCAGTTCTCAACCTTTTTCGCAACTGTACACCGAAATGTGCGAAAGTATGTCCTTTCCATGTAAATAAAAAAAAAAATGTACTCGTTTTCATAATGGAATGTGCTTACCTTTATAAAGCAATACTGATTTTTCAATGTCTGATTTTTCAATGTCTGATTTTTCAATGTCTTTATTTTTAATGTCTGATTTTTCAATGTCTTTATTTTTAATGTCTGATTTTTTGATCCCACATAAACATCTGTCCAAAGGACAAGTTAGTCTTTTTTTAATCTAATCTTTGATAATTATTTTTAAAGTGCAAATAATTTTCTTTTCTAAAGTCATGCCATTAAAGTTCTTCCTGGATAAATTTTAAAAAAAAATCGTTTTGTTCTGCTTTTGAAATGAGTTGGCTCAAATTCTTCCATCAAAAGATTACACAAAAAGAAAACTATTTGAAATCTGTGTTCATAAACCTTTAGAACAAATGAAAGTGTCGCTAGCTCTTCGAAAAAAAAAACATGGTTAAAATAAATTCCAGAACTAATACACTTGTCTAGATTAAAGCCCGTATTCCAGCATTGGGTTTAGATTTCTTCTGACCTAAAAATAAATAGCAGTACCTTTGTCATCGTACAACCTTTATTGATCTGTTCTTTGTTTCGTTTTATTCTCTGATTTATTTTGCAAAAACTGAGACCAAAAAGTTGTTTGTTTTTCTTTTTTTTTATTTGGCCACTTTTTTTTTGTCCGGAAAAATCCGATTAGCTTTTTCTGGCTAATGATTGACGTCATGAGCTTTCTATTAATAGATTTTTAAGAGCATGCCCGTGGTGGCTAGTGTGTTCTTTTGTTTCTTTTTGTGCCCTAACAAAACGGACATTAAGAAGAAAGAAGCGAGTCAAATCCAATGATTATAAACTGTGATGTCATTTGCATAAACTTTTATTTTTTAACTACATTAATATTTGACTTAAAATTAAAAAATAAAAGAAACACAAATAAAACTTACAAAGTTTGACCAAGCCCACTTGCAGCGTTTGACCATGTTCACTTGTAGCAATAGACCAAGTCCACTTGCAGCGTTTAACCATGTTCACTTGTAGCAATAGACCAAGTCCACTTGCAGCGTTTGACCATGTCCACTTGCAGCGTTTGACCAAGTCCATTTGCAGCGTTTGACCATGTTCACTAGTAGCAATAGACCAAGTCCACTTGCAACGTTTGACCATGTCCACATGCAGCGTTTGACCAAGTCCATTTGCAGCGTTTGACCATGTTCACTTGTAGCAATAGACCAAGTCCACTTGCAACGTTTGACCAAGTCCACTTGCAGCCCCTTTCTTCTAGTTCAATAATAATTGTATTCATGAACTTGAACTAAAAAGTTTTTTTAAAAAAGAAGTTATTTGACCTTGTGTTTTTTTTTTCTAAGCTTCGTTTGACTCGGCCTAAATTGTTTAATACAATTAACGTCGTTGTTGTATATTTTTATGCTTTGTTTTTAATTCCTTTGTTTCTAACCCGGTTAAACATAGACAACCTAATGGACATTTTCTTGGTTTCTATGTTCATATCTTATTTTTAAATTCTTTAAAGTTTATGTGTCTTCTCGTTTTTCTAACATATTTTGCTAGTTTATTCCCCCCCCCCCCCCCCCCCCCCCCCCCCCCCCCCCCCCCCCCCCCCCCCCCCCCCCCCCCCCCCCCCCCCCCCCCCCCCCCCCCCCCCCCCCCCCCCCCCCCCCCCCCCCCCCCCCCCCCCCCCCCCCCCCCCCCCCCCCCCCCCCCCCCCCCGAATTATTTTTATTTATTTTTTTACACTTTTAATTCTCTGGCTTTGTCTGTAAGTTAGCTTGCACCATGGTACCTCCAATACCAATGAATCCACATCTTTGGTAAGCATATAACAACATCTTTGGTAAGCATATAATAACATCTTTGGTAAAGCATATAACAACATCTTTGGTAAAGCATATAAAAACATCTTTGGTAAAGCATATAACAAAATGTTTGGTAAACATATAACAACATCTTTGGTAAAGCATATAACAACATCTTTGGTAAAGCATATAACAACATCTTTGGTAAAGCATATAACAACATCTTTGGTAAAGCATATAACAACATCTTTGGTAAAGCATATAACAACATCTTTGGTAAAGCATATAACAACATCTTTGGTAAAGCATATAACAACATCTTTGGTAAAGCATATAACAACATCTTTGGTAAAGCATATAACAACATCTTTAGTAAAGCATATAACAACATCTTTGGTAAGCATATAACAAAGACCAGTGTCGTGGCTAGCCGTTGGGTGGTCTGACTTGGGAGGCACCTTTTATTTACCAGAAACTAGAATGTCATGTGCAGCACTTAAAAAGTTTTTTTTTTTTAGATGGGGCGTTCTGTCAAAGTCGGCCCAAAGAAATATTTACTTCGCTGGTAATGTCACTACAATACTATTACTTCACGAACGAGTAACACGGTACGATTGACGTATATAGGTAGTAGGTGGCAGGGGATGTCCTTCAGTAGTGAACTTCTTTACATCATAGGGTATCATTTTTTACTAAAGTAGTAAACATGAAGGTAGTCTAGAGATGCATGATTTATATTTAGGCTCGTAAAGGGGGTGGGGTTAAATGTGTGAACCCCCCCACCCCACCCCCACTCCGCCCGCCAACACCCCAGGGTAAAGGTAACGATTGTACTTTGTTTGATTATATGCCCAAACGGTGCAAGGCTAATCTCTAGCACCATTTGGCGATGCAGTGGCTGTTCATCCTCGCTAAATACAAATTTATGGGTTCCCTTATATAATGCCTATGCTGATCAACGGATGGATGCTGATGAAGTAGAGTTCAAATATAGATGATTTGAACTGGAGAAATGTCCATCTACGGTCGATCGCTCTACCACATTGCCACAGCGTCCCTAAATTTACACCAAAGCCATTTAAACTTAATCTTACCTTAATTCACATGCATGTATTTTCGAGTAGTTTTTTTTTTTTTGTTTTTGTAAAGGGGGGGGGGGGGACAGACCATGGTACTAAATACCCGTGACCACATGTGAGTTAATTTCATGTCAACAAAATGTCCAGTACTGACATTGCATCCAATCTTAACTCACTATATGACTATACTCTAAGTGGAGTATAGTGGACTTCATATTATTACGTCCACTTTCTACGACTCTCTCAGCCCAACTTTTCATCCCCCTCTCTGTATTACAACCTTTCCACATAGAGGTGTCCCACTTGATTCATTGGTCGGTTTAAATACCCATTTTTAGGTTAGCGCCCTCTTTTCAATCTTCAGTTAATGTCACTGTTCCCATTTCACAGTTCCCAGTTCACTGTTCCATGTTTCCTTTTCACTGTTCCCTTTTTCACTGTTCCCTTTTTCACTGTTCCCTTTTCAATGTTCCCTGTTCATTGTTCCCTTTTCAATGTTCACTGTTCCCTGTTCAATTTTCCCAGTTCACTGTTTCATGTTCCATGTTCACTATTCCCTTTTCACTGTTCCATGTTCACTGTTCCCTTTTTCACTGTTCCCTTTTTCACTGTTCCCTGTTCACTGTTCACTGTTCCCTACAGATAAACTCATCTTACTTGATAAAAATAAAGTTGTTGTTTTGTATTCAGAGTTTCTGTACATGTACCCCCTAACACTTGAGCCAAAGAGTATTGTGTTTTATATGTAAATTACCGAACTTTACCGACCCGGGTCACTGAAAATTGTAAAGAATTTGACTAGTTGTTTTAACATTTTTCTATCCAACAAAGATTTAACTTTGAGCTCTTGATTTAACTAATATCTGTTGAAAATATTTAAATTAAAAAAAATTTAAGATAGCCGCCGTGACTTTGGCAAAGTAATAAAATTGTGTTAATATTTTTGCTTTGCATTTTAACCTTAGTAAGAGTATAACCAAATGTTGGTATATGCTAATACGTAAAACAAAAATCTTTTGATAGCCACATCCCCCCCCCCAATCCCCACCCCCGCTTTTGTCTTCTTAATAATAATTAAATAAATCTGTAACGATAAATAAACAATAAAAATAACGAATACTTTAGTACATTTTTGAAATAGTCAGTTATATTAATTATACTGCTTTTATTTTTTTTTGCATAGTTTGTATCTCGAAGATGATGCGATGGTGGAGGTGTTGGGGACGGGGATCGAGTCGGGTCGGAACTGACGGCCGGGCGCCGCGGCGGCGCATCTGTAGTTTTCTTTCCAACGTTCTTGAAGCATTGCAAAGCTATGGTTACTTACTGAGCCACGACTGAGCGCAGCGGACCCCGTCCCTTGCGTGACGCAGCTCGCGCGACAGCTTTCGGAACTCCGCGGACTGCCCAGCGGACCCAATTGTGGAGTGGGGACCGCGGACTAGATCTTAAATTCGCGGCTACGGAAACAGGACTGATCCACAACCCAAATTTCACCAAACCATGATGATGATTCTGAACGCGGATCAGATGAAAGCCCGCGGACGGACGCGGACGCTAAATTTCAAGATCCGCACACCTCTGATCTCGATGGATCAATTACACTAACAATGTTCAGTTAAAGGTAGATAAGCAGTACTAACCGATATAATATTATATTAATTACTTCCCTTTAACGTATTAAAGATTGGAAATTGTATACCACATTGTAATAGTTTACTATTTTAAAATGAATACAAAAATATAAAGTGCATTCTTTCACATTTTAAAGAAACTGAAAATTGATTTTTCCCTCCAGTATTCAAGAAATAAATCATGTCATTTGAAAGTTTCATATGCCAGATTATTTTCGTCGTAAATTTTCATTCTTCTTAGAGTACAGTTCCCTGCAAAATAAATATTTGGTTTTCCGAAAAAAAATTGGATTACTTGGTGTTGTTTTGTTTAGACTGAGGGTTATCTTGCTTGGAGATGATAATACTTATTTTTTACATGCGATTTTCAAAAGAAAGGAAAATATAGGCCTGGTCTCATTTACAAAAGGCATTTTTTTTTATCTTTAAACATTTCAAAAAGTGTTGGTAAATTTAAGAAAGATAAGAGAAGGAGCTTTTTTTCCGGGAAAATTTTCATAACCTTCAACTACGATATGTTTTGTGTTGGTTACAGTCAACTTTGAGATTTGATAATATAATTGCTTCAGTGTTCTTATCTTATATTGTTTTTCGTTTTTTTTTTTTTTTTTAGAAAGTTATTTCAGTTGTGGTTCTGATAGCTGTTTATTTGTAGTTAAATTAGGCCAAACTTGCGGGCACCTGGAAGTACTCAAATCAAGTACATTTGACCTTATTTCATGACTCATCAGATTACGATTATCTCCCTACAATACCATGTTTATCTCGGGTTAAGACCAATGTTTTGGATGACGAATAAAAGTCGAAGCAATATATTCCTATTAGCTAAGCATAAGCTTTTAGCTAATGACATTGATTCTGTTAGAGTACAGCTCGATTCGAAAACTGAGTCTTGGGACAGACAAACGTCGTTAACCGAGGTCCCACTATGTTATGTCTCCTCAATTCATGTTTCTTGATAACTATAACGAAGCAGACGTTCATTCTACTGTTGTTACTAATTCTTACATGTATTCATCAGGAAGGTGGGTACAAAATAAAACATTCATTTTCTTTAATGCGCTTATCCATAGATCGCATCAGAATTACGCAGGGCCTGAGGGTTATAATCAGGGCCTATGATGATTGGCACTTATTGGCCCAGGAGGAAGTGTCCGATGTGAGCACGAGGGCCGTAAGGGTGGGCTATTTGTAGGGCACAACACTCACGGGCTAGTCTGTTTCTACTATAGTAATCCTATTGATGGTACTTTGTATCACTCCTTAATACTTTGTGTCACTCCTTAATACTTTGTGTCACTCCTTAATACTTTGTGTCACTCCTTAATACTTTGTGTCACTCCTTAATACTTTGTGTCACTCCTTAATACTTTGTGTCACTCCTTAATACTTTGTGTCACTTCTTAATACTTTCTGTCACTCCTTAATACTTTGTGTCACTCCTTAATACTTTGCTCTTGGTTACATTTATTACAGTTGGGTAACTAAAAAAAAAAATTCTCATCTGGTGCAGGGTCACTAGCTACTTGTTTTGGTCGTCTATCTCTCTCTCTCTCTCTCTCTCTCTCTCTCTCTCTCTCTCTCTGGTTTCTTAATACGTGCCACACCTGGTTATACGCTTAGTATGATATTAATGGCTAGGATATACATGTAAACAATAATAAAACAGTCTTATAACCATGATATTAACACAAGTGTACAGGTTTGATACATTCTATCCGTATCTTTCCATTAACTAAATCTGGTTGACTTAGGTGTAATTGACAGCTGTCAAATGGTTGACTTGGGTGTAATTGACAGCTGTCAAATGGTTGTCTTAGATGTAATTGAAAGCTGTCAAATGGTTGTCTTAGATGTAATTGAAAGCTTATCAAATGGATGTCTTAAGATGTAATTGAAAGCTTTCAAATTTGCTGTCTTAGATGTAATTGAAAGCTGTCAAATGGTTGTCTTCAGATGTAATTGAAAGCTGTAAAATGGTTGTCTTAGATGTAATTGAAAGCTGTCAAATGGTTGTCTTAGGTGTAATTGAAAGCTGTCAAATGGTTGTCTTAGATGTAATTGAAAGCTGTCAAATGGTTGTCTTAGATGTAATTGAAAGTTGCCAAATGGTTGTCTCGGGGTGTAATTGAAAGCTGTCAAATGATTGAAACTTAGATGTAATTGAATTGGAGCCGTCAAATGGTTGTCTTAGATGCAATTGAAAGCCACCAATTGGTTGTCTGAGATGTACTTGAAAGCTGTCAAACGGTTGTCTTACATGTAATCGAAAGCCGTCAAATGGTTGTCTTAGATGTGACTGAAAGCCGTCAAATGGCCGTCTTAGATGTAATTGAAAGCTGCTCCTAATGGTTGTCTTCAGATGTACCTGAAAGTTGTCAAATGGTTGTCTTAGGTACAATCTGAAAGCCGTCAAATGGTTGTCTTAGATGTACTTGAAAGTTGAACAAATGGCTGTCTTATGGTGTAATTGTAAGCTGTCAAATGGTTGTAACTGAGACGTAATTGAAAGCCGTCCAATAAGTTGTCTTAGATGTAATTTAAAGTTATTAAATGGTTGTCTTAGGTGGAATTTAAAGTTGCTCAAATGGTTGTCTCTAGATGTAATTGAAAGTTGTCAAATGGATGTCTTAGGTGTAATTGAAAGCTGTCAAATGGTTGTCTTAGATGTAATTGAAAGCTGTCTAATGGTTGTCTTAGATGTAATTGAAAGTTGTCAAATGGTTGTCTTAGGTGGAATTTTGAAAGCTGTCAAATGGTTGTCTTAGTTGTAATTGATAGCTGTCAAAGTGATGCGTTACATGTATTTTCTCAACAGCACACCTAAACGTAACCGATGGGAAATTCAAAATTATTTTATTAAAGATAAACAAGTCTCAAATCACTTTCTGATACATGTTAGGAGGTACAGCATGATAACAACTGAAGCGATGTTGAAATCTCAATTTTAATTTAAAAGTGTCATATATCCTTATATCAGATACAAAAAAGGGCGCTAATTGAAAAGCAAATAATGCTCAGGTAATAACATTCAAGAGTTATTAGTTCGTTGTCGTTTTTTTATGTTGAAATTTATAAAATTTCAGATTTTTCAGAATCTTATTAAAATATGGGTCAAAACTTAACAGCATATGTAAATTTATATGTTCCGCAGCTGAGTATTGCTGACAGTATGAATTAATTTTTTTTTTAAATAATGGGGAATACTTCCAACGTTCATTACAGGACGCCACATGTGGTAAAATGAGGTAGGATGATCGTGTGGTAAAGAGCTCAACTTTCGACCTGAGGGTCGCTGGTTCGACTTATATTTAAATGACGGATATTTTTTTCTTTTTCAACGTATGTGCTCCGTATTTTTCAGTGCAATAGAAAAACATGATTAAACAATGATTAAAACCTTGGTGAACTTAGTAAATAAATTTCTGTGATTAAACCTAACAGAACGGGGAAAATAAAAATCGGTGATTAAACCGTGGTGAACTTAGTAAATAAATCTGTGATTAAACCATGGTGAACTTGGTAAACAAATCTGTGATTAAACCATGGTGAACTTAGTAAATAAAATCTGTGATTAAACCTTGATGAACTTAGTAAATAAATCTGTGATTAAACCATGGTGAACTTAGTAAATAAATCTGTGATTAAACCGTGAGTGAACTTAGTAGTAATCTGATTAAACCTTGATGAACTTAGTAAATAAATCTGAGATTAAATCACGGTGAACTTAGTAAATAAATCTGTGATTAAACCTTGGTGAATCCTAGTAAATAAATCTGTGATTAACCTTGGTGAACTTAATAAATAAATCTGTGATTAAACCTTGGTGAACTTAGTGAATAAATCTGTGATTAAACCTTGGTGAACTTAGTAAATAAATTTCGTGATTAAATCATGTTTTGTGAGCTTAGTAAATAAATCTTGTGATTAAATCATTGTGAACTTTTAGTAAATAAATCTGTGATGAAACCATTGTGAACTTAGTAAATAAATTTGTGATGAAAACCTTGGTGAACTTAGAAAATAGTTGAGATCACAATATTGATTGTACTTTTTAGTTGTTTTTTTTTAAAAAATGTTGACGTTGCAATTTTGTTGTTGTTGCTGTCTGTTGTTGTAAAACATTTTGGGGTCAACAATGATCTTGTTTAGACGAGCCAAACGTTTCTTTGGTGAGGCGTTGAAAACATCAATCTAGCCAAAAAAATGAAACAAGCAAACCGCGTGCTCATATACTTGTGTGTGTACAGAAGTAAGTATGTAACTTTATAATCATAAAGATGGGATTTTAAAAAAAAAGGCTTAGCAATATATTCGGGCCGTGCGTGGGGATGGGTTGGGGGGGGGAGGGGGAGAGAGATGAGGGTCATGTTGTTAAGGACTTTAATCCGTCACTACCTGTTACAGTGTGTTACTTTTCACACCGTGTGTGGTAGTTATTGTTGT
>JAGDYQ010000001.1:10487160-10499368 GCA_021962125.1 Bulinus truncatus | reverse complement strand
CGTAAATTTTCATTCTTCTTAAAGTACAGTTCCCTGCAAAATAAATATTTGTTTTTCCGAAACAAAATTGGATTACTTTGTGTTGTTTTGTTTAGACTGAGGGTTGTCTTGCTTGGAGATGATAATACTTATTTTTTACATGCAATTTTCAAAAGAAAGGAAAATATAGGCCTGGTGTCATTTACAAAAGGCATTTTTGTTTGTTTTTTTTTATCTTTAAACATATCAAAAAGTGTTGGTAAATTTAAGAAAGATAAGAGAAGCTCTCTTTTTTACTGGAAAATTTTCATAACCTTCAACTACGATATGTTGGGGATAATTGTGTTGGTTAAAGTCAACTTTGAGATTTGATAATATAATTGCTTCAGTGTTCTTATCTTATATTGTTTTTAATTTTGTTTTTTTTTTTAGAAAGTTATTTCAGTTGTTGTTCTGATAGCTGTTTATTTGTAGTTAAATTAGGCCAAACTTGCGGGCACCTGGAAGTACTCAAATCGAGTACATTAGACCTTATTTCATGTCTCATCAGATTACGAATATCTCCCTACAATACCATGTTTATCTCGGGTTAAGGCCAATGTTTTTGATGACGAATGAAAGTCGAAACAATATATTCCTGTTAGCAAAGCATAAGCCTTTAGCGTATGACATTGATTCTGTTAGAGTACAGCTCGATTCGAAAACTTGTCTTGGGACAGACAAACGTCGTTAACCGAGGTCCCACTATGTTATGTCTCCTCAATTCATGTTTCTTGATAACTATAACGAAGCAGACATTCATTCTACTGTTGTTACTAATTCTTACATGTATTCATCAGGAAGGTGGGTACAATAAAAAAACATTCATTTTCTTTAATGCGTTTATCCATAGATCGCATCAGAAGTACGCAGGGCCTGAGGGTTATAATCAGGGCCTATGGTGACTGGCACTTATGGGCCCAGGAGGAAATGTCCGATGTGAGCACGAGGGCCGTAATGGAGGGCTATTTGTTGGGTACAACACTCACGGGCTATTCTGTTTCTACTATAGTACTCCTATTGATGGTACTTTGTGTCACTCCTTAATACTTTCTGTCACTCCTTAATACTTTCTGTCACTCTTTAATAGTTTGTGTCACTCCTTAATACTTTGTGTCACTCCTTAATACTTTGTGTCACTCCTTAATACTTTGTGTCACTCCTTAATACTTTGTGTCACTCTTTAATACTTTGTGTCACTCCTTAATACTTTGTGTCACTCCTTAATACTTTGTGTCACTCCTTAATACTTTCTGTCACTCCTTAATACTTTGTGTCACTCCTTAATACTTTGCTCTTGGTTACATTTATTACAGTTGGGTAACTAAAAAAAAAAATTCTCATCTGGTGCAGGGTCACTAGCTACTTGTTTTGGTCGTCTATCTCTCTCTCTCTCTCTCTCTCTCTCTCTCTCTCTCTCTCTCTGGTTTCTTAATACGTGCCACACCTGGTTATACGCTTAGTATGATATTAATGGCTAGGATATACATGTAAACAATAATAAAACAGTCTTATAACCATGATATTAACACAAGTGTACAGGTTTGATACATGCGATCCGTGTGCATCTCATTAACTAAATCTGGTTGACTTAGGTGTAATTGACAGCTGTCAAATGGTTGACTTGGGTGTAATTGACAGCTGTCAAATGGTTGTCTTAGATGTAATTGAAAGCTGTCAAATGGTTGTCTTAGATGTAATTGAAAGCTTTCAAATGGATGTCTTAGATGTAATTGAAAGCTTTCAAATGGTTGTCTTAGATGTAATTGAAAGCTGTCAAATGGTTGTCTTAGATGTAATTGAAAGCTGTAAAATGGTTGTCTTAGATGTAATTGAAAGCTGTCAAATGGTTGTCTTAGGTGTAATTGAAAGCTGTCAAATGGTTGTCTTAGATGTAATTGAAAGCTGTCAAATGGTTGTCTTAGATGTAATTGAAAGTTGCCAAATGGTTGTCTTAGGTGTAATTGAAAGCTGTCAAATGGTTGTCTTAGATGTAATTGAAAGCTGTCAAATGGTTGTCTTAGATGTAATTGAAAGCTGTCAATTGGTTGTCTTAGATGTAATTGAAAGCTGTCAAACGGTTGTCTTAGATGTAATTGAAAGCTGTCAAATGGTTGTCTTAGATGTAATTGAAAGCTGTCAAATGGTTGTCTTAGATGTAATTGAAAGTTGTCTAATGGTTGTCTTAGATGTAATTGAAAGTTGTCAAATGGTTGTCTTAGGTGTAATTGAAAGCTGTCAAATGGTTGTCTTAGATGTAATTGAAAGTTGTCAAATGGTTGTCTTAGGTGTAATTGAAAGCTGTCAAATGGTTGTCTTAGATGTAATTGAAAGCTGTCTAATGGTTGTCTTAGATGTAATTTAAAGTTGTTAAATGGTTGTCTTAGGTGTAATTGAAAGCTGTCAAATGGTTGTCTTAGATGTAATTGAAAGTTGTCAAATGGATGTCTTAGGTGTAATTGAAAGCTGTCAAATGGTTGTCTTAGATGTAATTGAAAGCTGTCTAATGGTTGTCTTAGATGTAATTGAAAGTTGTCAAATGGTTGTCTTAGGTGTAATTGAAAGCTGTCAAATGGTTGTCTTAGTTGTAATTGACAGCTGTCAAAGTGATGTACATGTATTTTCTCTACAGCACACCTAAACGTAACCGATGGGAAATTCAAAATTATTTTATTAAACATAAACAAGTCTCAAAATCACTTTCTCTGATACAATAAGGGAGGTACACACGATAACAACTGCAGCGATGTTGAAATCTCAATTTTAATTTAAAAGTGTCATATATCCTTATATCAGATACTAAAAAAGGGGCGCTAATTGAAAAGCAAATAATACTGGTGATAACATTCAAGAGTTACGGTTCGTTTTTTTTTTATGTTGAAATTTTATAATTAGATTTTTCAGAATCTTATTAAAATATGGGTTAAAACTTAACAGCATATGTAAATTTATATGTTCCGCAGCTGAGAGAGCTGTTGACAGTATGAATTAATTTTTTTTTTTTAAATAACGGGAATGTTCTCCAACGTTCATTACAGGACGCCACATGTAGTAAAATGAGGTAGGATGATCGTGTGGTAAAGAGCTCAACTTTCGACCTGAGGGTCGCTGGTTCGACTTATATTTAAATGACGGATATTTGTATTCTTTTCAACGCATGTGCTCCGTATTTTCAGTGCGATAGAAAAAAAAACATGATTAAACAATGATTAAACCTTGGTGAACTTAGTAAATAAATCTCTGTGATTAAACCTTGGTGAACTTAGTAAATAAATCTGTGATTAAACCGTGGTGAACTTAGTAAATAAATCTGTGATTAAACCATGGTGAACTTGGTAAATAAATCTGTGATTAAACCATGGTGAACTTAGTAAATAAATCTGTGATTAAACCTTGATGAACTTAGTAAATAAATCTGTGATTAAACCATGGTGAACTTAGTAAATAAATCTGTGATTAAACCGTGGTGAACTTAGTAAATAAATCTGTGATTAAACCTTGATGAACTTAGTAAATAAATCTGTGATTAAATCACGGTGAACTTAGTAAATAAATCTGTGATTAAACCTTGGTGAACTTAGTAAATAAATCTGTGATTAATCCTTGGTGAACTTAATAAATAAATCTGTGATTAAACCTTGGTGAACTTAGTGAATAAATCTGTGATTAAACCTTGGTGAACTTAGTAAATAAATCTGTGATTAAATCATTGTGAGCTTAGTAAATAAATCTGTGATTAAATCATTGTGAACTTAGTAAATAAATCTGTGATGAAACCATTGTGAACTTAGTAAATAAATCTGTGATGAAACCTTGGTGAACTTAGTAAAATACGTTGAGATCACAATATTGATTGTACTTTTTAGTTGTTTTTTTTTTTAAATGTTGACGTTGCAATTTTGTTGTTGTTGCTGTCTGTTGTTGTAAAACATTTGTGGTCATCACCATCTGCTTAGACGAGCCAAACGTTTCTTTGGTGAGGCGTTGAAAACCTAATCTAGCCAAAAAAATGAAACAAGCAAACTGCGTGCCATATAACTTGTGTGTGTACAGAAGTAAGTATGTAACTTATAATCATAAAGATGGGATTTTAAAAAAAAAAAGGCTTAGCAATATATTCGGCCGTGCGTGGGGATGGGTTGGGGGGGGGGGGGGAGGGGGAGAGAGATGAGGGTCATGTTAAGGACTTAATCCGTCACTACCTGTTACAGTGTGTTACTTTTCACACCGTGTGTGGTAGTTATTGTTGTTGTAGGTTTTTTTTAAGGGGAAGGGGGGATGATAATGGTTTTGGTAATTGTGGGTTTTGTACCATGGAATTTTTCTTTGGCTACTATTGGCTCGTCGTAAATTTCTGAAGAAATATTTTCCTTAAATGTTTAATTCAACCAACATTTTTTTAATAAAAAAAATAACGCTAAATGAGCAAACTAATAGACGAACAGACCTATAAACATGTAATGAATTGTTGTTTTTTTCCCTTATAGTCAATGGAAGGATAGATAGATACAATGTAACCGACAAGCAAACATAATAATTTTAAAATGAAAACAATAGTTCAGTCGTTATTTTTTTTATGTTTTATTTTTTATTAATCTCTGATCCATAACAAAAAAAAATAATCCCTCAAAACATTTTAAATTAATCCAGCAACATGCATGTCATTTTACATGAATAGTATAAAGTGTGTTAAAAACATAAATAAACTGTACATCACAAGTTATGATGACGTCATTTGTTTGATTTTTTTTTTTAAATGGGTTATGGACTAGAGTTTGGAAGAGTTACGCCCCTCGTTTATTTGTGGCCTATAGGTGGGATGGGTATGACATGAACAAACATCAACATGTATGTAGAGCCCGGGGGGGGGGGGGGAGTGACTCGAACGTCGAAAGTGGGAGGAAAAGGGGAGGAGATCTTTAGTGGGTGAGTGTCAGGCACCACTCGTTGAGGGGGTTTATCATTGGCGCCTTTAAGAGGATTGGGCTAATAGGGTAACCACATCAAGCTCGCGACTGAAGGGAGTGGGACGCTATACAAGTTATATAGCATGTACTTTCGGCTCTCGGGCCCCCCTCCACATGTGACTCTCACCCTAGGGAACCCGACTACTGCTCCGGTCGACTTTTAGAATTTTTTGGGGGGAAATGGTATGGCCGGTCGTATATCATTTGGATTTACACCAACGGACTGACAGACGTACTTAGTAACTCTGAAATACCAACACACACACACACAGACAGACAGGCACACCTATTGCAAGTTTAAGAATACTTTTGTGTTGGGGGGAGGGGGTAAAAATGCTGATTGCAACAAAAGTGCAGAGAACCGGTTGACCCGCGACGGGCCGTTTCATTCAAAACGGTTTTAACCGTCTAATTATAGAACTTGTTTTTTAAAAAATGTGTCGCCTTACTTATAGAGGTCAGGTCTGTTCGTCATCGTTGCGTCACGCTATGTATAGTAGAACAGAATTTGATATGAAAAAAAAAGTAAACAACATCAAAATAATAATTGTGACATAGATATCAGATATTGCTGTTCATTTACTTATGGTGTATGTTTACAACTTATGTTGTCGTCAGTATTACAGTTCAAATACACTTTTAAAAGTTAAATGTTTAAAAATGCTTGCTGTCAATAAATATTGAGATTTCATGATTGAGAGTCCTTTGATAGACTTGATTTATGTAATACAGATGTAAATTGATACAGATGTAAATTGATACAGATAACACGGTGCAGTGACTCATGGTTTTACAATTTCAAATGGTGTCTGTACAATAAATAAACATTGAGCTAAAAATAAAACCTGGGTAAATTTGAGGAAATCCCGCTGTTACGAATGTCCTAACACACCAACAACAACACCAACAACGTCAACAACAACAACAGCAACACTAGCAACAACATCCACATAATAAACAGAAGTTTCATTTACTTGGATGTTAAGACTCTTGAGAAATCTTTAACTGGTTTAAAGTCTATATTTATATATAACTATACAAAATTCACAGGGATGTCTCTATGATGATTGATGACCCTAAACCCCAGCTGCCCTATTGACCAGTGCCTTGAGCCGGCAATATTCAACAGACTAATAGCAAGATATATTGTTATTATTGTTGTTATGTCGGTTTAAGTAGCATTTATTTTTCTTGAACCGGGCAATGAAATTAGATTTTTTTTCCGTCAATTCTGAATGATTTGCGTTTAAATGGAGACAATACCATACCATGTTGTTGTTTTTTTTTTCTCACACCGAGATAATATCACAATATTTTTACTCAAACCGGTACAATAATAATTAAGTTATGTTATTAATCTTTTTTGGTCATCAAACCGGGATAATAATATAAACTTTTAGTAAGACTTTTTGTCCAACCGTGAAAATTGTGTAAAAAAAAACAGCTTTCATAATAGGTCGCGATATTAAGATACAAGTGAAAGTGGGTCGCTATATTAAGATACAAGTGAAAGTGGGTCGCTATATTAAGTTAGAAGTGAAAGTGGGTCGCGATGTCAAGTTAGAAGTGACAGTGGGTCTCCAAGAGTACAAGATTGAGAACTACTGATTTAGAGCCGTTCTGTAACAGTCTCAGGTGTAACAAGTTCATGTTGCTGTTGTTCCCGCTTACATTTTGACACCATCCCAAACTTATCGGTACATTGTTTATATTTACAACTTATCGGTACATTATTTATATTTACATTCTTGAAGACAAAAAAGGGGGGAGTGTTCGATGGGCGTGAACTAGATTCCATCTTTATAAATAATCCAGACAGCGTGTATCTGATGTGTGACTGTTGTGTTACATATGTAATGATATATTCATGAACACGATGTTACATATATCATGTTATACCAACAATAAATACCCTAAATACTTTAAGTTACATAATGTAGAACACACACACACACAAAACATTACTTGTAACAAAATAAAATTAGAAAATTTTTGTTAGTATAAACCATCTTAATTTGATGTACATTTTGTGCGGTATATCTAATTAACATTGCAGTGTTTTTAAAATAATACTTTAGACCGACCAGCAGTCTTTACCTCCAACTCTCTCTTTCTCTCTCTCTCTCTCTCTCTCTCTCTCTCTCTCTCACTCACTCCATCTTAATCCAGTCTTTACCTCAAACTCTCTCTCTTCTCTCACTCCATCTTACTCCAGTCTTTACAACCAACTCTCTCTCTCTCTCTCTCTCTCTTCTCTCACTCCCTCCATCTTACTCTCTTCCCTAATTCCCTGTCACTCTCCTATACATGTATATATCTTTTCGCGTAACATTAAACGTTATGTTTAGTTGTTAAACAAAATTGTAACACATATTGAGTAATACTGTCGTAGCTAGTCTATAGGTTCAATAAACCGTGAACTTAATATTGTATTTGAAAATCGTGTGAAACAAAATTTACCTCGATTTGATATTATATAGGTCAGTATGTTCGTTTCAATTTTCCCTTCTCTTCCCTAGCCTGTTACTCTCTCTCTCTCTCTCTCTCTCTCTCTCTCTCTCTCTCTCTCTCTCTCTCTCCCCCCCCCCCAAATGTGACTTTACATAAAATACACACAATTAGTACAGCTTGTCTTAATGACTGTCTCGTTTCCATTATTGAATTTAAAGTAAAAAAAAAAAAACATTCCAACTTCAAAGATGACTAACAGGTCCATTGTGTTGGCTAACTGTGGGTCAGTTGTATTTGTATGACTACCTCTACATCTCCGGGTTTTATATTGGCGGCGGGTGATAGGAGGAAGGGATTGTTCTGTGGAGTGGCAAAGACCGTTAGTGCACAACAGGTAAATATCTTCCAGTGGGTAGTGGGGAAAAGGGGGAAAGGGGCGTTGATGAGAGTGAACTGGGTGATCTACGTTATAGTTTATATTTTGATCCAAAAATATGTGTCCGTTATCCCTGATGTAAATAAGACTGGCTGTTTGAATGGACAGGTCAACAGAGTCACTTGAACAAAGTAGACATCGCCTCACTTGAACAAAGTAGACATCGCCTCACTTGAACAAAGTAGACATCGCCTCACTTGAACAAAGTAGACAACGCCTCACTTGAACAAAGTAGACAACGCCTCACTTGAACGAAGTAGACAACGCCTCACTTGAACAAAGTAGACATAGCCTCATGGCGCATCCATGGTCTCCTCTCATTTTTTCCCGAGGTCTCTGTGCGAAATTAAAACGTTCGTGCGCATCATATATTTGTGTAGGCCTGCTAAACAAAACATGTGATGTAATGTGCACACGTGCACAACTTAGGAGGCTGGGGGTGGGGGTGTGAGTGGGGGCAGTGACTGGCTTAGTATGATTGAACGATCTGATTTCTATTAATCAACGACAATCATCGTCACGTCATTTACATACATTGTATCGATTACACCAGCTACGGCAAGCACACTTTATGATGTCATCGACATCTGTTTTGTTAATGGGTATAGGATAATTCAAAGGTACATCTTCTGTCAGTCGTACCTTTTCGTCTGTATCTTCCTGGCCAGCTCTGTCAGATCAGACTCTCCGAGAGTCATCAGCTTGCAGTCACTGACGCCGACCGAGAATGACTGCGTCCAGGGGTTGCTCGAGATCAAAAGTTCCGAATCTTCTTCAGCCGTCTCACAGAACGATGCCAGGTCTTTCAAAACCGTTTTCAACATGGCTACCTCTCCGGCAAAGTCGGGCCCCTGGGTCTGGATCTTCTCCAGGAGTACGCCCTTGAAGTGCTCATAAAGGGCGTAATCAACAGGGGCGAATAGTTTGTGGTTCTTTTTATCTTCCACGGAGAACTCAACGTCTGTGTTCCAAGGAATTTTCATCTGTTCCTGGGCAGACATTTCATCCTTCTGTCTTATGTACAAGATGTCCTTGACCTTCCAGTTCAGGAGCCTCTTCATGAGAACCAAGGACTCTGGGAAGAGTTCCGCCACCATAATCAGGTGGAAGTTCTGCTCAGTCTCTTTCAAAAACCTTTTCATAAGGTCATCATTGTATTTGTCCATTTCTAAATTCCACATTGGAAAACCTAGATCTGTCGCCATTCTGTTGTTGATGAAAGTTACTCCTAAGTCATATTTAGGAAAGTCGGAATACTTTAACGGATTGTCCAAAAACCCTCGTATAGGATTTCTGGGATGGTCCATTGCGATCTGTACCAATAAAGGTCTTTTGAGGACATTAAGGTAATGTGTGAAGGCCGAGACGAATTGTTCAAAGGGATCTCTGATTATCCCTATGAAGACTGTCTTCTCTAGGGATCTCATGAATTTGAATATCTGATCCCTGTTGTAGACGATGTGGTTGCAGATCATGTTGAACCTCAGGTGTGATGGGTAGGGCAGGAGGGCACTAGGGTCGATGACGGGGGTGGTCTCAGTGATAACGCTGGTGGCGTTCGGCAGCATGACGTCCAGCTGGCGGGAGAAGGCGAACCTCATCATAATGCCGAAGACCGTGGTGCTGGCCGCTTTGTGGACTTTGAGGAACACCACGTTGCGACGCTCGCTGCTGTTGTAGTGCAGGAAGGAGAGGTTGGGCGTGGCGTGCGGGTGCTGATGTTGCTGCAGCGGGGAGTTGGGTGAGACGGGCGAACTGTTCCTAATTGCATACTCGGCGTGATTGTCGAACTGTGCATGTGGTGGCTGCCTTCGGCTCCTTGTCGAGCGTTCATCTTTGTGAATGTTATCGTTCGAAGCAGCGTGGCGCTTGTTCACCTTCACCATAGAAATGGTCGACACAGTCACTTTCTTTGTGAACTCTTTCATCTTTATTCTGGAATCATTCCTTCTCGCGTTCTCCACTCGGCTCAAGCTCGTTACATTCTCCGGCGCCCTGATTTCAGACCTTTTATTTCTCGTCAGCTTTAACTCTTGGTTTAAATATTTAGCTTTCTTGAACTGTTTTCTCAGATTGCGGATGGGAGGCTGGGACGGCCTCTCCGACCGATGGGGCAGAGGCCTTGAAGCCGTGTGACGCCTCAAATTTAAAGCGGCCGCCTGGTTTTTCCCGTGCAGAAACTGGTCGTTCTCCGTTCGGGCGACCAGTTTGACCCTGTTTATGTTGTCATCGTCCGCGTCTTCATAGCGGAGGTTCAGCTCTTCGTTCAGAATGCCGTTGACGTGCTCGAAGTCTTCCGGCCTCATGTCCTCGGCCTCGTCATGGCCGACGTTCTTGAAGATGTTCGTGTCGTCGTCTATGTCACGACCTTGGCCCTGACCGTCCACGGCCTCGATGGTGATGAGGTCGAAGTACATGGGGAAGGGCGCCGCATTTCTGAATTTGATGACGTAAGATCTGGCGCCCCTCTGTGAGTCGTTGGGGTGCGGGAGTTGACGAATCAGGCCGAAGGAGGCGATCATGAAAAACACCATGAAGAGCGGGAGCAATACCGACCTACGAAACAAATTAAAATGTATTAGGCATAGTGTGATAAGTAAAAATTTACATAAATTTATCCTTTTAAATCTCTTAAAAAGAGACTCGTGAAAATCGAACAAGTTTGTTAGTGGGTTTCAAGTAACAAAGGTTTGAGAACTTCTTGTTATAATCTTTCCCAAGATAATCCATCTTTATCAGATAATCCATGAACACGTTGTTTTTTTTCTAATCAACGTCACATGACTTCACTATGTCGGGGTGTACAGCTTATTATTTATATCCCAGCCCTTTCTTTTTTTTAATTCTGCGTCATTTACCCCCAACCCCGAAACACACACTCCCTTTTTCTCCTCCCTTCACCCCCCCCCCACTCCTCGTCAAACGGACCACACACGAACATGTAGACCTCTATGACGTCCCTGACCTAGATGCCAGCGACACCTGGCTACCGCCGCTGCCTGACTGACAATGCAGTTGTGTCTGGCAGGGAGTCACAGAGGCTTAAAATCTCCATGTCCTAGCCCGACCCCCCCACCCCACCTTGATGCAGGTCCTCCTCTCCTGCTAGGGCAGGCATTTCAAACACAATCCCCACACCTGTGGCTACGGGCTCACTAAAGGATCATGAAATGCAATGCCATTGTCATTGAGAGCAGAGGTAAGCCCTCCCCCCCCCCTCTCCTTACCCCCATTCCACACATCTGCTTTGTTTCCACACAAACACACACATATATACAATTATACATACACTACACACCAACCTGTAACAAAGTCAGACAAAGAAACGATTCCAAAGATGTGAATTAAATAGTGGGTTGTTTTGTTTTTTTATAAAAAGATTGAACTTCATATAATGTATAATTTATTTTATTGTCCACGTTCTCTCAAAATCCAATTTGTTTTCAGCAAACCTTTGTTTTCTATGTCGTGTCAGTCCAGTTAGTCTCAAAATAAAAAGTGTATTTTATCAATACATAGACTGTTATAGTTTCATCTTAACAATTGTTATTTGAATAAAAAAAACATTCGGTTTATTGTTGTGCCCTATTTGGCCTTGAAGTTTTCTGCTTGAGACAGAGCTACAAATACTAGGTAGAAAAAAAAGTTTATAATTGTCCCTGGTTACCACAACTCCGTTCCCGCTTCTCTCTATAAGATAAAAACATACATTCCTAATAATTTTTATTTTTATTTAAACCAATGATGGGATTGATGATAAACCGGTGAGCTCATTTGGAAACAACTTATTGTTTGTCTTTAATTTAAATATCCATAAATAGTGTTTCGTTTTCCGTGACCACATAGAATGTATTCTAGTATTTTGTTATTAGCGTCATTAAGGTCTTTTATTAATATAAAGACAAGCCTAAAATGAGGCGCTTGTGATGTGCGTTTGATTTCGAATAAATCATGAGAAGTATTTTTGGAACCAGTAGTAAAAAAAAAACCAACTATCTTCTTATTTATATTTTAAAATATTTCATAAGGCCGTACAACTAAACTAACATTATTGTTTGGTTTACATTGGCGTTTATCTACGTCTGCATGTGCTATCATTATCCTAAATAAACAAACTTGTACACTTGTCTCTCTCTCTCTCTATTTGAACAAACAGCACATCTCACTATTGAAACGAAACATAAAGGAAGATTTTTTTAAGAAATAATAAAAACGAAATTCTTTAAAGTTTTCTTTTTTCAATGAAAAAGTGTTATAAAAATGCACCAATAAGGTTATATATATATATATATATATATATATATATATATATATATATATATATATATATATATAT